>JAGFBZ010000958.1:0-600000 GCA_018398805.1 Hirundichthys speculiger
AACCCACCATCCACTGTTTAATGGTGATAACAAAATGACACAAACACCAATGGACAAAAATAAACGACAACAGTGATGTAGGTCCCATACACCGGCTATGTGTCCCTCAGAAACTATAAATAATGCTATTCAGATTTGTGCTGGGATGTAAAAGGTACGGTAATTCACTTGACCAATATGTGGTACTTTCACAAACTGTGGGCAGAAATTGTAACCTGGTAATGTTGTTTTGTGCAGGGCTATGAGTTTATTGTACTACATGAATATCAACACTTGCAAGATGTAGCCATTACTTTGTAAAACTTAAAACAAATGCTGCACCTCAGCACTAACACCAGCCGTACTGAGGATTTTCTATTACATATTATATATGTAGAACGGGAAACATAGTGTCAGTGATAGGTAGTAGCAACAGTGGAAATCAAAAAATGGTTTGAGATCTTTTTTTATATAACACCCCCCTCTCCCCTCTTTGTGTTTTACAGAGGAGATCCAAACAAGAGTGACATCTGGGGAAACACACCACTGCATCATGCAGCAGCTAATGGCCACATGCACATTCTCAGCTTTCTGGTTAACTTCGATGCCAACCTTTTTGCTCTTGATAATGAATTCCACACAGCGATGGATGTTGCAGCTGCTCGTGGCCACATGGAATGTGTACGCTTTCTCGATGGTGCTGCCGGACAGCAGACAAACCGAAATCCGAAAAAGGTCGCAAACCTGAAGAAGGTGGCCCAGAAACAGGCAGAGAAACGAGTGAAAGAATATAAAAAAATGGAGGAAAATGGAGTTTCTGACAAACCAGAGTTTCTGGATGTCTTTAATGAGCAGGACAAGAGCGTGCTAGAAGAGAGTGGATTTGAAGATGACAATGCCAGCGAAGAATGGGGCCAAGTCAAGCCATCCATCTTCAACCGGCCTGGTCTTGGGGGCCTGATTTTCATGAATGGGATGAATCTGGAGTCAGAGGATATTTCCAGCGGGAACAATGAAAGTCTTGGTTACCTCGTTGAGAACACGCTGTTTAAGGGGGAGGAAGATACCACTGGCTTACTGGAAACCAGCGATGCTGACCTACCGTGGGAGCAAGTAGATCTGGGACTGGATGATGAAGAAGAAGAGGAAAGCTCTCCTTTGGATGTGTTCTTGTCTGCCATCTCCTTGCCAGAGTTTGCTCCTGCTTTTAGAAGAGAGCACCTGGACTTAGAAGCCCTCACACTTTGCTCTGATGAAGACCTGAAAAGCATTCATATTCAGTTAGGACCCAGGAAGAAGATCTTGGAAGCTGTTTCTCACAGAAGGAAGGCTCTAGATTCTCCTGGCATGACGAAGGACAGCTGCTTGTGATCTATCACGCGCAGCACAATTGCACACACTTATTTATAATCTTGTTGTAGACAAAAATACTTTGTCTTTTCTATATAGAGCAATTAGTTTGATTCTCTGTATAAAACAAAAAAATTAAGCAAAATCTGTTTCCAAAAACAAATGTCACATCTGAAAGTAATAAGAAGTGATTGAAAGGTGAAGGAAAGGTTTATTAAAGGTTAAATCAAGAGAAAAATGGACAAATATTCATGCATAACAGCACTTTGTAAATGCAAAGGAGAGATGTTATTGTTGTGAACATGTTATATATCACTATCAATTACTGAACATGAAAAATCATATGTTTTATCACACACTTCTTCAACCATTGTCAAATAAACAAAACATGGATGCAAAATACCAATGTTTTCTACTACTGCTTAATCTTTTTCTTAAATATGTTTTTTTTAAGCGTCCTTTATCATTTATGGTTGCCCAAATATTCACCATGTGACAACAATATAATACACAATTATGACATATACAACAAAATTGATGAAATCTCTCAAAACAACACCGAGTTTATGTGAAATGTGTGGACAATATTTACACAGATATGGTAACATCCTTTATTTAGAAATGATGTCACCTCACAGTGAGAAGATTCCCACTTCCAATTCCAGCTGAAATGAAATGTGTGCTTGAACTTCACACTGCAGCTCTTATCAAAGCCAAGGACCATACGCTGTCATCTTCCCTGTTGTCCCCGTACCCTGACAAGCACTACTGCTACACTCACTGAAAACAACAGGTTCTCAATATCCAATCTATAGAAAGAAAATCCAAGGAAGTTATGTCAACAGGTTGGATTTTCAAATTGGTGATTCAGGGGAAGGAAATTTAGCTAAACTCGCTAAAGTAATTATGATTTATAACTGCTCAAAAAATATTGCCCAAGTGTCAACCTTTTCCTGACCACACTCGGTGTGTTCCAAGGGACTAAGACTGGACTGGAGATTTCTGGGACTAAATCAGAGGATGACAAAAGGCTAGAAGCAATTTTAAAAGAGTTGAGGTTTTATCCACCCATCCATCATACCATCATGCCCACTTCTCCCTGTTCAGGGTCACAGGCATGTTGAAGCCTTTGGGTTAAAGGAAGTGTGGACAGCTTGCCCATCCAACGCAGGACCACCTGTAGACATAGGGGTGTAACGGTACATGTATTTGTATTGAACCGTTTCGGTACAGGTAGGTCGGTTCGAGACGGGGGTGTACCGAACGAGTTTTCACACGGACATATTAAGTAGAGGACCGCACGTTGTGGAGCAGAGCATAGACATATATACATAGACGCCGCATCCACTGTGGCTGGGCGTCCATATATCAATATATATATATATATATCAACTCTCAAGGTTAGGCAACACTCGACTAACTGCTTGCATATTAATGTTCAGACCCTGATAGTTCACAAAACAAACAAACAAAAAAAAAAAACAGTAAGCGCTTAAAACACACTGTTTCTGCATGTTTGTGTATCTGTATCTGATGAAAATGTTTATGACATGTGGAAAACTTAACAAAGCCTTGTACAATGCAGAAGTACATATTTGTACCTATAATATTCATGTTCAACTTTAATCATAAAGCACTTTTAAAAGTGAAACCCCAAATCCTTTACAGAGCAAAACAAGACTCCTAAAGAGACGAACATTCAAATAAAGCAAAGTTGTGACACGACACTGCATCAAAAACTCTCTTTAAGCAGTACCATCAATGCCTGATTTATGAGCAATGGGGGAGGGATTGCTTAGTGGATAATTTTTTGGAGCACTATAATACAGAGTAAAATTCACAGATACCAATTAAACTTTAGACTGGGAAAAAAGGAGCCATATGTTTATCTCGTCCAGAGGTGGTGTGGACCATTCTTGGCTCAGAGGCATCTGGGATGAACCATCACACATTAGAACCATGCATTGCAGTTGGACAAAACATTGTTCCACATCTTTTGGAAGAAATGTGTCCCATGTGCCCCAGAGCAGAGATGAAAGGGACCATCCAGGCTGTAATAAACAAGTCCAAAGCCAGGTTCTGTGATGATATGGGCTGTGGCCTATGAGTGCAGGTGGCAATGCAGATTTAAGCGCAACATAAGATGTCATCGATTTCAGGGACGTTCATGTATTTATCATCAAGGCAAGACAAGACAATGAGAAGCGTGTGCCGCTGCACACCTTGAGGCATCCTTGTAGGAATAATGGCTAAAACTAACAACTGGAACGCTACATTGCCTAGAATCCTTATTACCAGAAAACCTTTTATGTTTGTAAGAAGGCATGGCAGCATTACAAAGTTGTAAAAACTTTACTGTCTCAACTTTGTCTCAACCATAGGATATTTTTTATTTTCTATTTTAAAAATCCCTGTAAATAAAATAACAGATATACAGTGTTTTAGAATAGCCCTATTTGAGAAACTAAACTTGGATAAATAATTTTTTACCACATTTGTAAATCTGTCCCACGTGTGTCCCGGGTAGATTTAAGTGTATAAATAATTCTGTTTCTAATATTTGCAGTTTATCCTCTTTTTCGGAAGGGGTGGGGGTCCAGCAAAACAGTTGAGGTGTGTTCACCTGACTGACTTCACACTGAATGTTCATATTGTCTAAATGCAGCAAGCTTATATAAATGTATTGTGTAATTCTGACAAAATTCTGTAAAGCTGTGGTGTCTTGCGTCTTACCTGGCTGAGAGGGTATGCAAAAGCCCTGGGCCTAACACCCTGGTTTGTGTCCCATTCTGTTGCTCTGTGCAAGTCTTCCCCAAGTGCTTTTACCTGATTTCCTGTCTCTTTAAATATCAATGTCAGAGGTCACCATGGTCCAAAAATTATTTAAAATAAACAAATAAATAAAACGAATCACCTGAGCCCCAAAATAACATTCAGTAAATAAAGGCCTTTGGGGGCCTTCTGGGTTTCCGGATAAATCAAAATAGGCCTCTTTGTCAGGTCGAATAACCTTGAGAAAAGAGGCGCAACTCTTAAACAAATGTCAAAGTTCATAGGCGACCCCCAAAGAAAACGCGAAGTGGGGAGCTCTTAAAGCTGCTTGAGCGGTCCAATGTTAGTTTGGATCGGAGATTGGGCCTGCGTTGTGGAACGGGCGCTCAACTGTGATTGGTGACTTGTGTAAACATGGGCTTGTGATTGGGTGGTAGGGTTGAAGGAAGGCGGGTCTTTTACTACAGCTGATACAATCTGGCACCAACCATCTCAAAGTGTACATCGGCAATGGGCGGGGCTTGTGGCGAGAGGCGTAAAAAGCACGAACGTTGCTGCTGCTGACTGAAGCTGGTTAGTTCTGAATGTGGGAGACTGTGTTTGTTCCGTTTCAGTCACGACTATGTTTTACAGGTATAGTATTTGAGCGTTACAGTTGCCGAATCCAAGGTCTCACCTCACCTTTTTTGTGCTATATGTATCCTTCTGAGCTGACTGAGTACTTTAACTCGGGGAAAGTGGCTTGTTCGCGTCGTTGCATCTGAGCTAAGCCTTATTAGTGTAACAATCTTCGGGCTTTTCTCCGTCTTGTTGCTACACGACTTTGACACATTTCGGTCTTGAATTACAGCGTGTTGGGGCTCACTTCAAAATGGTTGTCTCACTACATGCCCCACAGTTCGTTTTATTAAGTATCTTTAACCTCACTATCCCTGTGTTTTTTCCTCATAGGATTCCCTAGCACAGTTGGATATGGCTGAAGTAATTGCCGTTAGCTCCGGTTTGCTCTCGCCGTCCACTATGAACGCCATGTTCCAGGTCCAGGAGGACGTCGGTACCGCTGCCGCTGCCTCTGCTGCTCCCCCGGCCTCCCAGAACAACGAAGACTACCTGTTTGTGGAGACCAGACACCCCAACACTGTCCTGCAGGGCCTCAACAGCTTGCGGCTCAACAACGCCTTCTGTGACGTCACTCTGTGCTGTGGAGGGCAGGAGTTCCCCTGTCATCGCATCGTGCTGGCTTCCTTCAGCTCCTACTTCCAGGTAGACACACCTTCAGTCACAGTTGTAAAAGGCTCGAGGACACTGGTCTATATGCAACAAAATCATGGCTACTGTGCATGTTCTCTCCCTTTGAAATCCCCAGGCCATGTTTTCAGCTGATCTGATAGAGTCCAAGCAGGAGCGCGTTGCCATCAACGGTGTTGAGCCGCAGATGATTGGCATGCTGGTGAGCTATGCTTACACATCAGAGGTCTACATCTCTAAGGCAAACGTACAGGTAAGGAGTCTCCTCCCAGATTTTCCTCCGTTTTCCTACATGTGTGCTAGAAATCGATCTGATTTGGCGCAGGCATTGCTGGCAGCAGCCAACCTGCTGGATGTGATGGCTGTCAGAGAGGCTTGCTGTCACTTCATGGAGCGTCAGATGGATGAGATGAACTGCGTGGGGATTCACTGCTTTGCTGAGGCCCACTCCTGTAAGGTTCTGGAGAAACGCAGCAGCATGGACTACATCCTGGAGCACTTCAGCAGTGTTTGTCAACAGGTGAGAAGCTGATGAAAACTGAGTTTGTTTTGTTTTGTTTTTTTTTTTTTTTTTACTTGGATGCATCCATACCAGTATCTCTGTGATGGACTTATAACCTGTTTACAGTTCAGGGTCACTGGTTGAAGATCCACGTGACCCTGAGTTGGAATATATGGGCCAGGTATAGTTAATGGGTGGATATATGGCTGCATCCAGAGAGAGAGGTTTCTTTTCTTTCTTTTTTTTTTTTTAATTTAATTTTCAGTTCATTTGATCAGTTGTTTTCTCAAAAACTAAATGCTTTGTCAGAGATGGTGTGCTTTTTCATAATTTCAACTGAACTTTTCATCATAGGTTCCAGTCAGTGTTAGGTCTCCACATTGAACAGCTGACATCAATCACTGTAATCAAGTCAATGCACACCAGTATGAATGTAGAAATTGCATTCAAAATGTCTCCTTTTGCTACCTTTTCCATCCTTGCTTGTCATCTGACAATATTGTGGTTTTTCTCTGTGAATGAGGTTAACCTTTGTCAGCAGTCAAACAAGGCTCCATGAGTAATTAACTTAAACCAGTAATATATAAAGCTGTTGTCATTTATTTTAAAAGCTTTAAAACTAACTGTGTTCTATTCCCTCCAGGAGGAGTTTTTGTCTCTGTGTGTGGACAAACTCACAGAAATCATCGCCAGTGACCTTATCAATGTGCCCAAAGAGGAGATGGTGTTTGAAGCCGTCATGTTGTGGTTGAATAAATGTTCGTCTCGCAAGCAGAGTTTCGAAAAGGTCAGTTTGAGATGGTAAATTAACTTGTATTGTGTGTTACATTTATCTTGTATGACTTTGTTATGGATGTTTGTATCCATGTATGCATCATAATGTCACGTGAAAGAACTCAACTCAGCACCTGTTAAGTCTTGAAGGCATTCATAAATAAATGGTATCATGTGTACAACCACTGATACTTTGAGAAAGTCACCAGGCACAGATATGCAATGGGACACCCTTTTAGTTTTCTAGAATTCAGAAAAACAAAACAAAAAAACTCTTAATTTCAACCAAATAACAGAAATTAAGGTAATAAGCTATCAAAATCTGTCCAAGCCTCTCTGCCACAGCACACTAACATATATAATCTCAAGCAAAACACTGGTGTACACCATACAAAATGTTATAGAAAGTTTAGTTTGTAGGAGGCTATAGGCTTGCTTTGTGCAGAGATGAATATTTGATCACACTAAGTAAAGCAAGATTTCATTGGGACAGCCAAAGGCATTTGATTTATCAGTTATAACAATTCACTTGCTTATTGGCTTTTGTTCAGTACATATTAGGAGCATATTAGCAGAAACTAGACTGACCTGGCTATTTTGGGGAGAGAAAAAAAAAGTCTCCATTTTTGTCTCAAAGGTGCTCGAGCACATCCGCCTCCCTCTCATTAGCCCCTACTACCTCCATGATGTGATCGAGTCTTTGGATGTGGTGAAGGAGAATCAGGGCTGCCAGAAGCTCATCTCTGAGGCCAAGGACTACCTGCTCCTGAAGGACCGCCGCGGAGAGCTTTACTGCCCCAGAGCGAGACCTCGCAGATCTACGGGTAAACGTGCACACATCTACAATGTCTTTTTCATGCATAACAAGTAAAACCATGGTCGCCTCTGTAACCGTTTAACCCGAATTTCACCCATCTCTGTTAAAGCTTTACTCGAGCATTGCTTAGAGTGCATCAAGCTTAAAGAGACTGAAGCAAAAGATAAAAAAGTAACCACGACAGTATAGAGTATTTGTGTAGAAAACTATTCAGACTGGTGTCTCAGCATTGCAGCATCAAGTGTATCAGTAATGTAGTGAAGCTAAGCAGCCTCTTTACCCCACAAGAACTATATATATTTTTAAAATTAATATATATCCAAAGGCTAATAGGCCACAGCTCACTCTTCTGCTCATCTACCTTTGTTGCCATGGCAACAGGGACGGCCGAAGTGATAGTGACGGTTGGTGGAGAGGATGATAAGGTTGTGCTGCGCAGCGTTGAGAGCTTCGACCCTGTGACAAACCAGTGGAAGAATCTGGCGTGTCTACCCTTCGCTGTGAGCAAACATGGGCTGGTTGTCTCAGGTGAGGTTCATTTAGGTCAAAATTAATTCATAATTCACTGATGTGCTCTGTACTGCGCCCCCTCTCAAATTAAAAACACATGCGTTTCCCTCCGTTCATGTCTCCCTGTTTCTCTGTAGGTTCAACTCTGTATTTGGCAGGAGGAGAGTTTTCCCGATGGCTCAGCCAGCAGAGAGATGTGGCGCTATGACCCCTGCTTCGACTCCTGGATGGAGATGGCTCCCATGAATGTAGCTCGCTCTGAGTTGGGTAGGGCAGTCTCTGTATGACCCTTGTTTCTGCTGTCCTTTAAAATGGCAAATTACTGTGCTTTTGTCTCTATAGAACCTTTTATAAACTGTCCACATTTTTTTTTTCTTTCATGTTCATTTTATTTGTCCTTCATGGTCACGAGTTGAACATCTAGTTCCCATGGAAACATGACACATACCAGCGCAGTGTTCAATTCAACATGTGTGGATAATTATTATAATATACAATGCTGAAAAATGTAATTTCAATTAACACCATTGGACATTTTACCATTAAAATGTCAGCACCTGATTAAGATCTAAATGATATTCACTGATTTAAGATTATTTTTGTCTCAATGTCAGTCAGATGCTTTCCTTTCAGTTCCAATGTCCTGTACAATGTTTTTCAAAAGCTGAAATATGCACAGCTCTTCACTTGAAGAAGGAAAAAAAAAAAGGGGAGCGGGGGGGGGGGGGGGGGGGGCATATTAAAAGGCACCTGTAATGAGGTTTGTTGATATGCTTTCACTTGCCATGAATTTCCTACTGTAAACAGGTTTGTGTGTGTGTATTACAACACAGTCTTAATGATCATGTTAATGTCTCCATCCTCTGCTCTCAGGGCTGGTGATGCTGGATGGCTTTGTCTACGCTGTTGGTGGATGGGAGGGCCGCTCTCGTCTTGACTCGGTGGAATGCTACAATCCCCACACCAACTCCTGGCAGTTCACAGAGTCTGTAAAAATGGCTGTCACAAGTCCTGCAGTGGTGGCACTGGATGGCCTTCTCTATGTTACTGGTAGGAAACATGCAGGATTTCATTGACATGCTTCTTTTCACTGAAAATGTATTGACTTACTGTGTCTGTTTTTTTTCTGGCAGAGTTGTACACGTACTGATGTTTCCTGCATGTTGATGTGTCTGTCTACTTAAATTATGTGACTTGATATTTTATTACCCACATGTAGGCGGTGCAGTTTTAGAGGATGGTGACGGGACAGATCTTGCACAGGTTTACAACCCTAAAACTGCAGTATGGACAGAAGTTGCTCCGATGCAGATCGCTCGCTCCGGTTCTGCTGCTTGTACGCTCAAAGGAAAGATCTATGTTATAGGTAATGATTCCATTCTTTGTGGCTATTCATGAATGGCTGGTGAAATGTTGCTGAAACCCTATTGTTTTTCAGGTGGATGGCATGCTTCAACAGAGAACACTGATAAAGTAGAGTGCTACAATCCCAAGACTAATCAGTGGACTATGTGTGCTCCCATGAAGGAAAGGCGCTATAGGCCAGGTGCTGCTGTGGTGGATGGCAAGATCTATGTCTTGGGAGGAGAGGAGGGCTGGGACAGGTGAGCTGCCACGTTTGTCATCCAATAGGCATCACTTCTTTTTCCTGTGGATTTAAAAAAAAAAAAATGCACCCCTTGTTGTGTTTTTTTTTTGTGTGTGCAGAAAAACAGTTGCCAGATTTACAGATATTTATTGTTGATTTCTCTTAACTTGCAGATATCATGACACTATCGAGAGGTACTGTGATGAAACTGACACATGGGAGATTGTAGGGGAGATGCCCACTAGTCGCAGCTGGCTCAGCTGCGTGTCTCTCCAGCTGAGCAAGGACATTCACATAAACAGCTGTCCTGGCACGCCAAACGACAGCTAAAAGATAACTTCAGTGAAAGAGGGCTTTTGTGGTTATGTTTTGAACTGTCCATGGAGATAGTGCACTACCAAGCTCAGAGCTTTGGAGGCCAGCAGACAGGAGCCTAGAATTGGCACAGAGCTGTTGCTGGTGGCAATACATGATCAGCTCAAGTTGATGACATGTGGAGCAGGACTCGTTCACTTGCGTTAATCCTTTTGAGTTGGCAGTTGAAACGCCAATATTTACGAACGTGATCTCAAGTTACTGTGATCTACAATTTAGTCGGCAGTTTAAACTCTCTCTCTCTTTATGATGTGAAGATGTTTAAGGTGTTGTTTTGATGTACAAACACCTAAGCTTAAAGATGTTCCCAGCCAACATAGTGTATTTTTGGATTGTGTGATGTATTTATTTGGGTGTGATTTGTTGTCACAATGACCTTTTTGTGTGTGTGTGTGTGTGTGTGTGTGTGTGTGTGTCTACATAGTAGACATGTCACAAAATATGTGGGTTAAAAGGTCATAGTGTATTTTTAAAGGTTACCTGTGGAAAAAGAGTTTGTTTACAGGATACACATTTGCAGTCTTTTGTAATTAAACCTAGTAAGCTCTGAATGTCTTTACAACCTGTGATATATGTTGAATATATTTTTGTAATGTGGTGCGAGTCTTTAATTTTAGTGAATTTAAGTACAATTGGCTTGTAATAAATATGTTTAATTCTTTGCCATTGCTTCAATTGTATTTATTTATTCTGATGAATCCTACCGTTGGACTAAGAAGCATGAATATTATTTTTAATGTTCTTTTTCTGAAACAGTGTTTCTCAACTAGTCTAGATTCAGGGCCCACCATCACCTCTTAATCACAAGTCATGACCCAAATCAAAGTAATTTCTTAATTTATCAAATTGCTGGAATGAAAAGATGGTGCAGTTTGAACCTGGAATAGTACAGAATATAACAGTAACCAAACACCAAAAAATTTTAATAATAAAACCAAAATGACCAGCAGGTGGCGATGCTATCGAGGGAAAAAAATGCCTTTTGCGCTCAAACTAGTTAAATTAAAATCAAATACTGCATCTTATGGACATGAAGGTACAAGTGCGTTAATGTAACTCGTTGTGATAACCTTGGATTAGAGGAACAGTTGAGGGCCTTCTATGCTGTCACATGGTGGATTTAATAAGCATAAAGGGCATTGTCGCCACCTACTGTTATGGAGTTTGAATAGACGTCACTCCGCTGCGTAAAAAAGTTGCCTTCAAAATAAAGGTACAATGTTTTTATTTCCCAGGCAAAGGCCTGCGACAACTTTTATTTTATTTTATTTTTTTTTATATAAAGTACTTTAAAACGACTACGGTGGGTCAAAGTTTCGTATAGAAGAATAAAAATAAATTGCAGCCTAATTTAATAAAAAAAAAAACTCGTAAAGAAAAAAAAGAGAAAACATTAACAAAATAAAATCTAAGATGAACAAATTCTATAATATTAAATAAAAACAGCTAAAAGTCAAGGTTGGTTTTAAGATGGCTCTTAAAAAGCCATCTAACCACCAAGGAAGATAACTGCACAATTTTGGCGTGACAGTGCACATGCCCTCTGGGGTTACTCTTGGTTTTGGGCGCTCAGGAGCAGCTGATCACCTGACCTGAGAGAATGGGAGGGTACTTAAGGTTGTAGCAGTTCAGATAGGTAGGGTGGAGCTATACCATTTAGGGACTTAAAAGCAAATAAAATAATTTTAATATGTATCCTAAAATGTACAGGCAGCCAGTGCAATGAAGCTAAGATGGGTGAAATGTGACCTTGTTTATGTGTGCCACTTAAAAGACGTGCAGCAGCTTTTTGAACCATTTGCAGTATACTAGTGATGGAGGACCCCACTAAACCGTGGAGTCACATATCAGAGTTGTTTGCAGCAACACACTGGGGTTGGTGCTTCTAATGTTTTTCACCATACCAAAACAATCACTAAGATTTCTTCCTGCTCACTACATAAATAAGCTCTAGCTCTAGCTGTGAAGCTGCAAGTTTACTGGCTGATGCACGTGTTGAAGTGGGAAAAGATGGAAATGCCATAACCATTGACTGAGGCAACTGGAGGTAGTGCTATCAATGTGATGCATGTTACCTATAATTCAGCTCAGCACTGGTTGACATCATCCCAAAGTCTATAGAGACTGACACAGACAATGCTTGGAATGCGTACCCGTCTGGGGTCATAACCCTTACATACATTGCATTCGACTGGCAATGAAGACATGGATTCATGTCTCGAGATTCTGCCTTAAAAAAAAATGGATTTTAATTTGGCAAATCACCTAAACTGGAAAAAAAACTTGACCTTACAACTGCTCTGATCTAGGAGTCTACCTTAATGTTGGAGTCCATTTTCAAATCAAGCTGGCCAGTTGGGTCACGACCCAACAGTTGAGAATCACTGCTCTAAAATATTTGACAGCATGTTGTATAATTTTTTTTCCTTTTTAAGTACAAATGTCTGTTTGATATTATTGGTGGTGTTTATGAAGTAGTCCAAAGCCAAGGATGGGGTAACTGGGAGGACGGTAACGTGCAGTAGTTGCATACCTTTATTTTGAAATGTCTTCAGATTGGCTCCCCGCGCGCAGTGGATGCTGGGTAACACGTCAGTCCACCGCCATCACCGTGTCTCTGTGCCGGCTGAAGGAGAGACTTAGGAGTCATGAGGGGAATCCGGTCCCTGAACAGTTTCTCAGTAAGCCTTGTTTTTCGTCATGGCTCTGCAGTTTATCTCACTGATCTGTAAAGTTGGTTCATCTCGGTTCAATAGCTGCCTCCAAGCTGAAGCCGCATTGAGCTTTCACAGTTAGCCCGCTAGTTAGCTTCTTCGGTGGTCAGCTCTGTCTCTTAATCTGGATATCACTCTTTTACGGGAGACTTTTCTCCGCTTGGACCATTTAAATGCTGCCGAAGTCATAAAATATGAAGATAGATGTTCATTAAAATAACCTGTATGTGGTTTCGCCCGTATGGCCGTTGTCATTTCTTACGGTTCTTCGCCCAACTTGGTGCGACCTGAAGGTCATCCCTGAACTCGTAGTTTCTCTTTTATCTTGTTTCGAGGTTTATTAGATCAAATAACAGATCTAATGTGGTTTCAATAATTATGGCAGCTGGATAATTTACCAATTCACTGTAATCGGAAGATTTGCTTACAGGACACTTGAAGAATTTCGCAGGGGTTTCACTACCTGGAGTCCTCTATACTTCATGAGAAACTTCTTGATTATTTTTCATGTCCTGCATATTGGTTTTAACTAAATTGATCAGGTATATGAAATGCCCCTTTACTGTTCTTTAGGTCAGCCAATCGTTGTCCGTTGGTTTAAATGACTCACATAAAAACATTGTATTGACCAAAAGGCATCAAATCTTGATTGGTTTATCTAAAATGATGGCACATTAATGTGATTTTGAGCCCAAATGTTTATCTTTAACTGCCAACTCTGAGAAAGATTGATTTTGAATCCCAAATGATATCATTTTTGGTCCATTTACAAACTTTTAAGATGTCATCTCAGACATTTGCTGTTCTTACAAACATTCTTACTAAACATTTTGTCATCAGGTCTGCTGGAAAGCATTTTCTTCAACATTCCTTTCAGCCATAACATAGTCAAGTCAGTGTCACCAGCTGTTATGTAACATCAGAGCTTTGAGTTAATCTGTAATGGGTCTGCTTTTATGGAGCTCTTGCACTTTCTATAAATTCAAGCTTAATCTAAACCAGCTGTACAATTAGATCCAACTGTTTGAGTATATGCCTGATTTTGGAGCTGCCTTATTTTTGGCAGTTTGCTGCATTTGTTGTCATAGCCCAGATACAAGTTGGAGTCTTTGATTTGTTATCACTGTTGCCCACAGAAACGCTGCTATGCTGCTGCCAGGAGGAGCGAAAGTCTGTCTGAACCCCTTGAAAAACTGAAATCCTCCAAAGCTGCACCCCTCTCTCCACAAAATGTCCAGGTCAGTGCTGCTGTTCTAGATGCACGAGTAGTTTTTCTAGGTGACGCTAACTTGTAATAAGAAGAAGACAGTATGTGAAGCTTAGGAAAGGTGCACAAGGATGTAATTGATTTCAGACTGCCACAAATATTTTCCTTTGCTTCTTCAGGTGTCAAAACTCCCAAATGGTCTGGTGATTGCAACACTGGAAAACTACTCCCCCTTATCAAGTGTTGGCGTGTTTGTGAAAGCTGGGAGTCGCTTTGAGACGACTGTGGAAAGCCATGGTGTCTCTCATGTGTTACGACTGGCAGCAAACCTGGTAATCTGTGAATGAGTTTCTGAAAGTGTGATGGCTTGAGGAAATTGAAAATCTATCTCTCTACTCATGGCTGTTTTTAATCAGTGTTAACTCATCCCCAGGCAAACAATGGGCAGTTATTGCATTTAATTTAAAAATATTGTTTTCATATGTTGTATTTTGTTGAAGTGGCACCTTCACCCATAGTCTATTGACTTACACGTCCATCTTTATTTTCTTTTTTTGTTTTCTTTCCCCTTCCTAGACTACAAAGGGAGCATCTGCCTTCAAGATTTGCCGTGGTGTGGAGGCACTGGGGGGCAGCCTGAGGTGAGTGAACATGGCCACCCCAGGACAACTGCTGCTTCTGTGATTATTACCAGTTAAACAACAAAGTGCACCACACTGAACCAACTGCTTTAAATGTGTGTTTATCTAGTGTGACAGGATCAAGAGAGGCCATGGTCTACACTGCAGACTGTCTGAGAGATGACGTGTAAGTTCTCGTTAATATATATTTTTTTTCTTACTCACATTTTTTTGTTTGTGCTTTTATTCAAAGCCTTCTAAGACAAAGTTGATGCTTCAAGTTCTACTTTTGTGTAGAGATTCACTGTTGGAGTTTCTGATCAACGTGACAACAGCTCAGGAGTTCCGGCCGTGGGAGGTGGACGAATTGACGCAGAGGGTGAAAGTTGACAGGGCTCTGGTTGAGCAGTGTCCTCAGATGGGTGAGTACGACCCAAAGTCGGTAGCAACACAGCCTACCAAAGTACAGTGGAACATGACGTTTGAGGTGGCAACACTAACACTCATCTCGGGCTTTGCAGATTTGTGCCTTTCTGATCTTCCCTGTGCTTGAAGCTTCCCCCAGTTATTCCAGGCAAAGTGGACAGGATCACCACTGGTGTAGCCATCAGTGCTGATCTATTCATTGTTGAAATGTCAGGAACCTAACCTGGAATTTCTTGTGAGAGTCAGCATGATGACGTTCTTCCCTTTGTTTTCACCTCGTCCTTCCTTCTCACACCAAATTGGTGCCTTCCATCTTCTCAGAACAGAGAGATCTCTCTGCCACTTTACCCACGTCATGTCAGCCATAAAGGGATAGATATGTAGCTTCTTTGTTTTGAAACTATGTGATGTACCCTCAAGAGCATTGTGGTAGTACACCATGGTTGTTTAAAGGTAGAAAATGTCATAAGATGAATGATCTGTATCACTTGTTTTAGCCTGTTGCTTTCTTTACCAGAATTGGTCGTGTCTGCAAAAAGCCCCAAATGCAGTGCGTTATGACTGGTGCTGCCACCTAACGGATTGAAATAGCAGGATTTTTTGGGGTACTTGTTGGCCTCTATTTCTCCTAAAAATGTTATTTTGCAAGTGAGATACAATCACTTTTCTTCTGGTATTTAAGTGCCAAGCTTTTGCTGAAGAAAACTAGGTTTATGCTGCGAGAATGAGTGATTTAACATGTGATTGTACTTAAAACAACTCATTTGACTGTTCTCCTCAAATGGGTTCTCTCTCTCTCTCTCTCTCTTTTTTTTTTTTACCCCCCAAAGGTGTAATTGAGAAGTTGCATGAAGCTGCTTATAAAAATGCCCTGTCCAACTCCCTGTACTGCCCTGACTACATGGTTGGTCGCGTCTCCTCTGAACAGGTATGGATGTGTGGGGTTTTACATTGAACACCTCTGTCAACTTGGAGGAGAATGATTGGAATACAAATGTCTTATATCTGTACCCCCCCTAAAAAACAACCTTTTAGACTATTGTATAGTTTGTGTGTTGCTTTTAAGCTCCTCTCCTCCCCTTTATCCTTCCCTGTAGCTAAAGTCGTTTGTTGAGGACACTTTCACCACTGGCAGAATGGCTCTTGTAGGAATAGGTGAGTGCTGTCTAGTCTGTGCTGTTGTTGTTGTTGTTGAATTTTTTTTTTTTTTTTGTGCTTCTTTCTCATATGACCTCATTTATAAAAGTCCAGTTTTATAAAGGGCTTCTTAAGATACTGGAGGCTTGAGTGTGTTTTGAAATGTTATTGGCCTTTAGTCCAAAGACACACAAACAGGGAGACCTTGTGTTCTCTTCATTTTTGTGTTGACCTGTTTTTTCTTCTACATTCAGGTGTACAACACTCTAGGCTGAGGCAAGTGGGTGAGGGGCTGAGTGTCAGCAGTGGATCAGGAGCACCTGTGGCTAAAGCCGTGTACCGCGGAGGTGAGTGCTCACTTTAAACAATAGCAGCACAAACGTGTAACGTGCTCCCAACTGCTTTAATCTCACTATGGTAATTTGTGCATAGGTGAGCTGCGAGTTCAAAACGACAACAACCTGGTCCAAGCCCTGATTGTCAGTGAGGGTGGTGTGACTGGTAGTGCTGAGGCAAATGCCTTTAGTGTGCTGCAAAGGATCCTGGGAGCCGGTCCACATGTGAAGAGGGGCTCAAGCATCACCAGCAAACTGAGTCAGGGCATTGCCAAAGCTACTGCACAGCCATTTGATGTAAGTAAAAGAAGGATGTTTTTTGCTTATTTTTTGCCTTTTGGTTCTTAGTGCTAGAGTGTTTTCACACTTACAAGCTTTTGTCCACTTAAAACTATGTCAAGTTCATTTTCCTGCTTGGTTTGTCTGGTGTGAACATGGTAATCACACTCAAATGCAAATATCCCCCTCCAGCTGCAGCCATGTTTCATCTTCATTATTTTTAATGATTTGGCTAAAGTGATCACAAGGAAGATGCTGAATCACCAGGATGGCAACTAATCATGTATTTGTCATGCCATAAAACATAGAACACACCATATAGTCAACAGCAGAGCCATTGCACCAAGGTAGAATGATATAATCCAGGATGTCTGAGAAAGTAGGGAAACGTATGCTAGTGAGTTCATCCTGGGTTAGCCAGAAGTCAGGGTGGGAAGGTGTGGCCATGTCAAGCCAGGTGTAACTAATCCTGTTACATGCATGCTTATGGTTGACTTCTGGAGACCATGAGGTCTGTTGCAGATTTACTGATGCAGAAATGGAGAGGAAGCATGTCACATATTTTTCACGAAGTAAGAAACAGCAACAGGCAACACAGTTGCTATTGACAACCTGAGAGAGTTTGCCTGGCAGACAGTAGAGGTCAGATTGAATGAGTGGTGGTCCAGTATAAAGGCTACCCTAAAAAAGCTTATTTGCAAAGTAAATTCTTACTGTGAGTGATATCAAAGTTGAGTGTCTTTGACATTGGATTTTCATTTTGAGACATAGAAGTATCCTACATATAAAACTTTGAACATGGAAAAACTGGGCATGTGACTGTGAAAGAAGCACACATGACCTGAGTGGGACTTTATATGACCTAGTAGTCTATTGCCCTCATTACCGACTTGACTGAAAACACCATCGTAACCTCAACCATTTCTAATCATCATAACCACTGCAGTGATATTAAAGAGATATATGTAAGGTGTTGGTCAAACATCTGACAACAATATGAGCATTAGTCTTCATGAAGTTCATCACCTTTGGAATTATAGCTATAAGCTTTGCTTAACGCTATAAGGTTACAAAATTAAGTGAGAGCACCCTTGCAGTCAAGAAGAATTGTAAGGGGAGTGCATTTGTCTCATATTTACAGTATGGTAAAAATACTGATTTTTTTTTTTCTCTTTTTTTAGTTTTTGGAATGATAGGAGTGCCACAAAATTAAAAATCTGTAAAGTAAAATGAATAAAAATGAGCTAATATAACTGATGTCCCCCACTTGTCTTCAGGCCACTGCCTTCAATGCCTCATACTCGGACTCTGGCCTGTTTGGTGTCTATACCATCGCACAAGCAGACTCTGCAGGAGAGGTACATTTCCAAGTTTCCTGGATTTTATTTAATTTCAGTTGGACAGAAATGTCATTAACTGAATGCATTCCTCCGTGCAGGTGATCAAAGCTGCCATTGCTCAAGTGAGAGGCGTGGCAGAGGGAAGCATGTCAGAGGCTGACTTCACAAGAGCAAAGTGAGTTTACCAGTAGGATGGGGAGGAAGCTGTACCTCAGGTCCAGTTCAACCAGAGCTTCCATGCTAAAAGACAGATGAGCTTCTCTTGACTGTGTCTGTGTTTGATGTGCCTGTTCAGAAATCAGGTGAAAGCAGAGTACCTGATGTCATTAGAGAGCTCCGAGGGCCTGATGGAGGAGATTGGTGCTCAGGCTCTGAACACTGCAGCGTACCAGCCTCCTGACACCGTCCTCCAAACTTTAGACACTGTCACTAAGGATGATGTAGTTAAGGTGAGTGCTTGTGGAACATATTTTTTTTTTTATCATTTACTCTGAGTTATAAGAGGCAGTCATGTATATAGTCATTTACATCTGCAGCCTTCATTCTTTTTTAATTGTATCAGTTGCAATTGCACCTCTGTGGAAGCAGTAGACCTATTCTACTATATATATATATATATATATATATATATATATATATATATATATCTATATATATATATATATATATGTATGTATGTATGTGTGTATGTATGTATGTATGTATGTATGTATGTGTGTGTGTGTGTGAGAGAGACAAAGAGAGAGAATTAATTGTTTGCATCAGTAGTTTTTGTGTGGGTGTGCTGTTTAGGGCAAAAAAAAAAAAAAGTTCAATCATTGAGTCCCAGCACAGCAGAATTGCTGTTGTTTTGCTTAGTAGTGACGCCTCCGCTGTCTCATTTGACCTCCGTTTTGTTGTCATGGTAACATCGCTGTAATGCAGTTACCTTCTTAAAAAAAAGGCAGCAAACAGTTTTACTTTTATCTATAGTTTTTCAGACTGTATCATAAAATCCTCCCCTTGGGTGGAGAAATAGATTGGTGCAATAAATTTCCAGTCAAATTCTCTGTTATTCGTCATTTTTCATGGAAGAACTCAAGGTGCTTAGAAATGTTTCCCCTGCTAAAACCAATGCCATCGCTCCATTTCTTCAGCAAGTCTTGTAAAATTTGCCGTGGTAATGTTTGGCTAATCTTGATGACAAACGCAGGCAGAGGAATAAGGGATGACCAATTTTTTTTAAGAAGCAATGCAGCAAATAAAGTTGACAAAGCATTTTACTCTGCCCACCTGCCGGAAAACAGCACGATCTGTTCAGCTGTGGTGTGTACAGTCATGTTAAAAAATAAATATGCCTTATTTCAATTATAAGAGTTTACAATTTAGGAAATAATGTATATAATAAAAAAAAATCTGCTCAATATCAAGATTTAAGATTAAGTAAACTCAACCTCTGGTGAACAGCAAGATTACATATTACACAGAGACACTTGTTAACAAAATCTTAACCAAAATGTATGCAGCAAATGGGAATATGCATTCAAAAGGAATATTTTGAATTATTGATTTTAAACTTAAATAAACTGTAGTCGTGATCAGTGAATTAACGAGTACCTCTTTCTTTCTCTGCAGGCTGCGAAAAAATTTGTAGATGGCAAGAAGACTATGGCAGCCAATGGACACCTCATCAATACACCATTTGTGGATGAAGTATGAAAAAAAAAAAAAAAGAGAGCAGATGATTTGGAGCAGATTTTGGGTCTGCTGCACCTGACAGCATGATAAAGAAAGAAAACTCCAATGCCACCACTACCTGCAGCAATTCATCAGATGGCACCAATCATTTATCTGTCCTGCAGTTTGTGTGAATACCAAAGCGTAGCAGCATAATCATAATGCAGTTGCTTCTTTGGGATTGTTTGTCAATTTAACTGTATATCTATGTAAATTAAAGTAATAACAGTAAACCAGTTGGATATCGCTCCAATTTTTCATCTTGGATTGAATTCAGTTCAATTCAATTGAATTCAATTCTAGTATGATCATAATCTGGTGGACGAGAAATCTCCTGTTCATTAAATAAGATTCCACATCAACTCCAAGAGCGCTTGCTTTTGTGTGGTGTTAACACTATGCAAACATTTGTAGTGAGAGCATTTACTTCAGACGTTGGACATTTCAGCATGAAATAGTACTGTTTCATTCATCAGCCAGTTGGGGGACCCAGAAGCACAAATATTAATACCTGTGTATGAGCTGAAAGAATGAAAGCTGGGTTTAGTTAAGGTTTTCTGCAGTGCTGCTTTTGGTTCTGTGAACAGCAGATTAAACAGTTGTGAAATAATCTTTGAAATCTGTAACTGCGGAAAGTGGTAGTATCAGCAAAATGTACATAAATGTTCAAAATAAAAAGAAATCACACACTGGTTGATTTGGTGTTAGATTTTTTTCTGTAGAATTATAATTGGCAAAACACTTTAAATGTTTAAACAATTTCAAACTTTTGAAATATTTAAGCTTTTAGTGTTAAATATTGATTTAAATATTGACTTAGCTGTCAGATCCATGTATAGCTGAAACCAGAGGTTTACATACACTACAAAAAGGGCTTTAGCATTTTTTTTCTCACTGTCTGACATTAAATCAGATTAAAGTTTTCCTGCTTTAGGTCAGTTAGGATTAAAGAAAATCTCATTCTGGCATTTAGCAAATAGAAACGATTTTGGTAATCCGATCTGACAGAACAGGAAAATGTTTTTTTTTCCCCATAAACTATTGACAACATTTGAAGTATTGTCATTTAGATCATTTATTTGCAAAAAAAAAAAAAAAAGACAAATGGTTTTCCGACCTCAAATAATGCAAATAAAATAACCAAGAACAAAACATATCAGACGTTGAAATTGTGACATTTTATAATTTCTTTGAAAATATTTGCCTTTGTCTTTGATGGCAGCAACACATCTCAAAAAAGTTGGATGAAAATAATGAAAAAAAAAAAGATCACGGATTGCTGTTGCCCCACATGATTATATTTGCACTACAGTACCACTGTACCTCTCAACCTCGGTTGTCTCAAGCAGAGCGACTCGGCAGTTCAAGATAACAGGACCCTCATTTTTTTTAAGGGTATCGCGAGAAGACAGTCCACCCCCTCCTCGTCCTGTCTCAGACCTGTGTGTGTGTGTGCGTGAGGGTTTGTGTGTGTGTTTGAGGTTGCTTGGGGGTGTCCGCCTGATGTCATTTGGCAGCAGGGGAGGCTGAGCTAGCGGTGGGCATGCGGGTGGAAAGCATAACAATACCGTTGACCATTTCACTGTCCAGACTGGGAAACTTAAGCGCCCCGTTTGATTAAGAGAAGCAGCGTCTAATACCGTTGCTATACGGCCCGAAGTGGGGGAAGAGGAGGGAAGTTGGCTGGCTAACGGACTCAAAGCACCAGATGCTATTCCAGCGGAGACGGAGAACGGACTCGCATAAGCAAGAGAGGGTGATGGGTTCTCGCTTTCCTGACGGGTAACTCTAAACCTTCAAGTAAAAACACGGTCTTTGTGAGTTGGGCGCCACCTGCTTTGCTTCTATTGGACCTCCGTTGGTGTGACATTGTGTCTGAAATGCTCGCGCAGTTGCGGTCTCGGCCGTCGAGCAGCCTCTGGGCCGCAGCTCGGCACACCGAGCCCGAATCTGGGATATAGCTAGCTAGCTGTCTGCTAGCCGCAGCTGTGTCCGATGCTGCTGCAGCGGCTGCTGTTGCTACGCGGAACCGAGAGACAACACGAGCAGTTCGGGGCATCAGAGCTGAGTGAGCTGTTGTTTTACCTTACTGGACCACAGCGGGCGTTTGAGATGTGATGCTTTTGTGCGTCACATTTGAGCCTTTTGTAGCTGGAGGCTCGCGCTTGCTTGACGCGGAGGGGCTAACGTCGCTGCAAAATGCACAGCAGAACCACAACAGCAGGCTCCTGCTGAAGGGGGCGAGGTTAGACGGATAACAGCCCACCCAGAGTCTCTCAACACCTGGGGTCACATTTGAACAACGACCGCCGCACTCCCCGCGTCCTTCACTGCTTCGTCGGTTCCCGAGATGGATAAACTAACGATCATTTCAGGGTGCCTGTTTCTGGCTGCAGATATCTTTGCTATAGCCAGCATCGCGAACCCAGACTGGATCAACACTGGTGAATCAGCAGGTAAATTAACCAAGCTTTCCACAAGTTATGCTTCGTGTTATTTGCTGGCAGCATTTTCTGCATCTGTCTCCACATCACATCTGTGTTTGTAGTTAGATAATCCTTACAAACAAAACGGCCCATTGTGGGCAGGGTTTCATCTTCAGCATCCTCCTTTGTACTCCGCAGCAGCATTGTTTTCTGTTTTATGTTGCTCTGCAGACTGAAATATTAAGAAATTTCTTACAAATTGACAATTGATCGAACCCTTACCGTGAACGCTTGTAACAGGCCTGTTAGTCAGTTGGACAGTTATTTAATCTTTCAGAAAAAAATCATCACAGTCATTATAATTTCCTACATGCCAGCATCAGGTTTGTTTAAAAAAGATCAGGATTAAAGTAGAAACTAACCAACATCTTAAGCTGTAGTGAAAACAATCATTACTTGCAGCCTTCTGTCTGTGCAGGGAGTCATTGATAAAGGGCTTTATTGCAGTGTTAAAGGTAATGACATTCCTGTGATAATACCAGTGGCTTGACATTTGAGGTGATCTCCATCTGATCATTTAAATCATTGAACACACAAGGAATCAAAGCAGGTGTTAATTTGTGGGATCCATGCTGATGCTGGATATAAGCACGTGGGTTTTGTTGCTCTGATTTATTTGTATCATCCTCCAGTACACATTCAGGCTATTGACAGCTGCTAGTCTTTGTTCCCATTGCACAATAACAGCTTAGTAACTGGGTCGGGGATCATTCATCATCTAACAGCACACAAACAGACTGTATTAGCTCGACAGAATAAGTAATCTGCGCAAAAGCAATAATAAGATGGATATTAGATTTGAACATTGCTTACACTGTCATCAAATTAATTGTGATGAGTAAGGGCTCTGATGTGCACTTCCTGAGATCTTCAGTTCTGTATCTGCATGAACGAGAATTGAACCGGTGCTGTTTTTTGAGTGCGGTTTTGTGGTCTGAGTGTGTTACCAGAGTGAACCAACTCACTCCTCCTTCTTACTTCCCTTAACAGGCTTTGAATTTAGTATACTTTGTTTTGTTATCAGTAATTTTGTGAAATGTGGGTGATTAAATCCCTGACATTGATCTCCTTCACACCTCTTTTTTTTCTCATTACTTTGACAATCTTACAGCTTCTGTTTTAGAACATATAATTTAGAGCTGTATTTTTTAAAATAAATTGTACATTATTGTTGCTTTTTAGGTCTGGAAGGGCATTTTTTTTTATTAAGAATAGCAAAGTAGTTTTATCAAAGCCTCTTTAGGGAATTTAATTAATCGAGGAACACATGAAAAAAGATCTTTTTAAATGATTTGAACTGCAAAGTTGGGAGTTATGTGCTCAGAAAGCAGAATGTACAATATAGTTAGATGTAGGACATGTGCTTAGATGTTGTTGCTTTTTAAAATAATTTTTTTGTGTAGGTTAGTGTATGCTTAAAACATAATTTTGCAGTCATGTTAAAAAAAGTTTCTTCAAAGTTTGGGCAAAGCAAATTTAGAATTAAGGGTTGTGTCAATTTTTGCCTAACTGAATTGTGTGACAGCATAGCTTCCATCAAAAGTTTGGGAATTTTTAACTTTTCACACTTCAGCGCAAGTGTCAGGCAGTCAAATAGACAGTCAGAGCTAACCAATAAAATCATACACAGGGTTGGGACTCTTTCAAAGCATGTGGCTTATTTGTATAGGAAGAAATTTGATTGGCTGTTTTTTGATATTGTGATGGCGTGTCATAACGTTCCACAAAAGGAGTGTTCATGGCCTCTTCTTCTAAAGAACTGTATCTGTACTTGATGTTTGAGACAAAATAGGAAGTAGAAGCCATGAACTTTTGTCCTTTTGTGTCCATTGACAGTAATTTGTGCAACATTGGTTTGTGGACTTGTAATGACCTATAACAAGGTGGCAGTGACTGGAAGGAGTTGCCTCTAGAAAATAGTCTTTTTTTTTTTTTTTTTTTAATATACACTTTCTGTACACTTACAAAGTTGAAATTATGTGCTACCCTAAGTGCTGACATAATTGTCCTTCTGCAGAAAATGTTCTCACCTGAAACTGCTTCAATTCACATTGTTTTGGTCCGCTACAGAAGTGTACACTTCTCACCATGTAATAAAAGTCCTAAGTTATTTTAGGGTTTACTGGGGTTGTTTTCACTCACGAATGTTCCTTAATTTTAAATAGGGTTTTGTTTTAATCATTCATATTAGGCTGATGAATCTTATCAGCTAACCTCAAGGCTCCAGCTTTGTTGTTGGTTCAGGGGAGGGCTCAGTTCTTCACGGGCTGTTTTAGGACCTCACAGTTATGTCTTTGTTTGTAACTGACTTTGTTCTCCTAAAAGTTGAGAAACAAGTACATCCCCCCTGGCGGTTGGCGTTGATAAAATCCAGCTTTTCTCAAGATGCGTTTACCTCTTGTTTTTTTTCTTCTTTTTTTCAGTATATTCTTAATGGACTAGTGAAGAATAAGTTAACCAATAATAAAGCTTTTACAGAAAATTGCAGATTGTCCTTTCTTTTTTTTTTTTTTTTTTTAAGATTTTATGACTAGTGGCCTTTATTCACAGTTATAGAGGGGGGACTGTAGCCTCTGTACATGGGCCGCCTCTTTAAACCACTGAGCTACACAGTGGCCTGCCCATAGTGCCCCTTTTTTGGTTTATTCATGTTATATAAAATCCCTCTGAAAAAGTCAAATAGGGGAGCGAGCACTGCTGTCATTCAACGCTGTCCTCACTTAAGTGTGATATTTTCTGGCAATAACAGCTTAAAGCTTATTTCCTGTGCAGAGCTTCAAGGCAAAGCCATTATTGTAGGAGTGTTGGATACTAACTGTGATTCTCAGCAGCTTCACTAATTGCTGCTGTTTTGTCCATTTGTCTCCACTGGGGATGTGACTTTATCAAGCCAAAAATGTCTCTGCCGCTATCAAGCCATCAAACCTTTAACACACTCTATGCACACACACTTAAACTGGCATTATTTAGACAAACACATCTAAGATCAGCATAAGTCTTATCAGTCTTATCATCAGTCTTGGCTCATGCTATTACATATTTACCATTGTTTCAGTTGTCATTTCAGTTTCAAAGCTTAATGGTAATGATTTTCAACAGGTACTCTGTCCTTGGTGCATATGAACAGTTCTGACACTGACACCATAGCTCTATCTTGAAGTGTTACTTATTGTATTTTCTTAGATACTTGATGGAGTTGAAATACATGACTGCTCTAGATGCAAGTCCAGAGTCTTTTTAAATTTCCAGTTTACTAAAACATGACAAAATGTGCTTTGCACTTACCATTTTCTATGCTAAGCATTTTGCTTCAGGAAAAAAAATAAATGTATTACCTCACCTCAAAATAAATGCTGTTTACCAGTGTAATAATAGAAATGTTTTTACTGGAAGTTTCAAGGGCCTCTCTTAACTTCAAAGTTCTTCTATTAGTGTTGACTGAGCTCAAACACCTCCATAACTGGAAACATTTTACGTTTTGATTATGTGTACAAATAAAGAACACATTGGGCTATATATATCAAACAGTTATATTATATAAAGATGCCAAAAGTAACATTTCAACAGAATTGCAGCTCATAACAACAAGCTCTTAGGAACTGCTGCTGTACTCACAGTCTGAATCTCACATCACCTAAAAATAGATGAAATGGGACACTATTAAATTGTGTTATTTTAGGTATCCCTTTTCAAAGCACAAGGGCACACAGTGTCATTTCTATAGAACAAATGAAACCAGGACAGTCATTATCATCCAGTTGCTTGGCTGCAGTGCCAGCATTTCTGACCTGCAGTTTTTCCCAAAACTCTGCGACCGACAAGGAAGGAAACCATAGCTGCAACTATAGAAAACATGGCAACGTTCACCAGCTCCAGGCATAGCTGATGTACTTTTGAAATGTCTTATATCTTGCAGCTGTTCAATGTGAAAGCCAAGTCTTGCACACCGGAACATGCAGCTGTAACATTCATTGACTAAGAGGGGCCCAAGTGTTACATTTGCTTTATTTCCCTTTTCTTTACTTTTCCATAGGCCCTACAGGTTGTCAAAAACAGAAATTTTCTCTCGTTAACTGAATGGCTCCATCTTAAATGTCAAAAAGGACATTTTTTTAAACTTATTTCAGCAGGAAACAACTCTTTACGATGTGAAGATGTGATACTGTTGTTTCCAGAGAGTGAAATCACTCTTCCTGTGTTTATCCAAGCTGCACTGTTCCATATTGTGGAAGCTACTTAAAGCATAGTTTGTTTTGATCAGAAGCTCTGGCTCACTGTACACTTTAAAGTCTGTTGAACAACAGATTACTTTGAAGCAAGTTTCTAGCCTGGGAACCCTCTGGTGCGCTCACCCTCCACCTCAAGACCTGCTTCCTGAGGAGAGGGATGTCTGGGGTTTGCTGTCCCCACATCCCTGTTCCAAATAACTGGCAGAAATTGATTTTGCTTGACTGTTATTCTTGCTCATAATACATATTTTGCAAATAAGTGTTTAATTTTGCAGTTGCTCAGGAGGGTGGCACTTGCCCTATGTGAATGTTTAATATAAAAATCTAGTAATTGCTTGAAATTATACCAGGGTAGATTTACCATATAAGATACTTGTGTCTGATTTGAGAAAAAAGTTGAATTTATAAATAGAAAGCTGATTTGGGACTAATAATAAAATCTTTTTTGGCAAACTTTGCCAACCTGTTAAAGTATGGACACGTATAATTTGCCTTTTATTTAGTAATGAACAGTGATGTACTTTTGGTGAAATAATAATAATAAAAAATAACTGCTGAATAACTTACTGTTCTCATTCATGTTGCTGTTTGTTTCTTATTCTTTTAGATTCTCTGCCTTTTTTGTATGTGTATTTTTGCCCTGCACAGCTGTACTCCAGGGTTGCTTCAATAAAAGTGGGCAGTGTAAAAAACCTCAATCTGTAGCAGAATCGCCCGTTGGCAGCTTTAGATTACCTACTTGCCGCCCACCATGGTTCAGAGGCCATTTTGACTCATCTCTCCTGAGCTTACAGACATCAGCACCCCTGTACGCTGCTAATGACAGCATCATCATGCTGCAGTTGGGCAGACATGGTGCTCGTTTCCTCTCATTTTGACTGAGACATGGTGAGAGGAGTGTTTTGATCATAGTTAGTGCAGAGCTGACTGCAGGGTATCATGGCATGATGGGGGCGTGAAAAAGAGCATGGTGTCCAAGTGCTGAATTGGCCCATTATTTTCTGTAAATGAAATGCAGCAGAACTATGACAGAGTTGTATATAAGCATACTGTGTTTTAGTTGTTCTTGTTTCTAGCAGCCACAAGGCATGTTCACATCACACTGACATGTAAATATTTGTGCTGTCGTGAATTCAGTTGAAATGTGTGTGGTTATGTTGATCTAAACTTAAATTTCTTGTGTTGGTACAGTCTTGGTTCTTTTGGTCTTTTGGTTCTTTTGCATTTCCACCTAGTTCACCCATAATGTACTGCGGCCACCCAACTAGCAATTTTTATTTTATTTTGTTAATTTATTTATCTTATTTTTTTCCAAAAAAAAACGACCAGCGACAAATATGTCGAGTTTTACTCTATAGAGCAGGGGATAGCCAGGTGATGCTCAAGCTCCAGCTTTGAGCATAACCGGTGTTCAATAGCCACATGTAGAAGTGGGACATTTCGAAGTGTCAACCATAGTTTTTGAACAGCAAAATCAGGCAAGATCATCTCTTTATACTGCGATTGGTCCGGTCTAAACAGCTTGCTAAATGTATGTCTTGTTTTCACTGTCAACCAAGTGAAAGTGGTATGAAGAAAGCACTTGTTCGGACAGTTAACAGTACAACAGTCCCTAAAGGCAACGTGTTTGAGAAAGGTTCCTAGCCTTGTCATGTTTTTTTTTTTTTTTTTTTTTTTTTTTAAGTTTCTCTGAGATTGTTTTGATTGTGGGGATCAGAGGTAAAACCTGGGCTTATTTTTCTGGATTGAACTGAACTTTTTATGAACTGAATTGGGAAAAATCCAGACTGAAATTTGAAGTTTATTTTCCCTTTTTGAGATTTTATGTGAATATATTGATTTTTCTTGGAATTTTCCAAATTAACTTTCTGTATACTGAAATCTTAATATACTGATATAGAAAAAAAAACATCATTCAGGAATCGTCATTAAAAAAAAAAACAAGGTATTGGATTTGGTATAGACATCAGAAAGTCTTAAAGGACATCCAGCCCTAGTTAGCCAATGTAAAGATTAATGTTGTGTTGTTATTTCACATCCAGGTCTCTCATCCCAGTCTTGTTTATTGCCCATAGCTCAGCTGTGACATCATATCCCACTTCAGTATTCAGTGAAAGGGAGGCTTAATTGAGTTTTTACAACATCTGCAATTTGCTCAAGGTGTTCCTCCTCACACATCACTGGGCTCTGTCGATATCATGGTGCAGGAAATAAGCATTACTCTTAAGGCTGATTTATACTTCTGCATCAAAACTACACCATACCTGTGCTGTAGGTGTGAACCATCCACTGTAAGCTATGCTGGACCCTGATGTGCACCTCTTTCCAAATTTAATTATGTGTTGTGGACTGCAGGGAATGTAATTGGTCAGCTTGGTAGAGTTGTTCTTCATGTGTGTATTTCCAACTGCTACTTCTTTTTTGTTGTTTTCAAGTCAGGTATAGTTGGGAGAGTTTGTTGCAATGTCTGTAAAAATGATCGATGTTCAACAGTTATCAGCATCAAGTCATGTAAGATATACTTCATTTGCTCCCTTACTAAGTTTAAGCGATATATCCAGGAAGTAAACAAAAGGAAGCTCAGCACTGCAGCTACAGTGCTGCAGAAAAGAGCCAGCACTGCCCCATTGCAGTAGGTGGTGTAATTTTGGAGCAACGCCATCAACAACCCACAAGTATAACTACATATAAATAAGTATAAATCAGGCTTTAGACTGGTTTCAGTCTACGCGATTTTTGATTTGTGCACAACCATGCGCAAAACACAGTTGATGATTTTAAAAATGATAAGAGGCAGGAAGCAGAAGCTGTAAGCTGTGTGTACGGTGTTTTGTCCAGAATACAAATGTAATAAGACAGATGTGTAAAGGAATGAGCATAGGGAGTAGCAGAGGTTGTCCTCCAGACAGAATTGAAGGTGAGTTTTAAAAAAATAAAATAACATTTTTGGAATGGGAAAAAGTAGCTTCCTGCTGTTAATGGTGCATTGTGTGCATGTTTCCCCCTTGCTTTGTGGATTTCCCCTTTGGGATTCCCTTCCTCACGGTAACTTCATCCAATGGCTTGCTCTCCCATTGACTGTAGCATGAATAGGGATTCTTCTGATGGCTTCAGTTATTTGGCATGTACACTGCCTGGCGAAAAAAAAAGTTGCCACCTAGATTTAACTAAGAAAATAGGTACGAGCCTCCTATTGGATAACTACTGCATGGGCGATTATCTTTCAGCTGGCAACAAGTTATTTAACCCCAACTGGTGCAATGAGTAGCAACTCATTGCACTCATTGCACTCATCTCATTTCCTAAACAACCATATTGAAAGACACATCCCGTGGTTGTGGAAAAGATGTTAGTCTGTTTAAGACGGATCAAATCATTGGCCTGCATGAAGCAGAGAAAACATCTAAGGAGATTGCAGAAACTACCAAAATTGGATTAAGAACTCTCCAACGCAGTATTAAAAACTGAAAGGATAGTGGGGACCTATTGTCTTCAAGGAGGAAATGTGGCTGGAAAAAAATCGTCCATGATCGTGATCGGCAATCACTTAAACGTTTGGTGAGATCAAATCGAAGAAAAACAACAGTAGAACTCAGAGCTATGTTTAATAGTAAAAGTAAGAGCATTTCCACACACACAATGCGAAGGGAAGTCAAGGGACTGGGACTGAACAGCTGTGTAGCCTTAAGAAAACCACTAATCAGTGAAGCTGGGAAAAAAAAGGCTTCAGTGTTCTAGAGAGCATAAAGATTGGACTCTGGAGTAATGGAAGAAGGTCATGTGGTCTGATGAGTCCAGATTTACCCTGTTTCAGAGTGATGGGCACATCAGGGTAAGAAGAGAAGCAGATGAAGTGATGCACCCATCATCCCTAGTGTCTACTGTACCAGCCTGTGGGGGCAGTGTTCTGATCTGGGGTTGCTGCAGTTGGTCAGGTCCAGGTTCAGCAATAGTATGAGCTCAAAGAATGAGGTCGGCTGACTACCTGAATATACTGAATGACCAGGTTATTCCATTAATGGATTTTTTTTTCTTCTGAAGATGACAATGCCAGGATTCATTGGGCTCAAATTGTGAAAGACTGGTTCAGGGAGCACGAGACATCATTTTCACACATGGATTGGCCACCACAGAGTCCAGACTATAACCCCACTGAGAATCTTTGGGATGTGCTGGAGAAGGCTTTGTGCAGCGGTCAGACTTACCATCATCAATGCAAGATCTTAGTGAAAAATTAATGCAACACTGGATGGAAATAAATCTTGTGACATTGCAGAAGCTTATCAAAACAATGCCACAGCGAATGCGTGCCGTAATCAAAGCTAATAGCGGTCCAACGAAATATTAGTGTATGACCTTTTTTTTTGGCCAGGTCAAATGTATATCTGTCAGCTATCAACATTGGCTCAGCGATGTGTCAGCGAAAGTCTTTGACGATTTTTGAGTTGGCGCTAAAGATCTAGTGCCTTTCTATCTCTTACTGATTTTATACTGACATGTGAAGAAGCTCTTTGCCTGGCAAATCTGCCTCAAAATTGTCAAGTGTTGCTGTCTCTCATCTGTTAAAGTAGTAGTTATGCATTTTGCAAAACATTTATTCATTCATTTGTTTTCTGAGAGTTACATCACAGGCTGAATGCCACAGTTGTTCTATTTAATCAAAAAAAATCTTTCTCTAACACTTACATGACTTTTTCATTACCACTGAAGGAGCCAGCAGCTAAACAAAGTTCCAGGGGAGATGTTATAACCTGGTAAATGGCCCTGAAAGGAAGGCAGTACTTTTGAAATCACCTGGAACCTTCTGATTGGGGCTTGCACTGGTCGAGTATTCCCAGAACTTTATTTTCACCATTCTGTCTCATATATATCAGGTTTAATATCTTCATTAGCTCATAAGATATGTTAAGTTATGCTGCAGTAATAGTTGTTATTGTTTGTAAACATGGCATATAAACTCAGACATTCTAATTTCACACGGATGATAAGACACAGGCTGAGTAGATGGCAGAATGAATAATGAGAGATGGATCTGATTTTGACAAGAAACCAATGAATGCATTACATGTTAGTCTCTGATTGTTTTTCAATTAAAGTGCCTCTTTTGTTTAAATGAGCTACAGTTTGACCAGCATGTCAGTGACACATTTCAGCTAATTTAGTTTGGCTAATCAGCTTTACCTTACTATTTTTTAATGAAGTAGATGCCATTTCCTGCATTCTGGTGCATTGTAACTGTTTGTTAGAGACCTACCTTTACCTGAAAGCAAACATTTGATACAAAGACCATCTCAGAGACCGATTTAACAATGTTTGTTTTCGCACATTTTGTGCGCACCAAATCACATTGTATAATTTTTCAGTTACTTCAGTTTGTGTTTATATAATGTTATTTTCACTCTAGCTCAAACACCGCACCACATTGTCATATGACAATGGTCAATGGCAGTCTTGGCAGCATCATGTTTCTGTCACGACCAGCCTAAAGCAAAGAGCTGAAAAGCATGATGACATAACAACTACACATTGTTGGCTATTTTTTTTTATTTGTTTTACCACTCTAGATGAGCTAAATAGTTTATAAACAAAGTGGCAAGAAGTTGTTTGTCCGTGACTGTTAGTGTTACTTTCTTTTGTCATAGTTACGCTCTCCTTCACAACTCACAATGTGCTGTCCAGCGTACTACGGAAGCCTCTTTTTCTCAAGCATGTGCTGTACACCCTGTAGTTGGGTTGGCCCAGGGTCTTGGAGCGTGGGGTGAAATAGTAGCAGGTAACCAGGAAAACCTGGAGTCAAATTTCAGTGGTTCAAATATTCTCTTATCGATCAAATGGAATGGATTCCATGGTGTAGCAATAGAAACAGCAGTGGGTGGACTAATATGTTTACATGGTGAATGTGGTGGTGTGTGTGGGTGGGTGGTGTGGGGGCATCCAAACGAATAAGTTTAAAATGTGATGGGGAGCCCCCCCCCCCCCCTTAGTTATAATGGTTGTGATGACTATGGTCCAAGGGTAATGAGTGAGAGGCTGCTCCCAGCACCCACAGAACAGACCCAGAGCTTTTTGCATTGCTTTCACAGCTGCCATTCACAGACACTGTCGTAATGATCACAAAGAAGGAACAAGGTTTTCTCTGAATGACGTGCCCAGTATGTATTTACTACTTTGCACAGAATATGTGAGCATTTGACAAAAAAAAAAAAAAATCCCAATGGAATACATCATCTTCAGTAGGGATGTAACGATTCACTCAACTCACGATTTGGTACGTTTCACGATTTTTTGCTCACGGTACGATTCACTCACCATTTTTTAAAAAAATCGAAATTAGCTACAGACAAATTATGACCAAAAAAAATTATTTTATTCATAGGAAATAGTGCAATGAAATGATCTTCTTAAATATAGTCTATTTTCTTGAAAGAAATACTGCACATCATCATTTAAAACTAATTTTCCACAACTGAAAAGGGCCTCAAATCTTTTGCAATAAAATAACCAATCATCCTTGTAATTTCTTGTGCTCTCGTGTTGTTGAGTGAGAGAAGAGATTCAAAGCTGCTTACCAAGGTGGTTTGCGCCTTTGGCAATTTTCGCTCAGGCTGTGGCGAAGTGTCTTTTTGTGGTGCCGGGTAACGTGCTGCAACATGTTCCTTGTGTTACCTGTATATTTTAGCAGTTTCTTGCAATATTTGCATGCTGTTTTGGTCCTGTCTGTCTCTTTCTCACCATTTTCTTCTGTGTACATCGGGAATCCAAAATGCCACTACACCATTGACTTGAAACTACTCGGAGTAGTGCTGGGCGATATGGAAAAAATCATATATCACGATATGGACTATTTTATATCACGATAACGTTATATATCACGATATACTATAATAAAGTATGTTTTCAGTTATTCTCTGAAAAGTTTGACAAAAATTTCATTGCTTACTTTTCAACTTTATTTTGAAAAGACATTTAGCTGAACTGTCACAAACATACATTTTAGTGCAGCAAAAACAGGTAGTTACAGAGGTACAGGAGCTTTCACATTTTTTTCAAGTGCACAACAGTTTCTGAGAGGAAAAACACATTTTTGCACTGAAGTTCAGCTATAAAAAATAAACCCAAATTATTTTTCAACTTTCTGAAATCTGTAACCTTGTAGTGCAAAGTTTGCAAACCAATATAAAGTGTCTAAAGTAAACATCAGGGTTGAAGAGAACTCTGTTTAAGGTATTAACCATGAATAAAAGTGCAAACATAAAAGGCTACTTTGTAGAAGTAGATATGATTCTATCAAATTTATCGTTGCAGGTTATTTAATTACATATTTGCTGTAATAATTGATAAAATTAGGTTAGAAACGATAGAAGAGAAATGGCACGATATACACTTTTATATTGTCCCCACGATATATATCTTCATATTGCCCAGCACTAACTCGGAGCATCCTTTATCTCTGTGTCACTGCTTAACGTCGTTGCCATGTCTTCCCTCGCTCTGTACCAGTAGGCTACGTAGTAATGTCAGTTCTAATGTTGATATTGAATCAACTGCCAACATATCCTAAAATGAATTAATAAATAGATAAAAAGATACCTACTTATAACATAGTCACGATTCATTTTTTTATGCCAACTGATGCAAATTCTCACGTATTGGTATCGGTTTTTATTCAACTCATGATGCATCGTTAAACTTCTAATCTTCAGGCTTAATAGCAGGTGCATTTGTTTTGACAGTTATAGAAATACCTAAGACACATGTTTATACCTTATGTAAACAGACATTGTGTTGGCATCTCTGGATGGAATCCAACCCCACCAGACAATGACAATGAACCAGGGATGTGAAGATAATGTGTTACTTGAGACTAAATGAGAGCGGTTTATGACATTGAATTATTATGTTAGTGGCGCAAAATGTGTTTTTAATACAATTTATATTGTTTATTGTAATAGTTATTATAGTTTAAAATGAAAATTTTCAACCTTGGTTTTTGTGCCAATTAAATTTGATGTGTTTTTAGGTAAGACAATGTAAAGTGGAACATCTGAGGTGAGAATGAAAAGCATGCATCACAAATGCATTCACTAATTATCACAGATTTTAACTGCAACAGTTACCGTTCCTCCTTGCATTGTTTACCTGTGTTCCATGTACCGTAGCGTGACTGCCTGCTGTATGGCAGGAATTCCTCAGAGGGCCAGTAAAACGGCAGGCGGCCTGAGGATGCAGGGGAAATGGTCGTAAACTGCTGCCTTTAACTGCAGCCATCAAACTTGCTCCTAATGTTCTCAAACCAGTCCCAGTTTTTTTTCTGCCTCTCTCACCTCAGCCCTTTTTATTTCTTCAAACTTCCTCATGCCATTACTTCTTGGGTAGTGGCTGACAAGTGTGCTCATACTGAAGCTGTATTTGTTGTTCATAGCTGTCGTTCTACTCAAAGCAATAGTATGGAACTGTTTTCAATGTGATATACAGTGTTGTGATACAGGGCTGACTGGAGGAATAGGCTGTTGAGTAAGCTGTGAAGTTTTCAAAATGCCAGTTCTATCATGAAGTGCTAGGAACTCCACTTTTTCTTTTCATGGTTGCTGCATAAATGTCCTACACAGTTGGAACTGCATTGACATGGCATCAAGTCAGACACTAAGGTCAAATATCAAGGTAGAAAACATCTCCTTTAAGGTATTTCTTGCCTATACTAAAACTGACGGTATGTCTGCATAGGTGACCAAAAACAAGGTATTTTATGCCAGTTATATCAGATGTAAAGCCCTGAGATTTGCTGTTCAATATATAACTTCACATCTACAGACTCCCAAGCTATTTCTTTTGAACCATTGGGATTGTTTGTGTGCTTGCTGAGCTACATTTGCTTGTAAAAGCAGTGCTTTCATTGGGAGTTATAAAAGGGGCAGGATTTCCTCTGGAAGGCCAGCATAGCACCCCCACACCCACAGAGCCAACAAGAACACTTCTGTCCCACAGCCTCTACTCTTCTGTTCAGGTTCCAGTGTTTTGACATCATATTAATTTTACACAAAGGGGCTGATGTACAGTAATGTCTAGATTTGGGTTCTAGATAGATAAAGAAAGATACTTGACCCTCTGAAATTCCAGCTTTCATACTTGTCTAATGCTCATGTCCACCCATCTACTACCCCTGTCCACAAAGGCTTTCCTTTTCAAAGAATGGGTTATTTTGTGTCAAATACTTATACAAACTTGTAGGTGGCCCTATTCACAGACCTGTCAAACTGTCCTGTTGTTTAAGATGGTTCAACTGATCATCGGGAGATTTTATATGCTGTAATAAACCAGCAAAAGAAAAGGAAGAAGAAAATTGTTCAGAATTAAAAATGACCAGTCCATAGTTAAACATGTCTTGTTGTAAACTATTTAATAAGAACTGAACTACTTTGTTTCTGTCCCTCAGTACTGCAAAATTACTTTTTAATTTTGCAGTACTGTTTCATACTGTTCTATTTGGAAATAAATCTAGACATAAATGGCTTGGATTTGCTGTATTTATTCATGTTTTACAACAATGGCAATTATATTACAGTCAGGCATGGTGCAATTTTTTTTTATATCATACTCGTATCAGTAGTTGGCATCGGCCCATACCCACAGCTCAAGAATTGGTATCAGGTGGGAAAAAATGGTATTGAAACATTTCTAACATCTATTCAAACTTGAGATAAATCATCAGATCAAGACTCGAATGAGCTCACCAGTTTAATTATTATTAACTTCAACAGAGTTAAAATGCAAAAACCAGCATGGGATGTGAAGGGTCTAAGACATGAAGACTGTTTATTAAATGCAGTTTACTAAAACTGATTCTTTTTTTGTGAGAAGGGTGGAATGACCTGCAGAGGACATTCCACCCTTTTCCACGTATAACGATGGTCTTAAAGTTGGATGTGCTGATTGTCCATGCAGTACTTGGACCACATCATCCACAAAAGTTAATGCTTTCACTTTATGCATATTTGTAACTTGTTTTTATTCTCTGTCAGCACAAAAGGGATTGCGTCTTGCATTTGTTGTACAAGACAGAGGGGGATTAATATAATTACATTATCTAAATTCTTAAATCTAAGGGTATTATATGTTAATTTAAATAACATTTTATTTTAAATGGGATGCATTAGACTGACAATCTGTTCTGCTAATATGGGAGTTTATCTACTTTAATTTGAATCTGACTTTTTTTTTTTTTTTAAATCGTTACTGCTGGAATATTAGAGTGAATTAAGACAATGAAGTCATGACTGTAGTTAGTTTTCATCACTTACTGAGTGTTCACATAGAAACTAAGATTTTAAATTTATGTCAAATGTCAAGTGCAATAAAATATGTTCATAGGGAAGTTTTATCCTCAAGGACAAGTTCATCACATGCTGTTGCAGAATTATGCAGCCCAAGAGCAAAAAAAAAACAACAGCTGTAAGTGCAAGAGAGGACAGGCCACTGTTTCTTGCACCAGCTTCTGCTGCTTAGTACCACTCCATGCACCCAACAGTTTGTGCCTCTGCAACAGCAATTCAGTGTGAAAACATAATTGAATCTGTAAGGCATCAATATATAAGTGGTTTTTGCATTTTTTTTCCCATTCTTAGGGATGGACCGATCAGATTATTCCCAATATTTACATATGTGAATCAGTTTTTCGGAATACTAAAACGATGCATAAGCCACTCTGTTCACTTTAAAATTTCTGCTGATCTATGATGTATAAATACATTTTCCTTCCATTTATGTGAAGCCCAGTGGTGTATCTGTTTGCACTTGGAATGGTGAATTAAAAAGTCAACTAATTAGCTCTCATCTCTTTGTAGGTGCCCTTACAGTTGGACTAGTCAGGCAATGTCAGACCATTCACGGACGAGACCGGACTTGTATCCCACCACGGCTGCCCCCCGAGTGGGTCACCACACTTTTCTTCATCATCATGGGCATCATATCCCTCACAGTCACATGCGGACTGCTGGTGGCTTCACACTGGCGTCGAGAAGCCACCAAATATGCCCGTTGGATTGCCTTTACCGGCAGTAAGTGAATAAAACCATGACAGTCGCGATGAATGAAGGAGTTGTGCTAACTACACCAAATGTATCACATTTACTCTGGAGCTTTCTCAGTTTCCTCTCTGTCTCATTACATGTATCCTAACATTACACCTTGAAAATGTACCCTATAAGTACATGTGTATACATTGTCTGTTGAGATATATTATACACACTGACACTTTTTTTTTTAATTTAATTTTTATTTGCAGTCTTGATGACATTCATGGCTTCTCTTGTTCCTTTCTTCTGATTTCTTGAAAATTGCTGCTTGTCTGCTACCTGAGTGGGTGGCCTTGGTGCCCAAAGTGCTTCTAAAGTGTTTTACCTCCCTCTTTGCTTTGAATGTTGCAGCTTTTCAGCTTTTTTCTTTTTTTTTTTCTCAGATAAGATTCTGTGTAGAAAATACTCTCATCCATCTTCATGCACAATGCCTTGGCTGGTTTCACAAGGTTGTGTGGGATGTTGGCGTTTGATTGGTCAGTTAGCTGAGGGAAAGGACTGCCCCAAGCACTTTTGTACAGATGGAGCAGTGGCATGAGAAAACTACAATGCTTGGTATTATTGTTTGAAAGCTGGGTGCATTTTTCATGGTGCTGACACAGAGTAAGGAAAAGTGCTCATAGATTTGCATAAATATCCTTTTTTTTTTTTTTCTTTTTTCTGCAGGGCCATGGGCAGATTTGGTACTTGTATAACACTTTGTAATGACATGTAAATATCTGATAAATCACCCTTTTTACTGGTCCCAAACCTGACCACAAACTGTCCAGTAAGCACAAATCCGTATCACAGGGCTTGATTGGAAGCTATTTATTAACCATTTAACAATCACACACAAAGAAAAGAAAAAAAAGTTGCCATGACAACTTTGAGAACTTTTATCACATCCTTTGTTACACTTCTGTTTGCATATGTGACAAAGGGCATGTTATTAAATGAGACATTAGAATTTTATTTTAACATTTAAAGCATAGTAATTGTCATAGAGGAAATAAATGAAGAGTGATTAGGTGAGAAGCTGAATGAATAATTTTATCTGTAGAAGTCAAAATCTGGCAATACTTAAAAGAAAGAGATGCCAATGAAAAGACACAAATGGAAAGGGGACAGAGCATTACTGTGAAGTTGGTGGTAAACAGACTAAGATGATTCATGCGAAGCAAACAGCTGATGAAGTCTGAGAGGAGGTGGGCAGTTTGTACTGTAACTGGCTCCAGGGCATTGGCATCCTCATTTGAATGGACAGCTTTGTATGACTGGCACAGACTCACCTCTGTCTTTATGTAAATACACACCAGCAGTGCTGGTATGAGGGTCACCTGTGGGGGAGGATTGGAACTGAAGAAATAATACATTCTGACAATGCATCACCAGTAATTACAGAAAATCTAGCAGCAACAGTGTAAAAAAAAAAAAAAAAAAAAAACTCAATAAAACTGAAAACCTTTCTGTTCTTTCTGTATGTATTTAATCACACCTCTCATTATTGAGCAGAAATGTTAATATCAACTCTGACTTACTCACTTAGATTGAGACTTACTCTAATTTATTCTTGGACACAAGACACGGCAGCTTAACGTTCAAATGATGCTTTGGAATTTGAGAGACTAAAATCATTCTAAATCATTACTTTGCTATTTATGTTGCACGTTTGGGGATTTACATATTTTTTGTTCCTGAATTTCATCTGATACGAGGTACTGAAGGATGTGATGACGGATATGTTTTTTTCTGCCTGAGGTTAGACACTAAAAAAAACGTAAGTCAGTCATGGCTAAAATCACTGATATTTGTCAGATTTTATCTGTTAAAAAGATGAATTACAGGCTCAGTTGTTAGAAACCAAAAGGCAGTATTACAGAACAAGAAAACCTCTAACATAAACCACCATGTTGATTAGATTTGTTTCCTGTATATGTGTTAAGCACATTTTCACAAACTTGTTTGCAGTGGTAAAAGTTTTTAAACGACTCCAGACATGTCTTAGACATTTTTATACTCTCTTGTTTTGATGAATTAACCTCTGACAGATTTATGATACATAAGTCCATTTGGAATAATGAGTGCAGCTGACAAGGCACGTCAGTATCTTAAACCACCCACTTTTAACTATGCTGGTGTTCATTAAACATGTTTATTATGCCATCTTGTCAGACTATCATTATACATTGGGGTTGACATGGCTCAGCGGACAAACTCATGAAAAATGAGAATAAAATGGAGGGGAAAGTTGATGGCCAAATGGTTAGGATGCATACTACATTGAATACAGTAAAGTGCTCTCTGCAAGACCCCCATTTGAGTCCTGGCTTCTCAATCTTCCCTGTGCTGTCTAAATAAAGAAAATGCCAAAGTTAACACTTTGTCATCTAAAAAAAAAAGTTAACCTTTTGCACTTTTAAGGTTTTAAGGAATTTTGGCCTGCTCTTCGTAATATATCTTTGCTGACATTGCTCTTTGCGCAGCTCTTTTAAATTCCTGCATTTCAATCAGCTTGATGGATGGACTTTGACTTTGCCAATGCAACACCTTGATTTATTTTTTATTTTTCAGCAAATCTGTTGTAGTGTTTGTGCTCTGTTTGGAATCATTGTCTTGTTTTCTTGCCCAATTTTGCCCGAGCATTAACTGCCATGGCAGACTGCCTCGCATGTGAGTCTAGAATACTTGTGTGCACAGAGGACTTTATGGTCATCTCAATGACAGAAGATGCTTAGGTCCCATGGTTGCGAAGCAAGTCTTAATTACACCTTTTACACTTTATAGTCCGTATGAGGCGTTTATGTTGAGTTTATGTTGTGATTAGTTTTCTCCTCAAGTGGCACTGTTCATTATGACTAATCATCTCCACTTTCATCTCATCTGTTTTAAACGACATTGTTCCAGAAGCCTCGTGGTTTCTTCAGTTGCAACTTTCCAAGCCTAAATCATGCTGTGTTCTTGTTGTAGAGTAGATTTGTCTTCATGCAATCTTTCCGAACAAGCTGTACTTGTTTGTTCTTTTTCATAGCATACAACATCTGATTGGGTCATTAAGGGCTGTTTCTAAACATGCATGAATTTAGCATGTACTGGCTTGCTCATCAGGCAGAGCAGATATTTTTATTTGCAAGTGGCCTGATGAAAATAGTTGTAAACCAACCTTTTTTAAAGAAATTTGCTTCCATAAAGACGTGTGTAGATCCTTCCTGCCTACAGCTCTAACCTCCTCCAATAACTCTAAAGTCAGCTGCAAAAATATTTCCTTACAAGGCTTGATAAAGTGTTATTGAACTGGACTAAAAAGTTTCTACATGAATGTCACACTCTGTTAATCTTGCTCAGGTGAAGAATAACAATAACTCCATAACTGCTGTTGCATAAACTCCATAACTGCTGTTGCATAAATACCACTAGTTTTATGAAACATTGTGGGAAATGGTACAAATAGATATTCAAGCCTGCTGGACTCAACACTCAGGCCTCATTCATGAAATTTTTGTAACTTTGTGAGTTGCACGTAAATCACTATCTTTCTAAAAATCTACCCAAGATTCACAAATGGATCTTAAAATTCTACATGAATTCCAATTGATTGCATGCTGGGAACCTGTTGCAGATCATTAACCACCACCCAGTGCAGACTACTGTATGATTCTTACGTGATCTTGAAATGCTCCTGGTGAGGCTGGAGATTGGAGCAAGACTGCTGCAAAACCGGACGGCAGCTTCTGATCCTGTGCAACTAAGATTTAATGTGAACAGTTAATGCCTTTTTTTTTTTTTTTTTATATTGGCAAAACTCTGCTACAGATTACATTATTATCTGCAAAACCTCTGTCAGGAATCACATTGAAAAATACAGTTAGAGGTTTATAGATTGTCCAACAGCAAGCTGGACAACAAGTATGTGTTACTGTAAAAACATTCAATAAGTTGCTGGTGTGTCAAAGTAGCTTCAGATGCATTAGTGACCTTTAACACGGATCTATTGAGATCAATTTTATATTTGGATTTCATTCTCATGTTTAAAACACATTTTGAAGGTGTGAACACACAATGGTCCATATAACGCAATGACGTGCAAAATCTGAGAATGAAAAGCAGTATATATGCGCACTCATTTACACAAGTTGTATGCCTGATCGGAAGCAGGTGTAGATTTTTTTTTTTCTTGCCTAGGAAAAGTTTGGAACTACTAACATTTTTGTGAATGCTGAAGCACGTATATTTTGCTCTGCTCACAGTTTACGTGCAAACTCAATCTGTTCATATTTAATGAATGAGGCCCAATGTGTTTTTAAATTTTATCTATTTAGATATAAAATTTTAAGAAGGACTTTTTAGGTTTGGCAACTGTTAAAATTCCTAAAATTGAAAAAGGATGCTCCCAATAATCTTTTATTAAGAATGTATTTAATTTTTTTTTTTTCAAGGAGTTCATACCAGGAGATAATTTAACAAATCTGTGTTTTTAATTTCAGATTGAACTTCTGCTTTTTGATGAAATTTTAAGGTGAAAGGTTTTGAAATTGGGAATTATCTATGCAACACTGAACACCTCGACATGATATCAGGAAAGAATGAAAAAGTAGAAGCTAAAAAGTTAATTCTTCTGCCACCCCCCCACCCCATGAAGTAGCAAATCCCAGGTGAAGTAGCAAAACACCCCACCCCCCACCCTTTTAGGTGTTTTTAAGAACATTGTTTGTAGAGATGGAACTGGTCCTATCCAGCATCAATATTGGGAGCCAATAAGTTGTCCACTGATTGGGTCATTCCTATACACTATCAAAAAAAAAATCTGTTACAATTGAAACCATGAAGTTGTTGTTGTTGTTGTTGTTCCAGTGGCCCTACTTGATTATTTATGTTCAGATAAAGCATTGTTGTTTTTAACTAATTTCATGTTTTTTTTGACATTATATGCATTTTTGTGCAGATTTTGAACCCTTATTGCTCTGACTCATTTTGAAAACAACAACCCCCTTTTATATTGGAATCAGTATCTGTGATTAGGAGATATGTATTGGCATCGTATTAGAACTAAAAAATAAATTGGGCATGTTCTCTACTTATTTGCCTTTCATGTGTTGCAAAATTTCAGCTCGTCAAATTGAACTATCAGGAACAATAAGCAGGCTTTTGAGATACAAACCTTATTTTAGTTGACTATGTAGTGAAATTCTACTGGCTACAAGTTTTTGTTGTTATTACAATAGTTTCTTTCCTGTAGCAGCAACAAATTGGCAGTAGAAACTTTAGCTTAAGCTTTGAGTTCCAACCTTTCTTAAAGAACTGTGCTTCCTTGCATTGACCACCCTATATGGACACCAGGGAGCATGCTCCGTATTACGTATGGTTTGATGGCAGGCAAATGGAAATGAGTACAGGCTTGGCCAAACAAAAAGGTAAAAATGTAGATCCTCTGTAGCACACCCTGGGAAAATGCCTAACTGCAACTTTATTAATGCGCTATACATTTTTTTAATGCATGTACCAATGCTGCTACAAAGTAAGGGTAGAATCCATGTGTCATCCAGAGTTATTTTTATTTACATGAGACGGCCCATAAACCCTGCACTGCCATTAATCCTTGATTCAAAAGTCACTCAATTTGTTTTGTTGTTTAATGTCATGCTGTGTTGCATTAGAGGCCTCAGCTGGATCACTATTAGTTACAACGCAAAAAAAAAAAAATATTAGTGACAGCTTGGCTATTCAGTTGCTGCTGTCTTTTTACTGGATCTTTTTAAATTACTCCCTGATGATGTCACCCCTGACCTCCGCTTTGCTCTTCCGCTACTAACACACCTTACATTCACTGATTCATAGACACCACAGCATGTTCACTGTTATTGTGATGGATGCCTGTTATAAATTAATGATTTTTCCCATGTGGACAACATGCTGAGCTAATTAATCCCACTGGTGTTGATGCAGGGTCTTAGCAGCACTCGCTGATGAGTGCATCTACTTTCACTTATGAAACCAGGTTACACAAGAAAGCAGAGAACACGCGTGTTGTGGTAACCTGGCCTCTGTCGACTTCATGGAGTGAGTCTTGCATTACGTGACCAAACACTGCAACATTATGAAAGCCTAAATTCTAGGAATCTTCTAAGAACTACTTTAAGTGTGGTAGTTAAATTGGAGTTTGCAGACTGACAAAGCTCATTGTCTTATAAGGATGCAGACTGACCATCTGTGACATGTTTTATCTTAATCTTCCTCCAGAGACTGTCTTAACCATGGTCTCAACAGCCTTGGTTAGTGGATTTGGTCAGTGTATGCTTATGGTTGATTTGCGTTGTTGATGCTTCCTGCATCACTGTTTTCATCCAAAGCCTTCTCTCGCAAAATCACTGAACAATAAATCCATTCCATCTGGGCACAGTTGAACCAGACGTAATGTGAGGGCACATGTGTTTGACATGCTTTTGTCTGATGATGTAAAGGTTGAATCAGTGCACTATGCATCTCATGTAAACATGTAGTGGCGGTTCCAAGGAGCTAAAATGTTTTGTAGCTGTTTGTTTGTGTAATGTAGCACAAGAATGAACAGAGCTGCAACTGTTTGACAGCTTGTAATCCAATTTGCTTTTTTTATACTTCTAGAGAACTGTACTGTATTAATCAGCCTGAGGTGTTATACAGAGCTTGATTATGCTTTGCAGAGAACACAATCTGCACTTAAGTGTGAAGAATATTGTGAATTAACTTTTAGCTAAAGGTTAGGACATAATCATGTGTTTGCCCTCAGATCATGCACATGTTAACTTTTCATATACAATCAAAACTGAAATGATTTTAAATTAATTATTTTATTTAATTATTTTAAAACTATATGAATGGGTAAACAGAAGAGGTACAGTGGGAACACTAAAGGCTTAAAAAAACATGTCGTTGTAGATCTTTTATATATTATTACACATTACCAGTCCCTCTGCAGTGTAGGAAGAATCCAAGCATAACATTAATCTGTGTTTGTGCAGGTGTTTGCTGCTGGGCTGCACATCTTTGGTCAACAGCCATCTGCAGTGAGCATGTGTGTATGTGCAGCAGGTATTTTGCTGTATTTGTAGTTGTAAACACATGAATAACGGTTTCCAGCTTTGGGAGGGGCACCTTCAAAAGGCTCCAAGTAAAGTTGTTGGGAACAGAGGATATTTCAATTTAACTCTTTTTGTATAGCGACGAACGACAATACAGATGGTCTCTCTGTGCTTTTCAGAGACCCAGAGCATGGCCCCCGAGGAAATATTAACTATAGTTTATATTATTAAATCTTGTAGATACATTAATAACTTAATTATTGTGAGACTTCACCTAAGTTGGCAGCTGGTTCCATAGTCAAGGTGCCCAGATAGCAGAAGGCCTGTCCTCCAAATCTACTTTTGGATATTCTAGGAACTACAAGTAAACCTGCACTAGGCGCTATGTGGTTATGCAAAAAACAAAAGAAGCTTGGCCTTTAAGGGGCTTATATGTGAGTAACGAAATTTGAATTCAATTTGAAATTTTGAGGGACGCCAATGGAGGGATGCTAATACCGAAGAGACGTGATCTTGCTTGTGGATTCTTGTCAGCACTCGTGCTGCTGCATTTTGGATCAGCTGGAGGGTATTTGGACATCCTGCTAATAATACAGTACAATAGTCCAGTCTAGAAGTGGCAAATGCGTGGATTAGTTTTTCAGTATGACCCTGGGAGAGGATGCTCCGAATCAGTGATATTACAGAGGTGAAAAAATGCTGCTTTACAAACCTGATTAATATGCTGCTTAAGCAACATATTCTGATTGAAAAAAAACTCTGAGGTTTCTCACAAGTGTACTGGAGGCCAAAATAAAATCAGATAATCCATTCTTAAAGTGTTTGGGACCAAATACCTTTTGTTACAGATTGCTATTATAATGGCTTAGCAATGAAAATGTATGCCGTGGCTCTGGATGATATTTCCCAAGGGCACCATGTATAGAGTGAAGAGGATCGGCCCTACTACTGAACCCTGTGGGACGCTATCGCAGGCCCTCGTCAATGCGGAAGAAATGTCATTAACATAAAGGTTTTGGAATCTGTCAGATAGACATGATTTAATACAGCCTCGTGCTGTCCCTTTAATCCTGTTAACCTGCTCTAATCTGTGCAGTAAATTGCTGTGATCGATTGTACCAGAAGTGGCATGGAGGTCCAGCAGAGCTAGTATGGACACTAATCCATTGTTCTTGAGGCCATTAGGAGGTCACTAGTGACCCTAACCAGCGCAGTTTCTGTGCTATGATGTATTCTGAACCCTGACTGAAAAACTTGAAATAAATCATTTCTATATAGGTGGTTGCCTAGCTGGCTTGCACAAACTTTTCCTAGATGTAAATGGAAGGTTGGATATTGGTCTATAATTTGCTAAATTGTCTGGGTCAAGAGATTTTTTTTTTTTCAGTAAAGCCTTAATTACGGCGACTTTAAAACCCATGGTACATATCCTGATTTTAGGGATAGGTTAATCTGATCTAATATTGACGTACCAATAAAAGAAAAAAATTTTTTTTGAGTAATTGAGTAGTTTAATAGACTTGTGGATGATTTAGCTGGACCGTCAGGTAGGACCGAAGGAAGCGACTGAAGCCATAGAAACATCCACAGCCATTGGTGGTTGGGCTTGGTTGATTTCTTCACTAGTTCTGATTATTTTACTTCTAAATAAGCTCATAAAGTCTTCACTACCGAGAGCTGCAGGAATGCACGGCTCAACAGAGTTGTGACTGTCAGCCTGGCTACAGTGCTGAATAGAAAACGTGGGTTAATTTTTGTTTTCTTTTGTTAACAATGAATATTAAGCTGTTCTAGCATTGCAAAGGCATTTTTTTTTTTGCATACTATTAGAATATATTTTCAGGCACGATGAGAGTCTACAGATTTACAGAAGTATGACTTCCTTCCCATTTTACGTGTTTTTGGTCGGGTTGGGGGTCTGCATGACACCATTGTAGTTTGCTATGTAGCGAGTTCAACTTATACTGTCCCTGTTTTTAATGGTTTGATCATGATGGTGGACTTGTGATGTGCCACTTTAAGCATCTTCCTGCCATTTTTTCCAATCAGTTGAAACAGGTGTTTGAAACTGACAGGAAATGCAACATTGATGAAATAAAGAAGAGGAAGAATGAAGGCAAAACACTATTTATGCTGTGAATTAACAAGTCAATAGAGGGTATTTAGTTTGCTACTCAGTGCACTCTGTTTATTTCTAACGTGACAACTTCTTATTAGAGCTTATTTAAAACAACAGCATGCATTGCCTAGCCAAAAAAGGCACCACCTGGGTTCAACTAAGCAAATTGCTTAGAGCCTCCTATTGGAAAAGTACCACAGTGATTAATATGTGTCAGCTGGCAGCAAGTTATTTAACACTAACCGATGCAGTGTGGATCTTTTCTTTCCTCAAGCAACCTCGTTGGAAAGTACATCTTGTGGTGGAACAGATGTTACTCTGTTTGAGAGGGTCAAATTATTGGTCTGCATCCAACAAACAAAACAACTAAAGGAGACTGCTGAAACTATTAAAATAGGGCTATGAATTCCATTTCATTAATAAAACCTGGAAGGAACACGGTGAACCATCATTTTCAAGAGAGATAGGTGATAAGCAGATGAAGTGATGTATTCGTCCATCATGCCAAGTGGCTATCCTGCAAGCTTGTGGGGATAGTGTTATGGTCTGTAGTTGCTTTATTTGGTTGTGTCTAGGTTCAGTGATGTGATCTTCCCAAAAACATATCAGGTGACCGCTTAAATATACTGAATCACCAGGTCAGTTGTTGCATGCCAATGGTAGAATGAAAACAGGTTGAAAACTCCACTGGAAATAACTTTGTGGCAGATTGTTATTGCTATGGCTTTTTTTTTTTTGTTTTTGTTAAATGCAGATATTGGCTGCATAACAGCTGATACTTAGGACAAAAAAATAAACAGGAACTGCTGTTGATTCTCCTTTTTTTTTCTTTTTTTTTTTTTTTTACATTAAGCTGCATCTGTCATGCTCCTCATTTGTGCGGGTTGAAAAGGCTTTACTTTCTTCCCGAAACAAACTGGCATCTGCTCAATTTATTCCACTTTTAGTGGGTTATGAGTAGGTGAAAAACCTTAAATGGAAAAAAAGAACACAAAAAAAATGCAATGCTTGACATGTGCATACAGACCATATTTCAAATCATATTAAGTAATGCAGGAAACAACCCAAGGAGGTTATGTTTTTGCCGGCGTCTGTTTGTCTGTCTGTCGGTGTTCAAGATAACTCAAAAAGTTATGGATGGATTTTGCTGTAATTTTCAGTTGTCGGAAATGTGAAAAGAAAGAACTGATTTCATTTTGGGTGTGATCCGGAAGAAATACTGGATTCTGGATGACTTTCAATTTTTCGATAATTGTTGCCCTTGGTGGAGGTCTGCATCCTCTGAGTGCTTCTCTAGTTCTAACATGTATTTCTTACAGGTTTTTTTTTGTCATTTCATGTATTATTTATACTTTATAAAAAAAAATATGTTTGAATTTTGGGGGTCTTGGAATCGGATTAGGGTATTTACATGGAAAACACGTCTCTACTTACGACCACTGTACTTGGATTTTTGTCCAGCTACATTTGACAAGAGCAGTTGAATTTACAAACTGAAATAGGATCTACAGGTGACCAAAAACTTTCCATTTTCAAGGTTACATTTTTTTTGTGGCGCAAGCAAATATTTACATTTTGACATGTGGATGTAGCCTAGGAGATATCACCACAGTGTCCAGACATTAAACCATGTTGAGAATCTTTGGGATGTGCTGGAAGAGGCCTTATGCATGGCTCTGACTCTTGACAGAAAAAATAATGTTCTGGAGAGAAGAGTCAAAGAGTCCAGACGGAGATGGTTTGTACGTGTACAGGGGAGGGATAGTGAATATATCTGTAGAAGGATGATGAGGTTGGAACTGTGGGACTGCAGGAGGAAGACCAAAGAGGAGATTTATGGATGTAGAAAAAGGGGACATGAAGTTTTTTGGTGTGAGAGAAGAGGATGCAGAGGACAGTTAGATGGAGGGGGATCATGTGCTGTGGCGACCCATGAAGGGAACAGCTGCTGAAAAAAAAAGAGAAGAAAGAAGTATAAATAAATTTAAATGCAATGCTCAAAATATGCATACTGTCCTGTAATGAACGCAATAGAGAATAAACTTTAGTTTGTTGCAACGAAAAGTTAAATTATTCTACAATGTAAAGACATTCAACATTTGTCTAATATCTTTTAGATTAGCTGCAATGCCAGCAGCACTGAATAAATGGCTGCACCTAAAGCTTAAAAACACATTCATATATATTTTTTGACTGCTTAAAGCCCATTTATTTATTTATTTATTTTTTGACTGCTTTTAAGTTGCCCTGGCAACACAAGACATCAAGTTGACAGTAATTTGGTTTCGTTCCATGGCATTACAGCTCACAGGTTTTCAGATTAAATTTGGAAATCCAAATGGTTGATGTTTGGTTCAGATGAAAGAAGAAAAACGTTTGGAGACTTTACATTTGCAGCAATGGCAGCATTTCTTCAACATTATTCTGACATGCTGTATATTGATTTTTATTATTGTTACTATTTTAAAGATTAAACCCATTCTGATTTTCTCTTTAATCAAGTGTTTTTTTTATCACAACAAATGTTTTCAATTATATTTGTTTATATCAGGTATCATTCAACACAGACTCAATACCTTTTATTTGATGACTTTTAAATGTTGTCTGAATTGGTGGTTGCTGATTGATTTACTGATTTGTCTGAGGTGATCAGCTAAAAGGGGTCAATGAAGGAGGTGATGCTTCTTACAGCTGATTTATACATCAGACTCTAAACATAACCTCCTCTGTTGCAGCATCAGATACCATAGTGAAAATAGGTTAAGGGTCATCTTTGTAGCGTTTAAGACACAATGTCCACACTTGTGCCTTGTCATACAGATAAACAGAATTTTGTAAAAAAAAAAAAAAAAAAAAGCATTCAATGGGACGAAAATATCATTTTTTTTAGCTTCTCCTCATTGTCACACAGCTGAGTCATAAATTCTTAAGTCCTTCATTGTAAAAGTCTGTATTATCCAGTAATACATGCTGTGTGATTTTGAGTGTTTTTCAGTAGTTCTTGCTCTTGCAGACATACTTTAGGTTGAACTGCCTTTTGCAACTTCAGCCTCCATTTACTTGATCACACGAATGTTGGAAAATTAAGCTATACCAGTTTTGTACAACTGCTTTTTTTTGCTTCCTCTACGAATGAGCTCGTTAGAAATATAAAATTGGCAGTTATAGAATAACACACAATCTGTATTGAACAACTAACATCACATACATCCCGCCGGCTGCTTCCGCCTCTCAGTTTTAACACTTGAAAACACAAGGCAGACTGCTGAACATTGATGTACCAAAAGTTTCTTTTTTGTAACGGTTCCCTCAAAGCTATTCGAATGGTACATTTGTACATCTTACTAGTGAACTTGATGAAATTAAGTTCATTATAATCACCATCTGCTTTCTGCTCAGTATAATGAGGTTATGTTTAATTGTCTGAAGCCAGGGGAGAGTTAAGACTACAACTGTTCAAACACTCTATGTAGCTCATTGATTTTTTTTTTTTCTTTCTCTCCTCAAACCTTCACATGAGCCTGCCCCTGAAATGAATTTTGTATGTAGGACCTAGAAAAATGGAGTAATTAATGAATGGGCCTACAGGGCACATGCTGGCAGCCAGAAACACAAAAGAGTCACAATTAGACGGCCCGCAAAGATGAGCAAAACAACCAGAATAAGACACAAGGCAACCTCATTGCCTCTTTTATTGATCTATTTATTTATCTATTTATTTGCTGCCATCTTTGGGAAAATGAGCACAAAGTGAAGTTAAATGACAGCACAGCTGCAAAACTTCCTTAAAGACGAGCTTAACAAATACAGAGGGATGCAAGCGTCTAGGAAGAGATGCTGAACCAACTCTAGATGAAAGTATACAATATCGGATGCACAATAGTCAATGATAATAATATGTGTTTTTGTCATTTTTTATTTTAGCATAGAATGATTTAGGAAATGAATTTAGATTATTTTGATTACAATCATCTTGATCATTATAAAATAGGTAATTAACGTTTTCTCTCTTGCTCCTCTCCTCCAGTGATCCTGTTCTGCATGGCGGCGCTCATCTTCCCAATAGGCTTCTATATCAACGAGGTGGGGGGTCAGCCATACAAGCTTCCCAACAACACGGTGGTCGGCTCCTCGTACGTCCTGTTTGTCCTCTCCATCTTCTTTACCATAGTTGGACTGCTGTTTGCAGGCAAGGTTTGCCTTCCAGGCTGAGGACTCATGCCCGCCTCTGGACTGACAGAAGAGGCTCTGAAAATTTTATGGGATTTACAAGAACACAATGACTGAAAATCAAAAACAACAAACTCTAGCCAGAAGCCTGAAACAGGGAAGTCTCTGCTTATGTGTCACGGAACCGCAGCACCACGGAGAACCTAACTACTAAAAGATGAAAATGAATCGATGAACAAAACACTATAACGGGACATGGGCACTACAGGGTGGAGGAGTGTGAGAGCTCAGCCAAGGCTGTCACAGCACCCCGACACTGCTGATTTCAGATACAGCCGTATCTCTGTTGTTGTTCTGTTGGAAAGGGTGCTTAATGTGCCGCTGTCATGGCAACCGCAGCCACAATGCTGGCGCGCATTTCTTGAGGACCACTACAGCCTCTCCCCGACTTGATCCCCAGCCGCCCACCCCGCTGCCCTCAGCACATATCTGCTCCGTCACGATTGCTCCCGTTGCTATCTTTGGCTTTACGTTGCTATTTTCAGTTTCGTGATTTTCTGTTGTAGACCCCCCCCCCCCCTTCTGTAACGCACCACATTTCCACTGAAATAGTTCAAGTGTTTTTGAGGTTCATTGAACTGAATCCTTGAAATGAATTTGGTGGGGGCGTTCTGAAAGCCTGGCTTGAAAGCAAGGTGTATTCTTGTCTGCCATATCGCACAGCCCCAGGTGTGTGGTCGAAGAGAGCAGCTGCAATCCCAGCTGTTTTGGCCCAAACCTGGCATGCTGTGGGTGAGAGGTAGATGTAGGTGTGCTTCCTCTTTGTCTCATCCAGCTCACAGTTAGGAGCAGGTAGCAGCATGGGACGGCCTCCCAGGCCAGCAGAACAGGAGGTCAAGCACCATAAAGGAGAATGCCACTCAATCTGAGACCACGCATAATGTTATTCATATGGACAGCAACAAAGTATTAGTGTGGGCAGATCAGCTAATCCATCAAGCCGATGCTCATCCTTTGCCAGTAACTATCAGACTGTGAATTTAAGGAATAATCATCTTATACTTGTCCTGGCTTAATAAAGAAGTAGTCACATGCACAGTGGCTTTTCTCAAATGTTCTCAGAGGTTGGACATGGTGGTGTATTTTTGGGGAGACAGGATAGGCCCATATTTTGCTGACAGTATTGATGAATGGAAAATAAACTACGGTGTGAAAATAACGTGAATGAGGGAAATAAGTGGTATTCTCCTTTAATGTTTGTTAGGGAAAAGGTGAGCCAGGAGTGTTTCCTTTTTTTTTTTTTTTTTTTTTTTTTTTTTTTTTTTTTTAAAGTCTTGTTTTATGCAACAGTGAAGGCACTGGGACTGCAGGTCAGGTCCATTATGGGGCTGTGCCTCGGTGTGCTGCTCGAGAGGGCTGTGAATGTAACACACACACAAACACACATTCACACTGTTTGCGCTGTCAGTCAATGTATTGGAACTGAATCTTGCAATGATTTTTATTGTGAATTATGACTCTAAATATCTTTTGCATTAATCTCTACAACATCAGATAATATATGCTCCCAGAGCACAAAGATTTTCTTTTTTTTCCTTCAAGCCTCTTATCAAAATACTTTATAGGGAACTTGATTATCTGGTGTTGTATTCATATTTCTGCACTAGGGGTTTTCAAAAATTTAGATAAAGTCGTTCATACTTGAATATGTTTCAGCTCATCAGAGGTTGTATACAGAGAATACATCTCGTCATGGAGTCAATTAGATCACTTTCATAATTCATGGCTGCCCTGAGTTTGATGCAGAGGCTGGATATGAGAACAGAAATGTCTACATTAGCCATTTTTTTTATTTTTTTATTTTTGGGAGATTTTACCATGCTAGCAGCGTCCAAATGTTTGAATATAGTAAAAAAAAATTCTCAGGTGAATTCATGAAGGTCAGTTGCATATACTGATAGAGGTTGTCATCAAAAGAGCCATCCTTGATGTGCACAACAACAAAAACCTACTTTTTCCATCATGTCGTGCCTCCAGTCCTGCACTATTCACACACCACGCCACTGTATGTGCAGTCTTGAGATTGGATCCATCCCTGAAAATAAAATGGTGATTGATTCTCCTGACATCCTTGATGTTCATGTATGAAATGGCTTTAGTTAGCTGTTGGCTATGGCTTTAACTCCATAGTTTTAATCTTTATTAGGTCACATTTGCAATATTACTAGGTAACTCAGTTATATGTTGCATATGATGGCAATTGAGAACTCAATTTCCAGTCACTGAGGAATATGGGAAAAAGCTCTGAATGCACTTTAGATCATTTCTCATATTGGCAGTTTATAGACGGTATACACTGTCTCTTTTGCAACTCTTTTTGAGACATAACGACAAACAGCAGTATACATTTTGTGCTTTGTTTTCTTGATTTAAGTTAACTGTGTGTGTCAATTAGCTTTTTTTTTTCCCTCCACTCTCTCTTCCCCAAACATGCAGTGGCATAAAATGACTTTGTAGCATTCCAAAATCCCACTTCCAAGGTTCTTTGAATGCAGCATTATGTTGAGAGCTAATGAAAGGGTTCATTTGCTGCATTGCACGAGCTACTACCATTGAAATGAATTGATCCTGCATTAACTGAAAAAGAAAAAAAAACAAACAGAACAACTTGATTCTAAGCTCTTTAATCTGTCATCTTTAAATAGATTGATAAATTGTTATTGAATGGATGCAACAGATGATAGCATCCACGTGTTTATGGATTTTGAATATTTTTGATTCATTGACTCCCTAAGTGAAGCATAAGACATCAACTCATGTCTTTCCCACTGCATACCAAACACTCAGAGGAGATGGATCACACAGTTTTAAGACTTTTGATTTGATAAAGTCATTAAAAACTTAGAACACATCATGTCAAATGTCTTCCGTCTGAGAAATTAGACTTATCTATAAATATTAGAAATATATCCATAGGTGAGGTGAACGGAGCCAATCCTCAACTAAATAGTTCTTAATTGTCACAGCCAATTCATTAGTTGGATTTTCAAAAATTTGCTGTCATGTAACACAGTAATATTGCAGTAAAGGCTGGAACCAGCAAACACTTTGATTAACATGAGTTTCTCATTAATCCTCCTTAAATCACTAATCACGGGTGCTCTTTCACATCTTTGTAAACATCCTGTTTATTTCCAACAGTGTGGCACCATATAAGCTACTGACACTTGGCTGTCTCTCGGAAAGTGTGTGTTTGAGTGTGTTAAAACAGTCACAGTCGCTCAGTCGCTAAGTCTTAGAGTTTTGTTTTTTATTTCTGTTTCCTGCTAGGCTTCTCTTACTCTCAGTCTGATGATGTATACTACTAAACTATACGCTCTGCCTCGTTGGGTTTAGTATTGTGCCATGACAAGTTTTTGTTTAATAATGTACAGACACAAAAGGCAGGATTTCTGTATTAGGAAGCACTGTGCATTCAACAGTATAGGTAACAGACATAGAAGCACCACCAATGTATAAAAAAGAGAACCTCTTACCTCATTGTTTTTTTTTTTTTGTTTGTTTGTTTTTTTGTTTCTGCTATTATTTTCTAATGGTGGCAACGTGTGTGCCCTCTAATTTGTCTCTTGCCTTGATCGGATGTCTAGACATAAAGCCTATGATCATAGGAAAATTATTTATCACTGAATAAAAAGAGAAAAATGGGTGTGACTCTGACAGTCTGTATTGTGCTTATTTAAAGGGACAGAAAGAACTAGCAGACATTACTTTTGCTATTTTGATATTCTTGTTCCTACGTCATTAAAGCTGAAATAAGTTCTCAGACGTAAATCTCCTGTAGCCCAAGACCACCAGCTTTCCTGAATGCATCTGTGAAGACTGAGTACTTTGAGAGCCTCATCAAGAGCAAAACCACCATATTTCAGTATTGATGAATACCAGATAAACAAAATTGCTCTTTGGAGATTGGAAGACGGTGTTTCACCTTGTCAACGTATGCACCGGTGTCCTTAAAATCTATTTTTAGAATATTATTCTATGTGCTGTAGTCAGTCACATTGAGTCTAAGCTCAATACCAAAGAACGCTAGCAACGTACATTTCTCCTGTGATCCGAGCTGAACTGATGTTTTACACTGCCAAGTTACCCTAATATTGGTTGTTGCATTGCTTCTTACACTCACCAGCCACTTTATTAGGTCCACCTGTCCAACTGCTCGTCAACTCAAATTTCTAATCAGCCAATCACATGGCAGTAACCTCAATGCATTTAGGCGCGTAGACATGGTCAAGATGATCTGCTGCAGTTCAAACCAGCATCAGAATGGGGATGAAAGAAAAGTGATTTTGAATGTGGCATGGTTGTTGGTGCCGGATGGGCTGGTCTGAGTATTTCAGAAACTGCTGATCTACTGGGATTTTCACGCACAACCATCTCTAGGGTTTGCAGGAGAACGGTCTGACAAAGAAAATATCCAGTGAGCGACAGTTTGAGCTGATAGAAAAGCAACTGTAACTTGAATAACCACTCATTACAATCGAGGTATGCAGAAGAGCATCTCTGAACGCACAACACGTCGAACCTTGAAGTAGATGGGCTACAGCAGCAGAAGACCACTTCTGGACTCCTGTCAGCTAAGAACAGGAAACTGAGGCTACAATTTGCACAGGTTCACCAAAACTGGACAATAGAAGATTGGAAAAACGTTGCCTGGTCTGATGAGTCTCAATTTCTGCTGCGACATTTAGATGGTGTCAACAACATGAAAGCATTGATCCATCCTCCCTTGTATCAACGGTTCAGGCCAGTGATGTAATGGTGTGGGGGATATTTTCATCGTCTCAACACCACAGCCTACCTGAGTATTGTTGCTGACCATGTCCATCCCTTTATGACCACAGTGGACCCATCTTCTGATGGCTACTTCCAGCAGGATAACACACCATGTCATAAAGCGTGAATCATCTGACTGGTTTCTCCAACATGACAATGAGTTCACTGGACTCAAATGGCCTCCACAGTCACCAGATCTCAATCCAATAGAGCACGTAAGGGATGTGGTGGAACAGGAGATATACATCATGGATGTGCAGCCGACAAATCTGCAGCAAACTGGTGATGCTATTATGTCAATGTGGACCCATTTGCATGTTCCTTTTCCCTGTGTGTGTGCAGCTCAGGTTAAGACAACAGTGAATGCTCCTCACAGGATCAGGTTTGCGCCTCCATTAACCTCTGGGTCACCTGCTGCACTGTGTTCAGCAAATGTGCTGTTTTCATGCAGGTTTTCAAAAAAAAATTCAGTTCAGTGATTTAACATTGGTTCGCTGCTCTCTGCAGACAGCTGTGGGACTTTACACCGACTACAGAAAATTAATATTTGATCCCAACAGTCGTGCAAAGGCTTTTAACAGGTGTGGCAACCTTTAAATGTTCTGTTATTCTGCGTCAATGTCTCTGCTGTGCATTTGGCTCTTTTCTTGCTTGACGGGGCCCTCTACTGATTGTAGTTCTCTAGGTGTTAAATACTTCTGGTGGCATCTGTGGTAATTTCTGCTGCCATCTGTTATTGCGGCAGTTTCAGCCTGGGGTTGGAATCCTGTGAAGAGTTCTTGAGATGAGTCGACTGTAAATGACTTCCAGATAATTGCAAGTGAATAAACAGCATTGAGAGTCATGCTACATGTAGCAGCTACTCTATGTGAAGCTGTGCTTCATCAGGTATGCTGTTAACTGCTTTATTTTAGTATATTAGCCTGCTGACATTTGTTAATGACTACAAAACAAAGTTGATCTGAGCCTGATGTGGCTCAGATATCATAGTCTTGGACTGACAAATTAGGGATTTATCCAGTAGTGGAACATAAATGGGCTGCTTTTTTGAGTTGCTCCATGATTTATTTACTTACTCAGTTATGCTGTTTACTGTGCTGCGAAAGGAAAAATCTGATCCCTAAGTCAAAAGGACTCTGGTTGTTATTAGTGTGTCCCTTCTTGAGACAAATGGCATTGGCTGCATGTTATTTCACAAAGCGGATCAACAGAACATGAAAAACAAACAAATATGCAGAGCAGAGAGCCTTGAGAGTATGATCATGTCCTCCAACAGGATTTTGCATTTTACTTTCTCGCTGTGTATACATACAGCTCATGCTGCATGCATAGGCAAAAATGAAGAGGGTAAAAATGAAAGTTAATCCAGTCCAGTTCTTCTGAGTGGCAGCAGTTGCTTAATGGTGAGTTACTGGAGAACACATCGACACTGATAGATCCCAGAGGAGTTCTGTCGGTCCAGACGTTTCTCTGGCCTAAACTGCTTGTTTATTACTCATCAACGACTCCACTATAAATGCAATATAGAATGCTTTTACTTTAATGGAACTTCAGATTGCCAGCTGCATGGAATAAAACTTGTAGAGACTAATATTTTGTTTTATGCTCCGAATTTAAATGCAGAAGTGGAGCAGCAGTACATTCGGTGTTGCCGTCAGTTTTACTGAATTGTTCAGCTACTATGAAATAGCTGTTGGCGCTGTAGAGGATAGCACACAGTTATGATTTGATTTGATTTTTCCAGTAAAAAAAAATATTCAATTTACTGTGCAGAGCACAATATGTTTAATGGGACATCGTATAGAAATAAGCCCCTTGCAATATTGTGGGAAGGCCTGTTTAACAAGGTTATAGGTTCTCTGCCTCATTTTGTGGGCAAGAATAAATCACAGCTGTCTGTGTTTTTTGCTCAGCACCAGGTTGTACATTAGTGAAGTGGTAGTACATAAGTGCATGTCTACATCAAGATTGTTCAGTACCATAAACCATGTTCATTGAAACAAATCTTTCTTTTGCTCCTGTTCACTGAAGCACTCACAAACAGGTGCCTTAATACGGCGTAAGTTATGTGGGTGGAGGAAGCGGCATGAACATTTTCAAAGTTTGTTGTATTAGCACCACATACTCCTGTACACACGGTCTAGTGTTGCTCTGCACGGTATGATGGATGATGGTGACAGCACACTGCCTAGTGTGTGTAGATGGAGAAATATGGCTGCCATCTGTTCACGAGAAGCTGCTCCAGCTCTCCGTGCTCCACCTGAGGAGAAGATTGACCTCATAATGGTAAGATCGTTTGAGAGTCTGTCCAGTGGTGCATTGCTCTGAAGAAATAAAAATGCAAAAAGCACCTTTATGAGTTAAAAAACAAATCTCCAAGTTTACCCTTTGTGCTTTTTCTCCATAACCTTTTGTCCAGACTACAAGATGGTTGATGAGCATGGAAGGGAGCGGGAGGGAGGAGGAGCTCTCTTCCAGGAATCTCTTACCCTGCCTTTAAAACTACACAAAGGAATTTTTGGCATTTTTTAATCTCATAGGCTCCCCTTACAAGCCTGGAGGCTGCTTAGTTTTTGGTGTTTCGTGGTCACCTGAGCTGCGACATCCACCGCAGCTCTGAGAGTGAGTTTCGTTGTGATGTCTGACATAGAGCTGGAAAATGATACGCAGTTGTTACACAAAGACCACCGGGACAGAAGGCCAAAGTGACTTGGGCTGTTTTTTCTATTAGTAGAGATGGGAGCCCAGTAGGAGTTAGTAGATGCTTCCAAAAAGTAACCAAATAATCCTTGAAATTAAATTAGAATAGATACTTTAAAGCAGCACAATTACGTTTTTGTATGTTAATGTATTTAAAGGAGCCGTATGTAAGAGATCTAATAAAACGAATCATAAAATGACCCCGATATGTCAACAGACATTTAAAAATCATGTTCATTTCAAATATTTATGTCACTGACAACAGCACTCAAGCCAGGATATTCCCGTTTAAAAAGAGGAGTTGCAGCCCTCAACTGATGTTGATGTTGTCATTTTTTGTTTTGGCCTGAAGCGCCACCCCCACCTATCTCCCAATCACCAAGTCAGTAGTGTTTCGGCATCCGGGTTGCCAGCTCCGCTCTAATTATCGCAGCAGCCGCTACGAACGTGTTGGATGAAAAATATCTAGCTTTCCAAAACCTAAAAGACTTTATGAATCCGAGTTACTCGTGACAAGGTCCGAAATAAAACAAGGATTTGTATAGGAGATGCTTTTGATAGATGGAGACGGCTGAGCGGAGAAGAATTTGAAGACAGACGCCAACGTTGCTGATTTTCTCCTGGACAGGTAAGATTCATAGCTAAATGTTTGGCTAACGCTAATTTACTTGGACAAGGTAACAGTGGTACCTCTACTTACGAACGCCTCTATATACGAAACTTTCAGGTTACGAAACGCCTCAACGGGAAAATATTTCCTCTAGTTACGAAAGATCAAAGAAAGAAAAGATCTTTCATAAAGCATTAAATATAATTAACAGAAAATAAACTTACTGTGTAGGACTCGTCGCTTGCCATGGCAGCCTACGTTCCTGCTGCATTCTGCAGCCAACCTGGCAACCTCTGGTCGGGGAGGAGGGGGAGGGTACACGCCGCTCAACAGTAATTTGAAAGTGACTGCAGTACCAGTTTTGGCCATAATCTTACAAACGGCTCCTTTAAATTTACTCTTTTCACCTCATTAAAATACAGTTAAGAAATTCTGCAAATATACTCTGACATAGTTCACCAAATACTTTTATTTTCAGTGTATGTGAACTGACAGATTTCACACTGGTTTAAAATCCCATACTGCACCACAACACATCTCCAAGTTAGTTGTAATATTTCAAACATTAATAAAACTGTAAAATAAAAAAGAACTTCTAAGGGTCCACTTGAAATCAAGATCTTATAACCACGTGGCTATCGGCATTTATGCAGTATGCTACTGTGAAAGAAAAGCTTGTTGATCTTGCAATCTTAATAGTAACATCTGTGCACATAATAAGGTTATATAAGCAGTAAAAGTACAGCTTACTCACTGTATTCAAAGTGACCCACACTTTTCTGAGACCTCAGGGATGCTTTGATGATGCTAACTTAAGCTGCCTTCAGTATGGATTGATCTTTAAGTGGGCGATAGAGCCACAGCAGTCATGTTTTCTCCCAGACGGATGTCTGTCTGCTGCTTTTAAGCATCCATCTCCCAGCAAAGCTGCTGGTGAGGCAAGAAAAACAGAAAGCAGAAACGAAAGGGCTATTTGCGGAGCTGCAACACTCGGAAAGATCAGTCTTACAGGAGAAGTTTCTCTTATTTTTTAGGCAACATCAGTTGTCACACACACACACACACACACACGCGTGTGTGTGGATATACATATATATATATCAATCAACAGGCAGACAGACAGACAGACAGACATGCACACACAGTATATACACAGTATTTTGAGCTGTGCGATTTAAGTTGACAATTTCCTCTGCTGTATTTGTTTATCTCCATGTTAGTTCTCTTTTTCTTTGCTCTCAGTTCAGCTCAGTTTATGGGAACACTTCGTTTTCATCTTTTAAGTTTCACCACAGATATTTTGAGTGTTATGTGGGAGGGGTCACTTAAAGTTCTGCATGCATGAATTATCATCTCACTGCACCACCCACAGCTCCTCTCCATGCTGTGATGTTTACAGTCGAATATCACAAATTTCCTCAGTAAACCTGTGTGCTTCTTTAATTCTTTCTGCAAATGACTAATCTTGCTTTGCAGGTCTGAAGTAGAACCATCAGCATCTCATCAGCAGGGGTCTTGTGCTGGGCGGCTCTGGGGCCTTTCCTGCGGGCTTGTTGCCTCGTTTCTGCTCCGTGTCCTCTGGGGCTGGGGGGGTATTCCCTTGCTCACACCGGGGTAGCGGTGTGGGTGGCCCCAGCACTGCCAGTGTGCTCTGGTGCCCTCCGTGCATTCTGGATCTATCCACCTTCTCTTGGCTCTGGGATATGGTGGGCTCTGTGCCTGGGTCTCACCTATGGCTGTGTGGAGGCTGACCGGATAGGGGGATTCCTGATGGGCCTGGAGGGAAATCCAATGCACTGGTGGAAGTCTGCTCCATGACATTGGCTCAACGCACCAATAGCAACTGCGATCCAGCCTGTAGCTGTGGCCACTGAATGATGCTGTGGTCAACATCACTGCTTTGTGTCTATGGGGGGGTTGCATTAAACATCACAACACAAACCACCACACCATCATGGTCTTGTCCTTTTGTGCTTCACTGTCTGTGAGTTTAGTCCTCTCTGACAGCGCCAGGATGTCAGCTGTCAATAAAACATGTTAGATCAGACTATCAAAGAGGGCTGGTGAGGGACCTGAGCACAGAAATATACAAAATATACCATGCTGCAATACCAATTTTTCATATATATCTAACTAAAGTTGACACTTACCATTAATATATATGCAGAGAGTTGTTAAGGGGAAAAAAAAGGATCCGCTCTTCATCTTCTTGTTTAAATGTTCATGACGGTCACGAGCAGACAGCTGGACTCTCAGCTCTGTCACAGCGAGTTTGTGACAGTAATAGAAGGCTGCACAAACACCGGGATGCATCTGTTGTCATTTAGGTGTATTTGAGTGTATGAACACGTGCTGCTGTCCACTCACACGCTCACAGTCTGCTGTCGCATAAAGATATCACAGCTGTCTCAGTTCTTCTTCAGGGTCATGTTTTCTGACATCACATCTAGACTGTTTACAGCATAGCTGAACTGCAACAGGACAGACAGAGATGAGTCAAGGAGCAGTGCGTGGGTTCATGCATTTTATGAAGCTCTGCAGTGTTTAGATAATATTAAAGAAAGTGAAATGATATGCAGAGAGAAAATACTATGTAGATGGTAAATATCTGCGTCTATCGGTCAACTGGGTTACAAAGAAACGGTTGGCTATTGTTCTTGACTGATTAATGATGATCTTTCTAAATTATAACAAAAATCAAATAATGAATAAGTAAAATCGACTGAGCTATTTTTGTCCAGGCTTGCTCATCATGCAATATTGTGTTTCCAGTAATGAGAGCCAGACAAAGTACCTTGTGATGGAAAACAAGGTTCAGTCTTTAAGTTTCCTTTCGGTTCTGTATTTCATGTTGGCATTGAGGAGTAGCATGACATCTTTTGCTCTTAACTTCAAGTGGCTGCAGGGGCTCATGGAAAGACCCTTCTTTCAAATTATTAATCAACACCAGGAGGTTGTGTCCACCAGCAGATTCAGTTGTTTTCCAGAGTTTGTGCCATCGACAGCTGCAATACAATATTGATCCTGAGAAAAGATCAAATAAACATCTGGAATATCTTTTATGAGGCAGTTTCCAATGATAAACCTTCAACATTGAGAGCAGTGATTGTTGATTAGCATATGATATGTCCTGGAACACATAAGAAACATCTTATGGATATGTTAAAAAGGTTTTTAAATGTCACAAAATAAATGCTAAGGAGGACCCTATAAAGCAGTGGAAACAAGAGAGATAATTTAGTTATGTCTACATCAGTCTTATAAACAAAACTGGTCTCTGATCGGTACTAATGATCTGGTATTTGATGTTGTCGTAGCAGACGTTTATAATTTTGCTTTTAAACTTCCCTGGTTAGTGACTGAGATAATACAAATATTAAGATAATTAAGCTTCTGTTGCTGTAGTGGAAGATATCTCCAGTAGACTAAACACTGCGGAATCTTATTACTCTCGCTTCTTTTTTTTTTCTTTTTGCAGTTTTACAAGCGCTTTATCCTAAATTAATCCAATCTCCTTCTGTCAGTCAACATGCCGCAGATATTACTGCTGACACATATCCTTTCAAGTCTTTTGCCTCCATGAAAGCAGCCATTATTCATTTAACCTCACGGTATCCCGAAGAGCTGCTCATTCACTTAAAGCAGCTGGGTTTTGGCCCCAGTGTTTGGTATGTTATTTTAACAGTAGGAGCTCACTCTCATGGTCCGCAGACCAAGCCTGCTGACCGGTGTTTATTTCTGCTGGGCCTCCCTGTTTATTTTCATGAGGGTATTAATGTCTATTTTGATATGCCTCTTGTGTTATTTTAGATGAGTCATTTGGGAATGTGTGGGTACATGTGAGAACAGCCTGTGCTTGTGTGAGGATGGCAACTTGAATGCACGACAGAGACGGTTGTGCGTTCGTGTGTGCGCTTTTATTCACTCGAAAACACACATGGTAATTTCTGTTTCCTCCTGTGAGAAGAAGGGCTTTTCTTCTGAAGTCAACAATTCTGCCAAGAGATGAAAATAGACTCACTTGTCAAAGTGAAAGTGTTTTATGCTCTTTGGGAAAAAACGAAAAGCCTCAAATACCAGGATATTTTGGCAGAAAAGCTTCTGTCCCCTGTCAAAAAGCTGAAAACGGGGAGAAATTTCACATTCCAACGTGACAATGATGAAAAACACACATCAAGATCAACCGGGACACGGCTTCAGAAAATAAAACAAAGTCTTGGAGTGGCCCAGTCAGATCCCAGACCTCAGTCACATCAAAACCTGACTGGATTCCCACTAAACCTAAACACTTAACTCTGATTTTACATTCAAGCATTCTGTTGATCCAAGAGGTTCACATAGTTTTTCTACTCAGGGATATGTGAGACTGGACCCTCTACCTCGATAAATACCAGGTGTATCTTACTGGGTGTAATATTTTAGCTGAGGTGCTGAAGATTTGATAATATATTCAGGTAATATTTATCCCAAAATACAGAAATGTATTATTATAGACATTATAGCAGAATTTAATGTGCACGATGTCAATTTAGAGGAATGTGATCAGTTTTGCTTTTGTTTGTCACGGTCAAACGTGAGGATTGAATGCTTGCGTCGTATATCAGGGACAGACATCTCAAACATTCTTGATGCATTTCACCAAAAATAAAGATATTAGTCTGCTAGTGACGCAATGGAAAGATTTTCACATCACTACTCAGTCCTCTGGAGAACATCAGTGTTTGACAATCCATCCAATAATTCTTGAGATCTTAGGATAACATTTTCCGTGCCTGTCTTCCTCATCCTCACTCTGCATTTCTATTCTCTGCTCTTCTATCGATTGCTTCATTTCTCCCTCAATTTTTACTGTCAAATGTACCCCGCACAGCGTTTTGACTGTAGACTGATGCATGCTGGGACTGCAGCAGCAGATAATATTGAGAGACTTCTGTCACAACCAAGAAGAGAAAAATGTGTGTGGCTGGAAGCACAGATGCCATTGCGTCATGGAGGGAGATCAGAGCTGAAGCGAGCTGATGGTTTCTGTCAGGGACGACCGGAGGACGATGCACTCTGCACGACAGTAGACAACTGTAATCCTGTTTGTCCTCTCTTTGTCTTCCTTGCACTTTCAAAGCCTGTGCATTTTTCATTATTTTAATATCTGATCTGTCAGTGCTGACAATAAATCAGCTAAATGCAGAGTTTGTTGTAAAATCCTCTCTCTTCCATCCTTCCATCCTCTCCTCATCCTTTGCTTCAAGCCATCAGGTGCATGAGGACAGCTGCTCGGCTGATTGGGCTCTGAACGATGGATTAAATGGTACCTTGCCAAATATTGATCGCCTGCAAGCCTCTGACCTCAACAAAAGCAGGCCGAGAGGAAAATCTGTCAAAGTCTGCCATGATTCAGTCTGTGCTGCTCTTCAGTCTTCTCGAGGGATTTGAAAAACCTGTAATTCGGCAAACTGTAAATGAAATTACTCTTGTTGATTTTTGTGAAATAAATGATGATATTGCTCTGACTAATAAATGATCTTTATCATTTATGTCCATCATATTTTCTGTCTCCAAGGAGGCTCTTCCTAAAAAATACAGACTGCATCCTACCAGCAGGAGATATTTCCACTCTTATTTCATCTGCCCTTGAAGCAGCAGCGCTGCCATCATCTTCGTCCCAAGCCTCCAGTTTTGTCCTCTAAGGAATTATGTGCTTGTCTGTCACTTACTTTCTCCTTATCTTTCTGGGCACAAATGGAAGCAAGCCTCATTGACCGGCTCACAACCAGCTGATAGGCTTCAAAATCCATCAGCTACATAATTATACAGGCTTTGCATCTGACATCTCTATCATTTAATGCATGTTTTTTAAACAAGAGAATCTACTAAATATGCAAATGTGTCCATTTAATACACAGAACAAATAATGGCAGACTGAAAATAACACAGTAAAATAGAACAATTAACCAACATTTCAACCAGGTGAGAATCAATGGAAGCAAAGGGGAAGTCAAAGAGACAAAAGAGGTCAGACATTTGATTCTCTAGCTTTTAAGAGCATGTATTATTTCTGTAAAAATAGCGCAGTATTTGAGGCATTTGCAGCCATGCTACATTGTATGAACTTTGTACGAGTGCACTTGCACAAATGAGGTCAAGAATCTAGATTCTTGGTGTGGTCACCATTTAAAATGAATGCATGAAAATCAGAGCATGTGTGCCAGAAATCCAAGTGACAGACTGTTGGTTAATATCAGTAGTCGAGTTGTAAAAAAAATTCAGGGGGGATGGTAAATTCAAATTCATTATCAAAACAAAACATTGTAAATAAGACTTCTGAATCCTCTCAAATCAAGTCAAGCTAAGTTTATTTTAAGTGCAAAATCATAACAATTATCTCTTTTTTGTGTTATTAAAGACAGTACAGAAGTACAGAAAAACTCTCAACATTTTACAATACTTTTCCTTTTCTCCCTTCTGGTGCCCAGTTTTTTAGTTTCTCAGTTTCAAGTCTCAGTATCTCATAGCAGTTTCCAAAGACTGTCGTAATCATGTTTTTTGTCGACAATTTTTCGTGTTCTTGCTTTCTGGTTGTTAGCTAAGCAGTGACTTTGAAGATTAATAGATTAATGTGCCTTATAGCCACGGAAATAATGAGCTACATACTAATAGGCCTACGTATGAATTGAAAAGGGTAAGTGTGTAAACTAGAGGTTGCACTAGACTTTTTTTTGCAATTGGTCATTTTGACAGTCATGAAAATTTTGTTATCAGTTTCTACATTAACAATTATTTAATTACATTAAAAGATTACTAACAGTCTTCAGATTTTTCAATTATTGTGAGGGGAAAAAAGTCAATTACAGGGAATCCCCAGTTAAAATAACCCCCTGGTCTAAACCCTAAAGGTTTATAATCAAACCTGAACCTTCTGCTCTTGATCCTCCTGCTTCCTGGCCATGGCTTTCCTCTATGTGAAGAAAAACAACATTATAAGGTTTGATAGAATGAGCAGACATGTCATGCTAAAAGCACATGACCTTGCTCTTGGATAATAGACAGAAAGTACAGTACAGGTTAAAATCATATTTATCATATTCACTGTAATATTAAATTACAGGCCACAGCAACAGGCCCCAGGAGGGGGGAAAACTCTTTAATGTCACCTTCCTTGAACATCTGAATTTTAGCTAACATCTTCACTTATTTTTGTTGCCTGATGAGTCCTATTGATGAAAATAATATAGTCGTGTGAAGAATATTTCATCATTAATTCTGGTCAAATATTTGAGACAAACTCTCGTCTAATGCTAACAGTAAATATCTGTTTTACGTTTGCCACACTCATAAACCAGAATCTAACGTGACTGAATGACAAGTCCTGTGTTTCAGCAAACTAGTTAACAGGAGAGATGAACGTTAACATGAGTTCATCTCAGCTAGTTTACAGGCTACACAGCAAGCTTGGAAAACTAGCTGTGTTGTTATTGTGCAACCTGTGGCGAGTCTGGCGACTTTTGTATAGATTAATGAAAAGTAGTGATTGAGATTCTTGATTTATAGCTCACCTGTCATTTGAGTCTTTTTAAAAAACTCCCGTTGTCCAGCCGCTCGTTTCCTCATGCTCACGTTGCAGTGCTGTCAATCCTCAAGATGTCGCTCTGCGCAACAGCTCGTGCCGCTCCCTCAGACATCAATTAACCAATTATAAATAAACAATCATGTTGCGTCATTGCATGTTCGCGTGCCCCTGTCCCTCAGATTTTATTATTTCTTTTACTCAACATGCGTACTACTTTCTAATGATGAAATAATTATAAGTTATATTCCCAACATTTACTGTAAAAAGGGGAGGGATGGAAAGGGGGGATGGCAGTTTTACAGGGGGGATGATTTTTGATCGTTTTTATTTCAGGGGGGATGCCATCCCCCCTCATCCCCCCTCAACTCGAGTACTGGTTAATATCGTAATTGTATAAATATGAGTTGTAAACTGAGCCAATTCCAAAAATGTTGGGATGCTGCGTAAAATGTAAATTAAAAACATAATGGAATGATCTGCAAACCTCATAAGGCCTCTGAAGGCATGGAGTTGCATTAGTGCTTATGGTGTGGGCAGTTGGAACATCTGCACAGACCAGTACCGGTTCACCCAATACGCACACTACGCACTTTGCGTAGGGCCTCGCAAACCAGTGGGAGCCCCGTTACCTCGGCAACGTTGATGCGGGGAGAAAAAAAAACTGACGACGTGACCGTCTGCAGCGCGTGTGTGTCTCCCCGGATTGTAGCGCGTGAAGGGATTAAACAGGCCACGATGAAGCGCAGTTTTCCCTCGGGATATGAAAAGAGGGAAAAGAAACAGCATGACAGTGAATTTAGGTAGCAGCAGTCAGGTAACTTCCCTCTCTGGGGGGGAGAGTGGGAGGGACTAGTCCGTGTTTGACCTACATTACAGGGCGGTTAGCCCCCCAGTGAGCTCCCCAGTCTCTGTGTGCCTCTGGCTGGCTTCTATTATAAGTTGTAGCGTAGTTACAACTGCAACTTGAGGGTGTGTGTGTGTGTGTGTATATGAATGTTCGTGCTGTCGCGCGTGCTTATGTGTGTCAGTCTGCATGTCTGTGTGTATGTGCACGCTGTCGCGGGCATTTGTGTGTATTTGGGTGTGTGTCAGTATTGTAGTTACAACTGCAATTAGGCAAACATTATACTATATACATGGAAAGTAATGGAATATTGACGAAGCTGCTTAATATTTTTAATGCTACACACCATGTGTGTTCTCTTACAATCTGCACAGCCATTCATATAACAATGCGTATGTCCATACCTCCATTCTACTTTCATATATATCTATGGGTGAAAGGTGTATATATTGTAAATAGTCATATAGCCCTGCTTGTTCTAGTACTTAACATTTTGTATTTTGCTATTGTAATAGTTAAATTCTGAGAGAGCTATATACAAATTTTATATTCTATTTTATTTTATTTTAGCCTATTTTTATAATTACCCTGCTGTCACTCTACTTTCTATCTGTTCTGCTTGAGCTGCTGTGACACGTGAATTTCCCCGGTGTGGGATCAATAAAGTCTAATAAGTTCTATCTTATCTTAAGAATAAATGTTATTTGCTTGGATAGTACACAGGCAAATATAAATGCATAAACAGTGCTAAATGAATCAGAATTATAGTACATAATATAAACAATTACCTATATTTGAAATATTAAAGTAAATTTAAGTGCAGCCAATTTGATGGAGCTGAATTAATAGTTGCCTTGTCTTGTCTATATTTGATGATTTTGCAGCCAAAAAGTGTAGAAAGGGACACTTTTAATGGTGAGTTATTTTAAAATGTGTTATTTCATAACTATGTAAGTTGTGTCAATACACATCCTTTTCTATTATGACTATATGTGATGTGTAAATGTGTCCATCTATCTATTAACCTTCACTCTTTGTGCTCTTGTGTGTGTACATGCTGTTACTTTGACTGTTTAGATTACTTAGATTGTTTGTTGAAAACATTAAATTTGATTTGATTTGTTCTAATTTGTTCAGATTTTATTCTTAGTTAAACCAACAGGTGGCTTCATGGCGACAGTGCAATATGTTTAAAGGGGGGATGAGTGGAAGCACTGCGGTGTCAGGTGTGGCTGTTGAATTCAGTGAGGAGGGCCCCTTTGCAGAATTTTGCCTAGGGCCCCATGGAGGTCTGAACCGGCTCTGGCACAGACACTATCAATGCTGAAGAGTACATCGAAGTTTTAGAGCAACATATGCTCCCATCCAGACAACGTCTCTGTCAGGGAAGGTTGTGCATATTTCAGCACAAGATTTTCTAATATTTTCCATGAAATAGTAAAATGTCTCAATGTCTGATATGTTCTTTCTGTTCTATTATGAATAAAATATGGGTGTAAGAGATCCGCAAATCATTGCATTCTGTTTTTATTTATATTTTACCTAGTGTTTTTTGGAATCGGGGGTTGTATGATAAGTGTACAGAAAAAGAAAAACGTTTGCCTCTGCCCATGGGGGGACCTGGGGCAGCTGACCCTGGGCAGTTGAGAATGGTGATGATGGTAGTAATGATTATAGTATTTACCATAATTTGAAATGTGAAAAATATACGTGGTCCACCCAAACCTTTCATCACAACTATGATCACCAGACAGGACTAGAAGCTGTTTTCTGATATTAATGTGAGGGGTCAACAAATAGGTGACACCTGTTATGTTAATTTAAAATGACAGTAGAATAACTTAACTGGTTTGGATTTATTACTTCTTAATGTTTTTTTAAATACTGCCATGAATATTTTACAGTAATTCAAAACATATTTAAAAAAGATCGAGAATTTAAAACATATTTGTTTAATTTTAATGACCTCTCACGGCCCACCTGTAGTACCTCCACGGCCCAGCAGGAGGCCGCGGCCCACACTTTGGGAATCACTGCTCTACAGTATGTTAAAAATATGAGGCAAACCTGCTGACAAATGGTCTTTATTATAAGACAAAAACAGGTACTTCAGGTGCAAATGTTTTTTCCCCATTTCGCTCTGGGCGACTGCAGCTTTCATCTTCCTCAAACTTGTTTTAAACACTTGATGACGCAATTGTAGCATGACAGAAGCGACAGCCCGTGTAGCCATGTTTGATTGCTTTCCGAAGATACATTTTACGCACATGCGACTTAATGTATCTCGTGTCATGAATATTGTTGTATTTTAATTATTTTTTTATGAGTTATGCACATGCAAGTTACTATTCTGCAGTCAGTGAGAACAGAACACTGGTCAATTGTACACAGCTGACTTGTTTAAGTCAATCAACTGTCTTCACTAAAGATCTGAACCAGTTCAGTTGATTGAATGAAACAAGTCAGCTGTGTTTCTGCATGGTTGGAACAAAAACCTGCAGCCACACGGCCCTTTCATGGATCAGTTTGACATGCCTGTCTCATCATTTTATTCTTTAAGTTAGGAAAGCTTCATAAAGACATACTTAGAAGCTTAGCCTTATATGGTTTATTTTAAGCTGGAGGCATCTTATCAGAATCCTTGGAAAACACAAAGTCAGCCGCTGACAGTTTTCGGACTTGCAGGATGTCATTGGTTTTATAAGTGAGCAATTGAGAGGCCCTGGGAGACATAATGGTTATCGGTTAGGGTAAGGATCTCATAACAACGGTAATGTGCTCGGTTTTCCTGATTCTTGTTAAAACTCGGGCAACAGCGTTCTTTATGAGCTGAAGCTCACACAAAGAGCCAAAGCACAACGTTACAGTGATCAAGTTTGCTGGAGATGAAGGTTGGATGAGTTTCTGTAAATGTGCCTGGACATCAGATCTCTTCCTCTTCATATTTGGGTTAGAGTTAGGGTTCATTGAGATGATAAAAAGCTGTTTTAGTTACAGTTGTGATGTGGCAGCCTAAATCTCTCTGAGTCGATCCCTAACCTAATCCCTAACCTTTTTGTATTCATACCTCTGGATTTAAGCTGGGCAGCAACTTTTATTCTTCCCATTTAATGCCAAATGGACTCATCTCTGTAATGTCTTTATTCCCAACTGGCTTGGGAAGGCGGTGGGCACCTGGGGGCCGGTGGCGTTGGGTACGAGGACCCGATAAACGCTGCTTGCAGCTTTAATTAAAACTGAAACCATAGTATTATGGGAAGATGAAAGTTTCATCTTCATTATATGCATTTAAATGCAGAAAATCACTTTTTAAGAAACAATTATATAGTGCATAAAATGAGAAGATCCACGGCCCGTGAACCATTTGCCTTTTCTCTCTCTGTCCCGCTTTCAACAATAAAGGCCTCAAAATCTTAAAATGAATAAATGAATAAAATAAAATGACAGCTTTTTGTCAGTCAGAGCTCCTTTCTTGCATGATTGAGTCTGTCAGCTAAAGTGAAGGGGGGCGGTTTGGATGCATTTCCAAACTTTTTTGGAAAATCTTATATTATCTACCTTCTATCAATATTTGCCATATTTCATATTCATTCTACTAAATTTGCTTACCAGTGTCCAAACATTATTGTGTTTAAAGCACTCAATTCTTCCATCCATCCATCTATGCCCATTTAGTCCTATGTAGAGTTTCAATTATTCAATAAAAAAAAAAAAACTTTAAACAGTTTATTTCTTTTTCACCTGGGACTGCTTCTTACTTTTCTATTTCCTTACCATTTTAATCTCTCTCTTATTTTATGGAACTGAATGTAATGAAATGAAATGAAAAATACTTTATTAATCCCAGAAGGGAAATTCAACAATATAGTAAGGTTTTTTTTCAACAATAAATAAATGACAGCAATAATAATATTGAATTAATAATAGTTGGATGTCTTGTTGTGGAGGCTGACGGCTGCTGGCAGGAATGATCTTCTGTATCTTTCTGTCTTGCAACGGACCTGAAGAAGCCTCTCACTGAACACACTCTGTTGTTTGATCACTGTGTCATGGAGAGGGTGTGAAGAGTCCTCCATCATCTTCATCAGCTTGTGCAGCATTCTTTTTTGTACAATCAGCTCCAGTGGCTCCAGAGTTACAGAATGTTTATGAATGTTTCAAATGTTGATGTAATTCTGTGTTTTTATAAAAATTGACAGCAGGTGCATCCTATTTAGCACATTATCATTGTAAAACCACAGTTACCAGTAACACCAGGACTCTGGAACACCTCTGCTCTGTGATATAAATCTGTGACTGGGTTGAATTTCTGGAATTTTCTATTGACAAATTTGAATGAACAAATACAATACATAGACATGCAAGTACATTTTCAGAGTTTATTAAACTCCTGTAGATCATTTATTTACATATAATACACATTTCAACATTAGGATAACTCACTGAAATTCATTTATGTGATTGAGTTAAATATGGAAATTTTTGGGGTGTGGGAGGAAGCCGGAGTCCCCGGAGGGAACCCACGCAGACGTGCAGAGACCCCAGACTGGGAATCTTTCTGCTGTGAGGTGGCCAGGTGGACCACCACACCAACGTACTGCCCTGACTTTTTTCTGTCCTCCAGTTTGGTGGAGCGTGTATGTGTTGCACATGGATGTTTGTGGAAAAACAGGTCATGTTCTTGGTGTGTGGTGCTGGTGAAGGTGAGTGTTCTCATTCTTGTCTTTCTCCTGCTGGATGGATCTTTGACGTCCGAGAGAAGAACCTGCGAATCCTGCTGGAACGTTTCTTTGAGGGTTTAACTTCCTCTTCAGTTAGTTTCAGAGTGATGTACATCGCTGGTTCTTCTTGTAGCTCTTTCGTCTCAGTTACCCAGTCTGTGGTACTGGTGGAGGTGAGCGCTCTCATTCATCTCTGTTTCTGCTGCTGGACGGGTCTTTGGACGTCCGAGAGAAAAACCCACGAATCCTGCTGGAACGTTTCTTTGAGGGTTTAACTTCCTCTTCAGTTAGTTTCAGAGTGAGGTCCATCGCTGGTTCTTCTTGTAGCTCTTTCGTCTCAGTTACCAGTCTGTAGGTACTGGTGGAGGTGAGCGCTCTCATTCATCTCTGTTTCTGCTGCTGGACGGTACTTGGACATCCGAGAGAAGAACCCGCGAATCCTCCTGAAACGTTTCTTTGAGGGTTTATCTTCCCCTGCAATCAGTTTCACAGTGAGGTCAATCGCTGGTTCTCCTTGTAGCTCTTCTTCTTTACTGTGGGCTGGTGTTGCAGGTTTTGGACCTCTGCTGTCGTAGCTTTCAGAGGTTTTCACATCTTCATCTTCTTCACAGTCAACAGAAATGCAGGTTTGTTCATCAGAGCAACACACTGTCACGATCGTCTCTGCTGAGATCACATCAGGTGAATCATCATCGAGAGGATGGTGTTTCGTGGTTGTGAAATCGTCACCGAGAGCTTCAGTCTTGGTGATCAGTTTCACAATGAAGTCCTCTGCTGATTCTCCGTGTTGCTCTTTTGTCTCAGATTCCACTGTTGATGTTGTTTCCTTTTTACAGGAAATGACATCATTTTTGATATCAGTGACAGCTAGTTTTTTAAAGACATCCAGTCTTCTTTTTCTTCCAATTCTTGATGGAGATGTTGCAGGTTTGGGATCTCTGTTACTGTAGCTTTCAGAAGAAGTTCTCACGTTTTCCTCTTGGGGTTCAGTAGAAATCCAGTTGTGCTCCTCAGAGGGACACACTGCCATTATACCCTTTGCTGCGACCACATAAGGTTCATTGTTACCAAGAGGAAGGTGTTTCATGGTGATGAAATCATGACGGAGAGCTTCAGTTGGGGTGATTCTCTTTCTTGGGTCCACTTGTAACATCTGCTTCAGGAGGCTGATGAAAGCTCTTAAGTCTTCATAGTAAGTTGGGATCAATCTTCCTGGCTGCATCGCCATCAGGTGATCCAGAGAGCAGAGATGAGAAGAAATGCCACGATGCCATTTGATGTGCTTTCCCATTTGCTGCGTGTACTCATCTGAGGATTTCAGCCACCATGTATGGTGAGGAGCCTCGTGGAATAGATTGAAATAGCGATTTGTATTGGAGGCAGCATCCAGGAAATCTTTGCTGGGTTGACCGTTCAGTCGCACAATGGCCCTCATGGCGTCATATTCATCTTGCATGGGGTACAAGTGGTCTCCAAGGTACAGGAACGCCAGAACACAGCCGAGAGTCCACATATCAACGCCCTCATCCAAAGTTGGATGGTGGAGAAGAACTTCTGGTGCTCTGTAAGCCAGATTCTGGACGATCCCTCTCTTCCACAGGTTTGGAGCCTCTGTTGCTAGACCAAAATCGATCAGTTTGGCCTTAAAGGGCTCTGACTGATGATTTACCAGCATGATGTTGTCTGGTTTTATATCAGCATGAACCAGATTGATGGTCTTCAGGGCTTTTAGAGCCACCAACGTCTGCTGAGCAATTGCCCTAATTTCACAAACGTGAAGAGGAGTGAAATTCCTGCTTCTCATGAAATCAAATAGGCTCACGTCCAATATTTCTGTCACAACACAAAAGTGGTTTCTGTAGATGAAGTGTTCTTTGAACTTGAGCAGATTATTCTTATCTGCGTTGAGCTTTCTGACCTTCTCCAGCGTCTCAGCTTCATCTATAGCTGATTGGATGTAATCATTTCTTACCACTTTTACAGCCACGAGTTCTTTTGTTTTCAGATTTTTACATCTGGCCACTTTTCCGAACGTCCCCTGACCCAGGAACGCCTGGATCAAGTAGTCGGAAGAGTTACCAGTGAGAACTTGGTTCAGCTGGATGTTAAAAAGTGGTGTTGCTGAAGAATTATTGATATTGAAGGTCTGCATTTCAAAAAGTTGAAGGATTTCTCTGCAAACAAACGTGAACTGACTCCAAAGTGTCTTTCTGTGAAAGGTTTTGAGGTAAGTCAGTGATGGAATGAGTTTTTGGCTTTATATAGCCAAAGTGAACGTCATAAATGCATTTGCTGTATGACATATTTCCGTAAATGTGATGTTGCTAGGGCGTGATGTTGCTAGGGCGTGATGTTGCTAGGGCGTCACGTCACACCACGCTGCTCGTTCCCGGCTCGTTATAAATGGAGTTGTTTATAAAACTATAGCAAAACCAATACAGTAATAAAAGAAAAAGAAAAAGAATTAGAGGCAGATGTTTTTGTTCAGTTACTTTTAGTCCTGCACACGGGATTAAAAAAAAACAAAACAAAACAAACAAAACAAAAAAAAAAACGCCTGACGAGAGCTGCGGCGGGTCACGTGATTAACGTAAACAAATAGCAAAGAAGTTTTTAATAAGCTCATACAGAGGCAACGACTCGAAATCTCCCCTGTAATCGTATGCAGATGCCAATATAATAATAATAATAATAATAATAATAATAATAATAATAATAATAATAATAATAATAATAATAGTAATAATGTATATTTCATTATTGTAGGATAGTTATTATTATGGAACCGATTATTATTATTAAAAATATCCATCATCATCATCATCATCAATTATTATTATAGACATATTGCTGATTTTTTTTAAATGAATTTTCTTTCTTTTTCTTTTTCTTCAACAATGTGAAGAGGAGGGGTGGTGTTTAATTGTTGTGATAGGACGGTCTTTGGCGCCATCTAGTGACAGAAGAAAATTAATTCTCATATAAACTCATATATAAAATAATTGTATTGGATTCTGTCTGTGATAATATGATTGACATAGCTAAAGCCTTAAAAGCTTACGAATACAAAATTCAATTTTATATTGCGATCTCTTTTTTATGAATACAAAGATACAAGTGAAAAATCATTATGAAAATTATGTCCCAGCTTTTTTCTAGCCCACGAGGCTTTGCGTGAATTATGGGGCTAACTTCCAGCGCATACCGGAACCGGTGTTTTACATGCTGAAAGTTCACACTAATCATCTTTCTTTGGGCATTGGGGACATAAAACATGTTGGAACACCACTTGTCACAGCTCAAATGTGAGCAAATTATTTTCAAATGTATAGCTTTCCGTGCTCACCTACCATGGTTAGCCAATGGCTTACTACTACTTCTGGCATCTCACAGGAAGTTGCACTCATAATCATGTCTTCAGTAGCAACCCCATGAATAAGATGGCTATAAAACGATTCCTTAAACTGCACCGGTATTCTAAATAAGTTAAACTGAGTGCTGTGGTTAGCATCGGTCAACTTAAGCTCCTTTCTCTGTATTTACATCTCCCCCCAGACCTACTGTAGCAAGTCATGGTGGTTTGTTTGTACCATCCAGTGCAAGAAAGCGTTTTCTCCTTAAGCCCCAAGTTGCTAAAATCTTAACAGATCTACGTCAGCCAACAGCAGAACCAATTGCGAGCTACTGACCAAACGACTTCAAATGACATGCAGGTATTTGATTGGCCGTATTTATTGATTTTATTGTTTAATATACGTTTGTCTGCCCCATCATGGATCCCCATCAAATGATGAATCTATTGGGGCTTCCACTCTGAACAAGTGTTCATGAAAATTTTGGACGAACTCCGTGGCACACCTTATGATAAATGGAACATGATTTTGGTCTCGTTATATTCTATATTTTATCAGTGCTTCGTCAGATCAGACTGAGATTCCTACAGACCACAGTGATACATGTCCTCATGGACCATACAAAGTTTTGTGCATGGATGTCCAACAGTCCCTGCGTGATTCACAGTGAAACAGGAAGTGGGTGGTTCTGCCACACAAAAATGTGAAATATTCCATCCAAATCATTCATTGGTGCCTGAGAGGGGATGAAAATTTAAAGTATATTCTGCTGGTAATTGGTAGCCAGTGTAAGGATCTCATAACAACGGTAATGTGCTCAGTTTTCATGATTCTTGTTAAAACTCTGGCAACAGCGTTCTTTATGAGCTGAAGCTCACACAAAGAGCCAAAGCACAACGTTACAGTGGTCAAGTTTGCTGGAGATGAAGGTTGGATGAGTTTCTGTAAATGTGCCTGGACATCATATCTCTTCCTCTTCATATTTGGGTTAGAGTTAGGCAGTGTTGGGCAAGTTCACTCTCAACACAAACTAGTTCAGTTCAGTTCATAGGTCACAGAAATTAAAACGAACTAGTTCAGTTCACCATTTCAAAAAATGAACTAAATAGTTCAATTTTAAGTTATTTTTTCTTATTCTTTTTTAATGTTGCTGCAAGCAAGTATTTGTCAAAATGATTGCCACTGTCCATATACTACACCATCACAAACTGCATTTATCTTATCCATTTTATCTGTCGAAAACTGTGTCCAATTCGGAATCTTTATCCAATCAGGGTTCACATTAGCATTGAAAGGACAGCGCAGTTAAAACTGTAATTTCTGTTTCAGTTTCTCTCTCAACAGCAGCCAAACTTCAGAATACCAAGGCCCAATTGAAATGTTAAAAATATACGCGGTCCACCCAAACTTTTCATCACAACTATGATCACAGAACTAGAAGCTGTGTTCTGATATTAATGTGAGGGGTCAACAAATAGGTAACACTTGTTACATTAATTTAAAATGACAGTAGAATAACTTAACTGGTTTATTACTTCTTAAGGTTTTTTTTTTTGATAATGTTATGAATAGTTTACAGTAATTCAAAACATATTTAAAAAAGATCGAGAATTTGAAACATATTTGTTTAATTTTAATGACCTCTCACGGCCCACCTGTAGTACCTCCACGGCCCAGCAGGAGGCCGCGGCCCACACTTTGGGCATCACTGCTCTACAGTATGTTAAAAAATATGAGGAAAAACCTGCTGCCAAATGGTCTTTATTATAAGACAAAAAACAGGTACTTCAGGTGCAAATGTTTTTTTCCCCCATTTCAATATTTCAATCCCCCTGGGAGTCGGTAGGCTTGGGAATCGAGAACCGGTTCCTGTAGAGAACCAGTTCCGTGTGTTTCAATTCCATGGAATCGTTTGGCAGTTTATCTAGCGATTCTCTTATCGATTCCAACCATCACGAATCTCACGTAATTTACGCAAGTTACGCACAGTCAATTCCAGAAAGGACTTACGTGATTAAGTTATGTCGGTTTAGCACGAGCATTGTAGTTGTAAACAACAATGGCGCCCATCAAGTTCAAACGCTCCAAAGCTTGGCTTCACTTCACAAAGAAAGATGGCAACAAGGCAACTTGCAGTCATTGTAAAGTGGAGATAACAGCGTCGGGAGGGAACACGACTAACATGCAGAAACATTTGCGCACACAACATGCGATAATTCGTATCGAGTTTTTGACGCGCTTCGGACTGATGGATCTCAACCCAGCAGATCACCTCCGCGGTTATTACGGAAGACAACTCTAGTAAGTAGCTATCCCGCTGCCTATGTGCTTCTTTGTAAAACACGCTATGACATTAATGCTATGCTATTAAACGAATGCCTTCTGCATTACATTTAGAAGATGACCGTGACGAGAGAGAGAGTCTGGCTGGCAGCACTCGCTCCTGCTCACTACCTACCTCCAGAAAGATCACGTATCCTTCTTGATGAACTAGACAGAATGAAGAATGAATTCTTCATAGTATTTGCAGATTTGCACTATGCACTGTTGCGTTGTATTTGATAGTATTTATCTTTCTTTATTATTATTTTTGAGTGCTTATTGAGCTCATATATCCTTTTAAAAGGGAGATTTGTTCATTTCTATTAGGAAAAATCTGTTAGTAAAATGTTACACATTCTTGTGTATTTGCACGGTTACATATTACAACAGTTAACACGTTACCTACTCTTTGGGCCTCTTTTGATCTCGCTGTTGAGTTTGTAAGGTCATGACTTCTAGGTAAAAAAATGATGCTAATAAAACAGTTTGTTTTCCTTTTTCCCCAAATTAGAATCGATAAGAGAATCGATAAAGAATCGAATTGTTAAACAGTATCGATAATGGAATCGGAATCAGAAAAATCTTATCAATTCCCATCCCTAGGAGTCGGGGTGCTCCTCCGGCTCTGGGCGACGGCAGGTTTAATCTTCCTCCATACTTGTTTTAAACATTTGATGACGCAATTGTTAGCGTGACAGAAGCGACAGCCCGTGTTGCCACGTTTGATTACTTTCCTCAGATACATATTAGGCTCATTTGTGGTGTATTTTAAATGGGGTTCGCTGGAAACCTGGCACGGTTTTGACAGTGCGTGAACTTTGAAAGAGCGTTGTTCACAGCCGACGCTCGTCAAGGAGAAAGAGAGCGAGTTCAGTTCACGTTGCAGAAAATATGAACTAGTTTGTGAACTTTCGTTCAGTGAACGCATTCAGGTACAACACTGCATAAACCATATATTCACCAGTATATATACAGTTGTTTAAAAAAGGAAAGAAAAGAAAAAAGTCAAATCATCAAATAGCCAGTGTTCAGATCGTATTGCTTTCCACATGGACTCTTTCCTACAGGCATCTAAGGCGGGCACAAACAGAAATTATAAACCTTGCTCTGCTTAGATTGCAAACACAAACTGAAAGCTATCCAGCCCCAGAATCTTGTCTTTTTCTAAATATGCATGCGCAGATATCTCTTTACAGAGATCATATGAATGTCAGTTTATTTGCAGGTAAAGTCATCTGGCCTCTAAAAAGAGCTCTGTCATGTCTCTTGAGGCCCTAGAAAAGAACCTTGGGGAAAAAGAAAATAAACTAAAGATGAGTGTCAGAAAGTGACACTTATCTTTAGTTTGTAAAAGTCATGAATAAAATTGTTGCACCAGAGCACCAGAGCTTGTTTCATATTGCATTGGTTTCTGTCTAATGCGGTTCTAGTCTCTGCCTGCTATACTCCCATACTGAACATGTTTTCAGAGCCTCCTCTTGAACATGTTTTCAGAGCCTCCTCTTAGCAAGGCTCTGGCTTTATTAACAGGATTGTTGCTGCTGGCTGATCGTGATTTCTGTCCCCGTGTTTGAGTTTGAGTGAAGGTCACAGAGGGACACCTCCTTCTTCCTGTCTGTCCTCTCTCTCCTCCCGTCTCATTTCTGCACCTGCAGCCAGCCATTACCCTGCAAGTTTTTCTCTCTCAAGTTATTAAATTCATGAGTTAGGGTACGGAAATCTAAGGATTTTTTTTTTCCTAATGAGAAATAACAGATTCCTCTTGTTCACCAGTGAAACATCACAACAAATATTGACTGGACTGAGTCATACCCAGTCCATTTATCACGTGTTTTTATCCTGAACCACCACCGAGTCTCTGTTTTCTTCTGGCTCTTTATACTATACACTCAGAGTCTGAATACCCACTGTTTGCTAAACAGTGATCTTATGCCTTCATAAATAAAATCATATCTCATATCCCTCTCCATTGTGCCTCCTCCTTTCTCCTCACCTCCTGTTTTTATCCACACAAGTGATCTGGAAGTACTGCACAGGAGTCGTCCAATTGATTCAGCTCAAAATCTTCCTTTAAAGCTTTTCATAGCTGATTTTAATAATGTATTACCTCAGAGCTCCCTTCTCCTAGAATGGGATAAATAGAAAAACACATTTAACCAATATTACAGTATATTTGTTGTAGATAAAACCAGTTGATGTCAGGCATGTGGCTGGGTGAAGTTGAGCACTTTCAGTTTGCTTTTGATCTTTTTGGAATCTTTTAAGTAATCTCTACTTCACTTTTCACCTCGACAGGCCAGATATCAGTATGATCTAAGTGAAAAAGCACATCCCTCTCATCTCAGAAAACCTTTGACCCACCCGTAGCTGCTATCAGCCGTCACAGACCTACTGCTCCGCACTTCCTCCAAATTTATCACCGCAGCTATTTTCAACTCATCTGTAATGAATCTCCTTCAAAGGTTTCGCGAGAGTCGGTCAGTGTTCAGAGCTTTTCTTTCACTTTCGAGCAAGAACAAGATGTGCTTATGAAGGTAGATTCCAGTCTGTTGCACAGTGCCATCACCACCTTTTGTCCATATCAGATGAACAGAAGCCTCTTGCAGAACCAAATCTCTCACCACTTTCTCTATATTTAAAAACCTTACAAACAACCTGCGCAACATGAGATAGCAGACTCTTATGGAGATGTATCAGAACTGAAACTTATCATTGGGGGGGAGGGTTCTCATTGTCTGTCTTATTGTCTGGCTCCCCCTGCTGCTAGCTGGAAATTATTATTATTGAGTGTTGTACTGGTTTGTGTTCTGGTCATCAGCTGGGAAATGCCTGCGTTATTAAATACAATGCCCTAGTCAGGTCTATTTTTCCATGTTTCCAAAGGGCGTGTTTTGAAAAATAGACCTTTCTCTATTGACGAATAGAAAACAACAAGTCATTTTCATCATGGTTAAATCCAGTGTCCACAGATTTAGGGTGATTCTGTTGATACATTTCTCCTGTCAACCCTCTAAAACACAAATACTGGATGTGCTTTTCACAGTGACATAAAAAAGTCTAAATGGTAAATGCCTATATTGATCACGTTGAGTGTTTTCTATGTAAGTGATAATCTACCTTTCAGTGGGGATCAATTTTCCCTTCACAGACAATGAATAATGGATCAGTCTCCAATGGTTTCTCCATTAAAAGAAAAATGTCTTGAAAGCATATTTAGTCCTTCATCTTGACTTTAAAGATGTAGAATCAACAGTTTGTCAAAGTAGTTCAGTTTTAATTTAAAAAAAATGTTTTCTTCTACATTTCCATACACACTGTCTACATTTTAAGACCCCCGTTTAAAAAAATGTTGGCACATGTGTGAAATATAAATACAAACAGAATGCAAATCTCGTAATTCAATATTTCATTCACAACACAACACAGAAAACATCAAATGTTCAAAATGAGGTATTTTCTCTTTTTCATGTTAAACATTGGCTCAGTTTTAAATTTGATGGCAGCAGCACAAACTGACATAAGCTTAGACTTTCTTAGAAAAGTAAGTAAAGTAAGTGGCATGAGACACACATCTAGAAACATCATGCAACCGTTTAGGTTCAATGGCACCAGATCAGTGACGTATCTGATCAAAAAACAGTCTCTCAGAAGAAAAGGTGGGCACCAGTCTTTGAAAAAACTAGATCTCCAAATCGTTAAGCAGTTTCAGAATAACATCCCTCAACATAAAATTGCAAAGACTTTGAATATCCCAACATCTAAAGTACATTATATCATCAAAAGATTTAATGAATCTGGAGAAGTCTTTCTCTGCAAAGGACAAGGCTGAAAATTGAATATTGGATGACAGTGAGAGACCCTCAGGTGGCACTGCATTAAAAACAGGCACGAGTCTGTCACGGAAATCAGTGCATGGACTCAGAAATAGGCCATATGTGGAAATATTGAAAAACATTTTGGAAAACATGAATGTACCCTCTGGACGTAGGAGTGGTGGGACCATGCAGCTTGTTGTCAGCATTCAGTTCAAAAGTCTGCCTCTCTGATGGTGTGACAGTGTGCATGGAATGGGAGGCCTGCACATCTGGAAAGGAGATGTTAATGCTAACACTTGTATACAGGTTTCAGAGCGACATATACTGGAAACATCTTTATAAGGGACAGCATTAGAACTTTCCTTTATCAGAAACTGGTTTCTTTAGTTCCCAGAATGACATGGACTGATGTTAAAAGAAGAGCAGATGATTCACAGTGATAAACATCACCCATTACAACCTTTACAGAATTGAGGTTGTATATTGGACCGTCACTGCAGGATCCCAAACTTACTGAGACGTCTCAAAAGTCAATGTCATGCATACATATCAGATCAGAGAGCAACAGTGGTGGCAAAACATCTGCATTAATTTATTCACAGGAATAAGCAGAGCTCATTTGACTTGCAGGGAGACATGAAATGAGAAACCTTGCTCAGCGAACCTCAGCAATCTCATTTAATGCTTCAAACCACTGCATTATTTGTGTCTTCATGTCGCCTTTCACACTTCTCCGAAGCTTCGGGTTAATCAAAGCCAGCTCCAGGAGCGTGCCTGTTTCTCATCAGTACTTCCCGTCACTGCTCCAGCGGGTCAGACAGGGTGACGGCTCCCCCTGGACCGTGATTCATGGGTGTTCAGAGCGGCATTAAATGAGCGAGTAACTCAAGCCCACTTTATCACACCTGGTGCTGAAATAACAAATGAGCATCATCGTGAAGATAGCCCCGGGCTAGGACAAATCTGGTTCATTGTTTACCTTATTAAATGTGTTTGTCTTGTTGTTTTAGTTTAATGTATGTGACTTGCTACTACAGGAATACATTCTACGTGATATAAAAAGCAAGAAAGAGCTCTTCCTCAGCTTTGCCTGGGGTCAACTGGTGAAACTTTTACAAGCACTTCTTAGTTGAGGCTTCAGCTCAACTGTTTGCGGCTCAGTTGCTTTGTGTGTTCCTCATCACCCGGACTAACACTTTCTGGTAGTTATTAATTCAGCCAGTACAAACTGTCCTCTTTGCTCCGCTCAATGATTTCAGGATGTTACTTTGTGAAATGGGTCTCAAATTCAGTGCCCTTTCAATAACGACAAACACAGGCTTGTAAAAAACGTTCACTGTCATATAACAGAGCACTGCCAGAGCTGTGATTTAATCCAAATGAGGGTAAATTCAATCTGAAGTCTGAATTACATCAAGACGTCATCCACTTAAAGGGGAAGCAGATCAAAAGGTGCACAGCAATACAAGGTTTCTTCCAAATTGCTTTAACAGCATCTGTCTGATCTCCGGTCATTGGCCTGCTGCTGAACACTTCTTTTTTTTTCTTTAATTATGAGCAGTTCATTCAGCTGTCAGCTCAGGTTTGGCAGTCTGTTTGATGTCAGCTAAATAAAACATGAAGTCTCTTTTTCTGCAGTCTCCAAACACACCGTAATACAGGAAGTGAGCGCTGCTTGAAAAAAAGATCAACATATGTCTTCATTTTTATTCATTTACTTTTTCATTGACAGCACGTTGCTGTTCTTCTGCACGTCCCCATTAAATTAAATGGTGTTCTCAGGGAAATGGAGCCTGAATTAGTGACTCTTTTTGCAGGCCGCATCAAGCTAAATGTGTCACCCTGTTAAACTGGAGTCATCTCAACCAGTTATCTAATATCTGCTTTACAGTTTCACTCATAAATTAAACTTTTTAATTTTTGTCACTCTCTTAGGGTTTTCTGTTTCCATAAACATATAAATAATTGAATCCCAACCAGTTTGTGGCAAACTCGCTGTGTGAGCTGATAACGCTCAAAGGCTTGAATGAAGGCAACTGATCTTCTTTTTTCTTTGTTCTTGAAGACGTTTCACCTTCCATCCAGAAGGCTTCGTCAGTTCAGACTGACTGCTGTGAAGGCTTGCAGACTGCAGAAACAATCTCTGCTACAGTCTGAGATTCAAACAGCAGAGACTCTTCTCCAACACTCCCCAGCAGTCAGTCTGAACCGACAAAGCCTTCTGGATGGAGGGTGAAACGTGTTCAGGAACAAAGACACAGACGTCCAGCTGTCTTGATTCAAGCCTTTGAGAGTTTGTGGCAAATTGGTTTGCATTTGCACTTTTAACACTACTTCCTACCAGCTAACAGTCAAGTTACTTTCATCCTCCTTAAAGCCCTTCAGAGAAAACAAAATAACTTACATAGATCTAAATCTCAGTTTATCAGGAAATGGACTGTCACAGTCCAGCACATCTGAACTTTTTTTTTTTTTTTTTTAAAAAGACCTTACCTCAAAATCCTCAGTCCTCTTGAGCGTCACAGATTTGCCTCCAGCTTTCTATTCATGCTACTACTGTCAAATAAATCACTTTTTATTCAAATGTAATTAAGTCTAATTAAACTTTGAGTGTTTACATATACATCCATAAATTCTAGCTAGTCTGGATTTCTGTCATTTTCAATGTTTGGATAGCAACATTTACTCATGGTTTAGAATCTTCACATATGTCTAGGTCTTTATTTTTCTTCATGCATGTCCTGATTCACATGACTAACGGCATGTACATTTGATAATGTCATTAGAATAATGTCAGTTTCAAAGATGGGGGGGGGCTTTGATGGATGTGAAATAATCACATTTTCTCTCTGCTGAATATATTTTCTGAATAATTATATACGTTTTTGGGGTGTAAAAAGTGTTGTGTCTCTCTCAAGGCTCTTTCACCCCGAAAATGGTTGAAAATGGTTTAGTCCAACTCAGGCCTTGGTTTTTCATGTGAAAGGTATCTGAACAAAGTGACTGATGCTGCAGCATAACACCCCCCAACCCCCCTCAAGTTATTAATAAAAATAATAATAAAACATTTAGAAAAGAGAAGAAATGAAAGCTAAGGAAAGAAAGCAGGCTGAGAGAAGTTAAGAAAAAAAGTGAGTGCAGCAACAAGTCAGACTATAGGAAGAGTTAAACCAGACCCCAATGTGACTGAAACTGGACAGTGTACTTTAATGACATCATTCACTTTGATTTCACAAGTATCAGGCAAAGGTAGTTAAGAACTGAGTGAAGTCCAGTTTTAATGTAATAGTGACACATGGGACAAAATTGTATAAAAAAAAAAAAAAAAAAAAGATATATTATGTCGTAGTTTATTTTCAGGGCAGTACTGAACATGATAGGCAGATTAAGCAAATATCTTTATCAAAAATATCCATCTGGGGCCGCTAATATGGGCCCCAAATAGGAAGCCTATCCATGGGGCTCTGAAGGGATACAGGTGGGCTAAATGTATGTGTCCCTAAAAAAAAAAGGAAGGATGTGAAGGTCACATGCAAATTGTTAACTCAGGCCCCAGATAACCAGACAAATCCCATATGTCCATATGGGCAAACATGGGCAGAGCCATTAAAGACAATAAGAGCCACTTGGGACCCATATTTTCAGCCCATCATATGAAACCCCCACATAAAAGCTGCTGGGTTGTCATTTCAGTTTAGAAACCGAAGCTTTAATGTAGTTATATAGATTACGTTTTCTCTAAATTCAAGAAAACATGTCATCATTATACAGACTTTTTGAACCTTATTTGTGCCTTAATGTCTCAGCCTCCAGTGTTTTACAAATGAGCATGTGGACCAAAGTTATGCTCCAGTCCTAAGTCTGTTTGCGACTGTTGAGCAGGAGCACAAATGCCAGCACTCATTCAGCTGCAGGAGAAGTTCATCAGGTTCATTCTACTCCCAGGTCACATTTGAGCAATAATTGTCACTCGTATCCCAACCAGAGGCCTTGTTTGTTGTAGAGCAATTATACACCATTGACTCCACGCGTCATTCGTGAAAACACACACAAACACCAGACCAACGTCGCTTTGGGACTCAAACAGGAGATGGTGTCAGTGACCGTGCACCTGATGCTCGCGGAAACATGATCCCCCCAGCTGTGGACTGGCATGCTGCGTCCAGGTATTACGGTAGGAGATGCTCAGGTGAGGCTGCAGGTGGTGAGAGGCGGCGCTTTGGGAGGGATCATGGGACGACGTAGGCCGCATCTCTTCATAAGGCAGTCAGCTCAGGTATGGATGCAGCAGGAGGACGACGACAGCAAAGGATTCACCTGGATAAATAAAGGAAATAAGAAGTCAGGTGAGTTAATTAATAAAACAATCTATCTGGTTCCCAACAGTTCATTCATTCTGGAGAAAAATGCTGCTGATGTGGGGTGATATTTTTCAAAAGACTGCAGAAATTCTAAGCAGTTGTTAGGGTTTTTTTTTTCCTTTTTATATTTTAAAATGTATTTTATATACATAATATGTGTAAAAATGCAGGCTGTTTCTACCATTTGGACCATTTAATTCCAAATCAGAAGTAGCAGAAACTTAACATGTGTCAAAACCACACAACTTTATATCAAATTCAAGTGGAGCTCCTACAGTCCCTAAATAAATGTCCTTTATCTTATATGTATTCCTTATAAACAGGTCTTATATGACAATAAAACAACGAATAACCACCATTTCTCCTTTTTCAACCCATCAGGGTGTCTATGGAGCTGTACAGCCCCAACATGAGTGAAAGTGGGGCCTCTCTGTTCCAGGTGAAGCAGCTTCCTTGTCCCGGAGTCCCCCTTTTTGGGCATCACATGCAAAGCCTGCCCCACCTCGCCTACAAACCCAAGGCTGGCGATCCGGCTCCAGCGGTGGCGTCCAGCCAGACCTCGGCTGTGCGTCACAGGGTAAGTGGAGCCACGGCGGGCACCTGCAGCAGCCCCGAGTGTGCGGCCTCCAGGCTGGGAGAGGAGGCGCCAGTGACCCTCGGCGTCTCTAAGGGGAAGGTGGTGGTGACAGGAGGAGGGGGCTATTTTGGCCTCAGACTGGTGAGAGAACTTGCCAGTGAGGGGTTGTCAGTGCTGCTTCTGGACATGAACAAGCCTCCCTGTGATATTCCTGACAGAGCAGTCTTCTATCAGGTACGGCACCATAGAAAGGTCACCTACTGCCACTCTAGCTTTTAATGTTCACCCACGTGTGTCCACTTTTTCTTTAGTTTTTGCCATAACTTTTCCCTGATTATAAATATCTGCTAGATACTTTGCAACAGCGCTGGATACACTTATGCTTTCCAGAAATTATTCAGCCAAATGGATGGAGTTATTGTTCCTGTTTGGCTGGCGTTGACCTTACTGGTGGAAGTTGTACATTTCACTAATGTCAGGCAGCTCACTGTGAGGTGCCGAGGTCCACAACCTGTCTTCTGGTTTGATTTCTGATCAAAAACATCAATGGAAACACCTTTTTTCAGTGGAAACAGATAGTTTATGTGGTCATGTAAGTCACCTGGCTCTGTGCAGACTAGTGTTACCATACGTCAGCGTGGCTCTCTGGTCAGCATGCTGGATGGAAACAGACGCAGGTGAGTGATCTGTCTCAGATCACCACCTGCCAGCTGGGTCAGAGAGGCTGGACACACGAGTCAGGTTTCGCCTGCACGCCTCTTGGCATACTTACTTTAATTACGCCCGTCTTTTAATTGGTTCGTGATGGAACCACACGTGCAGCCGTGCCAGACAAGCTGCTGATGCTGTAAAAGACAACAACCTGTTTTTTATAACATTTATGTCCTCAGAATTGACAAAAAGTTATCTTCAGCTGTTTCTTTCTTACTTTCTTACAGAGTGACATTCGGGATTATTCTTCCCTCTATAAAGTGTGTGAAGGGGTTGACTGCATATTCCACACAGCATCTTATGGCATGTCTGGGCCAGAGCAGGTGAATTCCCTTCATGTCTTCTTCTGCATCGTCTCAAGACTTGTTAAATGTTCTTACAAAGCACCCAAATAAAACAGACAGGCAATCCTGCAAACTGCTGACAAATGATCCTTTCCCTTCCACGTGTATGACTGAATGAACCTCTGGAGTTAGTGCCACTGGTGGCAGGAATATTGCAAAAAATATTCTTCAGTTTATTTATTATCATTATCATCATTACTATTATTTATTAATAGCTTTTTATTTTATTTTTTATGCTTTGTATATGAGCTGATCCCAGTTTTACCAGTTTTAAGTTTCTATTCCTAAACCTGAGATACTACAAGTACAAATATTGTTTCCTCTGGTCAATTTTGAAATTTTGCTTCAAAGCATGTCTTTAATGCAACATTTTAATCCACTTGTAATTGAAAATGAAAAGAAAAGCCAATCACTTTTACTTCATGTGGTTGGGATTTTTTTTTTTTTTTTTTTTTGGCAGTAGAAATGAGGTGACCTCCAGGAGCTAGTTCAGGCAAGCAGCAACAGCAAGGCTTTGTTTTTACCCCTCTGCATGGTTTAATTCCCATTACCCCAGTACATCCCCTTCACAGGTCTATTTAAAGAACAAGGGATACTCTTCTCTCACATCCCTCCTGATGTCTCTCGCCCGCCCTCGCTCACTGCCACTCTTAAAGTCCTTCCTCCTCCTCAGCTTCCACTTGTAGCCTCTGATAGTAAGGATTGTGGGTTAAATCAAGTTCATTACACCTGATATCTCCACATATGCTTTTTTTTTTTGACGTATGCCTAATAAGTGGTGATCGATTACAGTGGAACCACGATGCCAAAACTCATGATTTTTTTTTTAAACATCAATGAAACATCTGAAGTCTTTATCTGCATGTGTTAACTGACTAAACGGATAAACTGATTTGTTCATCAAATGAATTTATGTGGAAATTCAGGCCTTGATATAAAGCTAATTTTAGTTATAAAAGTAACATTTTGTTAGGATTTTATTACATCTGTTAGATAACAATACATGGGTTTGATAATTATTATTTGCATTTTAAGATATTGTTTGTCCCTCAAAGATGCCTGTTTGTGCCACTATGTGTGATCAAATCATTATTTATTTATTTTTTTTAGTTATTGTGACACTTGTGGCCTGTACTCATAGCATGAGAGACAGGACATTAGGGATGACATGCAGCAAAGGGTTGAGGGCCGAGAGTTGAACCCACAACCTTTGCACATGGGCCACCTGCCCTAACCACTGTGCTACCAGCATTATGCTAAGACATTTCAGTAAAGGCTTTTTAATTTTTTTTAACAAAAGGCCTTGCACTTGGCATCTTTTTACCCTGGTTCGACAGAGCATTTGACATTGTGCCTCTATTACATCATCACTCTATTAACACCAGCACTTTGATTTCCACAATCACACCCCAGGGAGCACATCAGGGGGCAATGCGGGCTTCAGTGTCCTGCAAAAGGACACCTTAACCCGTGACGAGGTGAAGGACTGATCCACAAATCTTTCCATTTGAAAGCAACCAGCTTTACATTTTGCACATAAAGAAAACTTTATGCAAAATGTGCCTTGGAACCACTTTTTTTTTTTTCCACGCTTGTGTTCTTCACCCAAGACCACCTTCGTTACACTTGTTTGATCTTCTGAGCACTCTGCATTTCTTCCTCTTTGATTACAATTACATCAGTTACATCAAAAGTGGAACTTCATAAATTATTCTAATAAGATTAAGAAGATCTTTTCCTTAAATGAAAAACAGTATCCTAAATATGAGGAGGGGGCCCCTGGTTTTTGTTCTGGAAAGACCCTTTTGTACTTGTCGGACAAAATTAAACAGCAGAGAAAATGAAGATGGCTTTAGTGAGACAAAAGTGTATATACAATGGCTTTATAGAACAATAATAGACACGATATCCAACCAACAAAAGTCATCACACTTGTGTTGGGTTCCATAAAAAGGGCCCTACTCTTTTGTTCCACTCTACTGGATGCATTACCATCAAAACGAGATGACCAGCAGCAGTTCAGTCAGATTGTCAGGTGTGTAATGCTTGTAGTCACAAAATCCAACAACTTCTTTTTCCACATGTGGAATTGTTACATATACAAGCAAACTGACACAAACAGACATTTTTCTATTGGGGTTTCTGGCTTCCAGCTGAACAAGGAGCAGGTGGAGTCAGTCAATGTTGGAGGGACCCATAACGTCATAAATGGTAAGAAAGATCATCCGTGATACTGACGACACATGTGCTGTCATTATTCAATCTCATGTTTAAACTGTTGTGATCTGATCTGTGTTTCTGTGTAGCCTAGTGTCATTTGATTTAGATCGACTTTAAAAAGGGAATGCAGTTAAAGAACACCACTTGTCTGTGTTCAAGAGCATGTCTTTGGGCAAAAGCATGCCAAAAACATTTTATTAATACTTGTGTCATTCTGTGAAAAGAAATGTCATCATATAATAAATGTCATAATATTCGGTGGAACCACTTTGCACTGTTTCAGTGTGTAAGGAGAGGAGCATCCCCAGACTGGTGTACACCAGCACCATCAATGTGGTGTTTGCAGGGAAACCAATTGAGGATGGTGATGAGGATTCAGTGCCATATGTGCCTAATGAGATGGTGAGCAGCAGTTAAACAAATCCAACTCTTGCACGGCGTGTACATTTTCCAACGATTAGACAAATAGGCTTCTTTCTGTTCCAGCACATTGACCACTACTCCAGAACTAAAGCAGTTGCAGAGCAGATGGTCCTCCTGGCCAACGGATCCTCCCTGAAAGGTATAAATGATCAGTGACTGCCTCGTTACAGAAACACATAAAGAGGTTGTATTCAAGGCGATTACAGCCCAGCTTTTGTGATCTGTGTAAAACTGTGTGTGTGTGTTGGAAAGAGTCAGAGAAGGAACTAAGACAGTGGTTGCCTTGGAGACTCAGCATGCAAACCAACTCTGACGGCAGTTTAAATTTAGCACTGCACAGAAAGGTGCCGTAATAGAGCAGCAGTCAGTATACATTGATGTCTCACACACATATACTACCGGTATGTGTCAATGGCTTTATGACCTACTGTGTTTTTTTTTTTTTCAGTAAAAGTCTGAAGCCTCAGTCTGAAGCCTCTTGTTCCCTCCTGTAGTGTAATCTGACACGCTATCAGCAGCCATCAGTCCATACATTTAATCAAGCTTAAAGCATGGAGAAGCCTCATGATATGCTGCAGGTTAAAGTTCATGTGTCTGCTGCAGGAGGAAATTTTCCACTGGCCTGGCCGAGACAACCTGGTGACATATAGACACCTGAAAGGGAAAAAAAATACTGAAATGTCTTATAGTGAACTTATTCCTGTTCTCCAGCATTTAAGTGAAAGACAGAATGCATGAATTCCTCCAGACTGATTGATCAGACATAAGCTTGTGTAGAAAAGTGTTTTTATTTTGCACCAACAATTCCTGTAATATATACATATAGTCCTATAGTCATGATGATGAGTTATTCTTGAATATGAGCTTAAATGCAATGAATTCGAACTGGGTACTTTTACATACATCACCATCAAAGTAAAAGATCTGAGTACTAACTTCTTTTTCGCTGCTGCACTGCTGCCTGAGGAGAAAAGAACAGACCCCAGGATGAAACTGCATGTTTGCTGATCACTGCTACAATGTGCTTGTAATTTTTCTTCACTGCTAAATCTTATACATTTACCTCATCTCTGCGTTTGGTTTCAAGGTGGAGGCACGCTGCGGACCTGTGTCCTGCGGCCCTGTGGCATCTACGGACCAGAGGAAAGACGCCATCTCCACAGAGTGATGGTGAGCACACAAAACTCATGTACGTTATGACGTCTATAAATCCTTTTTGCACTGGCACTGGAAGAAATGTACATCTTGCGGCATTTGAAGCCTCTATGGCAGAATGTGTTACTGTCTGAAGAGTTTACATTATTGATGAAGCTCTCCAGGCATCCTGTTACAGCTGAATTTTTCTCCAGGTTTTTTTTTTTTTCTTCTACAAGGCCCTTAGTTGATACAGTCTGGTGAAAGGCTGAACGTGTTTGACTGAAGTGAGCATAATGTCTCAGGCCAAGAAAGCAGACTTTTGATATGCTGTAGGTTGCTTTCAACTGGTTTAGGTGCTCACAAACTAAATTTTAATATAGCACGAACAAGAATGTGTTGGTATTTTTCTGTTTATCATATTCATAATCAGGGGGGATGGTGCACAGGTAGGATGGACACTTGAAGATTGATTTTCACAGGAAGAAGCAGATTAACACAAAAATGAAGACTTTAAGACTTTATTGTCATACATATATACAAAATTTGTTAAATATATATTTAAAAATAAACTCAAGGCCAGTAGTGGCAAGTAATCAACAAAAACCAAAAACCAAAACCAAAGCATCTAAACAAAGAAAACATGTACATATATATATATATATATATATATATATATATATATATATATATATATCTATATATATGTTATATATAGTATATATATATATATATATATATATATATATATATATATATATATATATATATATATATATATATATGTATATATACCGCGTCTCGTGTCCCGTGCAGGTCGTACCGAACCGTACTGTATTTTACCGAGTACCGTTGCATCCCTTAATATATATATATATATATATATATATATATTAGGGATGCAATGGTGTTATATATATATATATATATATATATATATATATATATGTATATATATATAAACACACACACACTCATACACCACATCTGTCACTGCCTGTCTTTTGTTGTTTGTCTTCTAGCTTTATCTTTCCTGTCCTTTTATGCTCGACTGTTGGCAATTTTAGTCCTTAAAATCAGGGTTTTGGGAGTTAATGAAGCATGATGTTAGATTAGACTCTCACAGAGGGCTGGTGAAGGACACTCATTATCACTTGCACTTCACACACAAGAAAAAAAAGAAAACCTTCAGGGCCAAGCTCAGAGCAGGTGACAGTGGTCTGTTATTATAATTAAACAGGACTTGCCATATCATCTTTAAAATAAGAATGATTATTCTCTTATTCTCTCTTAGCTATCAATTCACAGCTCAGATATTACATTTACCATAAATGCTTAGCACCGAGTAGTTAAAGGGATGAAAATGAGCTGTTAACACCCCAGACTACAATATAGCTGTCACTCCAAAAAAAAAAAGAAAAAAAAGCATGCCCCTAGTTTAGTCTACATCTGTGGCTACAGTTGTCGTGGATGTGAAATTTAGTTATGGAGACCAAAAACTTTTTTTTTTTTTTTTTTTTTATACCAGGCAGGGAAGATGTTCCTTCCTGCTGTTAAGTTGGACATTTTCACATGAGGGTCATTGGAGACTGGATCACGTTTGGAGCCAGTCCCCAACGGCCAGTTGAGAAACTACAAGTCTTTTGAGCTCCACAAGAGAAAGCTGATCACATGACCACTTCTTGCCATTCTTGCAATTGTATTGCATACTAGTGCAGTATGATGATAAAATCAGTTTGCTCTAGTACAGTATGCTCTAGTAGTAGATAGGAGCGCACAAGCGGAGTGGTAGAGAAAACCTTTGGCTCTGTCAAAACTAGTATGACACAATAAAACAGGAGGAAAGGCAAATCAAAGTGCAGGTTTCTCATATTTACAGGAATTAAAGCCAGCAGCGGTCTTTGAAAATAGGAAAATAATCCACAAATGTTTGATTTTTACAGATGGTGGCAGACAATATAAAAATCATATAGGGTTTGTAGGAGCATACAAAATATAAAACCAACTCCAAGCCGCACGCTGATCATCTGTCATTGTTGTGTTCAGGTGAATGTGGAACGTCGCCTGTTCAGCTTCAGGTTCGGTGACCCCGAGGCCCGGATGAACTGGGTGCATGTAGATAACTTGGTGCTGGCCCACAGACTGGCAGCGGAGGCTCTCACAGCGAAGAGGAGCTGTGTCGCTGTGAGTCACGTTGCTCCGAGCTGAAGGCCTTTGGATTAAATGCATCAGTCTCAAACCCATGGTTACTTTGGTTGACAGTAGCTTGAACTAAATAGTGAAAAAAGTTTTCTTTTTTTTTTTTTTTTTTTCTGTCCTTCTGCAGAGTGGACAGGCCTACTTCATAAATGATGGAATTTCAGTCAATTTGTTTGAGTGGCTGACACCTTTGGTGAGTTGATATAGAAGGTGTTAGAAGCTCCAGTCGTATGTCGTATTGTTATAGTTATCCAAAAAACTCCAACAACAACTCTGGTATGATCAACACGAGATCAAGATTTTGTCTGAGAAACAAAATGCTGCCTGGCCACACAGGTTAAGGTGTGGACTAAGGTGTGCCACATGCTCCCTGAAACACAGTTTTGCAACTTGAGCCCAAAGAATTCTGGCATCGTCATTTTGGTATGTGCTTGGGCCATCAGGAAAGAAAATTTCTATTAATGGAAAAGCCTGGTGTGTCAGTATATGTGACCAAATCTTTTAAACACACCATGTTGGCCGAAGCTGGACTGACAGACTTAATCAACCCCGGGTCATGAGACTGCCTCCACAGGCTTGGACAGCAGCCACTAGGCATGGAGGCACTTCATCTGCCCCTCTTCTTACCTTGATGCAGCCATCATAATCTGGAACAGGTTAAAACTGGATTCAGATCACATGACCTTTTCCCACTGCTGCAGTTTTATACTTGACAGCAAAATGAAACCCTGTATTTTCAGTTATTTCACGGATGTATGGTTTTCTTAAGGATGCACAGCTCTCTGGTACCAGTATTTTGGGATTTTGTTGCATTGTGCACTAAAATGCTCGTACTTTAACAAATAAATAAAAATGTTATATGAGTTCTACTGTTAACGTTGATAAGATTTTTCCAATAATTGGACTGATCTTCAGTCACAGTCATTCAAGATTTCTTTCTGTCTGCATTTTATTTCCTGGAAGAGAAGAGTTCACCCACATCTTTCTGGCTTTTAATTGTGTGTTTGGCGGCTCATAAGCCAATTTTACTAGTTTCAGCAATCTCCTTAGCATTTTTTGTCGAGTCTGATCTGTCTGAAACAGAATATTATCTCTTTCAAAAACAAGATGTGTCTTCCAACATGGCTTTTGAAGGAATTAGAGGTTAAGGTTTAAAAAAAAAAAAAAAGTTAATTCACACACTTCTTTACTGTAGTAATTTTCCAAGGGGAATCTCTTACCTATTTATAAATCCAGAAGGTGATTTTTTTTTTTTTTTTTTTTAGCCAGGTACTGTATTTATATCTGTTTTAACAGTTTTGTCTCCAGTAGGAATTAATTGAGGGTGCACTGCAGAATTGCATTACTGAGATAAATGAATGGCCAATTTTTTTGTCTTATCTTTTTGTCTAAAATTTGAGCACAATTAGAAATAGATCAAACCAACGCAGCTTTATTTATGATCTAATCAAGAAAAAATAATCTTGCATGGGATTGATGCTTTATGTCTTATGTGTCTCCCTCTTGTGCCAGTTTGAAAAGCTGGGCTACAGCAGACCGTCAATATATCTACCAGTGTCACTTGTCTATTCAGCAGGTAGACAATGTCTGCTAATTTATTTATTTCATTTTTTTGATATTCCTTACATCATTGCTTGGATATGTGATGAGCCTAACGCTTCTTCATTCTCTATTTCAAGCCATCCTGGTGGAGTATTTACACTTGATTCTCAGACCAGTGATAAAAGTGCCTCTCCTTTTTACCAGAAGTGAGGTAACTATGCTGCTCTCTATCTCTTTAAAACTTTGAAAGATTTCATCTTGGAGTTCAAGTGTGTTTTAGGAGAACCAGGCAGACGGAGCTGTGTGTGGCTGAGAATAGAATAATTTTCTAGATATCTCATTGTGATCATTTCCTCATTATTTTGAGATAAAGCTTTTCTCTTGGAAATTAGCACATTTGCAATCACAAGAAAGCAAAAAGCTTTCCTGCTATGTTTATCTGACATCAGGGGTGACTCTGACACGCACAGATTGTACCCAGACAGCTGAAGGAAATGATTTAAGATGAAACTGTCAGACAGCAAACAGGGATGTGCTGACGTCTTCAGTAGTTATATCTGCCGCCAGGCTTCAGTGAGCTGCTGTAATCTGAAGCAGAGAGGAGAGAGTTGTTCAGCCTCTTATCATTGCCACTATTGTCTGATCTGATGACATTGGCAATCAAAGATTTATGAAATAAATCATAAACACGGTGTGTCTTAGGTTGAGTGGATTTTCTTTTAAGCTTCTCCCTCATGAGTGAGGTCTGCACTTCTTTAGGACAGGTATTTTACAATCAGGCTCCTGACCTCCTCCATCCAACACTGACCAGATCCTTTGTGCATGAAGCATGAAAAACTGAAGTGAAGCTTGAATAATTTAGAAAAGCTGTTAGATAAACAAATGCCAACACTTTCAATTTCATTGCATTGCTCCTGGCATCATTGCAACGGTGTTTTCTTTAAACAAAAGAAAAAAAGAAAAAAAAAATCATGAGTGTGGAGGCTGTTTCCATTGAAGCTGCCTCAGGAGGCCCTGACCGTGAGTCTCAAGGAGTCTTTGTGGCAGCCAGGTAGGTCCTCATGAATGTGTGATGAGGCAGAAACCAAAGCCGAGCGCCGTGGGCCTGCACCTGGAGTTTATTCTGTCACATAGCTGCTGGCCGGCAGATCAATGATTGTCCAGTGAATAAAACATAAACTGCTGTGGGTCAGAGCAGGAAGTTCACTATGACGCTGACAGGAAGCGACCTCAGTGCAATGGCTGTTGCCATGGTGAACAGAGCTGCTCAACCTCTCATCTTGCCTGGTGTGATCCCGGTGACTCCCAGGGATTTTTTCTATTAGCACACACATTCCAGTTTCAAATGCCAAATCAATATCTCTCCCTTATAATTGTAATTGAATGGAAAGAATTCAGCGACATGGACCCCACAGGAGAGCTCTGATGACCTTTTGGAAAAGGTGTGTTCAAACTGCGGTTTTGCTTGATAACAGGAAAAGAGTGGACTTGTGCAGGAATATAAAATGATGGAAAAAAAAACAGCTTTGAAGAAGTCTGTCTATGTCGATGTCTGTCTACTCTTTCATTACTGTGTGGATTTCACATGCATGCAGACACCTTATCCCCAGCTGTAAGGAGATGCTGCTAACTGGAGACATTCATCAGTCACAGGTTATCAGAGTGCAGAGGCAGGTTGGCCAAACTGAGGTTAAACTGAGCCATTACACGATAACCTTTAGCTCAGCTGGTGGTTTGGATGTTTCTGCAGCAGCTGTAGATGTTGTCCTGGAAGTGATTTCTGCATTTATAACAACTTATAAATATCTCCTGCTGCAGGTCAGGAACATCACGGTGAGCCACACCTTCAAAATTGACAAGGCTCGTCGAGAGTTGGGTTACTGCCCGAAAGCCCTACAGCCTGGGAGACTCTGTGGAGCAGTACCTGAAGAGCCGACGGCTTCGCTCCAGCTCACAGCTTTCTGGCCCGGTCTCCATCCCCCAGCTGCCCCGATGCCTCGTCATGCTGCTGCTGCTGGGTCTCAGTCTACTGCTCCTCATGTTGTTCTGCATAATTTGTTAGAAGAAATAAATGTTTACTGTACTGGACAGAAAGGCAGGCTCTAAATTATTTCTGGGTTTGTCATTTCAAACCACACACCTCATCTTAGATGTGACAAACCCGTCGAAACAAGACAGATGCAATAAAGTATTTATTAGTATGTAAGCTTTATGTTGTTTCTTTTTCTTATTTTTCAAAGACAGCAGTTTTTCTTCATTTCGGTAGATGTACTATTCCTCTTGTACCTTTTCATATTATGTGTATCTGATTTCAAAATGATGAAATGGCTAAAAAGTATTAAATCAAAGCTATGTGAATAATAAGGATTTCTCTACTGTTTGATATTATCTATTTGAAAATCATGAATATTTACTTTGTTGTTACTAATATTGACATAGTTGTATATTTAATTTAAAGCATGCTTCCAGTTTTTATGATAAAACTAGTGTGTAGTGATTTGCATATCTTTACATTTTCATTACTAATAAAGTAGCAATTTTGTACACTTTTAGAAATAAAAGTATTGACAATTCATACAGTGTCACGTTTGATATTCATAATAAAAGTTATACGCTATTTTAATGTACACTGAAAATATTTGATTCTATTTTAGAGGATTTTTTTTTAACTCTGACGTTTAAAATGTTATACTTATTGCTGCCACAAGGGAGGCGCCCTCGCACTGCCGAATATTTGACCTCTGTACGTGCTATCGACTGAAAAAAGATTGCAGCTGATAGTATATGTGGAAAGCGTTAGTCGATTCAATTTGAACCGTCGTGTTAAAAAAATAATATAATAATCTGAAAGACAAAAAGACCATCGAAAATTCAAAAATAAAACATTCTTGGCAGCGGTGGGATTCGAACCCACGCCATCGAAATGACTGGAGCCTAAATCCAGCGCCTTAGACCACTCGGCCACGCTACCACATCGGCCGCTTCTCTGACAAAGTATTTAAGCCACATCAATGACCGTACAGTGTCATTTCATACTTTTCCTTTTTTTGGCACTGCTGGCAAAACTCTCAAACTTGAATATTGACCCCGAGAAAAGGTGCAGGCGACTGCCCTGATTGCATTCAGACGTTTATGTAAATAAGTGCAGACAGCTCCTGTTGGTGGACTGGCAGAGCTGCATGTGCTTCATACTGGAGACAGGAACATGTGCATGATTAGACTTAGACTGGAATCAACTGGAACCAGGAAATTGAGGCGTATCAGACACAAATACTGATATTTTGTTGCAATTACTGGTTTGTCATTCATTAAGCATAAGCCAGTCAGTCTATGGCAAAATAAAGAAAAGTTACCGTTCCATAGAGGGAAGTAATCACATAACACACTGAAAATGAAGTTATTGCTAAAAACAAAAAGTGTATTATGAGAAAAATCTCAGCCATGACATGCTTTATTGAAACAACTCCAACTACCAGCTTTTGTCAGTCCAGTAGCCTAACTTCCGACTGTGCTACTTTATTATGACTGTATTACAGCTTTAGTCAGAGATCTGACGATTGCTTGTAGGATTCCTTTGTGAGATTTGTAAGTGTGCATGTGCAGATCTTGCTAAAACTTGTCCATCTGGGTGAGCGTGGTATGCAATCCCCTTGTTTGCAGGTTCAGTGGATTTGGAGCTACTTTACAGCACTTCACTAGTTATTTGCTTGACCTAAATAAATGGAGTTCTCGATGAAAGGTGACACTCCTTAATTAGGTGGTCTAAGAAAATTTTCAGTTGTTGTACTTTGATTTTTTTGGTGTTGTGTTAGAATAACATGAGGACACAGTATGACTGCAAAAATCATTGCTTTTATTCATTAGTTACCAGAGAGAAAGCAGCACGTTGCTAAATGCCCGATCTAAAATTATTTTTAGAACATCAGCAAACATCTGTTAGCACCACATCACATGGACAATCAAAGTAAAAATATAAAACACATAACACTATTTTGATTTCAGACAATAACAATTGAGGTCCTGAATTTTTTTTTCTTACATATGACCAATTTTTTTTAAAAATACATTATACAATGATCTAGTGAGCACAAATACTGTTGCACATTGCTCTAATGCATTACTCTAATAAGACAATTTCTTTTTAAAATCACCGAATGCAACATACAATATTTAGAGCCACAAAAAATTAAAAAAGTTCTCCAGTTACTTTAAATTTTTACTTATCCTCAATTGGACAATCTGCTCTGGAAATGAGCAGACAAAGAAAATAAATAACCATAAATCTTTGTTAAAATCCTGTTAATAAATAAATAAAACAGAAGTGTGATCATCATAAAAAGTGCTGCGCTCTTATGCGTTCTGCTGCTGTGCAGACACTCGCTGGAAGCATAAAAACAAAAAGTAACAGTTTTCCAGTGTCCACTTGTAATGTCTTAGGTGGCTACCACTCACCCTCAACCCATGAGTATGCTTTTCAACTTACAAAAACTGACTCACATCAGCCGCTTAGCTAATTCTTATAAACTTATGATTGTATTTCTACAGATTTACAGCCCATTACAATTCATATTTAAACACGGCAAGTGTTGCAACTCCATGTGCCTTTCTCTTATAAACACCAAATAATCAAGTGGTCACAGGAATAAGATTACACAAACACTGTACATGGTCATAATACCACTGGATTATGAGGTCAGGTTACACAGTAAAATATTCGTCTGACTCACAGAGAACCGGTTTAAATATCTTATAGTCTAATACTTCTTTTTACATCCATAATTTTCTGGAATAACTTTTTATACAAACTATTGTACAGCTGTTAATTTTAACACATTTTACAATAGGTTTTCATAAGGACGGAATAAAATGAACAAGTGCAAACTAAATTGATGGCAGCGGATCTAAGATTTAATGAACACTGCAGCACATGCATTCCTTGGACAGCTTTTTAGCAAAGCAACCTCGGTGCTTTCACAGGCAGAGATGAGAGCACGTCCTAAGAAGGTGAATATTCATTCGGCAGAATCCTGACTGGAAACTTGTTCTCACTGAGGTCGTCTTTGGTCTTTTGGATGCAGGTGAAGATCTCCTTGAAGAGAGCCTTGTACTCGGGCTGCTGGCCGTCCTCAGGAACGACTGTCAGATCAGACACAGCAGCTGAGCTGGACAGGCGCCGGCGTGCACGGACGCCCACAGACGGACTGCTGGACGTCTGGACGGCCTTGTGACTGAGCCCGTCTGTTGTCTGCTGGCATCGCTGCAGCAGCTCGTCGTATTTCACCTGGAGAACACCAAAATGTACAAGTGGAAATGTGCTCCTCTCAGATTTATACATAACTGGTAGAACAGCATAGACTACCAGGCGTGCTGTGATTGGCCCACCTGCAGCGCGCTGTACTGTGCATCCACTTCATTGAGGAGAGAGATGCCCCTCTGTTTCACAGCCTCAGCACGCCTGATGCACAGCTCCTCGTGACCACGACGAATATCATCTGCATTTGTGGCTCTTAAAACGCTGTCGCTGTGCCGCCTCAGTCGGCTGTGCCTGCTCTGCTCCTCAACCTTTTCTGTCTTCTCCTCCGTCTCACTCTGCCCTGCAACAGGCTTTTCCTCTGAGGCAAAGAACACCGTTTCAGGCAGCAGCAGTTGGTCGGGTCTTCTAACACTGGCGAGAGAGGTGGGGAACGGGGACAGGCAAATGTTTTTGATATGTACACGTTAAATGTTTGTGCTTATCAGATGTTGTATTAATTTGACTCTGCTCCATACAGAAATCAGTCCTAACCTGCTGGCGATGTCAGCGCGCCACAGAAGCCGCAACTGCTCCACTTCCTCCTCCAGCTCCTTCTGCCTGGCCCGGCAGCCCTCCAGCATGGGCCAGCCGATGCTCCAGGTTTGTGTTCTCCTTGGATGTAAGCTCAATCTCCTGCTCTGCAGCCTCCCTGCGGCTTCGCTCTGCATTTATCTGTTTCTGAAGAGTTTGGATGGTGTGCTGAAGAGCTTGGTTCTCCTCCTCTGGGTCTTGGCGTACGTCTCTGTCATAGAAGGAGCTCTGAGCCGACCAGAGTCCATTAGAAAGAGCCAGATACCTGAGCCGGAAAGGATTATGTTAACTCACGTGTTAAAATGTAACTCTGGGGCGCCAGGTAGGTCTCTTGGTTGAGCGGCGCCCCATGTTAAGAGGCTTGCAGTCCTCGTGCAGACAGCCCCAGTTCAAGTCCTGGTCTGCATGCCCCCCCCCCCCCACACTCTGCCCCAATTTCCTATGTGCTTAGTTTCAATAAACTTTCAATAAGGTTACTACTGAATCTTGAACACAAGTAACTTTGATAAAACAACTGTCTTATTAGTTAAATAAAAAAAACACAACAACAACAACATATGGATACAACTTTTAATGTACATTTTCCTTTGTAATTTGCTGATACTCTGGACTGACTCACTGCTATAATTAAGCTTCTCCAGCAGCAGGGACAAATAGAAAAAGGTGAATATATCATAGGCTCCTCATAAATTAAACACTATAACGAAGAATTGTTTAAGACTTGAGTCTACTGCATCTTCCCACGATACACTAAATAGGTGAAACAATATGCAGAGAGCTACAGGAATAGTCATGGGTGCGTATTAACACACTGCTGACAATGAGGAAGGATTAACTCCCTTGTCCTATGGATTATGTCTAAAGAAAGTGCTCTGCTCTGGCTTTGTGTGACCTACAGATATCAATTTAGCATACAAAGACAGAGAGTGGTGAGGGATAAGGAGAGATCACAAAAGGCCAGAGATCTAAAGTGTCTTTGCTCATGAGGATGGAATAATTCCATGCTCAGCTTTAGTGGCATAACAGCACAGCCACAGTTATAGTTACAACACATCTACTTTACACTATAGTGTAATAAACACAGATGAAAATGGAAATTGTCAAAGTTGTAGTTTACTAAGCAATTTCCTCTCTGAAAAAATGTTCCTGTGTCACATCCTGAAGCTCTCTGAACTGAACTGTGCAGCGTAGTGTGTGTAATGACCTGTCCTGTTGCAAGTCATAGAGCTCTTTGAGACAGGAGACGCTCTGTGCTCCGAGGCTGCGCCGCTGCTCTGCCAGCTCTCTCTTCATTCGCTCTGCCTGGACAGTTTTCAGCTCCTCCACCTGGCTCTGGAGGTCCTCCATGTAGGTCTGAAGATCTGCAATCGTCTCTGTTAGACTGTAGGCGACGAGTAGAGGAGGGTAAAAGACAAAACGTGCATCAGATCTTTGAACGTAGGGGCTTCAGGATAATCTGACCAGGTGAATAATTATTTGATAAAGATAGACTGACCTGTGGATCTTGTACTGGGCCAAGCGGTTGTCCTGCACAAGTCTCTCGTTGCCTTGCTCCAGATCCCTGGCGGCACCATCCAGCTGCTCAAACACCTTGGCATGCTGGTCGTTCATCTGGCGCAGCATATCCACCTGTTTGGTCAGGTACTGGTGCACAAGAGACGGGGATTTGTCAACCATTTTGATTTTTGTGGAGCAAACAATCAAGAAAATCAGGAAATTGAAAATTAAACATGCATCTACATTTTGTTTTGTTTTAATTTTCTTTTTAGATGTTGACATGTCTAAATTGCAATCTGTTATTGTAAACGGGAAAGAATAAAAGCTGACAACACAACTCTGATAGACGTCTGCACAGTGCACATGAATATATAGAACATTTCCAGGTACAACTGCCTTTGAGAATCACCAGCACAAGTTTCCACTCAGCCCCAACTTTTAACCTTGTAGAACATCACGCTAATATCATCCAAGTCAGTTTCCTGTCAGTTAGTCTATTGGAAGCACATGCCTGTATCACAGCCGTCCCACTCGTGTGGTCACGCAGCTTTGCGTTTGGTGTGTCTGGTGACAGACACAGCATTAGCATGAGGGTCACAGAGATGTTTTGGGATTACCATATCAACCTCAATAAATCCTCAAGCCACAGCCCTCTCACTACCGTAAACAAATTAAGGCTCTTATCGTTGCTGACCTGCTGAGTGACGTGTCCTCCAGCTCAAACAGATCAGTCCAGTCTGCATATGCAAAAATGTTTGGGCTGGTTGTGTTTATTAATACGTGTTAACTAGTGAATGCAGACAAGTCAATTAAAATCTCGACTAGTGATCCAAACAAAGTGCAGGGATATAGTAGAGTGAAAGTTTTCTCGCAGTTAAGTTGGGGTAAGATGCTGCCGAGAGGGTCATTAGGTCAGACTGGTCAGGATTAGCTTTCATTCCAACCCACTTTCACTTTTCTCAATGAACTTTCCAAAATCCTGGACTCATTCACCTAAAAACATTAGTGGAGCAAAACCACGTCTAGACACATGGGATTATGGGTATACTGTGCAGACACTTTAACACACACGGAGGTCCAGAGCTGCTGGAATTTACAGAGCTGTGGTGAGTTGCTTCCCAACATTTCCCACCTCTATCTCCAGCAGCTGCTCCTGGTTAGTGGAGTACATCTGCTGCAGGGCCTGCTCCAGATCATGGTTCCTGTCCAGGAGGGTTTTCCCCAGCTCCGCTGCCAAGTGTAGATCTACACAAGGCAGAGTAAAATATGTAAACGTGAGAATTCAAGACGGCTGCAAACACTGACAGCTGACAGCTGCTCATATTAGTGCTGCTCACAAAACGCAACACTTTGTGTATAATTCCGTTAGTATTTGGCTCTGGTGGGTCACAGAGGAGTCTAAGGCGGGTCTTGTGACTCTTTCTGCTGGTAAATTCTTTTGGTCTATGTCTTGTTTAGCAACGGTATTTGCTACAACCTGATCTCATGTCAGACTATGAAATATAGAGAGTAAAAAAAAGAAACCAACAATGTTTGTAATCCTTAACTCAACCATGTAATATCACTGTCAAATAATCTCAGGGTGTACTTGTAAAATGTTCATCCTCCCTTTCTAAATGCTTAACATTTTTTCAGTTTTTTTTAGCCCTTCTAAGGAATGATGAAGGAGGACATGTCTGTTCTGGTACTGACATGATTTATCAAATCAAATCTCTACTGCTGAGAGCCTACATGTCATCATCTACTCTGGGCATGTGTTGCTTTTATCCCATTCACAGACTAAAAGTGACACATATTTAGTGCAGTCTTAAACTTCATGCCATAAAGTTATTATAGGACTGGACAATAATTCACTAATAATATACATCAAAGTACAAAGACTTTTCAAGTGTTTTAAGCACAGTTCCAGTATTTTGATATATTTATTATTATTATTATCCTTAGTACCATCACTATGACAATGCCAATAAGTTGTTTGTTTGATGGTAATGTCAAATTTTTATTATGAATGTAAATAAAAGATTAACATAGATCATGTTTTTATAAGAATAATAATAATTTATTAATATAGTTTTAGAGGATGAGGCTTTTTGTGGATTTGGCAATTTCATTTGTTCGAGGTTTGTGGGCACAGTAATCTTTTCTGGATATTCTTGTCAGTTTTATCTGTAGTTTTCATATTGTTCATGTTAAAAGTGGAATTATGTCAAAATTCACAAATGAGTTGTGATATAAATATTTGCCATGTCACCCAGCCCTAAATTATCAAATCCAAAGGGTCTGAAGTCAGCACATTTTAGGATTTCTGGATTAAAAGGGACCAAAAGTGATCAAAAAATAATGTAGATTCTTCTTCTGCAGGTTTATTGATTAGACTCTAAATCTGATCTGTTCTTACATCTCTTCAGACACTTTGGACAACCCCTTTTAAAAAAATTTTTTTACCCACAATATTAGTCTTAAATTAATTTATCTTTGAAATGCAGCATAACGCATTTACCATAATTGTACTGTGTTATTCTATTTTGTTCACATACATTCTCATCTTTTACTGCGTATTTATTATAGTGTCTCTTGATTATTGACCCGCATATTTGTGTCCAACTTATTTATGCAATTTGCCTTAATTGCTTTTTATTTTCAAAAAGGAATATCGCTCTCTTTTAAATCCTGATTTATCAGAATAAACTACTCATGAACAACATTTTACTCAGGAAACAATGAACAGAGGATTTGTGGAGCCTGAGGAAATCCTGGAGAACGAGCGCTCTCAAGTTCTTCAACAGCTTTTACCGCCTGATCAGCGGGAGTCACAAGAGTTTAGATTTCTAGTTTTTTTTTTTTGTCATCTCATCGGTGCAGTTTAATGTTTCTCTTCCATTCCTGTTCTTATTTGTAAACGTAGTTTATCCAGGCGGAGTTTTAGGGTGCGTCCACGCGGATGAGCGGCTCTTACCGCGCTCGAGCTCCTGGGTGGTGTACCAAGACTCTCCATTCTTCTCAAAGTCTTCCTCCAAAATGATGTCAGTCAACATTTTTGAGACCGAGGGGCGCGCCAAAGTTCCACCTGACGGAAAACCTGACAGACAAGACTGTGCGGGTCAAGCAGCTGTGTCGATCCGCCGCCGGCTGTGGACAAACGTAAACTACATCCTTCAGACGCGCGAGAGAGCCTTTTAACTCCGTCCGTTGTCCAGAGCAACGTGGCAAATCCTCGATGCACCCCGGTATCCGGTAGGAGGCAGAAAAACGACGCGACTCATTTAATCCCGCTTGATCAAATAAACCTCTTTCTCGGTTTTATATAAGTGTGCTTTAACTTTTTATAGTAGTGCGTGGCTAAATAAAGTCCACAAAAACGACGAATAGTTGAATTTTTTTAAAAAAAAAAAGTTTGTTGTCGTCACTTCCTCCTTTCCTTGACTGGCATTGATATTGACCAATTACAAAGCACGAAGTGAAATCAAACGTTTGTTTATCATCGAAACGCTCCACCTCGGATCAGGAGCACAGAAGTCGAGTTAGACAGGATACATACACATTTCTAGAGGATATATACTTTTTATTTTGGCATTTTCTATGGAGTATTCAGTCGCTTTAAATGGAATCAGCGTCCTGACATGTTTGCCATGAGAATACAACAGCTAGAAAAACTGCTTTCTGAACGCTTTTTCCCTTTGTATCGCTAAAATACTTATTTTCCCCGTCAAAACTAAATAATAACAAGGTGAAATAGATTTTGCATGTGGCCGCACTTCGTCTGCTCCAGCTGCTAAGATCACCAGGAAACTTTTGCTGAGCTGCTATGGTCGTGGAGGAGCAACTTGTGTCAAGTGTGCGTCCCGGAAGAATGAACAGAGTCCGACACCTAATAAACCTCCGAGTCAACCACGCAGCACTCGCTTATGCCATGACCACTCTGGGGTCAGGCATGATAAACAATATTTTCAGCTTCTACTATGTTAAACTCTTCTTGAATAAGTACAAGATATCAGAGGGAGCTTTCCACCAATCTCAAGTGAGTACGTTGACAATGATCTCTGCAAATGTGGAGGCTTGAAAAGAAAAAAAAAGTTCTAAACTTCCTGTTGATTTGTCATTTTATAATTTCAGCACTATGCTTGGGACATATTTTGATGAAAACCTCTGCCCGCAGGTGGTGTACATGGTGTGGAATGCAGTCAACGACCCTCTGTTTGGATACCTGCAGGACAACTCCAGGGTGCCCTGCTGCTCTCAGAGACGCCTCTCCATCCTGTACGGTGCTCCCCTCTACTCTCTGGCTTTTCTTCTCGCCTGGTTCCCTTGGCGATCCTACACACCCTGGGGACTGGTTGAGTGGCTTGCACTTGACAGTAGCGCTGTGCGCTTTTGATGGCATGCTGACTTTTGTGCTGCTGGCACAATGTGCCTTGTTTGCAGAGATTTCCAGCCATCATCAGAACCGATTAAGACTTATAAAGTACAATCAGGTAAGTCCACCGTCTTTTCACTGAACTTCCTCCAGCCAGTTTGGTTCGTGTTTCTCATTTCCACTGTTGTCAATTTGTCAGGTGGCTTCTCTCGTTGGCTCCTCCAGTATCCTCTTCTGTGGAGTGCTGTCCAAAAACATGGAAGATTTTACGTCTTTTCAGGCATTCTCAGTGCTGATTGCTATTCTGAGCTGTGGCTGCATGCTCTACACAGGTTTCAACAGCGAGAGCCGCTTTGATAATAAAGTTTCTGAATCGGACGTCTTGGGGTCTAATGGCCAGGCTCCCCATCACACAGCGTGTTCCTTCTCCATGTTGAGGACATTGATGTGGCAGATCTTGACCAACAGAGACTTTCAGCTGTTCGTGCTCATGAACTTCTTTCAGGTGTTCATGTTGGCTTTCTTTAATAATTTTACCATGATTTTCACTGAGCACCTGATTCCTCCGGACGTGCTTCCATCTCTGGCCAAGAGCATCATGTATGGAGCAGGATTTATCTGTCCACAGGTATTGTCCCACGGTGGTTTAGATCTTTTTCATAAAAGTGTGGATTGGATATGCAATAATTGTGCTTTATTAGCAGAAATTCCTTTGAATGTGCCATTTTGTCCTGTTATCTTAAGTTAAAAGGCCTGAGAGTAACATAACATAACATTTCTGTCAGAAGAATATGAACAATACTTTCAGTTCTGATATGATTTTTCTCTTTCTCAGGTTTTTATAGAATCAACAAACAAAAAAAAAAAAAAACACTGAGGTTTCCTAACTCAATGTCTCTGTTCTAGCTGTTAGTACTGAGCAGTCAGAGTCTGCTGCATGGTCTTGGCTACTACAGGATCATCCTCCTCACCTTCTACATTGAGGCAGGAATGTCAGCTCTCATGCTTGTACTTGGTCATCAGCACTACTATGTCCTGGCAGTTTTCCTCACAATTAACATGTAAGATGCTTTTTGATTGTCCTGCCCATCAACGTTTTCAGTGTGCAGCTTTGTACTTTACTCTCCCTCTTCTGTCTCTGATGTAGGGTTTTAGGTTCAAGCAGCTTTCAGTCTCTTCGGCTTGCCTCTGGCAGACATTATTGATGCAGACCTGCAAAAATACAAGCGCAGGTAAAGAAAATACAGAAAAGCATCAATGTGAAATTCACTTTTTAATGATAGGGCTGTATGAATAATCAATGCTACATTTTTCATTTTATATAAATATTTATTTTTTTTAAATTTATAATTTAAAAAGTTAACAGTTTTTCACTTTTACATTGTTTTTCTCTATTCTCCCCCATTCAGTTCTCCTCTTTCTTCCATGGTGTTTGGGACAAACGCTTTGTTCACGAAGCCGGCTCAGTCTCTGGCACCGAATGATGGTGCTTAATGTCTTGAACCAGTTTGGATACGAGCAGCTGAAGGATGCAGGGCAACATGCAAATCTGAGGTATGGACGGCTTCCTGCGTCTTATTCATATAAAGTTTTAAAGCCATATGGTTCGCTCTTTTTGAGAGTGCACCAATGGGTTGATTATATTGATTGGTAGTGAATATTTCAGAGTACTGTTGCTGGGTAGAGTTTTAAAAGCATTTTAACACATTTAAGCAAAGTAAAATAAAAGAAAAAATGTAGGAGGAACTTCACATGTTGATTATATCTGATTTATATCCCAGTCAACAGCAGTGCAGCTGTCACTCAAACTAAGCGCACGTATTTATGCATACATTTCTGGCTTTGTATAGTTTTACCTGTCGTACACCAAAAGATATAAGAAACTCAGAGCCATGATAACATCAGGTAATGCTTGACATAAATGTCATAAACAGGCATGTTCAGCATTCACAGGCTGTCACATGTACATTTTGAGATAATTTGCTGTGTGAAACAAGTCAAAGGGTGATTGGCTTGTCAGTTAGAATAAATATACAATCACCTTTGGTCTCCTTCTTTCTAGTGCTTTGGAGAACCTCCACAGTGTCATGTTCTACCTGGTTTGTCTGGTGCCGATGTGCGTCGCTGCTCTGCAAGTCCTGGCGTGGAGGCCGTTTTCCATCCGCAACAGTCACACAGTCGACACCAAGTACATTGACAACTAATGTTAATGCTTTAATAGTGCCAAATAGTGCCCAGTTGCTATGTTTTTTGTTGGAATAAGGGTAACTCTTTTTTTTTCAGAGACAGGCTGGAAGTTTTTTTTTTTTTTTTTTTTTTAAGTCTGAGTATTTGATGCAGTGTGTAAATATATCCTAAAAGTGTGGAGTCAACAGTTACTCAGCATGGTGTGACAGCTGATCAGTAACATCAAAGTTGATAAAAAAAAAAAAAAAATCAAACAAAGGGCAGAAATAGAAGGGAAATGTGTTGTTTTTTGTTTTTTTTTGTTATGATTATGACTGTAACTTGAAACTTTTGTACATTCCTTAAGGTACTGTATCTGAGCCCATTCATGATCCTGTGACTATGTTTCCATAATAGCAGTATGTCTTCACAAAATCCCAGCTGTAGTTTTTCATTTGTGTTAAAGTCAGACACTTTCTGCACTCAGATAATTATCAGGATTATACTGTGATCTGAAAAAGCAACAAGTGCTTGAGAAAGCATGCAGGAAAATGAAACCGTTCTCAACAGATTAAGTGCACTTATTTAAACACGTAAAGCTAAACATATGTAAGTAAGCTGCTTTAGAAATGTGAAGATATCATTTAGAGTTTTACTGAAGTTTAAACTTTACACTCTTTTGACCATTAAGTGGTTAACTGTTATTACATATAATATTTACATAGAAGGAATTATCTTGGTTTAATCATAAACTTGTTGCCTTTTTTTAAAGGAAATTTATGAAGGAAGTGACACTCTTTGACCTAATAGGTTATATAAGCAAAACAGACTCAAATTTATTTTTAAAAGAAAAAAAAAGCATAAAAAATGATGAAAATTCACAAACATGATGGTTAATGGCATTCATTTTTCAGTACATGAGTAAAGTCATAGACTGCAGCTTTAAACATTTGAAGACATGCATTCACTAATAACTGAAAACCTTTTACAGTTTGTTCTTCATCTCAAATCATCCTCTTGCACAATTATACAAATACTTGTGTATCATAGGATCAGAACGTTTAAAGAGAAAATGTGGCTCGCGGGATTGTTCTTTCATGGTTTACTGGTTAAAAAGTAGAGAAATCCTAAAAATAATAGATCACTGGCTTTTGACCCACTTGAATTGCAAGAAATAGTTCAACCTAAACCATAGCTTTTGTAAAGAAAATGGATTTGCATCAACCTCAATCATGTCAGAAATGCATTTGTTGGGTTCTTACCCTAAACATAATATTCCCATTTTCACTAAACGACAACAACAAATCAAACTATATAAAAAATGATGCCAAACAGAGATGTCATGAATAGATCAGAATGTTTGGTTGCCTTAAAGGGATTTCTAACAGGCTGTCAATGATTTCTTTAAAGGAAGAACTAATCCACTTAGAAAATCATATTTCGTTTGCTTTAATCAGAAGATAATTATACATTGTGTAATATGTGTAATTTGTGTTAACCACATCTGTAAAAGTCAGCTTTCTGTGGTCAAATGAAGGTATTTTCTAAGGTGTTTGATTGAAATTGTTTTTACATGTTTCTTCACAATTCACACATTTATTAGGTTCAGAGAACATATTTGCTGAAAGGAGGGTGGTCAAAAGTCCAACTGTCCTCTTTTTCTTTTCCCTGTTTCTAGAAAACATCTATGAATGAGATGAATCTAAGTGGAGTGTGCCCCAATAACGGTAATACATCCTCTTTACCGCACTGATTGAGTTGCAGAAATTTCTGGAAAAAAAAAATGGACAGTTTTCGGCAGCAGAACATCAACACACAAAGCAAGTCCATGATACGCTGCGGAGATTGATGCTTTTGCAGAGAACGGGGGACATTTACATTTACTTCTGGCATTTATGTCTCACATCTCAACAGAAACGTTGAGCAAACACACAACTTAAGTCCATCCTGGGGAGACTTGTTTATTTCCCCTGTCACACATCAGGCGTTTCATAGCTGTGCAACAGTCGGGATGAAAGAAATTCCTTCTTTATCCTGCTTGAATGGCGCTCAGATATTTTGGTAGATGGAATCAGTGGGAATGTTGGACTCGCCACTTGCTGCCTGTAACAACAGAGTTTCCTTGAAGGACATGGAAAGGAAACTACACGCAACTGCAGAATTTCATGCAATCTCTGTTGAGTAAATGTGATGGAAACATCCTGGCTCAAGATTTACCTCAGGCCGAGAGTGGTTTCCTCTTTGTTTGCTTTTCGTCAAGTTTCCTCTGCTGCGCATTTCTTGCAGCACATTACGGAACTGGGATTTTTTCCTTAAGCTATTCTGTTTTGGAAAAAGGGAAGAAATCGACTTTAAATATAAAGAGGTGTTCATTTGTCCATTTACGAGAAAAACAGTGGTTATATTTGTAATTTTCTCAATCATTTCTGGCCAAGGAATTTACAAAAGTCGGTGGTTCCTGTTCCTCTTTTCGTGACTGCGGGCTTTTCCTCATTACGAAAAAAAAAAAGAGTCAACATACTCTGTTCAAATAAGAGTCAAACAAGACATTTCTTCTACCTTGTTAGATTTGGATGCCTTTCTGAAGATACCCATGTTACAGTCGTGCTATAACAGAGATAGAGTATGTTTATTTCACAACAGCAAAAACAAAGTACTTTTTTTTGTCATGGGAGAACTGTGTCTGTGGGATTTACCTTCTTTAGAATAAGCATCACTATGACCAGGCTATAGAGGACCAACAGGGACAATGATGACCACATAAGAATGTGCCTCATCATTATTTTAACATGCCCTAAAACATAAAAGACTCATCTAAATGATGACTTTCTAAACACATTTATCTTCTTGCCCCCCCACCCCCCCCGTCTCCTTACCTCTCAACTACAAGAGTGGTACCCAGCCCCACAGCCTCTCTGCAGCAGGAGCGCTCCGTCTGTGAAACTACAGCACAGTGATAGATCCCGCTGTCGTTGACCCGAAGAGACCTGATGTGCAAAGACGCTCCGCTCAGGCTGTACTTGTTGGTGTGCATGTTATTCAAGTTGAGACGAAAGTGCTCACTTTCTTTGAAAACAAACCACTCGTACCGCGTGACTTCAGCTGAACAGTCTGAGCGGATGGTACAAGGGAGCACAGCTGATTGTCCAGTTTTGTGCCAGATGACAGAATTTGTCTGTGTGAGGCAGCTCTCTGGAATTAAAAAAAAAAAAACAAATGACAAAACTATGAGTCAGATTTAATCTGTATGTGCGCAGTCCTTCAGACCCAACCAGAGCTGCTGTCAGACAGGAGTCCTTCACGTTATTAATATAAAACAATGAATCCATCAGAAGATTGTTCCCTTAAGGAAACATCTGAGCTCAAATATAAACACCTTACCCGTTCCAGGCAAGAAGGTGAGCAGGAGAGAAAGCCAAAACAACCGCTTCATGTCTGTAGCTTCACAGCTTGTGAGTGATCTCATTATTTCCCTCATGTAGAGCTGTGACAACATGGGAAGTGGGTGTGCTTCACTTCCTCAACACTTAATTCCTCCTGATGTGCTCCTGAATTGTAACACAACGGATGTGCGGTGTGTATTATTGTTTTCATTGTGTTTATACACTTAATAATGATGAGTTCTAGCACTGATTGTACTGTACAGATCGTAAATTCATTCAGCAGATTTGATTTCAAACTCTTAAAGGGGAGGATTTTAGCTTTGTCATTGTGAAAGAAAAGAAAGCCCAGTGGGCCTGTTGTTACTAAATAAATACTGCTGCATCTCTGAAAAACATTTCCCCTAAATACTGGCTAATGATTGCATTATTTGTAAAACTTTAAGAGAAACATTCTTCAAAATTAATTAGTAATTATTGATGTGTACATAGTACAAAATATATTTATTTATTTACTTTAAAGGAGTTGATAGTAGGAGTATAACGCCATTGGGCTATAACCCAAAACATACTTCTAAATTTGTCCAAAATGTTTTGAAGGACACCAAAATCAGGACCCTAGCATGGCTTTGCAGAGCTCAGGTCTGAGTCTGATTGAGAATCTGTGGAAGAAGCAAAAGATTCATGGCTATTTTCAGAAACAATGCAGTTTGAATGAGCTGGGACAATTTTCCATGAAAGAAGGCATGTGCCAGCTTTGTTAGGAGCTACCATAAAGGACTGATGCCAGTTGACTGGAAACAGGAATAAGCAGAATAAAATGAATGGAATTGACTATTTTTGTTCTTTTGGAATATATTTTGGAATATATACTATAAACAATTTTTGGTTATTGTTTGATTTCATAAAGGGGACTAATCATTTTGATGTTAACTGTATCTCATGTTGTGTCAGCACATTTTCACAACATTATCCTAGCAGAGGTCTCACCAGCCAATAAGTAAGAAGTAAGAGCACTTTTTAAGACCCCAAATTCAAAATACAAGATGCTTTTTCTCTCAGGAAAGCCTCAAAATCTTCTAACATAGATACACAAAAATGTCAAAAAATTAGATGAAATGCATTCAAAGTAATTGTCAGCCATTAGTAACGGTCATCAAAAAGAATAACTTTAACTTTTTTTTTTTCTTAATCATGTCTATAGCTCAATAGTCTGTTTATATGAGTTAGGGTAGTCTGAATAAATGAATCCCCCTCAGGTCCGCTAACTTCTTTGTGGGCGGATACGTTCGTTCTGTCATTCATATTTTTGTCCAATCAGAATCTCCATTTGAGTTTCCTTCACGCCCCCTTCCACGTCGACCTGCACCCTCGCCATATTTTCAAGCCCGTGGATCCCGCAGAGTGTACCCCTAAGTTACCCGGGAGAGGCTTTACCAGACGACCCAGAGTTTTCACAGTCTGGTTCAGAGTGAAAAGTGACCTGCGCCAGCTTCTTGATCTTGTTAGTGAGTCCTGCAGAAATGAACATCTTCAGACTGGTAGGAGACCTCTCTCATCTGGCTGCTATCATCATCCTGCTGCTCAAAATATGGAAAAGCAGGTCATGTGCAGGTGAGCCTTGGCTTTAGTTTGGTCAAATATGCTGTGGTACTGTATTTTTAATGTCATTGACTCACTTTATCTGTCGTTATGTGTGAAATCTTTGGTTTTATTTTGTCTCTGCTAGTTCATCAGTCTGTGTGCTCGATAGCCTCACATGCTAACGCTTCCTTCTCATTCATTTGAGCCAGCGGTGAATGGATTAAAGTCAACTGCAGTTTGAAGCGATTTACTCTTGTTTGCAATCCAGTTACTAGTATGTGTACTGGACATTCAAAATGAGAATTTTCTGTTGGTGAAAAATCTGCCAGAATATAGAATAAAACCAACTAGCTGGAAATGTTGTGACTGCATGTTGTCAGTCAGGTTCCTGCAGACGTATAGTCAAATTAAGAACTTTATCATGCATTTAAAATCTTTTCTTTTCCCCTTCCTATCAGTTGCTATATTTTCACCCGGTAAAACTGTGGCTTTGCTGGTGGTTTTGCCAGCTCTACACATCACTTCTCACACATTCCTGCTCGGTTAACCTGACGTTTAGGGCTCGATTCTTCTGGTCTGGTTTCTGACGTGGCGTTCAAGAAGCAGCTACGGAAGTAGCTAACACTGCCCAAACGTTAACTTCAATTTTTTATTTATTTGCTCATTTGAACTAGGAAAAAACAGGTCGGCTGTTATGTGTCGTTTTGCCACTGCAGCCACGAAAATAAAGGGTGTTTCTGTGGCTTTAGGTTTGGTTAACATGGCAACATATTTTGTTTGGGGAATTTTCAGTTATGTTCAAAGTTAAATTCACTATTCAGTAGTGCTGAGGAATTTCTATTGCCTCACAATCGTAAACATTTATAATATTCCTTTGTAATCAAGCTGGGCAAAGAGATGAATCACAAAATAAATATAGAATATTAACTTTTACAGCTGATAAAAGCACTACAGAACGTTAAGTCTTAGCTTCCTTCTTTCAACCTTTGTCAGCAGTTAAGTTTGTTTTTCTATTATCAGACAGCACAGTCAGAAATTGACAGATTATGTCTAAAGACTACTCATGAAACTACTTTTACAAATGCAATATTGTATCTGATCAAATCTGACAATAACAGCATTTTTTTTTTTAAATTTGGCTGTATTTATATGTAAAGTGACAGTGTTTTAGACAGATATTCAGAAAGTTTGCTGCTCTGTTGAGCAAACAGACAAGGGCGTGAAAAACTAGTTCTCTGACTTACTGTCTTAGTCATATTCATGTACATATATTGTTTGAAGTATTCAGATTAAAGTTAAAGAGTCCACATGCCACTCGGCCCTGCTTTGTCCATAGAAACCTGATTTGGATAAACCTTAATAATTCTGGGTAAAAGATGACTCCTCAAATTCTTTCCTCCATAACTGATTAACATTCTTGTATGTACAGAGAAGCCAACAGTTTTATGGAGGAAAAAGAATGATGATGTCACAAAAATCAAGCGAACACTTGGATAAAAAAAGAAAAACATTGGTTAAAAAGAAGAGAGGATGATACCGAACAGTGAAAATTTTCAAAATTCTACGTAGCATTGTGGTATATTCAGATTGTGTTGTCTATACTAAGGTATTAGTGAAGGGTTCTTTGGCATCTGCAAAATGTAAATATTGTTATCAGAAGCTCAGTGTAAGCTTCCTTTGAGATGTATTAGGCACATCTATAGTGTGCAGATAACCCCCACCCAAACACACACACACACAAAAGAAAGAAATCCAAGTAGAGGGATGTTAAAACCCAATATATGGAAAGGAAACCCACGATTTAGCATTTTCAAATGAAGTTGGATCAAATATTAGCTGTGACTCGCTGAAGACGCAAAGCCAACCATCTCTGAAATAAGGAGACAGCTGTAGCACTGAGGGGCAACCCACACCTGATGTGTGTTCCAAAAATAGCTCCCGTTGGAATAAAGCAGAACATTTGAACCCAGAAACGTCTCTTATACATTTTCCACCATTGATGGTGTTGCTCTGTTTTGTGCAATCGTGAGGTAGTCAGACTATTTGGTCAAAAATGATCTAGTTGGGAACCCAGAAAGTTTGCTCCCAGTAGGAATCAAGCGATGGCAGGATCTCAAGCAGAAACCACGATGAGGATCAGCAGGATTTTCATTTTCTATTGGTTGTTAATGAAAGATATTTAACTCCGTCTTTACTGATTACAATAGTTCTTGAAATGTATGCTGGATATTTTTCATTAATCAAATTTAATCTCTTATTTGATTGTGAAAAAGGGATGTTTATTGTACTATATGAGGTCATGGTAGCACATTCATTCTGTGTCCACACCAGTAACTGATGATTATTATTATTGTTGTTATTATTCATAATAATAATAATAGTAACTTTTCATTAATATGATCAGGATGTATGTATAGTAAAATGTCTGTAAACTCAGAGAGAAGTGAATGTTTTTAGATTGGCCTTGACGATTGCTGGTTTCCAGCTATGTTCATTCCATGTCCAGTAGATGTCACTGTGCTTTAAGGAAAAGCCTGGCTCATGGATTGTCCAGACTCTTGAGGCAGCTCTGAATTCACTGCTGATATTGGCACACGTCAAGCTAATTTGTATATCCCCTGATGATTTTTGTTTAGGTATCTCTGGAAAGAGCCAAATTCTGTTTGCTATTGTGTTCACCACACGCTACTTGGATCTGCTCACCTCCTTCATCTCGCTGTACAACACATGCATGAAGGTAAGCCAGCAGTCAGCTCCGACCAGTTGTAATTCATGCAGGTCCAGTGTTTCTCCTTGTTCCTCCACTGACGAGCTTTCCTGGGGTGTTTATCAGGTGATCTACATCGGCTGTGCGTATGCCACAGTCTATCTGATCTACATGAAGTTCAGAGCCACCTACGATGGCAATCATGACAGTTTCAGAGTGGAGTTCCTGATTGTTCCTGTTGGGGGTCTTGCAGTACTCATAAACCATGACTTCTCTCTCTTAGAGGTGAGTTGGGCCTGCTGCGTTGTGGACGGATTTTAATTGTTAATCGCCCACATCATGAGAATAGATGTTCCCCTGCATACTTAAGAAAACCTCTCCGCCTTTAGATCCTTTGGACGTTCTCCATCTACCTGGAGTCGGTGGCAATCCTACCCCAGCTCTTCATGATCAGCAAGACCGGCGAAGCCGAGACAATCACCACCCACTACCTGTTCTGCCTGGGCCTGTACAGGGCCCTCTATCTCTTCAACTGGATCTGGCGTTTCTACTTTGAGGGCTTCTTTGACATGATTGCCATTGTGGCTGGTGTGGTCCAGACTGTCCTCTACTGTGACTTCTTCTACCTTTATGTTACCAAAGGTGGGTTTAATATTGGTATTATCTACTCTGGCATTAACAAATAGGGACACTTTCGTCTTAAATGATCAGCCGTTTTAAAGGATGCAACTCTTTATGTAACACTTGCATGCTTTACACATTAAATGCTTGGCTCGTCTGTATCGGGGATAACCCTTCCTTGTGCTCACCCTGGTCCTGGAACAGTCCCTTCTTTGATTACCATCGATGGAAGAGATATCGGAGTAGCTTCCGTCATTCCCTGAAAAACCTCACTGTAAAGTTCAGGTGCAGCTAATTTGAGGTTTCGGTCTTATAGAAGAAAATGTCTTTCTTCTGCTGCCGTCCCTAAACCGTAACTAACTGTAACTGGATGTGCAGTCCCAGGAACACACAGGAAATGCTGTGTGAAGAATCATAAGTCTATAAATGCAGATCTGGTTGGTAAGAATTTAAAAGAGAGAAGCTGAAGATGTTTCTAGTCACAGCAGTGTACAGCTGAAGATGAGAGATATTGCAATGTTATTATCCATGTCACAAAGACAAAGTCAGATTTGTATATGTATATCTTTTTGCCTATATCATCAATATATCATCTTTGTAACTAACTTCGATCATGTCAAAGTGGCAGATATTAGGAACATCATCAGGAACTAAAGTGACGTTTCCTCAGTGATGACTGTCTACCTTCTCACCCTGCAGTGTTGAAAGGCAAGAAGCTGAGCCTGCCAGCATGATGACACAGAGGAAGAGATGGTGACTCCCAGCAGACTTGAAGGGAGTGCCAAAATGACATTGTGGAATCTCATGACCCATAGCAATGGATGCCTGAGACAGAAAGCCAATTATCATCGGGGGGAAAATACAACAACAAAAAAAAAAAAACCAACAACAACAAAATACTTGTGTTTTTGATGATTGCTGATGGAACTGGTAAATGTCAACGGACACCAGAGCTGAACAAAGGTCCTCCCAGATCAACTTTTGGATTTCTGTGTTCAGCGTTTTGCCTTAAGCTTCTTTTCATTGCTGTTCAAAATGGGAGATTTCTTTCTTTCTTTCTTACTTTTTTTTTTAATACAAGTGAGGTGTATTCTTTTAGTTCTCTATTTTTACAGTGTCACAGAAGATGGGGTCAACTGTGAGGAGTACCTTGTTTGACTTGGTGAGAAAATGCACAAAATATAAAGTCTTATTAAAGAGTAATGTATCCGAGTGCCTGATGAGGATTGAGTCCACTTTTTGGCAGTATTTTTTTTTTTCTTCTGCATTTTACTTTTGCATTGTCTTGGCAATTATATGCATATACTGTTTATATGTTTAAAAATATTTAAAGAGGCCAACATTAGGAGTCTCACACCAACGCACTCAACCTTTTGTACAAATGTTGCTTTCATAAAAACAGCACCAAACATTTTAACAGGTGAGACTTGTTTAAAAATCTAAACTTTTATAAGAGGAACTAGAGGGGATCTTAAACTTCAGAAACAAACAGTTTATTACATTGCTTAAATGCCAATTTTGTTGCATCAGTATTTTTATATGGTCCTTTTCTTATTCAAATTAAGTTGCATTTACAGATCTTATTTTCTGCTCAGTGCACTGTAAGAAAACAACCAACACGTTCTGTCCTTGATAATCATTTAATGCAGATTCAGAATTATTATTATTTTTGGCTCGTTTTCAGCGTAGTTGGAGCTCAGACATTGTTTCAGCACCCGTAACAAACTCATGAACACCTTCGCCTTGATGTAACTTGTCAATTATATTAGTTCTGATAGCAGGGAAGGAGTGTTTCAGTGTTTTATCTGACAACCCTCCTGCATGTTGGTTCATTGTTACATTTCAGCTGCTAACTGTACGTCTGATAATGTGTACGTAGGTGTGATGGTGTTCAGTGGGTGCATTTCTCAATTTGTAGGCCTTTTGTCAACTTTTCCAAAGTAGTCATTCCTAAAAGATTTCAATTTAGAATTTTTTGCCTTTTTTTTCTTCTTTTTTTGCATGATATCACCTCCAATAAAGATTTTATGAGAATCAGTCTTTGTTGGTGTTGCTTGATCATTGAAATTAGAAAACCAACGTACACCGCATTTAAACATTAGAGCTATGGTTTAATAGTTTCACTTGTAGATCTTTGACAACTTTGAGCATGACAGATGGGTCTAAGTGATTTTTCCTTTTTAAATCTATCTTCGACATTAAAATGAATACTAAATCTGGGCATTGACAGTTATTACGATTTTTGCCTGTATACATCACCACAATGGCCCTGAAATAAAACAAGATGTGATCAAAATATAGACATTCATCTTTAAGTGACAAAAATATGGCACATTTCCATTAAGGAATTACAGAATGTATGTATGTGTTTTATATATATATATATATATATATATATATATATATATATATATATATATATATATATAAATGTACCTTCATCTTAAGCTAAGTTTCTCCATTTTTAAGGGTTTGTGAAATACCTGTAAGTACAGCCATCATTTTGAATACTTAGATGAAAATACTTGGCAGTCAATGTCAGTCTGGAGGACATGGACGTCGATTAATTCTGAATTTTCTCCTCTGACATGCTTTGCCAGACGTTCACTGCAGCCGCTTTCAGTTGCTGCTCTTCTGTGGTCTTTCAGGCCTTTTTATGTTGATGAGTGCCCCAGTGCTTTCTTTCTTTTTAAGAATGTAACAGACAGCTGATTTGGACACACATAAGGTCTTGGTTATCTAATTTACAGAGATTTATGTTGTTTTTTTTTCTCAGCCTCCTCTCACTTGCTTTGAGATCTTGGATTTTTTTATCGACTGATCCAGTCAAGCAGTTACCAAATGCCGAATCAATACCTTTATATAAAGTCCAGGCAGTTTATCTGCTTCACTTGTCTTGAAATAATGAGGAAATGAACCACATCTGACAAACTGGCTTCTTTTTAGTCGATCGTTTTTCATTTCTAATTATTTGTGGTGGTGTATGAAGGCAAAAATCACAAAAGCTCTTTGTCCAAATTCTTCTGGTTCTAACTGTGAAGAGTCCACACAAGTCAGATAGTTCATAGAGATATCTGAAAGCCTGACATCTCTGAACTAAGATTCCTTTGAAACATGAAACCAAGATGAACCTGTGGCAGAATAATGGGAAAGTAGCAGTGAAGAGATTTAAAAAGAAGAGATTTTGATCCATGTGCTTGTGTGGCTGCCGCTAGAACTGAATCACTGTCTAGTCGTGTCCTTTCTAAGGACACGACTAGACAGAAGTTGAACGGATAATTTTCACTCTCAGATATGGCTAATTGTCTCAAACTTGACTGGACTGTGCTAAAGGATAATGATCAAAATGTTCTGCGAAGCAAAGAGCTTGAGGCGAAGAGATGGAATGTTCTTGAATGAGTGAGTCGGTCACCTGACCTCAGCCCCAGTGAGTCTGCTTTTCTGAGGGAAACAAATCCCCAAACCAGCAGCAGCTGACGTCAGTGGCAGATAAAGCCTTAAAAACCATTCAGACATCATTTAATTGCTGGCATTTATTTTTCCAGTTACTTTTAGCCTGTGAAATTGAAAGTTCTATGAAAGAAAGGCTTGTAAATGTTAAACTGTTTGAAATATTGTGTAGGTTTAAAGCAGTTCAAGAAAGGCTGCATTACAAACCATCATTTTATTGAAACTGTGATGGGTTTCAGAGGTGACATAACTATATCACGAGCTATTTTAGCATTTGACACATATGATGCTGCCCAATACTTCTCAGAGGAAAGAGCTTATAAACATTTTGAAAAGCTCAATATTTAAAAAGAAAACACGGGAAAAAGAATAAATAGGAATTACGATTGCTGAACTCAATTAGTTCAGTTTAATCCAACAAAGAATACTTCAGCCATTCACCTGTAAATACAAACCATTATTTGCCAAATTTGTCTCATTTCTCAAAACAAGGGTATTTTGTTTAAGTTAAAGACTGAAGACCAGAATTATGTCCATTTTTAAAGGGAATTTATTCAAAGATGCAGATGTTACAAATGTACAACATCGTGTTCAGGTCTTGTAACATCAATAATTGCAGCTAGTGTATTATTACAAACATTAGAAATCCACAATCCACAAAGGATGAGAACGAGTCTTATTTGGCTTAGGATAAAACAACCTGCATCACCAGGGGGAGCCACACAATCAAATCCAGGAGCTGTTAATGTTTTGGCTGACTGGTGTCAATCTTCCTGTATCTGGGTCAGTCCAAACAAAAACAGGTGCTATTTAAATTCACAGGACATATGTAACATAAACATATTCTGACTAGAAGGGGATTATTGATCATCTAGTATACATTTTTTCATTAGTGTTGTAAAGCCTTACCAGTTGTATAATAAATATGGTAACGAAACATAAGAAGAATAACATTCAGTAATGGCCAACTTCAACCCTGTTACCGAATTGCATAGTGACAATGGAGGATGATGTGCAATACAAATGAATCCTTCCTTCTTATGTTGATGTCTGATCATTAAGCCATTATTCATTTACTCATCACAAATTTGAAAGTAATGTCACATAAAACTGTGTGCATGTGTCACCCAAGTGCAGTAAACTCTGCTGCAGAAAAGCAGCAGGACAACGCTTCCCATTGTGATTCAAACCACTGAAAGGGAAGTGATATCTAGCAATAAAGAAAAGGACAGTTGAGAAAAAAAGAAAGAAAAAGAAAATGTCAGATCTCAGTGAAAGGCAGAAAGGCGGTAAAGACAAGTCAGAGTGATAATGCCAGGGCCAAGACAACCTCCCAGTCATCACTCACTCCTCCCCCAAGCCAGAAAACAACTAGATCACTCAAGGTTGGAGGAAAGTTCATGGCTGAATTCTTTAGAAACAAGATTTTAATACTTCTGATTTTATCGTGTGCGTGGGAGTGTGAATTATCTGGTCTAAAACTAGATACATTTAAAAGAAACATGAATGCAGCTCTGTTTACATGTTCTCCCCATGCTTGTATGCATTTTCTCAGCATACTCCGGTTTTTCTCCCACAGTCCTAAAACATCTATGATAGGCTGACTGGTGACTCTAAATTACCCAGAGGAGTGAATGTGAGCAGATGTGCTTGTCTACATGCAGCCCTGGAATGGACAGGCGACCTGCCCACAGTGAACCCAGCCTTTCACCTGAAGAGAGCTGGGATAAATTCTAACTCACCCCCTTGGCCCTGAGCAGGAAGAAGCAGGTAGAGAAAACCAGTGGATGATGGATGAAAACAAAAAGGTATTCTAATAAAGATATATACAACAAAAGACTTCTTATAAAATAATTGCAGGAGAATACATTATATTATTCACTCACCCATCCAGATTACCAGAATCAGGTTTTCCAATCACTTCCATGGCCACAAGGTGTATAAATTAAGCACTTTGGCATACAGACTGTTTCTACAAACATTTGTGAAAGAATGAGGTCGCTCTCAGGAGCTCAGTGAATTCCAGTTTGGAACTGTGATAAGATGACACCTGTGCAACAAATCCAGCTGTGAAATTTCCTCGCTCCTAAATATTCCACAGTCAACTGTCAGCTGTATTATAAGGAAATGGAAGTGTTTGGGAACAACAGCAACTCAGCCATGAAGTGGTAGGACATGTAAAGTAAGGGGGCGGTGTCAGTGGATGCTGAAGCGCATAGTATGAAGAGGTCACCAACTTTCTGCAGAGTCAATCACTACAGACCTCCAGACTTCCTGTGGCCTTCAGATTAGCTCAACAACAGTGCAGAGAGCTTCATGAATGGATTTCCATGGTGGAGCAGCTGCATCCAAGCCAGACATCACCAAGAACAATGAAAAGCGTCAGATGCAGTGGTGTAAAGCAGCCACCACTGGACTCTAGAGCAGTGGAGGAACGTTCTCTGGAGTGAAGAATCACGCTTCTCCATCTGGTAATCTGATGGAAGAGTCTGGGTTTGGTGGTTGCCAGGAGAACAGGTACTTGTCTGACTGCATTGTGCCAAGTGTAAAGTTTGGTGGAGGGGGGATTATGGTGTGGGGTTGTTTTTCAGGAGCTGGGCTTGGCCCCTTAGTTCCAGTGAAAGGAACTCTGAATGCTTCAGCAGACCAAGACATTTGGACAATTCCATGCTCCCAACTTTGTGGGAACAGTTTGGAGCTGGCCCCTTCCTCTTCCAACATGACTGTGCACCAGTGCACAAAGCAAGGTCCATAAAGACATGGATGGCAGAGTCTGGTGTGGATGAACTTGACTGGCCTGCACAGAGTCCTGACCTCAACCTGATAAAACACCTTTGGGAAGAATTAGAGCAGAGACTGAGAGACCAGACCTTCTCAGCCAACATCAGTGTTTGACCTCACAAATGCATTTCTGGAAGAAGAAGGTCAACAATCCCCATAAACACACTCCTAAACCTTGTGGACAGCCTTCCCAGAAGAGTTGAAGCTGTTCTAGCTGAAAAGGGTGGACCCACTTCATATTTATTAGGAATGGGATGAACTAAAGCTCATATGTGAGTCAAGACAGGTGAGTGAATACTTTTGGCAATATAGTGTATTTAGCAGTTTGATGACCACGTTCTGTTCACTCTGCGCCATGAGTAGTGGTTTTTAATAACACAATTTAAGAAACAAATAATGTTCAAATCTTTATTGTTAAAGGAAAATAGTAGTCAAAGTTACATAGTTAAAAAAAATAAATCCACAATAAATCCAGTCAAAACACTTATTTTAAAAATATTTCATTGAAGTTATTTTGTACATTAAAACTGAACCTTCCCCCCCCAATATGGATACTTACATGCTAAAAACATATTTGCTGAATACAGTAAGAGGACATTTTAGATTTAAGAAAATACAAATATTACAAGACCTGGATGAGTTCACAGTAACAGGCATATGTTTGACCTATGTCACAGCAAATGATTTGGTCTAAATTAAAGCATGCTGAAGTATATTTCCTGATAGTTTAATACACCTTTCTTCCGCTGAATTGATCAAAATCATGGATAGTTATGATAAAATGGTAAGGGACAGTTCATATGACCCGGATGGAAAATAATGCTTTGATAATTTAAGGTTATTCAAAAGTATTGCACAACAATCAGTTAATTGGGGAGTTTCTTGTGCTTAACAAATCTGTTTCACAGCAGACCTCCTGACTCAGACCACCACACAGTACATTCATGTCAGATCATGGGATCCAGAGCATCCAGTGTCATTGTTGCTGACCCACAACTTCAGTTGGAAAGAGGACGAGGCAGTCTGCTACATCTCCTTCAGTCCCACCGTTTCACTCCCACTCTTTCTCTCCTCGTTTACACCTTTCTAGATATAGGAAGCAAACGATCAGGCAATGCGCATGTGTGCAATAGAAACTGATCATTTTTATGCCTGTGTAATTCACGCTGTACGCTACCTTTGTCTGATGTGGAAAATGCTTCAGTAAACTGGGAACTGCGATGAACAAAGAATTAATGATGCCCGAAACCAAGAAAGAGAAGAAGGCGATGCCGGTGAGTACAGACAGCAGAGTCAACCCTCCAACAAATAACAGGAACACTGGAAACAAATAGAAATAACACATAAGTGGCAGCAAATGAAATAAAGTTACTATGCAGAAGTGGTTTCTGATCCAGCTATACTGACCTTCAAAGAAAACAAAACCAACTGCTGACATAATGATGGTCACAAAGGCGAAAGAGAGGAAAAGTCCAACAGGCAACACAGCCATAGAACTGAAGAGCAGCAGTGTGAGAGCAGAGAAAGGGTGGCTGCTGAGGTACTGCCCAGCTCTGGTTCTCAACAGCTTTGCAACCTGTTGAAGAGAGAATGACAGAGAAATTGCTGAAAGAAAAGCAAGAATGCACACCAATAAAATCAAGAAGAAAACCTTCTGACAGATCCAAGAGCAAGATGTGGGTTACCCTGGGGTCATCCTGGATGCCGTTCATCAGGATCATCCATCTCTCCCACAGCTGCTGAGTCAGACTGCTGCTGCGCTGCATCTCCACACACCTGAGATGCTGAGAAGCAAACAAGGGTAAAATAGAGTCAACCTGAAGGGTGAAATCCCACCATAGTGATTCCTGTTAGGTGAGTGTTTTTAACTTTGCGAGTTTGCTGAACATGTCAAAGAATTTAGGTGACTAATTCAAACGCATCGCTAGTGCCTCCTCAATATGTCCACAATCTGACTGACTGTATCTGGATCACATACGCTGAATATCTCTTTCTGTAGAAGCTACACATAGCGGAGTTTTCAGATGTGTTGGATCACTCCCCTTCCCTACATTTTGTGCTTTATGGCCTGTACAGCAACAGCGTCAGAGGCAAACAGACTTTGCCCTCATATAACCATGGAAACTCTCTGGACTTGATTGGACCCAGAGCAAGTCCTGTTCCTCAAGTTTCCCATAATTTGCATAAACAATCCTAAATTTCATGCGAAAAAGGAGAAGGACCCGGTCTCTTCCCCAATCTTAAAGTCTCAGGCAAGTGTAAATTATCACCCATATTTATTTTTGTCTCTTTATCAAGATAATTCAGGATATACAGTGAGGGTATTAGTGGTGGACTGAATAATCAGTTGGACAATTAATGAGTTGGCTGTTATTGGCCAATTCGTAATAATCAGCATCAGCCTTTGAAAAACTGATATAATTAGGACTCCACTCTATCTAGAGAAAGAGAGCCAGGTTCCCGTATCGTCTCTTTGCATCCTAAATACACTGGAAAAGAAATAAGACTCCTGCACAGGATGCAGCACAGAACTTTGTAATCAAAATGAAATCAGTTTTACATTTTCTATTATTTCATGTATTATGTATAGGCTATTTACTGAATACTCTCTCTTGTCTTTATCCATCTATACATATATACAGTCATGGAAAAAATTATTAGACCACCCTTGTTTTCTTCAGTTTCTTGTTCATTTTAATGCCTGGTACAACTAAAGGTACATTTGTTTGGACAAACATAACGATAACCACAAAGATTGCTCATAAGAGTTTTATTTAAGAGCTGATATCTTACCATTTCCCATGTTTTCTTGATTATACCTAAATCACTTAAGTTTTTACAGCAATAGCTATGGCTTTTGTACTGCCAAAAAACACTGCTTTTATGCATTCAGTGTTTTCTTTTCTGTCTGTTTTAGTCAATGATGACGTTTAGTGGTACCAGTATTAAAAATGAACAAGAAAGTGAAGAAAAAATGGTGGTCTAATAATTTTTTCCATGACTGTATGTAGACATAGCTAGAATTCAAATCAGCAATAATGTTATATTTCTTAGCTGTACTTTCCTTCATTATGAAATCTATGTGTAATATTGAAAGCAGTAAAACTACATACTGTAGCTCTAAAGTTTAGATTATCTACAAAGCGACTCAAGAAGGGTTCAGGAAAAAAATGAGGGCGGAGTATTCTGAGATGTTGAACGTTTCCATGGAGATGGATGGAAGGCCCCGCCCCCGACGTACAGCGCTACGTGGAAAAGAGACCGAGCTCATGTCCGGGGTCGAGCCCTCACAAGTTCATCCCAAAGTCAGACATACAGCTCACTGGTAATAAGCTTTATTACATTTTAATTAAAAAAAAAAATACTGGTTTAAGGGCTCAGACGATGTCAGCTACGACAGAGCTTCCTAAACTGGCAGATATGTCACCAAGACACTTAAACTCTTAAACTTCACATCTCTGAAGAAAGTCGTAAAAGCTGCAATACTTACTTGAAAAAAAGTAGTAAACCTCTGTTGAGTCTCTGCAGGTCGCAGCTCGCTACATGTGCCACCAAATCTGAGTGTATGCTCATAGTCTTATACACCCTAAACTCGAACACACCCACCATAAGAAAAAAAAAAAAACACAACACGTCTTTGTCCTTTTTCCACTCCCATCTTCCTTCTTTGATTTTTTTTTTTTTTTTTTTTTTTTAGCTTGTGGACTTCATTGCGGCCATCTACTGTTCATCAAAGGTATTGCGGCAAAACTGCAGAAACAGCCAAATAAATAAATAAATTCCTTTATTTGGACACAAATTAAAGGTTTCGTCTTGAAAAAAGTACAAAAAAAAAAAAAAAAGAAACCAAGTGTTTAAAAAAAGAAGAAGTATATAATGAAACATCTAAAAATATAATAATAGCCTAGTGAGTGATCCTGATTTGAGTCTTGGTTTGAGTCAGTTGTAGTTGCTGTAACACGTTACTAAACCCAATACATTTTCAAAGCACCATGACAGAACTAAAGATTGGGTAAAACGTAAAATTGGGTAAAAGATAAAGATTGGGAAAACACCCTGTGACCCTTTTAACTTACCTTTCGGCCCACCCACCAATAGACAGAAATGTCCAGAAGCTAAACTGCCAAACAGTGGAAGAATCTGATTTTGAAAGTGAGGCTGCTTTTTCTCTCTAAACCACACAAGCCTGCAAACTAATGCTCACTTTTCTAACCAGCTGACAAATAACTTGCAGGGTTCTTTTTGTTCTGACAAGAGATACATTTAATCAGCTACACTGACTCCAGATTGCAATAACTTGAGTGATAAGACCAGAAAAAGGGCACACAACATTCTATTTGAAAGTTTACACAGCTGCCTGTTAGCTTGTGTATTGATTTTAATTTTGCGTTTCTGTACAGTGACTGACATCCTCCTCTTATTGATTTTCAGGTTTGCTAAAAGACATATTGAAATCGTACTTCGACGTAAGTACAGACTTAAAGTCTGAGAGGAACCTAAACTATTTACTGTATCCAACTGTATCCAGCTACTAATAGGTGTCCTATTGTGTTTTTCTGTATTTATCCACTATGCTTCAATGATGAATTATCATCTTACAATGCTGTAAAATACGTACATCTCCAAAAAATGAGATGTATACAGATGAAACCTGAGCTCTGCCTGTGGCAGAATCCTCTTGCTTTCTAGAAGCGTCTTTTTTTGTAATTGTCAGTTTTTGATGGTCAGAACATATTGGAGTATATGCTGGGTGCAAAGCTACTCCAGAGATACCAGGTATTCAAATAAGATGGCAGGAAATTAGCTACATGGCGACTTTAAACCAAGTTAAACCTGGCTTGTACATGAAAGTGAGGGCTTTAAAAGAGGTTTGAAAACCATTTTTTAAAAAAATAAAAAAAAAACCGTAGGAATTGTTTTGGGCCAACAGTATGGCCTAAAAGTCATTAGCTCATTGAAAGGAATGCTCACACCATGAATGGGTAAAGTTTTTTTTTTTTTTTTTTTTTTTTTTTTTTTTTTTTACTGCATCTATTTAACCTGTTTAATATTCAGCTTGGCCAGAATTTGTCAATATTTGTTATTAGTATGATTTCTTTTTAAATTGACCTTATATAAATGATCATGTTTTTTATAGTTATTTTTAGCACCTTCATGGTGCTACTTTTTGGCAGCCTGTTTTGTGTCATTTACTTTAAAAAGTAATAAAAAGAAATAAAAAAAGACAAAAACTTAAAACTTGTTTCTTGTTTTCCATCTATGCATTTATCTGGGCTTCTCAGGTTAAAGAAGCATGAAAGTCGATAATTTGGCACAGTTCAACAAAAAGCAGCTGCCCTGCAAAAATATTCGGCAGGTGTTATGTCAGATTTATGAATGACATCAGATTTGTTAAATTGTAGATTGATTTAGAATCAAGCACTGCAGATTCTAAAAGCAACTTAGTATTTACACACCAGTCAGCCTCCTCATATGGAGCAGATCTTCCTTGAGCCACCAGAAAAGCTCTAACCAGTGGACAAAGAACATCTGGGTCTATTCAGGTTGCACTGGAATATTTTATGCTTTGTTGCATCAGTCAAAACCCTACATCTCTCTTCCTGCCCTTTTGTTGCTATATTTTTGCAGTGATATGAAATATGTCAATGACAGATCAGGTCTCCACCTCTGTGTTTCAAAAAGAACCTTATTCTGAAAACCTCGGCATACGTAGTGCCAAGTTTACACAATACCTTGCTGACTTTGGAGTCTCAAAAATTAGGCTAGTCCTTCTCAATAATCCGTTTATTGTTGGCATTGAAAGGACACTTAATGTCCAAATGGAGCAGTTCAAACTCCAAAGTAGTGATACAATGAGGGAAAGCAGTAGCTGTTCAAACTGTGTTCAAAACTGCATCTCTAACTGTCAAAATGCTCTTTATGTTTGGAAGTATATATCCATGTCCAACTTTTCTCTGTGATGAAGAAGAACAAAACATCTAAATTAATTAAAAAAAAAAAGGCTTATAGAGAGGAAGATATGAAAAATAATATCACTACTGTGTCCTATTTGAACACTCATCTTTTGATTGAATCAAGCTTGGATTATTTTGCTGTCAGTATATATTGTTTTAGGAAAAGGTACTGTTTTTAAAATATGATTATAATACATTAAAAAAATATGATCAGTTTATATCTTTGTTTTCATTTCAACAAAATTGAATTACACCAAGTTTTTCACCTGTGTGATGGTTTATGCCTGTACAGCTCCCTCTGGTGGCTGGACTCTAGAAATGCATCCATCATCTCCACCTGCTTCTACCTATTCAGGGTCACGGAGGTCTGCTGGAGCCGCTCCCAGGTCTCTTGAGGTGACAGGCAGGTGTAGACCACATTTCTATTTGAACATACACACTCACATTCACACTTACTTCTTTGTAAGTTAGAATCAACAACTTGGCCTAAGATGTTTTTGGACTGCAGGACTAAATTGGAGTACATAGTAAAAACTCATACAATGACATGGAGAACAGGCAAACTCCAAATGCAAAGACGCAGCCAGGATTTAAATGAGGATAGATCAACTGATCATTAAGGTGATGGTAAATACTACGTAGATCCAGAAAAAATGTATACTTTGCAACCACAACAACACTTTATTTTCATTTTGTATTGACAGTTACTCACACTTGTGCCTTTTGATTGGAAACATTTCCTGCCGTTACTGACTGTTAAACTAATTTGTTTCACCACATGTCTTGTCAGCTATATTCTCCTATTTCTCAGACTTAATGCTGATTATCATCATGAAACCGCTGTCACAATGAAGTCCCCGGCATCTGTCTAATTGTGCCATCAAACACAAGAAATGTATTTGTGTCTTGTCATTTGACTGATAAAAGAATAGAGGTGGAAAGGTTGGGACATTTTTTTAAACATGAACACAATAAAAACAAAAACACTTTCAAATCTACATGAGCCAACATTTTCTTCACAACAGAACATAGATAACAACATATGTTTAAACTGAGGAATTTTACAATTTTATGCACAAAATGAGCTCAATTTCAAATGTGATTCCTGCTACAGGTCCTCAAAACAGTTGGACAGGGTCATGTTTACCACGGTGGAGCATCTACTCTTCTTTTCAAAACAGCTTGAAGACGTCTGGGCATCGAGGTTATGAGTTTCTGGGGTTTTGGTCTTGGAATTTGATCCCATTCTTGCCTGATGTAGGTTTATAGCTGGTGAAGAGTTCATGGTCGTCTTTGATGTATTTTTCGTTTAATGATGCGTTAAATGTTCTCTACAGGTGAAAGATCTGAACTGCAGGCAGACCAATTCAGCACCTGGACTCTTCACTGAAGTCATGCTGTTGTAATAGCTGTAGTAATGTGGTTTTCATTGTCCTGCTGAAATACACGAGGCCTTCTCCTAAAATAGACATCATCTGTTGATCCATGCTGTTCACACTTATTTACCCCGTACCATCAGAGATGCTGGTTGTTGAACTGAACGTTGATAACATCCTGAAAGGTCTCCCTCCTCTTTAACCTGGAGGACACGGCATCCATGATTACCAACAAGAATGTCAAATTTGGACTCATCTGACCACAGAACAGTTTCCCACTTTGAAACAGTCCATTTTGAAACGAGTATTGGCTCACAGGACATGACGGCGCTTCTAGATCATGTTCAAATATGGCTTCCTTTTTGAATGACAGAGCTTCAGTTGGCATCTGCAGATGTCATGGAGGATTGTGTTTACCAACAGTGGTTTCTGGAAGTATTCCTGGGCCTCATTTAGTGATGTCATTGACACAATCATGCAGATGAGTGATCTGAGACCACGGGCATCCAATAAAGGTCTTCAGCCTTGTCCATTACACGTGGAGATGTCTCCAGTTTCTCTGAATCTTTGATGATGTTATATACTGTAGATGATGAGATTTACAAAGCCCTTTGAAATTTGACATTGAGAACATTGTTTTAAAGTATTCCACAATCCTTTAACACACTCTTTCACAGATTGGAGAGTCTCTGCTCATCTTTACTTCTGAGAGACTCTGTCTCTCTAAGACGTGCCTGTTACAGACCTGATATCAATTAACTTCATTAGTTGCTAGATGTTGTCCCGGCTGAATCTTTTTAAAATGTCTTTCTTTTTCAGCCATTTGTTGTCTCTGTGCCAACCTTTTTAAGACCTGTAGCAACTATCAAATTTGAAATGAGATCAATTAGTGGATAAAAGTGTAACATTTCTCAGTTCAAACATGTATATTATCTATGATCTGTTGTGAATAAAATATTGGCTGATATGATTTGAAAGTCTTTCAGTTCTCATTGAAGTCACATTTAAAAAATCTCCCAACTTTTCTGGAATTTGTAAATTTCAGGAATATTATTTAGATTTAAAAGTACCCAGTGCAGATTTAAATATATCTAAAATACAATTGCTGCGGGTGGCACTGGGGCCAATTCCTGACATGCTGGCTAATAAATGGCACCTGGGATACCCTTTTGAGAATGCACAATTTAACATTGATTGGAAAACTGTTGCTGTGGTGGATTTTTCATGAGAGAAATTACAACAGTTCTCCAGAGATGGAGTTCAAGGGCTTCTATTTTGCCTCACAGCAGTCGGGTTGAAATGGCTTTGAAGAGCTGATGACCACAATCTCTAGCTTTCTGCTTTATAGCTGCATTTCGACAGTAACGGCAACATTTCTCTGTGAAGACGGAGCGAGATCTTAATATTAAAGGGCTGAGCTTCACCATTACGACTGACAACTATTTCAATCACAGACAGGAATCGCGGGTATTGCCACTCACAAATGAGCTATAGTCCCCTGAGTTTCAGATAGCATTAACTACTGTATCTGTGGGCACATGAGTACAAGGTCTAACCGAGTGAACTTGCACTATGATTGTGTTTTGAATTACACCAAAGAGAGACACCCTGGGGACCTGTGATGACAACTTATTTGGATCCTATATAGCTCCTGGCCACACTAATTAATCACACTCTTTTGTATTGAGCACTGGAGAAAGATTTGGCGAGAGAGAAAAGGAGCAAGACTGCATCCACCCCTCCAGACTGCTAAACACTATGAACTCAGTGAACCAAACTGCAGGAGTTACAGAGGAGTTGTAGAGGAGTGAGTTGTAAAACTGTGTGTGGAATTCCCAGAAATGACTCTCTGCATTTTAACAGCACATCTTTTGGTGTTCCAGGTGTCCTTGTTGTTTATTGTTATGGCTCTTACACTCGACACACCTGTGACACCTATGACAGATAGTGAAAAGTCCATCTCTTCCTGTTGCACTCTGCAGGTCAAAGCAGCCTTGGTACCACGGTGCTAAACCACATTCTGTATTGAATTACTATTTGCTTCTGTTTTTTAGGAATTATTACAGCTTTTCATCCCACTGCAACTCATCATTTTCATTGGCGTTTTCATTATTTCAGATCTAATACAACAAATAAAGATTGTATTTCTGAGCAAAATACGACAAGTGAGAGTTGCTCTGTTTGTCTTTGCAGAAATGTTCTAAACACGTGTGATGCAGATGTATTTGCCTGTGTGAGAGCAAATTGACTGCATGATATGTCTACGACCACGTGGCGGGGTGCTCAGCAGATTGCAGTCAAAATGTGATGGATGGGCTGTCAGCAAATTTCAATTTGCATTGAGTGATTGGAAAAAATGATCACTGTGAAAGGAGGGGTGATGAAGAATTGGAAATCTCTTGTGTATTCCTGTCAACTGGTGCATGCCTGCCTCTTGTGTGGTTTTCACAAACATATCATGTGTGATGGAACTGACATCTGTCCCTCACTGACACTCTGCAGCCACGCCGCCTGTGCCTTATGAGAAAATGAGAGCGACCTGCTGCCGTTTCCCTCCTTTTAGCATGTCACACTCTATACCCACACCCCTCCATCACACAGTCTGCCTGTACCCAACCCCCATCATGTCAATCTTCACTTTATTCAACTCTCTTTGAAGCTGCACAGGAGAGCTTGGCCAACAGCTGGCCACGAGAGAACAAAATGTCTTTTGGTGTCTGCCCTGTGTTAAATAGGATAACCTCCACTGCCAGCGATTGTCATTTAGCCAGATGAAGGAGGCTGTTTCTGTTCCTGTCCTCTGACTGTGGAGAGTGAGCGCCTCAAAGGGAGCTCCCTGGAGGTTGGTAAAGGGCGCTGCGGAGGATGAAGCCAGAGCTCTCATCAACTCCTCAAAGCTGGCCAACATCAACAGCTGCATCACTTCATCCAGTGCATACAAGAGGACATGGTTTGGTGTAGGTTAATATGATAAACAAGCTGCCGTGTGTCTAAGGGAGATGCTCTTGACAAGAGATAAATCAAAGAGCTGATTCCACTCACTGAAAGTAAAGAGAGGAAAAAAGCTGGCTGAACAAATCCATTTACAAGCATCTCCTAATCTCACCAAATAAAAAAGTCTGAATCTGATTTGTGGTATCTATGCCGGAACCTCTTTTATTTTCCATGTTTAATGCATGAGAGATTAAATGAACATGCGCTCTAGGGGTATATTCAGGTGTCTTCTTTATTTCACACAGACCGAGAAGTCCTTGTTTTGTTTGAGTCGAGTCTTTACAGTAAGACAATCAACCTGGAACAATAACAACAAGATTATCAGAAAATAGGATTTCATTCCCAGTGGAAATTATGCCCTGACATACATGTCTTATCAATCTTTTCATGAACCTCCTTCCAGCTAAATGGCCTCCTAAACTAATGCTTTAAGAATCATAGTTGCCTTTTTGCCTCTATCAGCACATCATGCATTTTTTTTCATAAATCCCAACATCAGGCTTTTTGTTTTCCAGCTACTTAATTATGGATCGTAACTGAATTTGCAATATTTAATTAGCGTGTTCCCCCACATTTAATTATAATCCACACTATTGCTGCAGTCTTTCACAAAGCAAACATCCACCAGTTAGATGCAAAATCTTTGAAGTGTTAATGGAAATCAAAGCAGTGTGGAAATATTTAAAAGTTGGGTCATTGGGTTCACTTTGCAGTAAAGCACGAAAAACGAAGCAAATGTTGTGTTCTGTTGCTTCCACACACAAACAGGTTCTCTCTGAACTCCAGTATTTTGATGGATAGCTACTGTGGTCATGTGTTCTTGCATTTTCATTTACTGCTTGAATTATGATTAAAGAGGGATTTGGTTGAAAGCCACTGCAGGATTAGCGACCACTCTTGAGAAAGGAGAGAAAAAAATAACGAGGAGGAGGGGTTGGAAAGGTCATTGCTAAAGAAAGGTGATGGTTGAGTAATACGCCCTCATTTGTTATTTGCTGCAACGATGTGCCAGACTGACCTGGGCGAATGGTCTATAGAAATATGAGCATGGAAGGGGGTCAGTAAAAAGAGGGGATGAATGGGATGGCAACATGGGGCTACAGAAAGAGCTTCTCTCTCTCTCATTAAACCTGCAGTTATCCTTTTGTACTTCGCAACACTTCACGATGAGCCCCTGAGGAAGGCACGGATGCTCCTCCAGCCATGAATTAGAGCGATAATGTCAGCTGGTCGACTCGCTCATTAAATCTTACTTGATTGTTTTGAACCAAATAAGAGAGGAGATAAGTGCTAAACTGTTGCTTCTGAGCAGAAAAAAAAACATTATTTTGTCATATTTTATGTGATTTTAGAGGGTTATTGCAATGCACCATATGACAGAAATCCTCTGTGCAAGCTGCAATGCTCTGTGGTCTGTCAATGTTTAAACAGATCTTTTATGATGCAAACAGGTTTGTCAGGTGCACAATATTACACCTACACAGTTGCACACACTAAAATGCACGTCCGCCATCCATGCCAGCTTCACAGGGGAATTTATTGTTTTTGTGCTTGATGCACTAACCAGCCTGAATTGAGCACTACTCCAACATCAAGGTGGTGTGGTTGGCTAGATGAAAGGAGTGGGGACTGTGTGGCTGGTACGGCATTAAACAGGCAGGTATTCATGGCCAAAAGGGAAGCAGCTGGAGAGATGAACTGGGTGTGATGAAAAGGAGGATTAGCATGGATTCATCACTCTCTGTCACAGAAAAAGCGTGAGTGGCATGAATCTTCTTTGTGATTGAAAGAGGGCTCAGTAGGTTTGTTGGTTAATATAAAACACAAGTAGCATATAAGTGGCGTTTCTCTTAGATTTCAAGGTAGGCATTTTAAACCCCAGATAAATAACATTTAGAAAATGCCGGTAAAAAATAACTACATAAACTTTTAATTGATTTTCAGAAGTTTTAAATATGATGCAATGTAACCGAGTGAAACACTTTACTCTTAACACTCTTATATATCCAGTTGATTTTCTGTTGAGTGCATTACATCATGTAGAAGCTTAATGGAGTTTTGTTAAAATTTAATGATTTAAACATTAAAATTTGAAGAGCAAAAGTTCTAACTTTTAGAAAGTAAAACTTCCTCAAAAACACCAAGCTGAATATGTGAACACTAAGGTTTTTGGTTTCTGTGGAACAATGCTTGTCAGTGAGTTCGTGGTTTGTGTAAATCCTGCAGAAGCATCATAGCACATCTGCACGGGTACTTTCACAACACTCTGTGACACTATATGAACCTCATGACTCTAAGACTCCCAGATGCAGAGATACACCAGAGGTCCTGATTTTCCCATCTTTCCTTTAGGCTTTGTTTTGCATTTCTTTCTTTCTTTTTCCTTTCTTGAAAGTATCAGAAAACGAAAGAGCAAACAAACAAAGAAACAAAAATAAAATAAAAAAAGATTTAAACCTGTCTTATGAGGAAATAATGTAGTGTTGAAGGAAGATTTCTCAACTCTCCTTCTGCTGTATCGTTATACCTTTATGAAAGATGACTGACTCCTATCCTTTTTTTAGTAAAATGTTATATTTATTTCTACATACAGAGAATAGTTTCAGTATCAGTGCCCCGAAGCCCCGAGTTACAAGAAACACAGCCTTCTGTTTACTCTTTGGCTCCCCCTACACAGAGGGGGGACACTTCCTGTCTTGTATCAGTACATGTAGCTCATTGGCTTTAACAGTTAGAAACATATGAACTATGGAGTGTAATGCAAACTATCCATTGTGCAAACTGCAGCAGAGAACAAAACTATTTCCATATATAATAATAAAAACAGTTCTAGTTAATATCCCATAACCTAGCGTATCCTGTAACCCACGCAGTCAGAAAGGACAGATTCTAGGAATTCAAAATCCTGACATGACCAGATGGATTTTATTTATTCATTTTTATACTGTGAATAATTAATGTGGCTTTAAGTAATCAAAATTACTGTTTTATCCATCCATCTATTATCTCTACAGCTTATTCCTATTCTGGGGTCAAGGGATTGATTAAAAAAAAAGTAGTTCCTTCATGGGGATTTTCAACTTTAAACGCGCTACATCAGCTAACTGACGTTAGCTAGCTTGTAACAGCACTCATTATTGCTGAGTGAACAGAAAAGTAAAAAGGCAAAGACAAATTGTGACACTTTTCTATTGCTCCTGGATGAATGAATTTTATCAGTTTGAAAAGTATCCACATGTAAAAGTATCCACTTACTCTAAAGCAGCATGTAGCTCATTAGCTACATTGACTAGCTGCACAGAAAGTGGAAAACCCAGTGACCTGTATGCCAGTGACCCATATGTTTGTTAATGAGGAGAAGGCTTTCAAGGTGAGGCAAACAGGTGGTTTGCAAGATGAACAAACTAAAGTCTGTGACTGTTTCTTCAGTGTTCGACTTCTTTATAGTGTCGGATGAGCCATCATAGTTTAAAATGGCTGACACCATACCATTATAAAGCAACAACCAAAGAATGAACTCAATCAGACCAATCAGCACTAATTTGGAGAATATTAAAGTATCACAACCTCCCCTTGTTGGACAAATCGACAAAATAAAATTCACAATTTAGCAAATCTGGTCAGGGGGGTGTGGGAGTGGGGGGTGGGGTGGTGGGGTCTTTGTGTTCTTCCTCCACCTTAGTGGTTTTTTTTCCAGGCATAATGGCTTCTTTCCACAGTTCAAAAATGAGTATTATGTGCATACAGCCTTCAATTAACAATAGATAACTAATCATTTGTAATATTCTATGTTTGAACAGATCTAAGTCAAAATACAGAAACTTTATGTGTGAACATTCAGTACACCCTATGATTCAACAATAACAGGTAGAAACACTAACCTGAAATAACTGTCCCCGTATGACATCTTGTGTCTTTTCTTTGTCCAGATTTCTTTCCAAATCTACTGTGTGGGTTCTTCCAAAGAACCCACACTTAGGCTCCCGATCGTACACCTCCCGCTAGCCGCTACCCGCTACCCGCAAATAGCGGGTTTAGAAACTCCGCTAACCGCTAATGCAATCTTCCGTCTCCCTAAAGCTGCTATCTGACTCCCTTACTCACATTGTAGGTGTGGCAATGGGCGTGTCTTTTGCGCTTTCCGCAAATGGTAGCGGGTGGTCTGGCTATCCACTACCCTAAACCCGCTACCCTAAACCTGCGATTGCAAGATACCGAGTTTGCAGAAAGCGCAACCCGCATGTCGGCGCGTAAAAGAGTGCGTCCAAATGGCATAAATGTGCATCCACCTGGTCACATGTCAGTGTGAGGAGGAAGAGGAAAGAAGAGGAGAAAGCTCTACAGCAGAGTTCCAGACGAGCTGTGGATGAGAGCTGCTCCGATCTGGATAAAAAAACGCTCCATAGCGGCTTGCGGGTAGTGAGTAGTGAAACCTGCTCTTAAAGGCAATGGCTACTGATGCACTGATTGTTTTAACAGGTGGAACAACGTAACCACTCCCTTGCATAATATAGCAGTTAGCGCAGGTAAGATTGCGGGTTTTAAGGAGGTGGAAGATTGCGTTCTTTGCGCGGGGAAAGAACGCAAAAACCACCCGTTTGCCTCACCTTGAAAGCCTTCTCCTCATTAATGCCCCTCCCGCTACCCGCTATCGCTTATTATTCTTTCCTTCTCCTCCTCTGCACTGATATATATAGTCGTTGCCCGGACGACGCCTGGCATAGAGGCTACTCGCTGCTGCTCCGGGACTTATCCCTGCGACGCTGGACGCTGGACGCTGGACACTGGACGCTCCAGTTTGTGCCCGGTTTGTGGTGATCTGCAGTCAGATGTCTACATACTGTCTGCAGGGGGCGGATCGGTCCTTTTGCGGCTGGTGGAGACGTGCTGCCGCGGACTTGGATGGTGTCGCTGGAGGCCGGTTTGGGAAAGCTTAGTAGTCCTGAACTGCTACCCGTGGCAACCAACCGCCACTAGATCCGGGCTGCAGCGTCACTGAGCCGGGACGGGAGCCCCCGACGTAGCAGCGGCGGCGTGGCCGTGACCGGCAAACAGCTGCTGCCTCTGTCCAGCAGTCTACTCACCGGATGGGTCAGCTGACCTGGCAGGGGCCGTCTGGTGACCTGGTGGGGCCCAGCACCGCCGGGGGAGACGACAATGGCCTGGTCCGGTCCGCGTGATCAACCGGGCTCTGGGACGGTCGGCTCCGTCGCTCGCCGGACTGAAGGAGCTCAGTCTTCCCAGAGGAGATGGTTTGGTTCATCGGTGTTTCCTCCTCTGACCTGGAGATATCTCACTTGTCATCATTATGGAGATATTCTGGTTTTAACGGCTGTTAACTGTTTTAACGGCTGTTAATAGCTGTTAACTGGAGTTCGCACTCGGACCACGGGACCCGGCATGAAAAGGAGCGCTGGACGCCGGCAGCTCCCCTAGTACGCCAGACTGGTGTACTGAAACTTGAATTTCCCCCTTGGGGGATTAATAAAGTATTTTTGAATTGAATTTGAATTGAATTGAATTATTAGCAGCTTTAGGAAGTTTGGCAGAATTTGCGGCTGGTGGGTAGCGGCTAGCGGGAAGTGTACAATCAGGGCCTCTGCTCCTCCTGAAACAAATGACTCTTCAATATACAAGCATGAGCTTTCTTTTGTTGTTGTTCCCATCCTCTTCATTGAGCACATAAGCCAGTGCTTTTCCTTGAATGTCTTGAAGAAAAACAAACAAAAAACCTATCAGCCTCATTTTGTGTTTTGATTTCTCAAAGAAAGAAAGAAATACTCCCTCAAAAAACCCTGCAACTGTCGCTTAAGGGTGACCTACCTGCAAAACGATCCTATGATGTAGTCCACGAGGAAAAGGCAACAAAGCGGTGAGCCAAAACAGAAGTACTCCAAACTTCATTTAAAACAAAAACAACAACAACAACAAAAAAAAAATACATGGAAAAGTGACTTATATCTGAAAATGTCTGAAAACTGTATTCAATACAAAACTCATCAAAAGGAGACTGTTTTATTTCCTCTTTAAATATTAGATGAATGCTAATCTTTGCCGTCTAGAAATCAGATCATATTTTACTTCTGACCAAGGGGCCCTTGAATTTTTCATTCCACTGCCTGTTTTCAGGGTCTTTAAGTTTGGAAAACTGATCTAATTTACGACACTTTGACATCATCACTGATTATTTCAAGATACCAGCTGTAACAATGCAGCCTGTTAGAATGAGTCACTTTTTGTTCCTGAGTATAAACAGTATCAACCTCAGATGAAACAGAAACACTAAATCTTCATCATAGAGTGTCATTTTGTCACCCTTGAAGCGTAATTTCTCACCTGCTGCATTTCCAGTCAGAGAGAAGCTCAGGTGTGAGAGAACTGTCACAGTAACTTTGCAGATTACTGATGTCAGTGACGTATGCAGAACTGCCTGAAAATGAATTGTAATATTTCTGCACTTTTCCATGTGGAAAACACAACACTGCTGTCTCCATTGTTTTTGCACTTTATTTAATTAAGTTGTTTTTTTTTCCTCAAATCTCAAGATTTAAAAAAAGTAACCATTGAAATTTAATGCAATCCAATACAAGAACTCTACAATAAATGCAGCATGTGAGGATGATATATATGAAAAAGACACGAAAGCTCTGGACTAACAAGGTGATAGAACCACAAGCTCTTCAATATTACATCTGTGCAGTTATTGATTTTTCAGGATCACTGTAATACATTGCTACTGTTTTAATATCCACCTCTTTGTAAATACACTTAATATTCCATTAGTAGATTATGATACTAGAAAAGCTGCTTGAGATGTTTTTTTTCAAGGTTAATGGATGAGTTTAAGCAATTAATAGAAACTGTCAGAGCACAGGGTGTTTTATGTCCGGATAAAAGTTCTTATGATCCAGTATAGTACTGCAAGAGAATTACTTGGCTTGGTGTATAAATATTAATCATTAGGACTTTATTTGAAGCAATACATTATGTCAGAAATCTCTGCCATTAGAGGATTGCATTCTGTGCAAACTCTGGGTTGTAAAAGTTCAGTGTTAAAAGCTCCATTAAGCACATTTCTCCGCACAATGTGGGAGGGTTACAAATGTAACCATGCATTTTCAGGCCTTTGCAACTCCAGCTACATCATTTTTTCTATATAACCATTATCTGTATTGTCTTTTCTGTCAGGACCCCTGAAGATAGCAGAAGCGAGATGAATAGCTTATTGAAGCATATTGAACCTTAAGTTGGAGTTTTCAGTATCTCAAAGGTGGCTCTTATTTAACCTGTCTGTGTCATCGTGATGACTTAACGCTGAACACCGAACCTGCTTGCGAGCAGTTTTTGTCAAACTTTTGGAATTAATTGTCTGTAAAAAGCACCATCAATTCACTGATCCTTTTACTCATGATATCCCAGATATAAAAATCAGACTGACTCAACATTTAAATGTCAGAGATGTATTCAAATCTATGTTGATGTCTGAAACTGGAACCAAACTGAAAACACTTCTTATGAGGGATGTCTAATAATCATCAAACTGTCAAATAACTGAGAGAAAATCAATAATTTAACTCTCAGTCTAGGCTATCGGGTTTGAACTTGGATCAAATGTTGGCATTTTAAATGTCAAATTTAATCATATTACAAAGCTGATTCAGTTATCTCAAAATCTTTTCATCTTTTAATTTATTAAAAGGTTGATCAGAATGGATTTTAACCTCAAACAAAATTAACCCTTTTGATCAGAACTCAGTGTTGGATGAACAACTAAGCTGATGGCATAAGTTGTACTACAACCTGCTGACCTGTACTTCTTTAAACAACCGACTCTTCTTGTGAATTAACATCTCTTCTTATGATGCACTATGTACTGCTGATTATGTGAGCATGCACAAATCCCGAGGAGGCAAGCCTGGGTTAACAAAGAAAGATCCTAATCACTGTTAGCCTGTTACCTCTTTTGTGCAACCAGCTCCCAGTTTATTCATTTCAACTCAGTTCAGCTTTATTTGTAGTGTCTATTACTGTGCAAATTGTCTCAAGGCACTTTTAAGAGACCCAGAGCAATACTCCTGAGCAAAGATTAATGGTAAGAAACAGTGCCAGACTCTTCTACTGGGACAAAACCTTTAAGCCAGGTGCGCTGAAGCAGGGAAACATCTTAGACATGCAGGACAACAGCCTTCAAGGACTGGAGTTTGAGACTCCTGCTTTAAGCCAAAGAGCTGCAATAAAAAACTCCTCTTCAAGAGGGAAGAAACATTGAGCAGAACCTTGGCTTATAATGGGGGACCCTCCTGCCAAAGGCCACCCGGGTAAAGGAAGAAAAGAAGGACATAGGACAGAGAGCATGAAGGAGGGAGAGAGGAGAGGCAAACATATATGTTTTAGACCAGCCTGCTCTAGTCTTGGCTTTACCCATTCCAAGAGGTGCAGCTGTAACTACTGGGCCTAACACACTATGGTTTAGACTAACTAAGAGAAGTAAGTAGTAAGTTAGTCTACATTTCTAGTAGAAATATTTTAAGTTTCATTTAAAAGATGAGGTGTAAGCCTCTTCAGCCCAAACCTGGCTGCTGGGTGTCCTGATTCTCCTTTCATATAATCTGGGAACTACAAGTAAAGCTGCACTCTATTGAGAGTGTATGGAGTTATCAGGTCTTGTAGGTAATGAGGACCTTGGCCATTAAGGGCTTTATATGCGAGTAACAGAATTTTGAATTCTATTCTAAATTTTATGGGGAGCCAGGGAAGCGAGGCAAACACAGGAGAGATAAATCTCTCTTGCTGATTGCTGTCAGCACTCATGCTGCTGCATTTTGGATCAAGTGGAGGCTATTCAGAGAACCGCTTGGGCATCCTGCTTATAACACATTACAATAATGTAGTCTGGAAGTAACAAATGCATTGATTTGTTTTTCAGCATCGCTCTGAGGGAGGATACTCCGAATCTTAGTGATGTTAAGATATTGTGGAGGTGAAAAAGCTATCTTAGTTAGTATTTGGGATGCAAGCACCCTTGTCACTTTTAAGATTAGGCTTAAAACTTTAGTTTTTGAAAAAAACTTATAGTTAAGGCTGGTTCAAGTGCCCTGAACCTGTTTGTTGGTCTCCCTTTTCTGTTGAATTGTATGAAATGAATTAGAATTAATTGAAATGGATTGAACTGGAATATAATGGAGCCTACCAGAGTACTGTGAAATAATACTATTCTTATTTGCTAGGGCGCCGTAACGGATTGCATTTGGGCCTTTTTGAAGACACAACCACTTCTGTCAAACAAAGCAACAAGCCAAATCAAGCGATACGGATTATTCATTTTACGTCATTTTCTGCCTTTAAATGACCACGGTGTACTACTGTGATGTTGTAAGGTGAAAATCACATAGCTCCAAAGCAAAGATGCTACACATCTATCCTCTCATGGCTGATGTCATGGGCGAGGCTAGCCCTTTTTTAGGGGTGCTTCAGCACCCTTAAATTGAAATTCAGCACCCCAAAAACCTGGAGTTAAAAATGTTGTTATGCTAAAATTTTAGTTCGCATTTGACAGGCTTAGATAATGTCCAAAACTCAATCCATAGTTTGTGGTTTAAGTTTATATTTTAAGAATGAAAATGAAAACGACCCCACCTAATGGTATCGTCCTCTTCTCACTAACGTTACTTGTGGGTTGTGGTGGGGCTCATTGGGTGCTCAGCACCCCTAAAGCTCTGACAATCTGGCAGTGGTGGAACTTGCTTTTTCGTACTTTTAAAATGTACTGTGAGGAAAAATATTTAGGTTTGTCTGGTTTACCACCTGTTGTTATGCATTACCGCGACATAAGGATGTTTCTCAAACCTGATTGGGACCTTTCAACATCGAGAATCACGTAATTTGGTTTCCCAAACCTAGCCAAGTAGTTATTCTGCCTAAAGCTAACCAAGGAGTCAGTGAAAGAAGTCAGCCAGGAGACTGAACATAGAGCTGATAAAATAGCTGAGCCTTACAAGAGCTTTTCTGACTTCTCACAGCACAACTGTGTTTGATGTCCTGAAAACAGGAATTTGTTGTTCTGTTCTCCTCAGGAGTAGTGTGGTAACTGACTGGAGGCAAGTTTCTCAGCTTTTTGACTATACTCACAAACCTTAGAGGAATCCTGAAAAGCAAAAGGCAATCTAAAGTACAGGTATCTTAAAAACAAAGACAGAAAACAGTTCCTATATTTTGAGATCAAACCCACACATCTGTTGCATTAGAGTAGCCCTATGTTCTTCTTGATTTCAGAGGCGCTTGTGATATCATTGCACTCATAGTATTACAAATTTTGGGGATTTCTTTCTTCATACTTGCATGTTCTAAATCAAAGATGAATCCTGAATTTGTTACATCAGAAAAAAAACCTAGAGTAGTAGAGAACTGGTACATTCAAACTGAAGCTACGCTGATTAATTGACACTTTTATTCACAATGTTATATTTTTCATATATGAAACAAGCCTGATCAACAGCCTGATTCACAGGAAACATCTAGGACATGTCATAGTAGAAATAGTGTAGGTGTTACTAATAGCATCAACCATGGCTGTATTCAGGTGTCCCAGTGGCATTAACGGTGTGACAAGGCCAACCAGGATGCTGAAACTAAAGCAGCTAAAAGGAAGTCAACCATCATTAATCATTTAAAGCTTGACAAGGGAGGCTTGCAGCTGGAGATAAGTTACAGTATATGTCAGGCCTTTGTCATATTCAGCAGCATTTACATTAAAAAAAAGGAAGTTGTGACTGATTATGACAATTTTTTAAAAATTTGAAATTTGAAGAGTAAATAAATGAATGGATTAAAAATAAATAAATAAAAAAAACTCTGCACATGTGAACAAATGCACATGTGTACGCTCATACCCTCAACCAGCCTCAGACGGTCCAGCATCCATCTTTATTACTGCAGCAGGACACTGCCAACTCTTGGCAATAAACACCCTCACAAACGAGAAGACATGCACGTATTTCTCCCTGTCTTTCCAGCTCCCTCTCTTCATTTTCCCAGTCCTCTCTCCTTTTCTCTCTGTGGCACCCTCTTCCTCCCAGAGAAGCATTAGCTTCACATTGGTTCAGGGATGACAGGACATTTATCAGATGAACCCATTTTATATTACTGTGAGATGAAACTTGCAGTGACCTCAGCTCATATAATCTAGACTGATGCTGGTTTATTGAAAAAGGCCAGTGGCAGGTTGTCTTGCCTAAACTTTGTGCAGCTGCTGGTGTCTTGAGTGTTATACTGGGAAACTGGATAAAATATTTTTGCAGATGTTTGTTTTCCAGCAAGAGAGGTGCTAACAGGCGTGAGCTCTGTGTTCTGAGGACTGGTAGACCGTGAATATGAGCATGACGGAGACTGGCTGTCTGAGCTGTGAATGTAACCGGGGTGGGGGGGGGGTTGAAAGATGCTCCTTTAGCTTCAATCAGAGGTGATTATTGCAGAATAGTCTCTTGTGTGTGTTTGTCTCATGAACATTGCAAATCTCTTTTTCACTTATTCTGACAGAGACAGAGTGGCGGCTGAGTCAGCCCTACTGTCAAAGGCTTAAATTTAGCACAGAGAGTTGTGTTTGCATTACTTCAGAGAACATTATGTTGACTTACATTCATTTCCCTGTGACTGACCCCACCGCGACCTTAAACCAAGTCTGAACTCGATCATCTAGTGATTTACATTATGAGGACTTGCTTGACTTCCCACAATTAGACTGAGCAAACAGTCCAAAGACACACACACACACGCAGTCGTGGCTGGATCTGTCCTCTCTTGTGCTCGTGACTGCCATCTGAACTGCTACAGCTGACCAGGTGCTGTGGAACATCAATGCTCTGTGTTTGTGTCAGCGCTGTATATCCTCCTTTATAACGAACTGTCATTACTTTAACATCCATCAAACATCTTTGTAAGTGCTTCAAGGTCAGGTCACACTGAAATTGTTGATGCATCAACATTCATCTTCTGATACAGATGGTGTGTGTGTGTGTGTGTATGTGTGTGTGTGTGCTCATAATGTGCAATTTTAAAGCTATACCAACAGCTGGACTTTAATCAGTAGATTTATACGGCATTAGTGAACATAATATGTCTAGGATGGTAACAGCTGAGCAAAGGTTAGTACCCCTTCTTTTTTTTTTTCTTTTTTTTATTTAAGATTAGAAATCATATTTAAAAAAATATAAAAGATTGAAGTTGGTATTGGTATTAGGCAAATACAACCTCATATAAGGAACAGTATGTTGCTTTTTTTCACCATGACATTATTAATGCAACAAAAATGAAATGAAAATTAAAAAAAATCTGGTAGGAACTACTAAGTACCCTTATGATTTAATAGCTTGCTCGTCTGTATTTAGCTGCCTTAAACTGAGGATCTGCACTTTCACTGGACCATTTAAAACCCTTCACTCTTCTATTTTTCATACTCTGGTATGTAAGAGCTCATGTTCAACGTAATGACCACAAGGTGCGCAGGTCTTGTGACTGTAAAACAACATCAAATTGTCTCCCCTGCACAGCTGTGCTTGAAGGTGGGTATAAGCTGTTTCTGCTGAAATGGTGTGTTTAGTTTTTGCCAAACATGGCACTGGGCATGAAGGCCAGTGCCATGCTTGGTATTGTGCTAACACACGTGAATGCACCAGACAAGCAAGCTACCGAAATGTCTGCCTTTCTAGAGGTCGGCACATCTGCTTATGAGTAATTCATCAAGGGGTGATGATTAGCAGCACCCTGGCTGCAAGTTGCTCTTTTAAATCCTATGGAAACACGAAGTGTTGCCCACCTGTTGATAGTTAAAGTCCTGGCAGGGGCCTTTCTGCTTCGGGTTTGCATGTTTTTTCTTCAAATACTCTGGCTTCCTCTTCCAGTCCAAAAACATATATGTCAGGTTAATTGGTGATTCTAAATTGCTTAGTTGATTGTCTATAAGTGGCCCTGTGATGGACTGTCATCAATTTGTTTTACAGCTCTGAGTCTATGCAGCAATATATTTAGAGTTAAATATACTCAAGCAATCAGCGTCTCTGTATTTTAACTTTTAAACAAAATGTTCTTTATTTCTTTAATCAAAAATATTAGCCAATACTTTAATGCACAGTAATGCATACCATTTATACAGTCAATACATTCATTAGGAGGAAAGACAATGTATTACGCAAGCCTGTAATTACTCTTATGCAATGAAAAAAAAAACAGTTTTGAAGCTCTGCAATGAAAAGAGATAAAAGACTGCTCAAAAAAGTCATTTTGTAGAAAATCACAATCAGATAAAATACCAACAAATTGCTAGAAGCTTAATTTGTACATTCATAGATATATCGTTACAATACTGTGCTGTATGTAATTATATTCACCATGATTGATTATAAATGAATATCTGATTTTATACATTACAGGTCCTATGGCACAAACACTTTTTAAAGCTTTTGTCTAAGACAAATTTTAATTTGCACAATCCCCCTTGTGCACAAACATACATTTTTGCAACCCCCCTCCCCACAAGCACACACACCACACACACATATGCAGGCACACACATACACACACGCCGTAAAGCTGAGCTAGTAGAGAGAGACAGAGAGGAATCAGGATTTGTATGGGTGAAAATACAATTTTCCCCTCTAATTTATTTATGTATGGATATCTTCTTTAATATCAGGCTGAAGAACGCTGTAGATATCAAGTTGCTTCTACATAATGGGGAATATTTCTTGGCAACGACTCTTCTCACACAGTCTCTCCTGAGGTCCCGGGAGAGGAGGGAACAGTTACATGTGACACTTTCCTCCCCTTTGGTTTATTTCTGGCGGCGATGAGGCACTGGCTACCACAAAAATGTCACATTAACATGTGTAAAACAGTGGATGGAGTGAACAAGTGAAGTGAATGTCATGGCCTTAATGATCTGGCACAATCTCCACCGGCCAAAGCAAAAACTATTTTTTTTGCAATTGTACACTGCTAATGATAACAACCTCGTCATTATGCATTATTGATTAGAATTAAAGCACATATTTCATCATCCACTGAAATGTAACATCCCACTGAGCATGACTTTGATGGAACGGGGAGGTGAGGAGCTCACTGAGTGATTATTGGTTGTCAGCCCTTTGGCCATTCATCTCCATTAAGTAACGGTCAACATCCCCCAGCCTCCTCTCAAGGTCTTCAACTGCAGGGATCCATTTTTATGATGTAATATTTTCACTACGCACGTTGCATAAAACACTCTGAGGTAATCAGTTAAAAAGTGAAGCAGATCATTGAGAGATTAACTTTGCTAAAATGTTTGTGACATAAAGTGTGGCAAAGAGGACGAGGGGGAGGAGCCTCTTTTTGTAGTTCTGTAGAAAAACTGAGCTTCAAAGGGTGGGAGGTTGGAGTATTAGGTTTACTCTGGCTAAAGTGATCTTTAAAGGTAAAAGAAATGATCAAACCAGTTTGATCATACGTCTCATATCATATCATATGACTCCTCTTCTGTTAATTTTAGAGCATGCACATAGCACTCAGTTGAAGTCCAGTTGAATGTATATATGTAGGAGTAATTTGACTCCCAATCACTTGATATGGACGTGTTGGAGAGGTTGAATTACTTTTTTTAAGTGCAATTTGAGTATAACTGACAACTGTTTCAAAAGTCCAGTTTAATTTTTTTGTACATGCTGTCCCAACTTAAAAGTGCCATTTGCTCTTATTAGAACTGACAATGGCAAAGTTTTTTTCTTTAGCTTCATCCAAATTATTGCCATGGTTCTGCCAAGATTTGACTTTTTGTTGATCATAAATTCCAAATAAGATTAACAAATTTGTCCTTGTCATGTGTGCAATCTCTCTCTTTTTTTTTTAAACGAAAGTCGTCTTTGGTGCTGAAAATGGACAGCCTTCGTCAATTTTGCCAAACATTTGCAAACGAGTGTTCCAAAAATTACCCCTACATCAGCAAGATGATGCATCTACGATGATGCACCCACGATGCACTGCGTTCCGCACTCAATTTTGAGACGGTTTTGAGTGGAACATCCAGGTGCTTGCAGTGTAATTCACAAATACAGAATCGTCAATATGAACACAGTCATGCATTCAGAAAAATAAGTATAAGTGCACAATTATGTGATTTGGAACACCATGAACGTAGCGCCATGGATGGGTAGATGTTTGATAACGACGGGGGGGGGGGGTGATCTCCAACAACCACCGCACAAATAGACAATGAAACAAATATTATTTGTTTGACTTTCTTTCAGGGTCTTAATCTTAACAGTGAAGCTGGTGAGTTAAAAGCATTCACTCATTTTTGCATTACATTTTTTTCTAAAAGGTTCTATGCTTCAAGACAATGTCATCACTTCTTAAAGTCTACGGGACAGCCGAGTATCAAAATAGGAATTTGGAGGAAGTGACTTTGTCAGCTTTGACCAAGGTTATTATAGTTTTGAAATTTTCTTTAGTTTTTATTTTTATTTAGTTTTCCAGTTTGCTTTTTTATTTCAGTTTAGTTTTAGTTAGTTCAACAAGTAATTTAGTAGTTTTAGTTTAGTTTTTATTTTAAGGAATTGACTAGTTTCAGTTTAGTTTTTATTTAGTTTTAGTCTTAGTTTTAGTTTTTCTTCTTCTTGCAGTATGCAGCAGATTATACACCTTTTCGACCTGAAAATTGTGGACATGCGCCCCCTAGTGGCCCCGCCATAACTGGAGTGTGCGGTGCTCCATCAACTAACCCAAACACAGCAGCGTGGAGCATTTGTTACGGATAACGCAGACATGTCTTGGATTGATGATGTTATAGGCAGTGGCCTCCAGTTACAGATGAAGGTAGTTTATCTCTGTTTTTAATGATTGGTTATGGAAATAGCATGATCTATTCCCATAATGAAACACTAAAAACTGTGGAACGCTGGCTATAACTAATGTCAATGTAGCCAACCTATTTTTTTGTGCACTTTAAGTATTTTCGTTATGCCACCTGGAATTTGTGAGGTGAGGGCAAAGAAACAGTTCGATTCACTGATCTTAAATCACTATATTAATGTCATGTTTGGTTTTATAAAACGGAAGTCGACGTCACGTGACCCGGTAAATAAGCTTATAAGCAGGCCCACAATCACTCTCAGGTGAGATGGGTTGCGATGCAGGTACCAAGGTTATTATAGTTTTGAAATTTTCTTTAGTTTTTATTTTTATTTAGTTTTCCAGTTTGCTTTTTTATTTCAGTTTAGTTTTAGTTAGTTCAACAGTAGTTTAGTAGTTTTAGTTTTAGTTTTTAGTTTAGTTTTTATTTTGAGGAATTGACTAGTTTCAGTTTAGTTTTTATTTAGTTTTAGTCTTAGTTTTAGTTTTTCTTCTTCTTGCAGTATGCAGGAGTTTATACACCTTTTCGACTTGAAAATTGTGGACATGCGCCCCCTAGTGGCCCCGCCATAACTGGAGGGTGCGGTGCTCCATCAAGTAACCCAAACACAGCAGCGTGGAGCATCTGTTACTGATAACGCAGACATGCCTTGGATTGATGATGTTAGGCAGTGGCCTCCAGTTACAGATGAAGGTAGTTTATCGCTGTTTTTAATGATTGGTTATGGAAATAGCATGATCTATTCCCATAATCAAACACTAAAAACTGTGGAACGCGGGCTATAACTAACGTCAACAAGCCATAAAGATTATGCTGCTGTAATGTTAACGCGAGCGGTAAATTAGGCTATGTGTTAATGTTATATTTAATTTATTTTATCATTCTCCTAAGTCATTCATTCATTCATTTATAGTCTTGTGCTAGTACCGAGGGCTACAGTAGCCTCTTACTGCTGTTCTTTCGGCCAGAATCGTCCGGGACTCTCAGCGAGACTATGAGTAGTACGAGATTGAATGTTAACGAAAACTTACCCGGCTGTATTCATTTGGAACAAAGTCCTTTCTGTTGATATTTTTCACCCACGTCTTCCTAACTTCTTGTTCTGCAAACAAGGCAGTCTTCGTGCATACTTTCTTCTTCCATTGTTGAATTTTCACGCCATTGTTGGCACAGTTTATGACGGAACATTATTCCCACTCGACCGACTCGACATTATAAAAATATATATTTGTAGAAAGAGAACAACACTGGTTAATCTGCGAGCCGGTGAAAGAATCGCTCTGTAGCACCCTCCAGCAATGGCGGACGGAGTACTTCCGGGGGGCTGGCCCGAAAAGGTCTATATCCGCTATGCTGCCCCCTCTCTGGAGGGAGGGTATCATAGCGGCTGCTGCAGGACAGGCAGTAATCTCTATGGCAGTAATCAAGGGAGAAAACGAAACGACAACGAAAACGAAGCTGAATTTATCTACAATTCAGTTTAGTTTTAGTTAGTTTTACATCCTTCATTGTAGTTTTTATTTAGTTTTCGTTTTTTTTTTAATTGTAGTTTTTATTTTTATTTCAGTTAACTGAAATATTTTTTCATTGCTAGTTTTAGTTTTAGTCTTAGTTTTCGTTAACTATAATAACCCTGGCTTTGACAGAAATTCCTGACATTCATCAAATTAAAAGCCTCACATTGAGCCATTTGGGCATGTTTTAGCAAAGATCTGTCCTTTGGCAGGGCTCCATTCTCCCTGGATAGATGAACCCCGCTATTACCCTACGGTGTCTAGATGAACCCCGCTAATACCCCACGGTGTCTACACGGTGAATGTGTGTTCATCACAATGTGCTCTGTCTGTGTGCCGTGTAGCACGAGGCACGTGTGTGTTTCTGTGTGTGTGTTCTCATTTATGGTTTGTTATCAGGCAGCACTGACTCAGAACTGATGTATGTGAACGCATTTTGGTGAAAAATGTTACTGAAGGCCAGCAGCAGCATTAGCTGAGCTGAAATGTGTTAGTGTGGCCCTGAAACCAAATTCATAGCTGCATAATGACACAAAACTTTGGATGTGAAAAAAAAAAAACAGAAAAGAGGAGAGAGCAGATAATTCTGTTCTCTCTATTTCTCTCTGTATCTCAGCGTCTTCGAAAGGTACATTACAATACATTCATTATATTCATCTGAATAATGGCTAACAGTAAGTCATCAAGGACCATTAATAGTTAATAGAGGACTATCTACGAGAAGCAGAAATTTCCTCAGTCTAATAATGGAAAAGTGATTACTAGATTTATGACACTTTGGAGCTCCATCAGCTCCATGTCACACTTTTTTTTTTTTTGTCTTGTATTTTTGCAAAGCTACAATAACAGTCAAGTCTACCATGAATAAATATTTTGCCAACAATAAGCAGAGAACTTGTCCTCGTCCTGGGACAATCTGTGAGGTTGGATTCGGAGTGACTTGGTCTTCTTTTGTGAGCGCCAACTTGTAGGTGGACTCAGTACACAAGAAAGAAAAATCAGAAGGGTTGTTCAGTTCATGAAAACCTCCTTTAACATGCCTTTAAGAGTCCTTTGAAAATTAAAATGGAAATAAGAGAGCTGTTTTATATTTCTTGAGAGATGGTCGTGATTGTGGGAAGAGGACACTCTATCAGATGCTCTGCCTGAGCGAATCACCCCTTGAGGTGTGAAGTGCGGTGGCCAAACTGGATCTTCTGGAAATGTCTCCCATCAGACAAAGAAACAACTGTTTAACGTTCTTCATCAATGGCTGCACTTTCCAACAGGGAGCATCCGTGCCTGAACCATGTCTGTTGTTCAACCAAGGATTCATTCTAATTTTGCAAGTTTTTATGTAATAAGTGACTCACAGTCAGTGATGGATGGTGATGTTGCTTCATCTGTCTGTCCATTGCAGTCAGTCGCCCACAGAAGATGCATTATTTTTTGCAAGGAGAAAACAATCGGCATCCATTTGATGTTCTTGGCTGCTTTGTGAATACTTTATTGAACATGACAGGCTTTGTCTGTTACTGTTCCACCTTTCTAGTCATCTACTGCATTACCGCTCAATGCTGGCTAAACTGCCACTTGTGCTCTCTGAGCATGTTGACATCTTTTGAGACTTCCCAGACTTCCCAAAACAATTTGCCTCAGTGATAAATACAGTTTAGGGCTGGAGAGGCTGCTGGTGGCTGTGGACTCAAGAAGAGATACAAATGGGCTTCCCGTTTTTGTCGTACTGGTACACCAACATCTTGATGCAGTGCGAGTTGGCTGGTGAGATCCAGGGACTACTCGTGATGGAGAAATTGTGGCTGGCATAAAATGTTGGCGCCTGCTTCCGGCAGTGGACCAGGGCTCTCAGGACATTGGCTGCCATGCCTCGGAAACGCTTGCTGATGAAGCAGTATAGGAAGAAGTTGACACCGGTGTTGAGCAAGGCCAGCATGTTTGCCATATCGGTGAGCATGTGGAGCAGACGACTGGCGCTTTCTGTGGCTGGGGGAGGTGAGTAGAAGTGGTAGAGTATCATGAAGGTACGCGGTGCCCATAAAACAGCAAAAATGGAGGTGATGGCGAGGAGGATGGCGGTGGTCTTGCCAGTAGAATACCCACGCAGCCTGAAGCAGCTGCGGCGTCTGCGCAGCTTGCGCACAATAACAGCGTTAAGGGAGAAGAAGACAGTGCAGGGTAGGAGGTAGACGGTGGCACAGTGTGCCCACACCAGGACATGCTGGACCACTGTTCTTCTGCTGCTCCCTCCTCCTCCTCCTCCTCCTCCTTCATCACTGCTGCCAGCCTCAGGCAGGCTGTGCCACAGCTCAGGCCACCAGTAATAAGGAGCTGCTGAGAGTAAGCACCCAAGGTAGACAGCGAATATCACTCTGCGCGTTCGGGCTGGATAGGAGACCGTATGGTAGCGTAGCGGATGGCAAACAGCAATGTAGCGGTCAATGGTGAGAGGCACGGTGATCCAAATGGAGGTGTGGATTGAGGAGAACTCCAGAACTTGGACTGCACTGTTCAGTGATGGTGGCAGCGGCGTAGCCAATATAAAATCCTCCAGTATGAAATCAACAAAGACAATGAGGAGCAGAACTAGAATGTCGGCAGCTGCCAGAGCCAGGAGATAGTTGTAGGAGGACTTCTGACGACGCAGCACCAGCTGGGACAGGATAACCACCGTCAGGATGTTAGCTGGACAGAGGGATTGAGAAAATGATGGGAAGGGGAAAAGTATGGTGTAGTTGGGAAATAAATGTGCACAGGTATATGCAGGGAGGGAAACAGAGAAATGTGATTGTTAGTTGACTGCAAATTGAAACAGACACTGATAAACAAAAAGGCAGTAGAAAGGAAATTGACAGCTGCAGAGATGCTACTGACAAGACATGTACTGGAGGCGCTGCCATGAGCTCAACACAATAAAAACACGTGTGAATTGGATTAAATTTTTTCAGCACAATCAACAAGTACCAATTAGAGCATGCAAAGTGAACAAAGGATGCTTTAAAAAGTCTGTCTTTGTTCTCCGTCGTCTCTCTCTCTTTATTGCTCACTTCTCTTTTTGTCTTCATCAACACCTGCTATCTAATTCCAGCAGCACCTGCCTCTCTCTTTGGCCAAATTGTTCTCTCTAATAAAGAGTAAAACAGGCAGACAACATGCAGCATCACAGTGCTGGCAATCTGCTGAGTTCACTACTGTCTGCCATCCTGCCACCAGCAATTTACCTCCAAGAATAAAGCACAAGGACAGCCTGTCTCTCCCTGCCTGCCTCTCTTTCTCAGTCTTTACCCCAATGTTTACCTTGATACCTTATCAGTCATGTTGCCAAGTTTCTCTCTTCATTTATTTATTCCATCTCTCTTTTACAGGATGGATATATATTCCTGGAAGAAACCTCAATTCTTCCTTTAAAAACAGGTTGACACAAAGGCCTGCATGTGATTTATTACATTGTTGCTTTTACCAAAGCATAACCAGTAGTACAGCTGCATAGCTTGTCTCTTACCGCTTTGACAAATGATCTATTATTTCCAAACAATTTGGATAATATCATTTATATAATATCATACATATATATATATATATAATATATATATATATATATATATATATATATATATATATATATATATATATATATATATATATATATATATATATATATATATATATATATATATATATATATATGCTTGTATGTTAGCTTGAAAAAGCCCGAAAGACTTGTTGTTTTTGGTGACTGGAAAATTAGAATTTAAAATTGCCCCCCCTCTCTTCTGGCTAAAGGAAGAAGAGCAAATGAGCAGCGTTGTTCAAGCCAACTGGAAACTGGAAATGCACCTGATAAAATTAGGTTTTCAAATCTTAAAATGAGCAGTGATCTCTGCTTTCAGGGACATGCTTGCCAAAAACAGTCTCATACTAACTTACATTAACCACACTGACCAGACAAACAGATACGAGTTCCTTTTAACTGAACAAAACTGCTCCAATTTGAAATCATAGGTGCACGATGTTGACACAGAACATTTGACTTTTCAACATAGTTTCTTACAGTCACTATTTAACTAAGCAATCAAGTCAACTTGCACAAACTGGGCTTTGTTCATGAGGTCTTTGTAGATCTGTGAGTAGATTTATACATAAACCACCTCCCTAAAAACCTTCTTTGGGTTCATAAATGCCTCTTAAAACCAGGATTTGATTGTAAGAATGTATCTATGTTCATATAGCATTTACTGCTCATTAACTAGCAGAAATCTATGCCCAGGGACCACTTTATAAGAAGGTGTAAAGCTGCATCCACATCCTGCGTGTCAATCTGGCGCATGTTAACCTTTGTGTCGTGTTCGTTTCTCCCCCCTTACTTTAGTGCTCCCGGTCAAATTTGACCGGCCTGTTTTAACTGCTCCTACATTAACAGAAAAACCACTGATTAACACCAAATTTTATTTTACTCCTTTTTAAGCTGTAAACAATGTCTCAGACCACTGGTTTAAATGGATAACTGCAGTGAATATACATAAAATAGACACAGAAATAGTCAACTGTATTCCAAAATTATCATTTATTGTAAAAAGAAAGTAACAAAAATCAAAACAGTGACCAAATTCACACATCAACATGAGCCTATCATTTGTATGTGTGTGCGTGTATGTGTGTGTGTGTGTGGGTGTGTGTGTGTGTGTGGGGGGGGGGGGGGGGGGGGGGGGGTGTGTCTTCACACACAGGAGTGGCATCCTAACAATATTTTCTACTCTTGCTCTTCCTCCTCTTTCCTGGGTGGATGAATACCAGAGCAAATTGCCATCCTTGGACTGGAATATCACGGGACAGCTCTCACCGCTACACCGGGCTGTGGGCTCGAATGTGAATGTTCAGCACCGAACAGCTCCCACCACTTCTCCGGGCTGTGGGAGCTGTCCGGTGCTGAACATTCACATTCAGCACTGGACAGCTCCCACAGCCCGGAGAAGTGGTGGGAGCTGTCCAGTGCTGAAGTGGTGGGAGCTGTCCGGTGCTGAACATTCACATTCAGCACTGGTCAGCTCCCACAGCCTGGACAAGTGGTGGGAGCTGTCCAGTGCTGAACATTCACATTTTACACTGGACAGCTCCCACCACTTCTCCAGGCTGTGGGAGCTGTCCAGTGCTGAAGTGGTGGAAGCTGTCCAGTGCTGAACATTCACATTCAGCACTGGTCAGCTCCCACAGCCTGGAGAAGTGGTGGGAGCTGTCCAGTGCTGAATATTCACATTCAGCACTGGTCAGCTCCCACAGCCTGGAGAAGTGGTGGGAGCTGTCCAGTGCTGAAGTGGTGGGAGCTGTCCAGTGCTGAACATTAACATTCAGCACTGGACAGCTCCCACAGCCCGGAGAAGTGGTGGGAGCTGTCCAGTGCTGAATATTCACATTCAGCACTGGTCAGCTCCCACAGCCTGGAGAAGTGGTGGGAGCTATCCAGTGCTGAACATGGTAAATGGTAAATGGTAAATGGACTGCACCTATATACCGCTTTATCAGCACCAAGGTGCCCTCAAAGCGGTTTACAATTGGCCTCACATTCACCCATTCACGCACACATTCACACACTGATGGCCAAGGCTACCACGCAGGGTGCCACATGCTCACCAGGAGCAACTTGGGGTCATTCACATTTTACACTGGACAGCTCCCACAGCCCGGAGAAGTGGTGGGAGCTGTCCAGTGCTGAAGTGGTGGGAGCTGTCCGGTGCTGAACATTAACATTCAGCACCGGACAGCTCCCACAGCCCGGAGAAGTGGTGGGAGCTGTCCGGTGCTGAACAGTAACATTCAGCACTGGACAGCTCCCACAGCCCGGAGAAGTGGTGGGAGCTGTCAGGTGCTGAACATTAACATTCAGCACTGGACAGCTCCCACAGCCTGGAGAAGTGGTGGGAGCTGTCCAGTGCTGAATATTCACATTCAGCACTGGACAGCTCCCACAGCCCGGAAAAGTGGTGGGAGCTGTCCAGTGCTGAAGTGGTGGGAGCTGTCCGGTGCTGAACATTCACATCTGAGTGAGCAAACAATCACCTTTCAGGATCCACTACAGTTTACTTATCGTCGTGGTGTTGAAGTTGAAGAAGCCATCATACATCTACCTCAATGAACCCACAGTCATCTGGACAAAGCAAGCAGCACTGTGAGGATCATGTTATTCGATTTCTCCTCATAAGAAACTCCAGAAGATACAGGTGGATGCTTCCACCATCACCTGGATCACTGACTACCTGACTAACAGACCACAGTTTGAGAGATTGTTGGTTGCGTGTCTGACCAGGCGGTCAGCAGAACAAGAGCACCACAGGGGACTGTGAGTCCTCTTAACTCTGTACACCTCCGACTTCCAGGAGAGGTCAGAGTCCTGTCATCTGCAGAAATACTCAGATAACTCTGCAGCTGCAGGGTGCATCAATGATGGACAAACGACTCCAAACAGAGAACTGATGGACCAATTTAAGGCATGGTGTGGAAGCAATCATCTCATCTTGAACATGAACAAAACAAAGCCCATAACATGGACGCTACAGGAGATCCTTCCTGCCCACAGCTATAACCATTAATAATGAATTATTGAAGAGACTTAAATCAAGACAGATACTGCAACAATTAATTTCCCTTTGGGTATAAATGAAGTATTTCTTAATCTGAACAGGAATCATACCTGATGGAGACAGAGACATGCAAACTCTGAAGGTAAGGGCTTATAATTATATTGCGAATTTTATTGAAATGCATTTTTGCAGACAGAAGATGTTTTGTTTTAAACAAAGATGACAAGTAACATAATCAGTAGCTCAAATATGCAAAATTAAGATAAGTGTAATACAGTTGTAATTTATCCTTATGTCTAAAATGTGTTTTAAAGGTATCCTCATACTGTTAAAATAGCAGACTACATAAGATATGAACCCTGTAAAGTCTGAAAAAAGCTAATCTATGTCCATTCCTTATTTATAAACTCTGTACGCCTGGTCAGATACAGGAGTAGCATTTGTTTGTACATGTAAAAAGTTTGGAACTTCTAAAATGTTTGAATACCAAAACATGCGTAAACTTCCGCAAACAGTTTACACACAAAGTGATTTCAGCTCACATTTCATGAATGACACCCGGTGATAGTTAGATTGTCACCAATGAGTGTTACAACTGCAGCATGGAGTCAACAGTAGTTCTTAAACACCTGTCACACCTGGCCTGTCAGGCTCAGTTCATTCTGCAAATCCTGGCATCGAAGGAAAACACATTTGTGCAATGAAGGCAGCTTAGTTAGCTTCAGCCTTTTTTACACACACATTGCTTTCCATTAATCTGATGGCAGCCCAAAGTGCCACTGTCATGTCTGAATGCACCGATTACTCTACCTGTTTGAAACTAAGACTTAAGGCATCTGTGCTTTTATGAATTACCAAAGGGGAAAGCTGCATCCTCATAACTCCTGTATGAAAAGGACTAAAGATGCTTCTGACACTGAAGTGGAGTTTCAAAGACGTTAATGCACTTAACAGCCATCGCTTTACATGTAGCAATGCATGATCATGTCCTTTTCTTCTCCTGTAATAGTTCTGGGATTTGATTAAATATGGCTGCTTGGAGTCTGGGACATCACATTTCACAGCCTCTGCAGCTATCAAGTGATTACACATGACAAAGTGGCTCTAGATAATGACCGAAGATGCGCTTGCAGGGCACAGGGAATGCGTGCGCGCACACACACACACACACACACGTGTACATGCATGTGCACACACTGATACATGCTTCACTCTGAACATTTGCACACAAATTACCATTAGGGATGCACTAATTCAATGAAGTTCCATCTATCAATAACCATAAATGAGATGTCATTGCTGTTTAAAAGATTTAGCGGACTAATACATGTAGGGCTGCTGGGCTGCACTTTTCTAAAGACCATTGCAGTAACATTCCCTTGTACATGACAACAACCACTGCATAATTAAATTACATCATTTAGAAGTTTGTTTAACTCTATTATTGATTCCTGGGTTTTCAGTACTTTTCTGCTTCTTCCTCTGATTTTTTATTAATGAAAATAATCAAAAATGCAGAAGGTTAATGTTATAGTCCAAATGTTAAATGAACAAATTTAATTACATTTTGAGCATTATAATTTCCCAAGTCTAATGACTTAAGATGGTTCAGTATATGATGTCTTTTGATATTTTGTTTGTATGTTATTTATGTTTTTGAAATATCTTTTGGCTCAGGTGAATCTGATCATGGACAAGAAAGATAATTGGACAGTGTTGGAAAACAACTTCACACACCTATAGAGAGGACACGCCTATAGCCTCCACACCTATAGAGTGACCCTCTTAGCTAAAACTGACAAAAGTTCCATTGTGTTTCTTTTATGTATTGCTGACTCACAATGACGTCACACCTGAGTTGACCACGTTCGGCCTTTCCAAACGTGAGAGTAGCTGCTGCCATTGCTAGTCACTGTTAGTAATATTATTTCACAGCAACTCTACCACTTCCAATGATAAAAAGCAAACAGTATTATGTTTATGTTTGACTTAATGTGATTATTAATGTGAAATCTAATGCTATTACATTAAAATGTTCATTTTGACTTATAGAAATTAATTGATCTGAAAAAAAAAACATGAGAAGACATCAAAATAGATTTGAGTTATTGAGGAATCACTGTTTAAGTAAGTCTCAGTCCATCAAGTTTTTTTTATGCTTTGTCGTTTTCTCGTTGCTCATTGCTGATCAAACACATCTCAGGCCATGTCATTTCCCAGAAAGCCACATCAGAGCTGCCAGTGTGTCACTGAAGCCTCTCACCCGGTTAATCCCACATGAGTGGTCCGTTTCTGTGAGGGGAAAGTTTCCTGCTAATTACATTGCATTACAAATCCCACACAATGAACATCACCTGTAATCCACTTTCTCTATTGTACCTCTGCCCATCAGCGTTCTCGCCGCTGTGCACAAACGGATGAGCACAGAGGAGTGAAATCAAACGGAAACAGTGAGATGTTTGCCATCGCTGACTGGGTATTATTCTGTTTGGGCTGCGGCAGGGCCCCCTCTGCAGATGAACAAAAGGGATCTGTTGCGAGCTTGACATTTCCATTTAGCTGCAGCCACCCTGCAACGGGTTGACTTGCCATTTCAATTGATTCCTGCTCTTTTCATTGTCTTTGGAGCGCCACGGATCTGCTTGGCATTCAGCAGGTGTGCTTTGACAAGGTTCCTTTCAACAGGGACAGGGAAAGTTGGGGTGAAGTATAAGGTGCAGATGGAACGGACAAACAACTGCACTCAAATATATGTGAATGCAAAGTCTTGAACCCCTTTTGTTTTTGTCTGGAAAAATATGAATAAGCAACTCTGCCTGAGAGAGCATTAGAATTTTCCCTCTGTCTACATTTGCTTGCGACTCCGTGTGTGACCTCTTTGTCTATTTGTCTTTTTGTGTTGGAGTGCTTTTCTGTCTCCTCTACCCCCGCTGCTCCTCTAATATAAGAAGGGACAGAGCCATTGACGTTGTTTAGCGGGAAAAGAGAAGGCACAGTGTGCTCCCTGAGGTGTGTAACGAGGCTGACTCATCCCACCATTAAAGGCACGTGTTCAGACGGGCTGTCGACAAAAGACACCACACAGTTTAACCCTCAAAAGCAGAGATAAAACATGAGAGACCACCACTTGTTTGTGCAGCAATCATGGGGCTTTTGTCGTGGGTCCCTCACAGAATAGACAAGGTTTTTGTATAAAGGAAATGATGTCCCTGAAAAAGAAAATGAAAGCAAACGCTGCAATAATTTGGAGGAATTTAGAGGTGAAGTTATCGGGAGGGTAATAAAAGAGGAAGAGAGGAAAACAGGGGGATCAGAGAAAGTGCGGTCCGAGGAAGGTCAGGGAGAGATAGAAAGAGAGGAAGTGATTGGAGAAGGAACGGAGGGAAGGGTTGGAGAGAAACACTGAACAAGACAGACGGGGAGATGGAGAGGAGAGGCAGCAGGAGGAAAGGAACAGAAGTGAGAAACAGAGGAGGTGAATATCAAAGCTTCCTTCAAAGGTCACAGGCACTTTGTTCCCGATGACAACCATCTGCCTTTTGTCTTCTCTAAGTGTCAAACCGGACATAAAGCAGGGGGATCCCTTAATTCCCTAGAGCAAAAACCAGACGCACATTGTCACTGCAAAACCACAGAAATCATGATTTATTACTATTCATCAGTATTCATTTTACACAGTGTGAAATGCAAATGCAACATTATCAGTGAAGCAGATTTTATTCTGAGTAAGCTGGATATGTGAGCCAAGTGTTAACGGGAAATTGTAGAAAAGCTGAAAGGAGGAAAAGGAAAATATTGATGTGACTGCGGTGCTCTGCTGCCTGCTCACCTCAACAAGCATTTGTTTTACAGACAGGCCACAGTGAGCGAAGGTGCGGAGACAAGCGTCCCCGTGTTGTGCAGGTTGTCCTGGTTTCTAAACTGATGCCAACAGTTAGACGGCAACCTGTCATTGTCTTCCATCACTGTGGACAAATGTTCAGCTTTGAAAGGGCAGTGAAAGAGAAAAACAGTCAGAATGAGAATTGGCGTGGATAGAAAGTAGGCATGTCAATTAGAATTGGTTGGTGGATGAGTTAAAAAGGAAATATGTATGAGTTTGAGCTGTAAAATTATTCTCTTGTTGATGATATTGTCTAACGACTACAGGGCTTTGGTTTGTTTTGTGTTCAGCTGCAGTGACTGCATTTTGTTGTCAGCTGATCAAACAAAGTGAGCTCTGTCACAGCACATCTCTGATTTATCGCCTCAAACAACACCTCCCTCCTCCCTTTCTTTCGAGCACACCCTCTCTGCCTTATCTCTGTTATGACAAGCTGACGTGTTCTTTCCAATTCCCTGATTTTTTTTGTTTTTTTTTAAACAGGAGACTGGGGACCAGCCGTCGTTCACAATTTTAACCTTTTTCCATGTGATTTATAGTGTCTATTCACAATCCCTTCCCCTCTCTTTATATACTCCTTTTTGTCCAGTCTACCCTACCTAGTCTCAAAGTCAGTTTTTAGAGTGATAGCATCTATTAACAAGCCACCATCCTTCCACATATGCCCTGTCGCTGGTGCAGATTGACAGATCAATAGTTCAAACTGAAAATCGATGGAGCCCATCTCTTCATTAAGTTCCAGCTGACACTTGGTCTGCGCAGCAGCGTGGAAGCAGTGATTGTTAATGGTGAGCATTCCCAACCTTCTCACCTTGAATATGTGGATAAGTAGGTGTGAGAGGAAACTCAAACGACAGTTATAAGGTTGAAGAGCAACCACAGCTGTGACATGTCCGTGCCACGGTCGAGCAGAAAACATGTGTGTGCTGTTTGCTTTTCATGTGTAATGATTGTTTTCGTGCTAATACATATCACCACTACATATTCATATGAAACATAATGACTTAGTACTGGCCTGTCTAAATGTTTCAGTTTCAAATAACACTGATATATTTAGGTTGTAGAACAGACAAGTTCAGAAACACTCCTCACCAATTTCCATCAGAGACACAATTGCAGACATGGCTGCACTGAAATGTTCTTGTTTCATTACTGACATTTACTATTCTTGCATTATGAACCTACATTTCTCAATCATGTACCTTCAAACATCTGATAGAACAGTATCTACTACAATGAGTTCCTCTTCTGTCTTCTTCTTGATCCACTTTCACTCAGAGATTACGGTATAAAGACATACTTCATCCCGCCTCCACTGTCCCTCTGTACATTCACAGAGATGCCACAAATGAGCAGCACTGCCTCTCTATCTTGTGCTTTCAAAGAGTATTCCACAATCCGAAGACGGCCCCTTTCCTCAACTTTCCTAAAATTAACATTTCTATCTGTACAGCAACACTGGGCTCAGTGGAATGAAACGTTGCGCCGGTCTCCCTCTGTGTGCTTCACGTGGCACGGCGGCGCAGAATAAAGATGCATCAGAGGCAGAATGAACTGGCTGTGTGAATTTGGCTTTTGCCGCCTTTTTTCTATGAGCCTGGAAGAGCTGTTCCCCCGTCTATATGGACTCAATGGGCAAACTGATATAAATGTTTTATTCTAAGGTAATACAACCATAATAATTCATTATTCGAAGCACTAGCTTTTATTAATGTAATATTTTATCTTGCTTTGCTTTAATAAATGCAATAAAACTAAATTACTTTGTTCTAAGCTCTTTTGGAGAACACATTAACAGAGTTCCCAAGTGATTTAAATGGAGACATCTGCAGGAAAATTTCAGGCAAGACAGCAATCTGGCTCGTAAAAGGGGTGTGTCAACGGGAAAAATGATTCAGACATCCAGCACACCTTTAATTGATTTTCCAATACAGTCATAGAGTGTTGCTAATCAGCCGATGGCTGTATAGTGTGTCACTAAGTATCGAGCACTGAGAGGCATGTTGTGGGATACTGACAGTAGGGTTCACCTCTGTAATGCCGGCGCTTGTTAAAGGCTGAGTCAAACAAAGATTTCTTTATCATACTGTCGGCAGCACCGGCGCACATCTCTACTGTCTCAAGCCATGTGGTGGGGTGAGTTGAAACAGAAACAGCGAGAGCGAGTTAGCAATTAATTAAAAATGTGGCAATCCGTTTCAGCTCTGTCGTCTGTAACACACCCACTCGGGGCCTGGAGGTGCTACTTCACTGGCTCTGCTGTTATTAATCGCTCCCTCCCTTTTAGTGCTCTGATCTTCCTTTTCTAATGCTTCTTTTCTTCTTCTTCTTCTGGGTGCCCTTGTCCTCCTTTCTTGTCAGGTCTTCTCATCCACTTTTTGAGTAGCTCCAGTTCCTCACGTCCTCATGTCATAAAGTAATCTTTACTTTTTCTCTCAATCTGCTCTGTTGATGTGACCTCTCTGCCTGCAGCATGCAAGTCAAAGAGTCGTTGCAACTGGTGCATCACTGGCTGATAATCAAAATAGCAGCCACCTATCCATCAAGGGTGTTTGATATGTGTGGGTCCGCAGGTCACACTCTTACTATTTGCACATGCTGCATACATTAAACATTCATGATTCAGCATCAGAGGGGAATGAGCTGTGTCACAATGATTGAACAAGTCACCGCTGCACTCAACTCTGCCATCAATTCAGGCGACTATCGTAAGATTGACTCGCGCTCTCCGGTTTATTCTCACTCAGTAATTAAACAAACCTCGGTCCCATTTGTAAAGGCGGCTCGCTGCAGAGACAGAGATACAACAAGCAGGGTGAATTGCTTGTGCAAGACATCCAGGAGAAATGATTTGGTGGGAATTCACCAGAAAGAAAGACGTTTGCTGTTAAACGACTGCAAATCTCTGGAGTCGCTGCAGTCTTGGGACACAAAGGCTTGTCATTTTGCATTGCAGATGTGGTTTGAACCTGAACAGCTTGAATGTTCCATAACATCTCACTTTCAATTTTTATTAGGAGAAAGAGATCACAGTTAAAGGAGATTTGTTCATTTACGGATGAGCACAAATGATATATTAAAGGTCAAAGGGTGCAAGCACTAAAGGTATAAACTATAGTTTAAGGCTCTGGGTAGACCAAATATTAAAACTGACTGTATGTGCTTTAATGCATTAGATCCTAAAATTCCCGGCAGTTCCAGATGTCTATCAGATTGTCCAGTGGGCTGCAGCATCTGAACGCCAATCTCTGATTAGGAATCAGAGCATTTCCTCTTTCGTTTGACCTCCAGGTTTTCTGTCTGTGTCTCTCCCTGTCTTTGTCTCTCCATTTAACACGCATACACCACTTTACTTCCCGTTGTGAGACTAGGTCAGCACTCGTCTGTCGCCCAGCGGGATATTGGCAGTAAATGGGTCCGACAGTAACTGTGAATGAACTAATCTTTAAATGGTGAAGACAGAAAAAGAAGTTGGTATTAAATCAGGTCAATGAAAGCAGCCATGTAACATAGCATATGTCTGTCCTAGAGGTCAAGACGTGATCATTACACCCTCAATTTCTCATGCAGCTGTAACTGACATATAGCAAAACCAGCCTGGCTGTTTCGTCTTACAAGGCCAAAAGCTCTTTACAATAATTGAAAATAATGGCTTCCAATTTAATGGTGCTCTGCAAGTTCAGTTGCTGTGTTTTCTTCTTAATTTGGAATAAAAGCATCAGAAACTCCAGAGAGACCTGAGCAGAGACAGATAGGTACAAAGTATGCTCGCACAGGTGACAGCCACAAGGTCAGACTGACAACAGCAAGTGTGCGCGAAGCTGAGCAGCAACAGCAGTGCACAACACACTCAAGCAGTCCTGCAAACAAGTGCACAGCAAATCAAGATGCAAAGCGTAACTCTCACAAACCACCAAACAGTCATTAATATAAAAGAAGGACACGTTTATGTGCAGATGAAAGACACACTCATGCACGTCTCCTACCCGGCAGGCCGAGGCATAGCAGGATACTGTAGTAGATGACAGGCAGAGGTCCGAGAGGGCATCCCTGGTTTACTACAGTGGGATCTTGCTCCGTGCTCCCATTTTGGGAAAAACGTGGGGAGATGTGGCTGTACTCCATTGCTTCTTCCTTATCCTCTTCCTCAGCTGTGCTCGGTGTCAAGAAGTCTGCTCACGAGACGAAACTGCTCGGTTGCTGGCGCGAAAGAGAGGGTACTCTGTCCTTGTGTGCCAGTCAACATTGGTATGTGTACACGGGTATTTGTTCAAAAAGGCAAGGTTGAGTGTGTGAGGAGTGAGGAATAGGGAGAGGTGGAGGAGGGAGAGACAACACGCAAGGAGAAGCGGGGAATGATGTGTGTTAGTAGGTGATGAAGAAGAAGGCGGTTAGAGGAGTGAAGAGGGAGGCGTGAGGAGGTGAGTTTGAAGGTAAAAGTGGTGAGGAGAGGATGCTGCGTGAGTGTGAGGGCTGGGGGGAATGGGAAGCGAGTAGAGAGTGCAGCGGGGGGGAGGAGGAAAGAGGAGGAGAGAGGGAGATGGAGGGAAAGAGCACAGTGGAGAGAAGAAAGAGAGGGAGAGACGGAGACTGAGAGGGAGAGTGGAGTCTGCAGGTGGGAGGTGGGGGGATGCTTAGAGAGAGAAAGAGGTGTTTGAGGACATAGAAAAAAGAGGTAATACAATTGATGAGAAGACAGATAAGGGAGGATAAAAAGAGGATTAAGTTAACTGTTGGAAAGGACAGAGTACATATATATTTTTTTTATATTACCTTGTATGTTTCTACCGCCATTTTATTGCATATTCATATACATACTTTCAGTTACAAGGTAGCCAGTGTATTTTCACGCGTGTTCACGTCTAGTTTCATTTCATGAACATGTGGTTTTCACTACATGTGACTGGACATGTGTGCGATGGGAAATGGGGGTTGGGTTTGGTTGCTGAGTCTAATTTGCCATGCAGTGTGAACGGACTGAACCTCCGGCTAGAATGTGCTAATGAACTCTGCTGACACTGGAAAACATCCTCAAGACACATTCAAATCTCTGATTTATTAACTGGCTTGTGTGACTGGCATTTTTTATATAAAAATGGATTTGTTCTGCATGTGAAAACGTAAGAAATGTTTATTCTATTTTCAGCCATAATAGTGCGTATGGTATATTCTGTTGCAGAAACCATTTGTGAAATATGCATACACAACACCGGAGAAGAGCATAGAAAATGTTTATTCATTCTCTCTGGATTGTCAGTAAATGGAAAAAGTGATGGAAGTGTTTCATTTGAGCCCAGCAGGGACCAAAGTAATATCTTAAAACAATTTGTTTGTGTGTGTGTCAAAAACAGAATGGACAATTTCTACAAACTTGAAATGGAGGTGAGAATTTGTTTGTGTTTGACAAGCTGTGACCAGCAACAATGAGACAGAGACAGTAGGTGATCATTATTCGGTGCGCATGACCAGTGTTGTGGGAAGCAGGGTGGAGATGAGCTGCCATTAGTTGTCAGTGCTAATGTGAGCTGGTGGCATTGAGTTAGCGAACAAATACAAGTTTCTACCAAAAACGGGTGTGGGTCAAAGAAGGAGGTCTGTATTGGAGACAGCTGCAACTAAATAAATATACAATAAAAAATACTGGATGCTGCATGTGTTAACATTGGTGTGCCGAGGTACTGAAGAATAAATGCCATGGGGACCGCGTTTCTGTCGGACATGAAATTGTCCTTTTCATATTTCATGTAACTCAGCTGGTTTGTTGCCTTTGTCACTTGGGGAAAACATGAGGAGGCCCTGTCCATCCCATAGACTGGGACATAAACTGAATAAACCCCCTGTAACATCACCCCTAGGCTTTCTGAAGAGTGCTTCTGAGCCCCCTTTTTTATCGCTCTGCACGGCACCATACTGGCATGAACTGACTCCACCCAATCCTGTTCAATTCAGAGACAGTTCACCCTGAGACTGCAGTCTAGAACCCAGCTGGAATACATCTGGTTTAGGGCAGTCACCAGAAATTGTCTTTGCTTTGTCTTAGCTTTGGTAAACCCAACCTACGATGGTAACCACTGTCACCTTACTCTACCTTACATCCATTCCAATATGTCTATCCATCCTAATTTCAGATGTCGCTACCCAACCAACATCTGAAATAAATGCTGCAGAAGCTGAAAAGAGGACTAGTGGAGCTCTGCTGGGACCCACAGTCATCTCACCCGGCTGGTTGATCCACAAGTCCAGTAAGACAGCAGCTGCTAGCTAGCTAAGCTTTGCCCTCAGCCAAAGGCTGTGAGCCACAAGCTACTGGGCAGCCTTCGTCCCTGAACTCACAGCCATTCATGGTCATCCATTAGCACAGTTAACAGCACAGCAAGCCATATACAGTATTTAAATTAAACAGCACGGATGGCAACTTCACCAAATATGCTAAGTAGCTAAAGTGATGACAGCTAGTCATTGATGCCAGAGACAGCTGTCACTCAAAAGCCACGCCCCTAGCTATGCATAGGTTAGTGGCTTTAGGTACATAAAGTACTCCTTTTTGCTATGATAAAAAAAAATCAAAAAGTTAACTGTAACTGTTACTAACATCAGCATACGGATAGAAATTAATAACTTAAGAAATTTGACAATAATAAAATTACCTTTGACTGAAAACTATCTTGTCTAGAGTGCCGACAGCAACACTGAGCCTTATAAACACACAAATCAAATAGAAATCAAAATAGATCAGTTAAGGATCACAAAAAGTCAAAAGCAACAAGTAAACTATTAAGTAACTAAAATAGCTCATTTAGCTCACATGCTCACTTTCACTGAAAGTGGGACAAAGAGGTAAAGAAAAAAACAGGAGTGTAACACAGTAACTGTTTACCTCCCTTCAAACTGGACAGATTTAGAAATGATGTCATTTAAGTGTCTATACAACAGTGGCAGAAATAGCCAGAATAGACTCTTGATACTGAATTTCTTGTGATGTCATTCCACAACATGTCTACGGGGTCAAAATCTAGGTCACTCAGAAAGATGGATTTTCTTTTCCTGAAGCCATTCTGTGGTGGATTTACTTCCTTACTTACTTCCTTGTCCTGCTGGCAGAAAGCCACTCTGATATTATCCTGTAGGATACTGTTTTGGCAGTTTGGGAATTAATATCCCCATGGCAAATGGTCCAGCCCGGGAGGCAGCAGAGCAAACCCATAACGCTCCCTTCAGCAGGCGCCACCATTACGATGATATTTTGATGTTGGTAAGCTGGGCCCTTTTATCAGGGTGGATAGTGAAGTTTTTTCCCAAACATTTCAACTTTTATCTATGTATCGGTTCACAAAACGTAGCCTTGTGGATTGCCAATATTATACTTCCCTTTTTTTTTTTTAAGTTAGGTAACTCCCAGTACTAATATGTGGTTTATCTAACTATAATTGGATGCATGACACTTTGACATGACCTTGCATTCCTTTCCAGCCTCTTGCAGATCAACTACTCTTCATGTCTTTAAAGCGCTCCTTTTTACAAGTTATGCTATGCATCAGCAGAGGCTTCTTATGTACAGACGTGTAAATGTATCTGCTCATAAGAACAGATGCAACTGGATTTGGATTGGTTTGATTTGACTGGGATGTTTTCATACAAACATACACTCAAACAAATATCTGAGTGCCTTTTTTCAGCATCTGAGGCTCTAAGCTACACCTTCAAAATCATTTTTTTTTGTACGTTGGACTCCAGGTTTGCAAAATACTGACTCCAATGAACTTTTCTGGAAGTAAATGTTTGTGTGTTTAAGCATATTGTGTTTGTCAGTTTAATGAAAATCAGGTCATGTTTTAAGGTAAATTGCAGTAATAAACAGTGGACAAACTTTTTCTTCCCACTCTTTTATGAAAGATAAATGTTTAAATTCTCAACTGCTTTTCATTTCATACAGAATTTTACCATATGCTGAGAATAATGGCTTCCCCTTTAAGTGTTGGGAGCTTTTTTTTTTAATTAAAAAAAAAAAAGACTGGCAACTTTCATGTCTCAGTCTTGACAGCTGATTTATAGCCACGTCTTATACTCTGCTAGGGTGTTTTTTTTTTCTCTCTCTCACTTTTTCACATGGCTCAACTCCATCCCCCATTAGTAATTTATGTGCCATATAACTAATTTATTATTGTGGATGTATAGCACTATTTATTTTATAAAGATTTACAGTACAGACTGCTTTAGGCTTTCAGGAGTTGCTACATGTGCAGAAAGGAGACATTTAGCCAGCCTTGGCATGAGCGCTGCCAGCATCATGCCCATTTCGCTGTGCTTTCTGTTATCTTCGTGCCTCCTCAGCACAGTCAGGACATGGCCACCTCTCCCAAGGACTGAAGAAACAGAACCACACTCTGCTTTACTTTGCTGTCTAAACAAGGCACAATATATCATTTGAAAAGTAGAGTATAAGGCTGCGATACGGATCTGAGGGAAGATGAGATCAAAGAGATTTACACAAAGAAAGAAAGGAAGAATGAGGTTTTTGTGAAAGAAAATGAGTCACTTTGCCTCCTGAAAGCAGGAGGAAAATGTTCATCTTTATACCTGCTCTGAGCTTAATTTATGTTATTTTGAACCTCTCCTATCTAGAGACCGGGCACTGTGTGAAATGAAGAATTGATCACAGAAAGTGTCCAATAATGGCTGGCCTGTTTCTGCCACTTGAAACCGATGTGGGAAAGAGTGAGTGGAGGGAAAAGTGGAAAGGAGCAATCACATGCTCTTAATTCTTTTCTCCTACATGTGAACAAATGATTGGGGGGGTGGGTGGGGGGGGGGGTGCTCTACGATTATGCGTTGAATAAAATATGGCCTGATGATGTGAATGGATCACAGAGAAATATGGGGTAGAGGAGGCTGATTCTTCACGAGCAGCTGGTGTGGCTTTAAAAGACTCCCGGAGGGATGGTACTCGCCTGATTTTCAGAACCATTTCAGGCTTAAGGAAATATAAAGGCAGCTCCATGAAATCATCCCCACACCTATGGTATGACAAAAATGTTTATATAGACAAAATTGCTTCAGATAGCATCTTAAACTCCCTACAGAATGATGGAGGTTTTTTCTGATTAAGCGCGTATGACATATTGTGAGCACTGAACATCCCCATGTGACTGGTTAGGTATTAACCTTCTGCTGCTGGTTTTATCTGCAACACCTGCACACCTAATGTCTTTTGGTTTCTTCAGTCTTGACTTTTAGTCTGTTTCTCTCTATGCTCTCCCCCACATGCACTCTGCCACCCTGCTTTTAGGGATTTAGATCCCGATCTAGAGTTTCTGTTTGAACACAGCTATAGTGCTCACATCGTATGGGTTTCATTTCAGTGTGGAAACATATCGTTAGCCTCATAGCATAATTGCCTAAGTCATATTTTGGCCAAATTGAGATATCTGCCTAACTCTACTCTCCTAAGGCTGCTGCATCAATGTGTCTTATTGGCTATATCCACAGCCAATCAGAGGGCTTGTTACATTGCATAATCACAATCTGCCTAAGTCATCGATTCGATTTAGGCATTTTTGACACTATATACAAGATGGCAGCCCCTGAGAAAAAGAGAGCTAAGCTGGCAGCAATTGAGGCATTGACTCTTCTCTTTGATTCATCTGGTAAGCTAGTTCATATTTTTTCAATTTTCAATACAGTAAATGTACTTTTAGTTGATTATAGGACTTATGTAATATAGTTTTACATTTTTTACCAGGTTAAAACACTAATTTTCTTTTCTTTTGCTTCAGGTTCAGGAAACGTACTTAATGATACTAATTTTGAGAAGGACTATAGACCTGAGAAAGAATGCCAGTCAGGAAGTGAGATAGAGACTGGGCAACAGACTGAAGGAGAAACAACAGTTAAATCCTCCAGTGCAGCTTCTGATTCATGGTCAGAAAGTGAACATGACTCTTACTTGGATGCAGACTATAGACCAGAGAAAGATGACTGTTCAGAAAGTAACAGCGATACAGACTCGGCTCAACAAAGTGAGGAAGAAACAGAAGAGGAGGTTGGAGGTGAGAGGAGAGAAGAAACAGGGGCTGCCCTTGAAGCTACAGTTGTGAAACGTCATAAGTGTCCAAGGCCACACATGTGGAAGCGACAGGTGATAAAAGAAAAATGTCTTAAGGGGGAAAGTTTCAAGAATGCAAAGGGACAGGAAAGAGAGTCAAAGACCATGGGTCCACCCTGCAAATCACAGTACTGCTTAAGGTCAACCCTTAGTAACCCTAACCCTTAGTAGTGAGGTTTTTGCCCATCTGCAGTTCAAACACTTTAAGTTGCTCCTAGAGGCCAACCAAAATGTTGAGAAAGTCATAGTCTGGAGTGATGGCTGTGGCTACCAAAATCGGTGTTGTACCATTGCAAATGCATACATAGATCTGGCCATGAAGCATGGTGTCACCATAGAACAAAAATTTCTGGTTGCAGGGTACACCCAAATGGAGTGTGACTCCATGCATAGCCTCATTGAACGGCATACCTTGACAGATATTCACACTCCACGTGATTACATTGTCATCATTCAGACTGCACGTTTGTGTCCATCCCCGTACAAGGTCACCCAGGTATACCACAACGATTTCATGACGCTATCAGGGGCCTATTTCACCAACATCCGACCAGGGAGAAAAGCTGGTGACCCCACAGTCCATGACCTTCGGGCTCTCCAGTACTTGGCAGACAGTAGAATTCGGTACAAATTATATTTTGAGTCTGACTGGGAGGACCTACCTCAACGACTCAGCATTCCCAAAGAACCGTTCCACTGGGTCCGACTCTTTTCTGCTCAGTTACCAATTACTGTCAGGAAATTCAATGACCTGCAGGCAATGAAGCCAATACTACCAAGAGTGACCCACCAGTACTATGACAACCTCCCTCATCAATAGACATTGTGAAAATGCACCCGGCACCTGAGTGGGACTTAATAGCCTGGTAAATTTTGGCAAGAGAAATGTAAGAAGAAAATGTAAGCAATGTAATGTAGATGTATGTAAGAGTAAAAATGCCTAAGTCATGGTATATGTTCTGCAAGATTTGCCTAAGTCACTTTTCTTTGTGATGTAGTTCTTGTTGTTTCTTTTCTTTTTTAAGTAATATGTTCACACATCTGTTCGAAATAACTGGCATAGTATAAAATAAAAAGTCCTATCTGTTTTCCAGAAAAATGCATTTTTCTGTTTTTCCGAAAACCTTGAAATATGACTTAGGCAATTATGCTATGAGGCTAACGATATGGGGAAATGTTTCTCCAGCATCCCAAAGTGTCCAATACTGTTAATTTTAAAACTTGATTCATCACTTTTTCTGAACCATAAAAATATCAAACATTCAACTTTACAATCTGAAACTGAAGTATTTGGCATTTGTTGTTTCTGACTTGAAGCAGCTGTGTGTAACGTTATAACCTTAAAAGTATCATTCTAGATTGTTTCAGTGTGTCATATTCGGGTGGATACTGCCTCTCCACTTCGGGGGGGGGGGCAGTATCGTGCCTCTGCAGGATCACAGTGCGTGCACAGCTGAGGGGGGGGCGGTGTATCTCCTCTGTCTCAGAGCCACAGTCCCTGGGTGAAGGTAGCTTTTGTTTGCCTTAGAGATACTCTCATTTTCTCCCACAGCCAAGACGACATCATAACCTGTCTCCCCTATATATCCTGTGTCCTTTTCTGACCTTTTCAATGTTACTGGTTTTACCTGCCAGTGTTTTGTATTGAATGCAGATTTTGTTGGCTGTTTTTAGTTAATTCATGATGCATACAAGTTTATGTAAATAAATCAGAAATTCAACTGCTGGAGGTGATCATAGAATTCAAAAACATTTGGAGCAACAGCAGTCCATGGTTGAGCGGCTTCAGCAATGTCCTCTATGAATGACAAGTTTAACAGGCATCAGAAAATGTCTATTGATCAGTCTGTTTGAGCTTCCTGAACTCGTATGTGTTCTTCCACACGAATAGGGATTTGTGCATCAGAAAATACGGGCCAGAGAGCCTTTAGGAGCCAGATCTTTAAGTGCATTTGAGCCATAATTTGGAAAGACTTTAAGAAAGCACAACACTTTTGATAGCTTTTAACTTCATGACCCCTGGAAGAATGGCCTCGAGTGAATTATTTTTTTTTCATTATTTTTATGAAATTGTAACTGTAAGAAACACAAAGGAAAAAGATTGTGATTATTAAACAATTTGATTTGATAAATATATGGAAACTGCAGAGGTAAGAACAATTTTTCTATCACCTTTACCTCCCAATTCCTTTCAATAGCACCATCTACTGGCCAATTTGATGTCAAATTTGGAGGTTTTTTTCCAAATTCCTAACAAGCATGCATAAAAGTTTCATTAACATCAGTCATTCACATTTGTAAAATCTGGCATCTTAAATGTCATTGATTTATAAACAACCATTTAAAATAATAGAACAGATGGCACTTTGCATGCAGCCTACACTGACGTATACCATCATACATATAATATTTATGATATGAATACCAAATTTCAGATTGTTATGTCAGCTGTCATGTCACGACACTCTGACATGTGAATTGTAGTACCCCATATACAGAAAGTTTAGCAAAATTAGTTGTGTTTACAAGATTTCCATCAGTACATCACAACATACAGGACAAAGATTATCTTTGGGCCACGCCCACAAGTTTGATTAACACATAGCTTTGAAACATGCCAGTCAAACCAAACCAATCCAAGTAAATGTTTTTTTTTTCCTAATGATCTCTTTCTTAGTTCAGTACCCTTACATCACTAATACAATGTCCAAAATGTGTGGAAAAATGTGAAGACATGAGGACAAATGAGCGTGTCAAACTTTTAAATAGTTCCCACCTCACTTTTAATGCGGTTTTCTCCGTTTCCATTGTTTAAACAAGCAGACACATTCTGTATGATTTCTTTTTACGTATCTTTCAAGGGAAAAATAGAGAACTAACACTGGACAGGCTTTTTAACCAGGATGAGACTTGATCTGACTTCTGTCTGTCGCAGAGAGGTTCTGGCTGTCCTGCAGCAGGGATGCAGGTAGATGTGTGTCCAGCATTGAAGCCCAGCCGTTTCTTCTCTGGCTGGAGAAAGAAGCATCTTACGGTCTCTGTATTGTTCTGCTGTTCATCACACCATTCAGCGTACTGAACATGACAAAGTCATCCACCTCCCGGAGACTCTGGAGGAGCTTGAGAGAACATCCTGTGGATTTCCAGGACAACCGAAACACAAAGATTTCCTGGATCAGTAATCAAGATCAAAGTCATTATTAACCATCAATGTTAAAAAATATCATTTTAATAAGAAAATTTTTAAAGTCACAACCACTTACTTTGAAACAAAATATTTATTTATTTAATAATAATTTAAATAGTAAATTAAAATGAGTAAAAGTATAGAAGAAAAATATAGAAATTCAGATGACATTTCTACTAATATATACAAAATATTACTATTTTTGCTGTTTCTCTCAAAATAATTCTGTTATTGTCACGTGTCACTGTCAGCTATCCAATAAAAAGTGTTCTTCATCACAGTTCTTCACTGGATTGTAGTGTTATTCAAATAATAATCCTATGAACCATTTCCAGTTGAACAAATCATAATCCCAACAGCACGTAGCTAAGTGAACAAGTCATGAAAGGACAAGATGAAAATGATAACTGTGCTGTGCTCATGCAATATTTCAAAAACAAGGCCAATTAAAAACTTGAAGCTAAAATAGTTGGTAAGATATTTTAAATCATGCATGTCTTTTTCAAGCAGCAATCTCAAAAACAAATTCCTTCACAGTTTCTCGCCAAATTTAGGTCTCATATGTGTATGAGACCTATGTGTGTGTGGTCTCATAACTGCATAATAATTCAGAACTTTCACCCATGTGTGTTTCGATGTCTGGGTCTGTGTTATTAACCAATAATACCAGCATTACACACCTTGTCTGGGAACCTCACATTGCCAGGTCCTAACAAAACTGAACAGCTGGGTGCAGGCATCCAGGCATCACATCCAGGTTTTTGTGTGTACAAATTTAAGTGAAAAAAGTGTCTTGACACTATGGCTATCTCTGGAATATTGTTGGGGTGTTTTACTCTTGATCAGAGGTCGGTGAAATGAAAATGAAGCTTTAATGAGCTAAATAGTAAAGAAAGAAGCGATGAGAATTAGAGCAGGAAAGATTCAGAGAGATTAATGGGGGCTCCAAATATCTAGAGGCCAATGATTTCATCCTCTACTTTTTAATTTCATTGGAAAGGTGTCATGCATCAGTTTACATTAATTATGGATGCCTTCTGTGACGCCTGAGGGGTTGGTTTTGTGTGCCTGCAAAATTGGAACCTGGATTTGGAGAGGAGTGGGTCAGCGAGGTCACACGTGAGCACCGAGCCGCTTGTTCTTTCCTACTACCTAACAATTTAGAGCTGGCAGTCAAAGAATAATGAGAGGACTGGGAAGAAACAGGAGAAAGAATGAAAGAGTGAGAGACAATATGAGAGGGGGTTGTTCAATAAAACATAACAGAGGGAAAGAGATGGATGAATGACCAGGTGTGCTTTACACGGCTGTTGACAGCAAGCCACCACAGACAGTACGTGTGCAATGACGTGCTCTGTTATGGATGCCTCAGACCAGGATCACTAATCTTAATCATTTTCATATCTAGCTGCAGCTTTTCATGCCCAGGCAGGCTCTCTGTCCACTCACACTCCTCCTGGATGGGTCTCTCTGGGCTGGACACTCCTGCTCCTGTCCTTTGCCAGCACCAGGGACCAGCTGGTCTGAACAGGCTCTTGTAATTCCTCTGTTATTAGACTTGGGAAATGAAGACATTTAACATGGATGCAGCTGAGACTAAAGCCCCCACGGCCCTGTGTGTAAATTACATTGCTCTTGCAAACTGTCCTATTAAAATATGACCACTGAGAAGGGTCTTTGGTTCTGTAAAATGCAGTGATGACTTAGTTTCTGTAGTGTGTGTGTGTGTGTGTGTGTGTCTACGTGTGTGTGTGTGTGTTTAATCATTGTCACCAAGAAATGGAATTACATTTTTTTTAAAAGTTCTTTCATTTTTACTTTTGATGCATTAGTTTTATAGTACTTTTCACTAAAAAACAAAAACAAACAACAACAACAACAAAACCCTTGTCAGTGTCTCTGCCCGCAGGCTCTCACTAGTTTCCATCTGACTCTCATGTTTGTTCTGATTTTCCATCATCTGCTTTTACTGATTTTTGAAGAGCTTCAATCTGATTTTTGGATGTTTGTTGTTGTCTGGTGTCTTTGTTTGCAGTGAGGTTTCTCCTATTGATCACAGCGGATTGCTTCCACTTTTGTTTGATCAAGTGTGTACATATTTGGAGCAGCTTGTCATTCTGGTCACGCAGCCAAGTGACATGGCAGTATTGGTTTCAAATATTCTTTCTGTGTGTGTGTGTGTGTGTGTGTGTTTGCTTGTGTGAATGTTTATTCTGACTTTCCACGTCCTAAGAGGCAGTTTCAGAAACAAAAGTCAGAATGCCAAGGACCTGTGTTTTCCTAAAGTGTAGGCCGCGGCCCCCTGGTGGGCCGTCGTGGTACTGCAGACGGGCTGTGAGCAGTAATTAAAAGTAAACAAATAAGTTTTAAAAACTCGATTTAAAAAAAAGATTTTAATTACTGTAAAATATTTATGACACGATTAAAAAATATTTTAAAGTAATAAACAAACCAATTGAGTGTTATTTTACTGTTATCTTATTTGTTGACCCCTTACATTAATATTGGAACGGAGCCTCTAGTCTTCTATGTTGGTCACAGCTGTGATAAAAGGTTTGGATGGATGAGATTTTTCACATTTCAAATTGGGCCACAGTATTCTGAAGTTTGGTAATGGCTGCCAAGGACCATGCCTTTGGCTGCCACCTGATGGTGGGCCCATGGAAGACTGAAAAAGAAGTTATGTAATTTGGGGAAGATTTGGAGTAGGGTAGCTGCTCCGCCACATTGAGAGGAGCCAGTTGAGGTGATTTAAGTATCTGCTTGGGAGGATGCCATCTGGATGCCTCCCTGTGGAGGTGTTTCGGGCAGCTCCAACGAGGAAGAGGCCCCAGGGCAGACCCAGGACACACTGGAGAGTTTAAAGATTAAATCTCTTTCTGACTTGGGAACTCCCCAGTCATTTATATATATATATATATATATATATATATATATATATATATATATATATTATATATATATATATATATATATATATTTATATATATACACAGTCATGGAAAAAAATGATTAGACCACCCTTGTTTTCTTCAGTTTCTTGTTCATTTTAATGCCTGGTACAACTAAAGGTACATTTGTTTGGGCAATCATAAAGATAACCACAAAGATTGCTCATAAGAGTTTTATTTAAGAGCTGATATCTTACCATTTTCCATGGTTTTCTTGATTATAACCTAAATCACTTAAGTTTTTACATCAATAGCTATGGCGTTGTACTGCCAAAAACACTGCTTTTATGCATTCAGTGTTTTCTTTTCTGTCTGTTTTAGTCACATGATGACATTTAGTGGTACCAGGTATTAAAATGAACAAGAAAGTGAAGAAAAAAAATGGTGGTCTAATAATTTTTTCCATGACAGTATATATATATATATATATATATATATATATATATATATATATTATGTGGTTATCGTTATGTTTGTCTAAACAAATGTACCTTTAGTTGTACCAGGCATTAAAATGAACAAGAAACTGAAGAAAACAAGGGTGGTCTAATAATAAAATACACTCAATAATCTTTGTATTGTTATGGCGTTTGTTCAGTTTGCTCCAGAACAGAACGGTCCTACAGCGGCTCCTGTACTCGCAGCGCCCCCCACTGGCTCCATCTCGTCATTACAACACACTCAGTCAACAGTGACTATTCCCTGATGTGAACATCCGTTGTTTGGGATCGACAGGCCCGTTCCGTCCAGGAGACGACAGCTTGTTCCAGGACCAGCGGAGATTTGGAGCAGGCCTGGCCGGACTTGAAACTCTCTGGCGGTAGGTTTCGAGCAGGTTGTTGTCGCTCTCCGTAACGTTACTCAGACGCCTTTTTTTTTTTTTTTTTGGCCTGCTGAATTGACCCGCCCCGTTAACAAATATGTAAACATTTCGCTGTTTGTAAACTGTAGCCGCCCACAAGAGCGTAGGATTTTTTAAATTCTTATTTTTTTAAGGAGAGTTCCAGGGAATGTTTTATATCTCTGACTTGGTTTGTAAGTCCATGAGCTAATGCTACAATGCTACAAAGTGTTGTTGAGATGAAATAATGACATGCGCAGAGGCAGAGATGACTGTCCACAATGTTTAAAAAAATAAGGCCCCACAAACGTTTATCCGTTTAAATTTGTTACATAACCTATCATGCTATTATTTCCTACAAATTGCGTAACATTGTAATACGCCCTGTATAAAATTTAACAATGTTAGGTCTTTTTGCAGTTGATATTTTTGACATGTCATGATGGTAAAGTATGGTATGATTGCAAACCTGCTCCTCCTGCTGTGATTTGATGGTCAGTTTGACCATAAACTGACTTTGCATGAACTAAATGGGCCCATGGCTCTATCCACATATAGATATTACATATTTCTTCCATACAGGAACGTCTGTAATGTTTACTAAAGTACTGATACATAGGTGTAGGTATATCTGACGTCATATTGAGATCCTGTCAACATAAAGCTTCTCGAAGCAATATGGCAGTATTGATTCGCTCTTATGGAAAGCTTCCTTATGGAAGCATCAGCCTCATCCACAACCAGTGATCCAGCTGCAGCTCTGACTAAAAGAAGTAGCAGAAATTATACTCCTTTTTAAATCTTTTAATGTTTATCTGTTAGCTCTTTTGTTATTTTTTTCCCCATTGCTCTGCACATCATGCCTACAATTTGCTTGTTTTCTTTCTAGGAGCACACTTTGATCCCCATCGTGCTGACACTTCTGACGCTCCAGTGTCGCCATGCACTTGTCAACAAGACATGCCGCTCTTCTGTGTCTGCTGGTTGGGGCTTCGGCCTCTATTCAACCCCCCCAGACAGGTGAGATAGAGCCATTGTAAAGCTCAGGAGTTTGAGTCAAATTCAAGCAAGAGGAAATGGGAGTTAGGCATCAAATGTCTAAATGGCCACATATTATGGTGTTTTTCCATGACATTGGTACAATACAGTGTGATACATCTCATTTTCTTCTTTTCTTTTGTGGGCAGTTCCCACTAACTGATTATTTTTGGGGGTAATTGTTGAGTTTCTAAGTGAGCTGAATGCAGTACTGTAAAGACACAGTGGGCCAGTATTGGATATAGAACAGCCACAGTAGTTGTCACAAGAAATGCTGAAGACTGATAATAATAAGTAAAACAAATAATAAAAAGCCGCCAGCGGTGGCTATTTTATTTCTTTGTTCTAAAGACGCGTTTCAACAAAACTTTCCTCAGTTAACATTATTGTCTGGATTCACTACAGAATTGATCTAAAAGATGAGGGAATCAGTTTGTGACAGGTCATATTATGCTCTTTGGGCATTGTTTTAGGCAATATCTGGACCAAAGAAGTCATTTTTCTCACACTGGAGACACTGCTCCTGAACTGCCAGACATTTGTAGTCTAGATTTTCCTTCTTTTACATCATGGCATCATCTTGAAAAGCACTTGCATAAGAAAGATCAGCTGACCAATGAGGACTAACTGGGATTTTTCTTTTGTTTTTTTTAATGTGTGTGTGTGTTTTTGTTTCTCAGTATGTAATCTCTTTTCCAGTAGACCCTTCATATAAAATCATCACTTTTTTTTTGAAGTGTCATTAACCTATGTGAGCATAACATGGCCCCTGCAGAGTTGCTGGTCCAGCAGCAAAGATATTCAGTGTAAATTTGAAATACAAATAAAAAAAATAAAAAAAAAAACAGCAAGTCCTCATTTGAAAAGCAGAATTTCTGTTACATTGAGTTCAAAATTAGCATTACAGATACCTGCAGATTATCAAAATAAGTTGCTGTTTATCATTATGCCCCAGATTCTTAAAAAAGACTGCCTTTTTTGTTTTTAAATTCATGCAACATAGGCAACTGATCATATTTACGAATTAAGCAATGCAGATATTGCTGAGACAGTAAATGTCCCCTCAGTGTTTTTGGATAAGCAGCAGGCGACCTCACTAATCTCCCGTCAGAAGAGGAACACTGGAACGTCAGCCTCCACCCTGGAGCAGGCCTGCATGGAGAAGGTGTGCACCTATGATGAGGCCAGAAGGTTCTTCCAGGACTCTTATCGTACGGTGAGCTCGCAGCGAATTCCCTTATTTCTCTCTTTCATCCTTACGCCTCTATGTGATGATTGACACAGTCTGCAAGCCTGGCCACCCATTATCTTTTGCAATATCTCTTCTAGGACATCTTCTGGTCAGTCTATATCGGTAAGTTCTCACACTGTTGCATCTATGTTGTCCAAAAATGGTAACATTTGATTTATAGAGCCTTGGCAATGACTGCCATCACTTCCCTTCAGTAGTAATTCTATTTCAGTGTACAGTCATTAGTAGTGCATTACATCTTCTCATAGACCTGTTCTTTGTTAGATGGAGACCAGTGTGCAGAGAATCCTTGCAAGAACGGGGCCATGTGTTCAGACAGTGTAGGAGGCTATGACTGTGTCTGCAAGTCAGGTTTCACTGGAGTCCACTGTGAAAAAGGTGAGAGCGAACATCAGCATGCAAGGATCATTTTTTGGCTCAATTTTTCTTTCTTGCTATTATTGCACATGTTGCGCTGCATTCCTTTACTGTTTCTAACGATGCAGACCAAACGCTTTGCACCCTGGAAAAGGACAAGGGTTGCTCGCAGTTCTGTAAACCAGGATACACGTCTTATGAGTGTTCCTGTGCCCGGGGATGGAAGCTCAGCCGCACAGACAAGAACAAGTGTGAGCCTGCAGGTATGATTGTTACATTTCCTTCTAATAAAAGTCAAACTGAACTCCATGTCTTTATTGCTGTTTTGTGCAGTATCTGTATGTGCTGTAAATCCGTAAATTTTGTTGCGCTGATTACAAATTCAAAGGGATGAGCAGGATGGGTCGGGCCAGATGTGATTAGTTGTATATTGCGCGGTGTTTTTCTGTGGTAGGAATAGGGTATGTGTGAAATTTGGGGAATATATTGTGAGTTGTAAATCCTTATGCTGTTGCTCTTGGTTTACTGTATTCCTTGTATGTATGACAACTACTTAATATGACTGTGGAAAAAAAGTAATAATAATCTTACTCCTCTGTCAGTTTCATTCCCCTGTGGTAAATTGAACTCTTTGAGTCAGTGGGAAAGCAGACAGTCCACCAATGCCCGCAGCAGCTTTGAAGGAATCAGCTGTACTTCCATGGAGTGTCCTTGGCAGGTAGAAGGCACACACGCTTTCACACACACTGCACAGGTGCTCCAATAGGTGTCTGTGATGTGTTTCTACGATATGTTCATCTTATTTTCAGGCTTTGCTGAAGAGTCCAGAGTCTGTAGGTTACTGCAGTGGAGTCATCCTGAAGGAGAACCTGGTCTTGACTTCAGCTCAGTGTGCAAACAAATACAGCTCCTTCCAGGTGGTGGTTGGTGAGTAAGCAGAACACAGGATCATTACTTTGTTGTCAATGCCACAACTGTCTTCAGATGCCCCAGTTTAAAATTATATTCACAGTCAAACCTTTTCATTTAACCTGTGAAAATGCACTTCATTGTCCCTGTTCTGACGTTGGGAAGGAAACCTGAAATAACACATTGAATACATGCATATTTGTTTACAATATTGTATGCAAGCCAGTATGTGTTTCAGTGTACATGCAGGTATTTTGGAGTTGCAAAATTTAATTTTGTTGAGGTAACTAAATGAACTAGAAAAGCACTCGGAGAGCGCAGACCTCCGCCAAGCACAACAGTTCTCCCATATAGCGATTTACAGATTGCGATCAAAATCCGCGTTCTGATAGAGGTTCCCATTGTCAATCCCTGAGTCAAATTTCATGAGTTTTGGGCAATAATTAACGGAGATATTGAGAAACAAAATTTTCGGTCCCATTTACCACAATGTTATCGAAAATTTGAAAGTGATCCAGAATCCAGGATTTCTTCCGGATCACACCCAAAATGAAATCAGTTCTTCCTTTTCACATTTCTGACAACTCCTGAAAATTACATCAAAATCCATCCATAGCTTTTTGAGTTATCTTGTACACACACAGACAGACAGACATAACATGACCTCCTTAGGCGGAGGTAATTATGAACTACTGTCAGATAATAGGTTCTCCGTATAAAGAAAAAGGTAAAGTTTCATATAAAGAAGATAGATTTTTAAGGATCATTCCAGAGGTAACACAGCTAAAGGTCTATTGTTAGATGTTAAGGAGTGTAACGTTTAGTTAGGAACTGAAACAACTGAATGAATGAATGAATGAATTGAAGCAGTTTTGAGTGAGAATGGAGTATGTGTTTAATACTGGCTCTTAGGGAAATCAACCTGTGTCAGAATTTTTAAAAAAAAAAAATTAAATTAATAATTTAAGCCTCTGACAAACGCAAAGGTGGGAGTTGTCATCACCTTGTTATTAGTTCATACAAGCTGATCACTGAATAACATGCAAATGTCTGTCAATAGTTCCAAAAGGAGGAGAATTCATGGCCTCTGCTTCTAACACTTGCCTATTTTCTTGTAAAAGTATTGATCCAGTTCTGTGGAAGCAGAGGACATGGACCGTGCAAGTGCTATCATTAATTGCCATTTTTCTGCAAACACATATTCTGTTCTCGCTCAAAACTGCTTTGATTGACATAGTTTCAGTCTCTAACGAACGTTTACCCTCCTTAATAGATAGGGTTTTAACTTTTAGAGTAGCACTGTGAAGGATTTAGCGACATCTAGTGGGAACAATGCTGTTTGGAGCAGAATGATTACTCTTCACCTTACCCTTCCTTCCAAGCCTGCAAGAATAAATGATGGTAGATTCTTCTTTGTTTTGTTGTGTCTGAGTTGCTGTATAACTCAGACACATAACTGTGTGGCATATTAAACTTTGCTAAGGACTTGAAATGCCCATGCTCATTCAAAGGTAACAATACCTGCTCATTCTCATGCAGATGTCTGCGCTCATCCAGTTAGTTTGACAATTTTAAGAATTAATATGCTCATTACGTTTACATTATGGAACATAAAAATATGCCATTCTAACAATCAGGAACAACTGGATGACCAATGAATTCCAGTAACCCAGTGCAAATGTTGCAGACGTTTGTGTTCTAACTTGCAGCCTCCTCCCAACATGCGTATAAAACTTCAGGATGACACCAGTTATGTAAAGCAGGCTAATCAAAGGAATTTATGCTAATTAGTATAAATAACAAGCCTGGAATAAAACTGACATAATAAAACAGTCTGTACATTTGGATACTTCCTCTCTTTTCAGGAATTTGATGTTACACAGACTAGATTTGATGTGTATCTTTTATACCTTGTGAGGGGTGTTACTGCATGTCATGACTTAATATTACTATACACAGCTCAAAGTACAAGGATGTCAAAAACTGAACTGTATTCTGATACTCTGATTTTTTTGTGACCTACACCTCCTCAGGCAAGCGCAGCACCAACAGTGATGAAGAAGGGCAGACACTGTATGTAAAAATAGTTCATGTCCACCCTCGTTATGTGGAAGACCGTCCTGAAAATGACCTGGCCGTGATCGAGCTCCGCGATCCCATCATCTTTAAGAGAAACGTAATCTCTGCCTGTCTGCCAGAAAAAGACTTTGCAGAGAGCATCTTGATGTCAGGGAGATCTCCCAGCACTTGTTACTGGCTGGAAAGAAACCAAACAAGTGTCTTCTTTCCAGGGCCCGCTCACCCTCAACCAGCTGGAGTACAGAAATCTGCCTCAGTGCATGGAAACACACCAAAACCTGATCACAAACAAAATGGGTTGCACTGCCCCGCGGGCCAACGCCGACTGCAGCATGAGCTCCGGCAGCCCCCTGTTCACCATGTACAGAGAGGTGATCTTCCTCACTGGGGTGGTGACCCAGCCAGAGGGGGCTGACTGCAGCAAAGGTTACATTTTCCAAAAAGTGTCGCGCCACCTCGGCTGGCTGCGGCCACTGATGGGCACACGTTAGACGGGAAAGTCTGGGAACACATAGAGGTTATTAATTATGGATTTAGGTTAATGAAAAAAAACAAACACTGAATCAGGGAATCTGATGAGCATTTGTTTTTCCCCTTTAACTTGTCATTTGCTTGTTTGTGTCTTTTTAAGAATATCCATAAAAATATACACTGTGGACTCCTGTCTGTGCACTTCCTTATTTAACCACAAGGTGGCTCTGCGTTAACATCAACATAGACATTTATTGCATGCATCTAACCATCAGAGGCAGTAGACCTGTGAATTATTCAGCATGTGTTTGTGATGTGAGTATACCATTAAAATTATGTTACTCTAGAACTGTACTGGTTGACACGCACCTTATTACACTCCCTGGAATTACATTGAATGTAATAAACCCTAACACCACAACTTGTCACTTTTGTCCTTTTTACTTAGACTGATGTAATTTACTGTTTCATGTCATTTTAATATGTGAACATTTGAAAGAAGAACTGATGTGGCTGTTTATTGGATCAACAGTACCTAAAATCTAGACATTAGTGCACAATACAACAGATTTGCACATGATAATTATAAATAAATCTGTTACAGAGTATATCTGTTACCTTTTAATCACAAATTTTCTCTGCAAATATAACTAATTATAAAATGGATAAGCAACTTCAGCACATAAAAGTAAATAGTAATGAGAACATAGATCTATGAGCAGTGGAGGACTATGTGTGACTTAGAAACCTTAGATTTAAAATTCACTGATGAAATTATTTGATTTGAGTTCAATGCTGCACAACTGATTATGGAAAGTAGAGATACCAAGGCTAAGATTTAGCAAAGTAAATAGCCCTGCTTTGAGCCAAATGTCAGACTGAAGCTAATGCAGAGGTAGAGTAGCAGGGGTAGAGGGTTGGAGTCCTGTCTGTCAAATATCAGTAATATATATATATATAGTTTTCTTTCTTTTTTTTTTCAAACTCCTGCACCTCTATTAGCTTTGTCTTGGGTTTTTAATTCTCTCTGTTATGTACTATCCACATTAAATTCCATTTGATTCACCCAATCTAGTTCAACAGTAGTGTCACCTTTATGATTAAAATATAGTAGCAAGTAGTCAGAAAATAACAGACGGACTGATCCTTTAAAACTCTGCTTTGAGGATTACCATGACCTGAATGACTAAGAAAATACAGCAATACAGAAACACAATGCTTTAACATTTCTAAAATATATTCCTGAATAACAGAGCAATGTAGTGCTCCTATTGGGCCATTAAAAAGATTAGAAACTCTTTTAGATTTCATATTTGACCAAGTGTAAAAATACATCAGCTTTATAAGGATAAAGAATAATTGAAGCATTTTGAATACTGCAAATAAACTTTAAAAAAAGAGGCTCTGAAGGCCTATCTTTAGTATAAATAGAGTTCTTTCTGCCCCTCACTGTCACATGCCCCTGTGTTGTCTGGCAACATTTTCCCACGGACCCTCACCCTCAGCAGTCTTCTCACAGCCTCTCTGGTGTACAAGGCCAGGACCGTGTCATGCAGGCAGAGAAAAGGAGAGACAGAAGAATGGGTACGGGAGAGAGTGGAAGAGACGCCACCTAACAAAAAAAACCTGGCCTGCCACTTTAGATAGGGAGCTTGAAAAGAACAGCTCAGAAAGCTGAGGCCCATGTTGGCTGTTGCTATGGTACTCACCAAGGAGATGGCTCCTTTCTCCCAAAAATGGCTGTGCTTCTTTACTGGGCCGTCCAGCGGAGATTAATTTGAGTCGAGCTCCTTCCTTCCTGAGTCTGGTTCTGCTCTCCGGTCCTGCCAGATGCATTTATATGATCAAACATACAGAGGCGTGCAAAAACACGCTCTGAGGAAGATAAGAGGTAGTTAAACTTACACTTGATCTGCTCTAAACTGTTTCATTCAACCAGTTATACGTAGCACTATCATAAACGTCGAAACAGTAACTGCCTGGGTTTCCTTTTATCCCCTGAACCAAGCTAAAGACCTGATAAACAGGGAGATGACAACTTGATGGGGATACTCAGTATGAGGGAGGAAACTCAGTTTGAGAAATTAAGAAAGCAAAAAGGGAAGACAAAGTATTGAAAAACTGGCATTCAGATGGAGAACATGGCCTGATCAAACGAACTGGTATCTGTGCTGCTGGGAAAGATACGAAATTGTGTGGACATATTGATGGGCTGACTGTAGATCTGACATGAATGAAATGGCCTCAGAGAGAAACATTAACAACAGCATTACGACTGGAAGGACGTGATGGCAGTCACTGCTGAGGCTTTGTCAATCAAATATTATATTATTGGACAAGATGGCTGCAAACACCGGGTGAGTGGTGGATCTGACCTTTGTCCTACTAAATCAATAATCCTTAACTCTTCTCTAAAATCACAGAAATTGTTGCATGCTGGGATCCTAAATCCTGTCTACTCCATGTGCGCCTGTGTTTGCAACACACATGCTTATACGTATGCATTACACTTGCATTATTTGGGGGGGGTTGACATCAAATGGCAGACTTTGAGAAGGATTATCTGTCTGTGTGGTGTCTGATTCCACACAGCGGAGTTAGCCGTATGTCTGACCGTTGATGCAGTGACTGAGTTAAATAATCTGACTTACTTTGTGTGCGATGAGCACTGCTATCTGTGAAGGCATGCTTGTGATCTTCCCCAGTAATCCCTGTTCCCAAAATCCGTGTCCCCAATCTTATCCCACCTCAGGACTGCACTGACACGAGACTCTGCAGTCAGACTGGAGAGCCTCCCCCCCCTGCCCCCCTCTGCCAACCCCCATGTAAACTGCCCCATGCCAGACAGAGCAGCTTCTACTTCATTGAGCAATTGTTCAGAAGAGTGGAGGTAACGCAAGACCTCAAGAGGTTACAGATTTGGCTGGAGGAGGTGGTTGAAAGAGAAAGAATGAGACAGGCTGTAGAATTTTATATAACTCTGCTGTAGACTGATTTCTCCCCGACTTGTGTGGCATCGTTAGTCTACAGTGGGAGGCAGAGGTTACAGTTTTTAATATTCTATTAACTGTTTCAAATGGAAACATATTAGATATTGTCCTTTCTAAAGAAATCTCTCTGAAATTGGTAAATGTATTTTTTTAGTTGGACCAATTCTATGAAACCTCTATACGAATTCACAAACATTATTGTTGCAATTGATTTTAAGGGTCACCACTGGTGTCCCATGGCAGAGAATTGGAGTCTGGATGGTTCTTTGGTTAAAACGCTGGATCCTGAGTAGTATTCCCAATTAAATATCTTAAAAGATTTGATGTCAATCTGGAAGACAGGACCCTGAAGACAGTGACTCAGTGGCCTTGTGAGGCTGTTCTTAGTACTGGGGTCAACAAGGCAGCACACTCACAGTCGATATTTCAACATGCTGTTCTGCAGCATTAAATACTAGAATGTTGACCCTGCTCAGACCCTGGCTGTAAAATATCCTTATTAGTACTTTCACATCACACCTATGTAAGGGCACTCACAGAGCGAGACTCCGAGAGTGAGGACAGCAGATTTTATTCACAGCAGGAAAACATATCACGTGTTGAAGGTGAGGAAATGAACCAACTTAATAAACAAAACAAAACAGGTAACTTTTAATTTCATGGCAGCAACATGGTTCAGAAAAAGTTTGGAAAGTAAACAACCATGTAGCATTTTTGGCAGTTATATTTCCTTTCCAGATGTGCAAGCTGTCTTTTCCATCCCATACCACCACAGATGCAGGCTTTTGTACTCAGTCTATCAAGTCAGATGGTCCCTTTCCTCTCTGGTGTCGAGGATGCGGTATCCATGGTTTCCAAAATGCATTTCAAATTATGATTCATCTGACTGCAGGACCGTTTTCCACTTTGCTCCAGTACATTTCAGAGATGACCGCCTTGTCCCATGCTCATGCAGATTTCAACATATTATGCACTGTGGATGATGTCACATTCAAACTCTTAACAATTTTATGCGGAGGAACAGTGCAAACAATTTTTTTGCCGGATGCCCTTCCTGTCGCAACTGGGATTTGAACTCGGGAGACGTAATCTGTTGCAATACGTTTCTCCAGATGTTTCCTTTAAGTACCTCTTACTTTCTAGCCTTTTATTTCTTATCTCCCAAATTTTGAAACATGCTGCTGCCATTAAATTAATTTTTTTTTTTTTAATGAAATGGTAATATTTCTAACTATCTGCATTTGAGATGTGTGCTATGTTGCATAAGAAATAAAATATGTATTTACGATATTTGCACATCATTACATTCTGTTTTTATTTACAGCGTTTCCAGCAGATCTTATACATTTCTGCAGCTATAAAAAAAAAAGTATTATTAATCAATCCTCTGAATTCCACCTTCTTTAACTCATCTGTGGCCTTTCTGCTCTGCTGGTAATAGGAGAGCATCTTTCTCACCTCTGACCAGAACCAGGGCCAATTGTTCTGACAGGCTTTAAAGACAGAGTGTCACTTCCGTCATGCAGAGCTGCTTTATTCCACTGACCTGTCCCTGACCTTCTGCAGGTTAAATCCTGTTTTGGGCCATTGAGAGACCCGAGGAGCTGACAGCAAGGCCCTCAAAGCTCAACGAAGGAAAACAAGTGCACAGCGATCCATGGTGTGGTCTTTAAAGAGGTCAGATATGTGTGTATGCATGTATTTACTAAACTTTAAGTTGGCTATGTAGCATTCAGATGACCTTTAGCATCAGTTGAACCTTTCTGTGAGGCTGTGATACTTCTGGGGGTCTTAACCTCTGCAAGTTTTCAAGATTCAGAGGAGCTGCAGGGTTTAAAATCACCGTAGTGGACAGATGAGGTTTGGATTATCCTGTTCAGTTTATTATATATGCCTTTATCATCTCTTTCACCCAGTCGGCACATTTTGCCTTAAAGGTGATTAAATCTAAATTTGCTCTAATGGATCTGCTCCATAAACATACAAGAATAAAAAGAAAAGGACAGAAGTGTCAAAAGAGCAGGAATTTCTGGTGAGTTTAGAGCTCAGATGGAGGCGGTGTTCCCTTACAAACACACCCGTTACACACACGGTCAGTGCATCCATTTCTTGTTGGCTTGGAAATGATGTTAACTGACGGCTGCTAACTAAATCAGTAGCACTCTGATTCATACAGATTGCATTACGTTGTTGTATTTTATTATGCACAGTTCAGTGACTTTCACATCTGATTTTTTTCCGTCAGTATTGTTTGAATCAAAGTTAATAAATCCTTTTAGATGCCAAAATGATTGTTCAGCTGATGTTTTTTCCTCACCAGACAGAAAAAACATCATACATTGCATCCTCTGTCCCTGCTGGATCCATTACAGTCCGTTTGAAGAAGGATGTGTCTCTGGAAGTTGATCTTTTAAAATTAGCCTCTCTTCCTGCTAATTTTGGACACCTGCATCCTCTCATAGTAAATACATCCTGTGAGATCACAGGCTCTCATTCTGATACTTGCCACTGGGAACAGATGTAGCACGTAAAGGCTGTATGCCAGCCGCCCTGCTGTCACTGGGAGGTTTGTTGAGTGGAGCCAAGCAGGGCCTTGACAATCTGAAGCAACCTCCGGACAGCACGCAATGTAGGAAAAATGAGAGAGGAAAGAAAAGATATATAGAGAGATGAAAATATGTTGGAGGATGCAATTTTTAGAGAGAAAATATGAGATGAGAACTGTTGGAAGGAGGTGAAATATTAAAAAGTAGAACATATGTGGTAGGTGAGGCGCAGGGAAGCGTGACACCTGTGATGCTTTTGTTCTCGTACACAAAACGCTTTGAGAGCATGTGCTCCCTCGTTAAAAGACGATAACTCACCAGGCTGAGGCAAAGTTAGTCTGTCAGTAAAGATATATTAGTCAGTGACTGAGCCTCACACATGATCACAGTGATCCAGAGATACCTTGTCACCCTCTATAAATACTTTGTTGTCCACCGGGTGCTCTCATCTGACTCTCAAGCTGATGATGGGTCTTAAAGCCACATGCAAATACTCCATGACGGCATAAGCTTGATTTATTCAGGGAATCTCACATTAGAGCTCCAATTACTGTTCCAGTAATAAGGTACAGAAGCTTGAGAAACTTTCCAGATTGTCTCTAGGTAGATTTTTCTTTTTTTGTGACAGTCTGAACAGCCAAATACAACGTGTTATCCAGTTTTTCCATGTTAGATTCAAGCCACATACATGTTTCAGATGTGTTTCCATTTAAAGTTTGCACAGGTAAATCTGACCAGTCTTCTGCGTCATTCACAACACGACACAATCAACAACTACATCTACACCAGGGTGACGGGAGTGAGGGAGGAAATTACTGTCAAACATACAAAGGCAACATGTAAGTACAAATCCACACCTGTGGAATCCATCACTTGTCAAATGATCTAGTAGCAGCGTGTGGTGGTATATTAATCTGCAGAGATGCACTTTTCAGCTGCTTTTCTCTTGTTTCTTATTTTGCTGTGTCTGGATTGCCTATGAGATGCAACCTCTTTTTGGAGTGTATAGTCACCAGCCACTGAAAAACACGCAGGTGTGAGGACTGAAGCAATCAAATCGCTATCCCACGCTCACACATTCATTCCTGTTCAGCAGAAATCCCAGCACTAATTAAATCAGAGTATCAGTAAATCCCTTTGTTACAAATTAGAATCCAATTTTAGCATTAAAGATGTTCAACACCAGCATGCAGAAATGAATCAATATCAAACTGAATAAAATCTACCATAGAGCTGACTTTAAAACCAAGGTTTTGCTGCAGATTCTACACAGAGTCAATACAGGATTTCTGCCTCAGCATCAGCAGTTAAATGTCAGAATGGGTCCAGAATTTGGAAACCACCTGAACAGCGTATCAGGCAGCAGGCTCGCCAACTGTCCTGCTCTGAGTAGTGAAAGAGACATTTATAGTCACCATGGTTGATTCTTAGGTAAAAGCAGATTTGGACTTTAGCAACCAATGCTGTTGCAGTTCACAATGCCACATTGTTATAGAAATAATTTAAATCATACAAGAAGGAGGAAAAATTGAATAAGTGAGTAAAGTATTGACTGAGTCCAGCAGTGGCAGAGCTGAATACCTGATCTGGCAAGACATCATGGTAAATCCCAGGATGCTAATAAAGCCAGAACAAGCAAGAAATACAATGATGCACAAGACAGATGCTGATGTTAAAGTATTTTTCCAACCGCAGTGTGGCATTTATTACCCAATTTATTGCTAAAGATTTAAGATCTTAAAGTGATTAGTACATGAGGCTTTACTGTACGTCAGACTGGGGAAAGACACTGAAAGGACTATTTCACAGCGAGAAGTGAAAAAAATGTTAACAAATTTAAATTGAAAAAATAAACAAAACAAAACCAAACAAAAAACACAACCCTGGTCATCTTTAAATAGGCTTGATTATGACTTTCTTATTCAGTGAATGAAGATCAGCGAATATGCAGGAGATAATGTCTACTTTGCTTGGCCAGAGTTAGAGTCCCAGGCAGAAAAAAAAACTTGTTTACACCAAATCAAAGCACATTATAATGAACTGAGCAGAATTATTTTGTTTAAAAATGTATATTCCTGAATTGGATCATTGTAATATGCCCCACATAACTAATATAATAATAACTAATATAACTAATATGACACAATATCTGTTGTATTTTCTCTTAGTGAGGACGCCCAACTCCCTGGCTAGCATGACAACCTCATGATGACAACAAATTGTTAAAATCTTTTTCAAGCACACAAAAAAATTGTCTTTTATACAAACATAAACAAGGGAGTTTTCAGTAGTCTGTGGTACTGCTGAACTGCAAATAAATAAATAAAGAAATCATAGACTATATTGGAAAAAAAGGAAAAAAAAACTACAGCGCTACTTCCTCTCTCCTCTCAGGTTAGACAGAGGACAGACCAGACAGTTCACTGGTTTATTACTGCACAAGGTTATCTGCCAGAGATATCGGCTTAACCCCATTAGATACGTCTGAAACACTTCTATTTAGATTCTGCAGATAATTTTGAATGTTCTAAAGTGTTCATTGAATTGTTTTACAAACTTGCTCAGTTCTATATTCTGACCAAGGTTTCATGTTTTGTTCAAAACGTACCACTGTAATTGAGAAAATGGATAATAATCGTGACACGGTTAAAACGGCCTCATGAGAGCTAATATCAAAGCAAACCACAGAGCACAGCATAATATAATGTTAAGACAGTAAGTGGCTTTCCACTAAGTAGTACTAATGTCGCTGGCTTAAATGTTAACGTTACTTCACCTCCTATTTTATTGCTCACATACATCTTATACAACAAGTTTTGCATCCAGGTACAGCAGGACGTCTATTCATCACAGGTTGGGAGACTGTTACTTTATATGCCCTCTTTTGATAGCCTCAGCCACAGGCGCAAAACCACATGCATACCTGGAGTCATTAACCCACCACTATAAATGCACTCCCACAACTGGAAGCTGCGACCCACTGAGCAAAAAGTGCATTACATCAGGCCAAGCGGAAGCTAATGACTGTCACAGATCTGCTATGTCGCAGGCATGCTCACCTTCTCTGTCCCCCTAAGTGGGGCCCTGACAGGTTTGTGAGAAGCAGCGTCTTGGTTTAGATCAAGCTATCATCACAAAGACATCTCATGCAATGTACATTGCTGCATTAAAACAACAATGTTGACCTAATGACACTCAAAGGTCTAGTACGTAGGATGTAGTGACATGTAGAAGAACAAATTGAAAACTGAAATCAACTGAATATGTCCCACTTTGCCTAAACAGAAGTGGCCTCTTAACATGTGAAAACCCTAAATGAGCAGTTAAGAGTATAGACTGTATAGAAAGGATTGGACAAACCCTCAGTGATGTCACCCACAGGTTTTTAACAGTCAGTTTGAAGCTGCATGTTTAGGTCTGTAGACTGTGCTATATTGGCAGGACATGACTTCACCAATTCAATTGAATTCAATTTTATTTGTATAGCGTCTGTTGTATAGCGTCCAACCATAGTTAATACAAAAATGGGCAAATGGGTGAAGTGAACAAGCCTGACAACCAGTTGGAGCATGCACCACAGTCAGCTAGCTATTTTAGTGAAGCCTACCTCATGCTGATTTATGATGCTAACTAGCATAACATTTCGAGAAGACATTTGAAATGAGTCCAGCTGGTGTGGAAACAGCTGGAGCGCCTACAGAGCACCATCAGCACCCTCAACTGCCTGACGCTCAGCTAACTGACCGCAGCCTGGAGATCCATGATGTTTCAGAGCCTCTGAAATCAGTACAATTAGCAAAGATAGCTGGAGGAGCCAGCTGTTCCAACTGCTGCAAGGGCTTGTGGTTGACAATCTCCTGACCACCAGTCACTTGTTACTATGGGTAGCAGCCTGTGGGAAAAGGTAGCTTCCTCCCGCTGCAGACCATTCCAGGCCAACCGACAGATGGTTGTTTTAGAATTAACAGCACAACAAGCCATAATTATTTTAAAATAAGAATGGTTCTACTCTGTCAGATCCTTGTTCACATCTCAGAAGTCAAGTTTGGAAGCTCCAGTCACTAAAATGATCACAAATACCCACTAATGCCATTTACTACAATGGAGACTCCCCCAAAACAAACAAACAAACAAACAAAACAAGCAAACAAAAACATGTCACTAATTCAATAATTATTCATAAATTTGTGGCTTAGTCTTACCTGATAAGCTGCGTAAAAATGAATATCCTGTACTACAGTTGTCCTGGATGTAAAATCTTCCCATGGATGCCATAAACTTTTTTTTTTAATATCAGGTTATAAATTTGTTTATTTATTCCATAAATTTGAATATTTTAACATGGGGTCAATGGAGATTGATTGGCTTTTGGAGCCAAAAGTGAATAATTCCAGGAACTGCATGTATTTCCATTGCTTGGATGGTGACGGTTTAGCAAGCCGGATGTAGCCCCTTGCTTTAGAGCCACTATTTGGTGTATCTCTTCTGGACTACTGTTGCAATATGGTGGTGCAACAAGACAGAGGGGAAAGGAGACCTGCAATATCTGGGCTATAACATGATATTTCTGTGGTGGTGTGATGGTTTATATGGTTCTGCATGAGTAAAATTACAGTTATGAATACTGTCTCTGATAAGTCAACTTAAATAACACTTACACATTAATCAAGACTCATGACAGTCATGTCATTCTTATTTACATCCCTGCAAATGAACTATTTCAGAGGATTTCATTATCTTTAGGCAAAACCAGGTTACTTGTCCTCCTTGCCTCCAGTCTTTGCTCAACAGTGAAGTGGTTGTAACTGGAGTAGTTACATTCATCATCATTCATTTCCTGGGGAAGCTTGACCCTACCCCAGCTGTCAGTGCATCACAGGACCACAAAGACGAGCAGTCAAGCACACTTACACTCACTCCTGCAGACAATTTAGAACCACAAACCAACCAAACATGCATGTTTTTCAACTGCTGGAGGGAGATGGAGTAACCAGAGAAAACTCTGAGGCAATACGAATCACCTCTCAGGAACTTTTACAAGCAACTCAATACACCCACTTTGAACCATTCTGTTATGCAGTGCAAAATTTGGTTATTTACCCTCTGAGCTCCATGCTCAGTAATTACATAGTGATAAGCTTCTTAATTACTCTATTACGCTAACCTGATGAAGTATTCATGGGGATGTTCTTTCAAATCCATTTATTGTGATTGAATTTATGTGATTGTACAAGGATTTCCCTTCCTGCTCACAATCTTTCATGCCTCATCTATAGACAACGCAAGTAGCAATTGTTTTGATGATACCGCAAGTGCCTGTGCTGATAAATGAGAGGACCATTAATCTCTCGCAATCCTCCTGTTCTGAGCAGTGACCCCTCCTCCTCATCTTCTTCCACCCCCTCTTTCCATGCTGTCACTCTCTCAGTCCGCACCTGTCAGATTAGTCTCACATCTTCAGCTGCCAGTCCATATGATACGCCTCCTTACAGCCCACAGCCTGCATGTCATCCCCCTTTGCATGCATTTATGAGTTTTTGTGGACGTGAAAGGGAAAAGAGAGGAGAGACAATGAGAGGGAAATCTAATGCAAAATATGCATGTCTAAAATGTGAGCCTGAAGATATCTCACTCATGTTGCTCCAGATTTGGGTTGGTGCCATCAGAGAGGTGTCATGGCCGCTTCTACTTGTCTGAGACTGCAGAGACAAGAGTTTTGGAGAACCACAGCTAAATGGTGACAACACTGCCACTAATCATTTCCACTGACTTGCACCAGGATAAAAGCAGGATGGGAGTCCAAGAGGAGGGGGTGGTGGAGGAAGTGGAGGGGACTCCACCACTGAAAGCCTCCCCGGTGGATGGACTGGAGCAGCTGAGGCTCAAACCATGTGATGAGACCGAGAAATAATAAGCATCACAGCAGTTTGTTGCTGTGTCAAGACCCCTGAGATAATCAAATGAACACCGGAAAATAAACTTTAATATTTTCAAAATAAGACAATTGCGACGCATTAAAAACAAAACAAACCTTGCTGAGGAAATGAGGCTGGGGGTTAAAAGTCACGTGTAAAAACAAAATAAATTATCCTTTGGTCATATAGTGAAATAATAACACTCATAATCATAATAAGCAAATGTAAGAGCATATTGTTTTGGTTGCAGTTCACATGACTCACATGACACATGAACATACTGAATCCTACATTCCTGTTTCTCCAGCTGCATGTGACTTGGGTGACATCACAATGGCATGTCTTAGAAGAAAACTGAAATCTTTTGTTTAGAGCAACCTCTTAAATGAAATTAATTCAGCTTATTCAACTTGCCATTATGAACACTACAAACCTCTACTACATCAATATCGTCACAACAAGGCTGCAAGAAAGGTGGCTTAATTATTATGTAGACACGCTCTGCCTTTTTTTATTTTCAAAAAATTGATACAATATCCTCAGAATTAAATGGAATATTAAAGGCATGCTTTGATCAAAATAAATGTAACAGATCACTGTAGCTGCCTTTTCAAGTTCATCAAACAGCTCTATTCATACCAGTCAGTTTTAGGGGATGGAGTCAGCCTCTCTCTTTCGCCTGGTGTACATTTCAAATCAGAATTGCAGTTTTGAGCAAAACACTTCTGAGGATAAGAGAATGCTTTTTTATGCAAACTATTATGGAGAAAAATCCATAGATGATGGTACTGCAGGTGGGCCGTGAGAGGTCATTAAAATTAAACAAATGTTCACAAATCCTTGATCTTTTTTAAAATGTTTTTAATTACTGTAAAATATTAATGACATTATTTAAAAAAAAACATTAAGAAATAAAACAAACCAGTTAAGTGTTATTCTACTGTCATCTTAACTTAATATGACAAGTGTCACCTTATTTGTTGACCCCTCACATTAATATCGGAACACAGCTTCCAGTCCTGTATGTTGATTACAGTTGTAATTAAAGGTTTCGGTGGGCCGCGGCGATTTTTCACATTTCAAATTGGGCCTTGGTATTCTGAAGTTTGGGAATGGCTTCACTAAATCACACATTTTCAGACTCAGACTGCCCAAACCTAAGAGACAAGATAGTCTTATGTTGGAGTTCTTATTTAATTGTCACTGCAGACATTCAAATATACACACTGAAGCACAGAAAAACTTTTCTTTTTTATAACGTTCCTTAAAAGAAGTAGACCATAGTGAGAGCGCTCATAAAACTTTTATTTTGAAAAATAAAACCGGAAACCCGATCAAAATGTCTCAGTTTGAGATGCGTTGGCACGCTTTCTGTTACTTCGCGCAATGACGAAAGAAAGTAAATATTGCACCTGGATTTAAGAGGCGTGCGTAAGTGTGCGCACACGCTCGTTCAAGAGGGTAAAAGATGCCCAAATGTTCATTTTAAAAAAAGTAATCTATGTAAGAATTAAAGTGAGGGAGGGAGGGAGGGAGGGTCCGCGTGCTGGGTACTGTGCGGGCTCCGGAGCTGTCACTTTCTGTGCGTTTGTGTGTGCGTGCGTACAGGGATTATCGTTACGCACGTTCTACCAAGCGCATTTTTGCCGATGCACTCGGTTTGGAGAGGTGCAGCGGGGGTCAGTGAGTGTGAGCGCGGACATCCAGCGGCAGGATCGGCGCAGTAACCGGAGAAATGGGGAGCACCCTTTGTGCGCATCGCAGGATTTTGACCCGTATTTTGTTTCATCAATTTTAATGATGCGTCGATGCTGGTGACTGAAAGCCGACGGCGCGCATCGCTGAACAAAGGATTTTAGGGGTAAAAGATAAAGAATCCCATCCGTATTTGAACCCTTGCACCCGAACACGTTTCGCCTCTCCAGCTTGGACTTGCATCGAGGACGGCAGACAGGGGCTGGATCGCAGGGTCCCTCTGATTTGAAAACCTAGACCAGGAGGAATCATCTTGGTTGTTCGCATACAGGTCCATGTGGATGGAGAGAGGACACGCACACGCAGCGAGCAGCGTGCATTCCGAAATGTGACTTTCTTTTTTTCTTTTTCTTTTTTTTTAAAATTCAGTCTCCCATCGAAGCTGACATCTGTGCATCCGTCCTCATTCTAACCCCCAACTGTTTACATCGATCAAGGTACGTGCTGCTTCCCATGTAGCCCCTAGAATGCTGACTGATAACAAACGGGGGTGGGGGGGTAAGGTACCCTTGTAGAAATCTGTGCGCATTATATTTCTTTAGAAGCCCATTTGTCTGAATATCCCACTGAGGATTGAGGTTTCTGAGGTTCATTTGATGCTTCCTGTGTTTAAATGAGTCTGATGGGGGGGGGGTCGCCAATAATGAATGACAGCGCAGCGAGAAAGGCGATGTCGATGCACCAAGCGCATAGGTGTGTAGATGCAAGGAGGGCACGCAGAATTTCAGAAATGCTGATTTACTCACACGTCTGCTTTTGACCTACGTGGCTGTTGGACTGAATCGTGCAGAATCTGACTGAATCCACATCTGTGGAGGCCTTCGACCTCTCTGAAATTCAAAGGCTGGCAGGCTTTGGCACCTTTTTCTCACGAGGATAACACTGGTTTCTTTTAGTGGCTGTGCCTCGTTTTCACAACACACACACACACACACACACACGCTGGGATATTTTGGGGGGTGTCAATCACTCCTCCAGTTCTTTAGTTAGGGGTTATATGTCATTCCTTATTTTTGGATCACACACTCTCACCACCTCAGTAACAATAGTCTTACTGCTGTTCCCTCAAACAAACACGGTCTTCTGGAACCCCCAGGGACCCTCCCATGTGGCCTTTATTGTTAAGAGAGGGGGCTGTGCAGAAAAAAATGAAAAGAAGAAGAAAAAAGCTCTTTCTAGATTTGTGTTTGCATTTAGCTGCTCTTCGGGTCAGCTAAACCCAAGGGTGTCCCCTTTGGAAGAGTCATAAACAAGAGGTAAGGCCCTGTTTAGGTGCTCTTAACTCGAGAAGAGATTACAAGTGAATGCCTGCGTAAATTCTATTAGACAAGAGAGTTTGAAAATAGATGTTATCGTGGTTTTTATGAGTTTCTTCTTGTCCAGTGATGGCATTTGTGTACTCAGAAAGCTCCTGGGTCTATTTCAGAATGCTCTGTTTTCCATCATTAATCGATATCCAACCATGTGGGGATGTTTATTCTCACACTGTGCATTCGTGAGTTAGTTAGCCTCCTCTTGGGAAAAGATGAAGCTGGAGTAACTCCTTCAGGCGGATGCCATATGTGCCCTGTTTGGATTATTGTTTGAGTGTGTGTACGTGTGTGTGTGTGTGTGCATGTGTGGATGGGGCTTTTCGATGCGTCCATGACACAGCTGTATTGTCATATAGATGGGAACTTCCCTGCTACTACTCTCATTCGTGCATTTACATTCATGCATCCACCCCCTCCTCCAAACATACACACAGGCGCTCCAGGCACACGGCTCGCTCCAGTTCATCCTCCACGTATCCGGCTGCTCCTCACTTCTTTCGCCTGTCGGATCACTATCACTATCTCCAACCCAATCTGGTCTCCTCCGGACCCTGTCTCACCAGCCCCCCCTCTGTGCACCGAACCCCGATCTTGATCTGTAATGGAAGATGCTTAATCACACCGCTTGGGAGGACAAGACATGACATCAGAGGTGTGAGCGCCTGGTTTTAAGATACAGTTTGGGGTTTTGGATGCCATCACACCTGACTGGTCATCTCATGTGTGCTGTTTGATGTTGGGGGGGGGGGGTTTGGAATTAAACATTGGCACTGTTAATTGCCAAGTCAATTAGCATATGGTCTTGCTGTTATCCCCATCACATGATAATGAGGCCTAATTAGGGTGGCCTGGGATGTCTGAAGAGGCTGGGGGGAATTACTTCCACTGTCACTTTCTTCACGATGACATCCGGAGGTTGGTGCAGTGAGTTGAACTCCTGTTTTTCAGTCTTACGATCCAATTTTTTTTTTCACGATTTTTCTCCTCAGCTTGGCTTTATCATATAATCTTTGAGCCTAATTTTCCAAAAACCTATCCTCCTTACTTCTGAATATTTTAGCGCACATCATGCTTTGACGTCTAACAATCCCCCCCCCCGCTCTCTTCTTTATCCTCTTTTATCCCCGTCTTTTGTATCTGTCACTGTAAGCTTTGAAGGAGAAGAGATGTCAGGCTGGAGGTTATTAATGCATAGAGATTTCTATGTTATAAAGATTAGATCATAGAAGGCACTGTGGGGTTATTTTACATGAATCAAAGGGTTGGAAGAGAGTTTCACCTAAAATAAATACCTTTGCAAATGTTCTACTGTAAAATGACTAATAGAAAAATCCATCCTGCAAGTGATGAACAAATAACTCCCTTCAGAACAAATAAGTGGATTATTTTAAAGAATAGGCTACTATCCTCATAGCTGCAAAATTAGTCTATGACATGCACAGGAAGCATCTTTGTCTATGCCTGTGATGTCAGGTTTATTTATTTCGGCAACCTTGCACAAGCAAAAGAATAGCTGGAAATCTCATGTAGGTGGACCGAGTCCTTGCTTTTCTTCTTTGTTGAGGGTCTCTGGATCGAGCTGAATGCACCGCTGGACAGGACATCTCCAGAACACTCAAAGCTCAGGAATTACAACAACCTTGCCTCTTGTTTCTAACTTACCTTCATTTAAAAGAGATCTTCCTCTCACAGCTTTAGATGCTGATTCACTCTATTTTTTCATTCATTTTTCTCTACCATAAATCACACATTTTACAAACCCAGACTTGTAAAGCTGCATTTGAGTTTAGCGAGACGATTTTCCATCCAACCTGCTTGAAAATCTGAACAGTAATCCTGTCCAGCACTTCCATTAAAAAATTAAAGACAAACTTCACATTTACAGCTGTCTCCTAAAAATGCTTATTTTGCTATTTATTTCAGCTGCAATCATACATTTTCAGCTAAAAATGACCATTGATATCCAGAGTCCAAAACATCCCAGGATGAGAGCCTTCAACTACAGTGGGGGCTTGCTGTAGTTGGTGCTTTGGGACCAAACAGCACCAACTCTTTAACTGTAACCGGGGACTGGAGAGCTTTCTAATGGTCTTCACATGTTCAAAAGATTCTTTGAGATTGCAGGACCTTTAACGTAGCTCTTATAGGTCCATTTCCATTAACAGGGGTTCAGGGTAAAACCTAGATGGTTGGAACTGTAACAGGGCTCTCTTCCTCAGTCCTTTAAGCTATCGTGTCTCCACAGTGACAGAGCGGTTTGCACGTAAACTACCGCCCCATACCACCTGGTGGCTGTAGTCTGTTTGTCAACAGCCAATATATATATGTATATATAAAAGAAGATGGTATCAGCAAAAAAATAAATAAAAGAAGAAAAACAGGCTAAAATAAAGATCCAGCAGTTTTTTCGGGCTGCTCTGAGTGCCTGTCGTATGACGGGTACGTGTTTTGTCCTTGTTGAAGTTTGGAAATTATTTTCCTCAGGCTGTTTCTGGTAATGGAGGTGCGCACCAACACTTTAAGCCCCGTAAAACTACCCCAGGATCCCACTAGTTGAAACACAACTTATAACTATTGGGAAAGGTTCCCTCTCCTTTGTCTATGTGTCTGATCAGGAGTGGGAGCTTTCCTAGGTCAAGTGGAAACAGCTATGACGTAACTGAAGCGACTGGTCAAAATAAGATGATGATACAGTGATTTGTTTCTCGGAGGATCTATTGAGCTAGTATGTACGGGAGGAACCACAATGTGATTTTCACTCCTTTAGCACCCAACTGCTGGCTGTTACATCACTTCATCATTCCTATCTGCAGTGCCAATGCAATCAGCGCAAGATCTTATATAGTTGCTGTCCTTTGGGGAGCTCCTAAGTCCCCATAGTCCCAGAGAGCCCTGAGCATCTAAATGCTTTTTTTTCTTCCCTGTTTACAATCATATAATCAATAGGGAATGATAAGTAACAAAATGGCTGGCTGATGGTTGGTAGATGAGCCAAAATAACTTAAAATTTTCTCCACTTTCTATAATCTCAGTGAAGGTTGCACCTCCCTGTTGGTTCTCTGTGCTAATTTTTTTTTCTTTTTTAAGATTTCAGTTGTTTGGGCTGGTGTTGCATTCATATTTCTGAGCAGTCAATACACATCTGGACCAACCACTGTCCAGTTATGTCTTGTACTCGCAGAGTAACTGTTTTAACAGTGGAACTACGGAAAAGTTCCTGCTTAGAAAATGCACAACCATCTACTTTTACATCACTGTGCTAATTCTTGTGAAAAACCCTCAACATGAATAGTGTGTTAACAAGGGGACTACCTTAACTGTTTCTATTATAGCCTACTTTACTCAATAAATGCAGATTCTGGCAGCAATTAACTGTAAAGAAACTGAATAAATTGAATGGGGTAAATGTGAGATTTCCATCATAGAAGAATTGAGCCTCTCTGGACTCTTCTACCGGCGGCCTCCATGGATTCTTTTAGAGACCAAACTAGCGTCCAAAGAGTTGTCAAAATGCAATAACCTTGCCAATTATCACCACATTAATTAGACAGCATCTGCTTCTGTGTTAAAACTGATAATTATTATAGACTGTAAGCGTCCTGAATGCTTTGCTACAAACCCTCCATCTCTGCCTGTCCAGCCAGGGGCACAAATGAATGACTGCAGTGCTGCACATTTGCCCTCTTATGCTTGCATTCATGCTGCGTTTTAACAGCAGCGCTGCAAGCAATTCATGCTTCATACTCTCCACACTGAGCTTTATGTCAGACTCTGTTGCCTTCACAGACACGCCGCTAAGCTTAACGTTACATTTGTGTGAATGGAAGAGTTACATCTGCGGCATGAACACATGCAGCCCTTCTATGGTCAGAATACAGAACCTCAGTGCCAGCCTGCTGCTTGGCACTGAAGAAGATGGTGCCTGAGTAATGGCAGTCATGCAGTAGAACTGGCAGAAGCTGGTTCCTTCCTCCAGTTACATAAGAAACACAGCAAAAATAAAGGCAAGAAGGAGGAGGAAGGGCCATAAGGAGCTGATTTGGAAAGTGTGTGTGAGAGAGAGTGTGGGGGTGGGGGGGGGGGTGATTTAGACAGTGGGGATGAAAAGAGGGAGAACACATAGGGAATGAAAGTGTTCAGAGATACCTTTAAATGTAGCAAAGGGATGAGGCAGATGCAGTGGAGGAGGGGTGGCAGTGAAATCTAGCATAACAGTGGACTTTAAATGGGGAACAGAAACGACTGTATGATGAGTGACACAAAGAGAAACACGCCTGGAAAGATAGAAAGACGAGTGGAGGATGATATGGTGGCAGCATCCTTCTCTCTGCTGTACAAAGCAGAAGGATAGAGGCTCTTCCCTCGTCTCTTTTATCGTGACTCATGTCAGAATGAAGGGAAACAGAGGATCTGAGTGTGTGGCGTGTGTGCTGTAGGTGTGTCATGCGTAGTGCATGGGATTTTGCACATGCATGTTTGGCTAATTGGGTTCCTGTGACTGTGTATGTGGCCTGTATGGCCTGTAGCAGTGTTTGGCTCAGCAGTCTGCCAAGTCACACTCAAAAAGCAGCCAGTGCAACCATCTGTGCACGAGGGGTTGATGGGCTTGAGTGGACGATGAGTGAGTGAAAAAGTCACTGGTGTGCAGGACACGAGCTCCAGCCCCTCATGTGAGGGGGGGGGCTCTTGTCTCTGTCATCAGACTCTGGCGAGGAATGTGATGAAGAAAAACCCCAAAACATGACAGAGGAGAAGCAGTCTGCTTGGCTGGCTGAGCCTGAGTGAGGGATCTTTCAATCTTTGTCTCCTCTGTCCTTTGTTTTACTGCTGTAGTTTAGAGATGGGGGCGTAACCACGGCAATCATGGGCTTAACAGAATAACAACCCAATGTCAGGAGCAAGCACGGGTTTGTCAGAGGTGTTTGTTCGTCACTTGTTCAGGTTTTCCATTTGATTAATCGCTCTGTGGAAGCACTGAGTGACTGCTGTAAATGTAGACCAATAACGACTAGCAGCGAGTGACTGCTGCCACAAGGACGGAAGGAGACGACAGGAAACAACAACAGGAAAGGATGGAGCGAAAAATTTTAGTAATGAGGAGGTATGAAGAAGAAATTTGGAGGCTGTGAATCTCTGAAGGATACATCAAAGAGCTCTGAACGATGAATATGCACCAAACACACATACGTGGATCTCTTACTTTTATGCCTACCAGGGATCCCAGTGGGCATAACAATAAATTATGATATTGCGCAATGTTGTAAACAAGTGCTGCCTTCGACATGTTTTTAAAATGGATATGAGGACACACACATCAAAAGCCTGTAAATAAATGAATGTACCAGCTATGTTTACGGCTTCTATGAAAGAAAGAAAAAAAAAATCGCTTTGATTAATTAGGTAATATAGTTTGATTACATTTTTTGATAACAGTCTATGAAAATGAACTTGAATGTGGACCCGTGGACATGTTTAAACCGACAGTTTGCTGCCGGAGGACTTTAATACAAATTGCACAAGCAAAGGCCCAGGTTAACTTTAACTTTCTGCCTGGCACAAATCCAGTTTTTGGCATTAAAAAGTAGTTGGTATTTACTGCACTAAGCAGGTGCAGCGTTAAATTAGGGTTCGAAAGGCGTGGACACAGTATTTTTGTGCCTGGCAATGCTGCATTTGTATTTATGAGGGTTTCCTTTCCAGGGTGCAGCATTTGTGTAGGAGCGTAATTACATAAATCATGCAGAGTGATTACATTTTGGCCTACAAGATTCACTGTAGATCAGGGCATTATTTTTTTCCAATAAAGAACTTAAGAAATAAATAAAAGTCTTAACTTTTGCACTTGTTCATTCCAGACACTGATAGCTGCTGTGAGGAGGATGCACAGACGGCATTGGCAAAAGGAGAAAGTGTGCGAGGGAATAAATTCTTCATTTGCATATATTTATTCAGAAATGTCACTTGTGGAGGCTTTTGGTCATTATGAAAATTAACTGGTTGCACATGCGTTTGTGGATCAGCACACTATCAAAACCTCCTCTGCAGAACTGGACATGAGGATTTGTGACAGCGGGCCAATTAGCCCTGTCCAGTAAATCTGAGCAACAGACATGCTGTCGCCGTAGATGATAAAGCAAACTGGTGAACCAACACATTTTTCACATCCAGTTTCACAAAGCAACAATATCCTCAAAGTGACTTAGATGGGAGGCTGGTGGGTTTAATTCCAGTGCTCACTCTTTTTTTTTTTATTGGATTACAGTCTCATCCGGTCCAGATTGGAATATTTCACTCTTCAGCTGCCAAATGAGCCAAACTAGCTATGTGTTAATGAAGATGTGAGTGAATCAAATACTGTATACAAACAATGGATGTAGCTGCTGTGATGTCACCTGCTGGTGTGGTGACTTCCATTACTAGCCTCGTCAACCCTTGACAATTTGGAAATTGGTCATTGAGGCCGAAAAATGTTATTTGCACCAAGCTGTAGGCTTGTGTTGCGCTTTGGAAACGGCATCAAAACTGTGCATTCCAAGAACTGCAGTTTTTGCCACTTCCTCATTCAGCGCCTTGGAGGTTGTCACTTAGAGTGAACTAGACCACTAAAGTTAAAGCCAGACAACCAAGGAATGTGCTGAAAGTCACTATAAAGTCCTTTAAAGCAGCAGGGAGCTGAGTATTTAGGTTTTATTTCTATACAGGTTAATCAGCACGAGTGAATTCTTCTGAAGGTTACCTCATGTTCACATTTCATACACTTTCTATTGTCAATATCTTATGAGATAATCAAAAATATTGCAAGTCTTACTCTCAAAAATGGGTGAGTGCAGAAGTGTATTTTCAATCCTGTAATTTTTTGTGATGAAATAAATCAGCTTGTGCATCCTTCTTGCAGTCTGCCACATGTACCTTAATATTTAATTCAAATGGCTACATGCTTGAATGACTGTGAAACCAGGCTGGTGTTTATCTGATCCGGGTACTCTCTGGCCTGGATGCCTGACCATGTTACTCCCTCTGACCTGCTGGTATGGAGATAATATGAAGCTGGGGATATCCAGTGTCCTTTTTGTGGATCAGTCTATTTGTGGAGGCCGTTCGATTTTTCATGTCAAAATCATGGTGAAGTGAAAGCTCCCTGGTATAAACAATCCAATGTTGAGCTTTAAGCACAGAGAGGGCAGGAAAGCGCCCTGACAAAGCCGATTGTTAAACAAACTTGTATATGAGGCATCTTGGAAAGAAAGTCTAAAAGCTTTGTGTCTTCAACCTGGAAGGAAAATGTGTTTGTGGTGTTGTGGTACCTTTAAACACACATCAGCCTCACATAAAGCACACAACCTGTCAGGTGAGACAACTTATCATCCCAGCAAAGACGTCAGTGAAATGAAAGAGTGTGTATGTGTGTGGCTGTCTCACAGTTGTGATGAATAATTTTAAAAAGATGAGAAAGGCAGACTGAGACGGAGCAGGTTTTGTAAAGTAGTGATTTTCTTTCTTCTCCCTATGACTCCTAAAAGTTCACACATACATTTATTTTAGTGCTTGAAGTGTTGATGTTGTCTCACACCTTGCGATTTGCCCCGAGATGCCTGATAGTGAGTTGAACAGCTTGTACCCACTAGTTCTTTTCCTTTACATCTCTCTTTTTTGTGTATCAAAAAATGTGCATGATGCAGCAGCTTTCCTGCCGGTGTTCCAGTGGCCGACTGACTGAATCAGACTGGACAGATCAAAATCTCTCTGGAAATACTGTACTCTGGCTTCCTGGACACCAATGTTGCCCTGAAAAGACTTAAGGAAACTGGTTGGAGCTCTTCAGAGTTTGTGGGTCATTGCTTTTATTCAAAGCTGCAAATAGGCTTTAAAAAAAGCACAGCTCTGGGCTGCTGTCGGTGAAACAGGATGTGTGTTTGGTTGGTGCATTCAGAGAGCCTTCAGTCATTCAGCCTGCATGAACTACTGTCCTTTGTTTCCTCTGTAAAACACAGCAGTGGCCAATTGTCTGTTTTGTTTCACAAATGGATGATTGCAGCGGGAATGACTGACTGCTCAGCTTTATGGCTTTCAAAACATTTTTTGACCAGAATGACTCACTGTTTTTCACTCTCCCTCTTTCTTCCACTTCTCTGTCTCCTTTCTCTGTCTCATCCCCCCATCTGTCTCCACTTCTTTTGATCTCTCAGATATGGCAGTTCCACCAGTGCTCCTCTTGCTGCTGACTGTTGCTCACTGTGCCAATGGTCAAAATCTGGCAGACTCCGAGGCTCTCCCAAGAGGCTGCGGCTGGGGCCTTGTACGTCCCTATACCCTCCTCTGTGACTTGGACTCCATTTGGGGTGTGGCTGTTGAGTCTGTGGCTGCTGGTGGGGCGCTGGCTGCCATCTTACTTGCCCTAGTCCTGCTGTGCCGTTTACGCCACATCAGCGAGGCCGAGAAGCGCAGTGGTGTGGGACCCATCCTCCTGTTACTCCTGGGCATTCTTGGCTTGTTTGGCCTGAGCTTTGCTTACCTGATAGAGCAGGATGAGTCTCTCTGTCTGATCCGCAGGGCCCTGTGGGGCCTCCTCTTTGCAGTGTGCTTCTCTTGCTTGCTGGTTCAAGGGGTCCGTCTGCGCAGGCTGGGCCGGGAGCGTCGAAGCCCCGGTAGCTGTGCGTTAACAGGCCTGGCACTGGGTCTGAGTGCTGTGCAGGCCATAATTGCTGCAGAGTGGCTACTTCTGACCGTGCTGAGGGAGGGAAGAGCTGCCTGTCAGTATCTGCCACTGGACTTCTCACTGGCCTGCAGCTATGTTCTAGCCCTGCTCCTCGCCGCGCTGACTGCCGCCTCCTTGGCTCTGTGTGGGAAGACACATCAGTGGCGCTGCAACGCTATCTGGCTGCTGGTGGCCTGCCTGCTGTCGTTGCTGCTGTGGGTGGCCTGGGTGGGCTTCTATCTGTATGGCAACGCCTGGCTTGGCAAGTTCCCAGAATGGAATGACCCAACTCTTGCAATAGCTTTGGTGACTCAGGGCTGGCTGCTGCTGATTTTCCATGCCATTCCCGAATCCCACATCTGCCTGAGACCCCCACCCCAACCCACTGCTCCAGACTATTTCGACACATCCCAGAACTCAACAAGGATGAGGGAGACAAGCTTTGATGAAGACATCCCTCTATCTCACAGGCAGTTTGTGGAGAACCAGGGCTACGGATACAACGACGAGAACACTGCAGGTACACCAACATCCCGGTGCTCTAGAGCAGACAGCCATAATTTATGTGGACAGCTTGTAGTAAGAATTTAGGCCAAAGTGAATAATAGGAAACCAGGAAGTATCCACATGAGAGGCTAGAAATAAATACTAAAGGAAATATGGCATGTAAGAAATATTTCTGTTGTTCCTCAAATGGTGAAGCGATGAATCAAAATGACTAATCTCTGCTCACCTCTGCCTTTTCTATGTGAGGCTTGAGGAGCGGTGGCGGCGCAGGGCAGCACAATAGTAACACCGGCGCCAGACCCAGTGCTCCTTTCCGAAGCAACGTCTACCAGCCCACCGAGATGACCATGATTCTGAACGGGGGAGCGGTGAGTACATCCGCCCAGTCACAGGTACACGCCGCTTACACGCCGCTCTCTCATTCGACCACGCCGACAAGACTGCATGCACATTCATGCATTCATGTGTCACTGCACAAGAATGAGGGACAGGTGTGTGTGTGTGTGCGTGCATTCCCAGCAGGTGTTTTTGCACACTCATGTGTCTATTGTATTTTGTGTGCACATGCATGGAGGGGTTTGTTGCATGTGGTCACTTATCTAATGCTTATTTGTGTGACGGACTGTGAGAGGAGTCAGTCTACTGACTGAAACTAACTATTCTCAGCGATTGTACTTAAAGTGATTTAGGAGGTAAAGGGAGAGCAAAAGCTTTTTAAGCTGCTTTGAATAAAATATAATTAGTCTGCATTAACATCATTTTTCTGGCTGTGTGAAAAGCAAGAAGAATTTTATACATCACATGCTTTGGATACTCACAGGAGGGTACTTTGCTTTGCATATAATGAATAATAAATTCAGCTTTTAAAGAGATATTATTTGTTTGAAGTGAGGTTATATGAAGTGCTTATGAATATTAGTGTCCTACCTGCAGGAGACAGCAGAATGCTCTCAGTCTGGAGAGTCAGAATGAGGCTGCAGGCGACTGAGGTTTCACCATCTAAAACAACTCAAACCTTAAACACACACACAGCATCACTGTTGCACCAGATGTTTGTTTACTTTGTTGATACAGTTTTACTGCAGAACATTTGTGTTGTGGACCACAGTCAGTGATTCATGGAGCAGTAAGATCCAGTCTGACTGATAGAAAAGTGATGCAGTGCAAAAATCCTTAAGTAACACCTGTTAAAAAAAAAAAAGAAAAAGTTGGAATGTTTTATATTATTCCAAGTCTTGTCCAATGCAAATTGTGTCATTCCGTTACGTAGTTGGTGTCAAGTAGACATGTAAACAGTGATGCTGCAATAGCTCGATCTTAAGTCTACAAAATCTTAAATCTGTGACTTAAATCTCCAGCTTATAGCCTTTCATTGCGAAAGATTGTCAGAGTGTTTATTAGTCTTTCAAAAATCTTTTTGAAAGTTTTTTTTTTTTTTTTCAGTCGTCTAATGTACGGTTGGGATCAGATACTAACTTCTTTAATTAACAGGAAGATGAATTCTGGATTGAGCCTGAAAGAGTTGATGGACATGTTTTACATCATGGCCCGCAGGCACAGTCACAGCCTCGAGTCCAGTTTGATAAGAGAAAAAAAAAAGGGAAAAAAAGGAAATACACACTTTCCAAACTGCAACATAAATATGAGGTTTTGCAGTTTTTTTCTTAACTGAGGAGAAAGTAGAAAAGAGAAAACTATGTGAGCCTTAACCTAATTAATACAATTTTTATGTGAAAATAAAAAAATCATGTGCTGGCTCAAGCTACATACTCTTTGCTTTAGTGTAGAGACACAACGTGATCTTCTCATGTAATACTTGACAAAAAATCTAGTGCATTTTCCATAACGTCGTAAAAGCAATGTGCTGGGACAAGCTGGGACAGTGTAATTCTTCTAGTGGTTTATTCCACCTTCGTGAAGCTAAATAAGTAAATACTAATTTGCCATCATTTTCCGTCAAATTCTGGGATCTCGTTATGCCACTTGTCCAATTCAAAGACAATATTGAGTCTAAATCTTAAATCAACCTAAATGAATGGCACCAGCCTTGTGTTTTCTCTTCGTATAATTTCAGCCCAAATGAAAGCTTAGAGACCCAAGTAGGGGTAAGAATAAAAAAGTTAACTTTGCTGGATGTTAGATGAGATTACAATGGTAGAGGAGAGGGAAGCCAGACAACATGGACTGAATGTGAATGAGGTGGGAAGGAAACACAGGACTGTGGCTGATGCTGAAAAGAAATAGTTGGCCTTTAAACTGTACAGGGAAAAAAAATGCATAAAAAAAGATTATAGATCAAAACTAAACGTCAGTCTGTTTTGTAGATGCAGCGATGATGCCAAAGGCATCAATTAAAAAAAAAAAAAAAAAAGACAGCCAGGCAGCAGCTTTGGTTTTAGGAGCAGAGATGAACACTTCAATAAAAAAAAAGAAAATAAATAAATAAAAACCCTGCAGTTTTTTTTTTAAATTTTGCCCATATGAGTTTAATTCCAAAACTACAGATGTTATTAAGTTTGATCATATTATGAACTTATGAAAACAGGCATTCACAAATACTGTAGACAGACAGAGAGGCAATAAACTGGGCTAAAAATGTCTGCTAATCTCACGCTGGTGCCCTTAAAGTCAAATTACTGTGAATGCACCATAATCATTGAATGTGACTTGGGTAAAAATCAACATTTCTATCTTTCTTCTCTGGAGTTTGGCAGTTTGACAGACTGAAAAGCTTGTGTGAAGCCACTTAAGGGAGTAAATAGTGAAGGGAGGAAAAAAAGAACTTTGAAAAAGGCAAATTACAGCAGAGAAATTTGTACACACATGGGAATGAAACTTTTGAATCCAAGCATGTGTATTAAAATGCATGCAAGCACTGGTGCTATCCAGAGCATTTATCAAACATACTTTCTCCATGTACAGGTGCCATCTGCCCCTCCCACCTACACCGGGAGGCAGCTGTGGTGAGCAAGGGGTTTGAAAAGAGGACGTGCAACAGAAAATGAATAGAGGAAGAGGATGGAGAGTGTGAGGAGGAAAGGGGTCCAGGACTAGGGGCCATCTGGTTGGACTGGACTTAAGACTTGGATGCCTTCAGGCCCCTTTCACTCTGTACAAACTTCAACACTGACTTTGTGCCAATCAAGTATTGTATGAGTGTGTGTATGTGAAACTGAGAGAAAGCAGGGTATGGAGGACAGAGCTAAACCTTTTCTAGTCTCCATATAAGGTTTTAAAAATATGAAACATCTCCAAGAAGTAGCAAAACAAACTTGCAAACTAGGATCTAAAAATATCCACATGCAGTATTCCTTCTTTTTGGTGATTTGCTCCTCTAACGCTACAGCACCGAGGGCATCCTTGAAAACTGAGAAATCTATTGCTTTTTCCTGCTCTAGCTGTCATCCTGTTGGGCAGGATGTCTTGTCTGCTGGTCCTCACAATGCTGTCGCTCAAATGGAAACATTTGGCTCTGTCCTCCATCCATCCACTCTGTTTATGAAGACGGAGCAAACTGGCAACTGTACAGCTCGAGCACCTCCCTCTTAAATATAATCCAGCCTCTGTGGGTGTCTGTGTACAGTAAATGAGAGGAAACAGTGTGTATGAGTGTGTTCCCTGCAGCTCTGACACACCAACATAACCTATTGACCCTTTTGATTCCTTCTCCCTCTCCGTTTCCATCATATAACCCATGACTCTCCTCATCTTGTGTCACCTCCCACCTGCATGGACACTGCGAATACCAACTGTGAAGCGCGCACTGGAAGATAAGTTTCCAGTGAGTGCAGAGACACACCAGAAGCAGCATGGAGCGCCTGAAAAGAGGGATCGTATGCTGCTAATGAACTGCTGTTAGTATATGACAGAGCAGAGCGGATCATGATTGGACGAGGAGGGCGACAGTCGTCAGTGGGGAGGTGCCGCCTTCTGAATCTAGGTCAGACTGCTGCTCTCTCCCACATCCCCAGTGGCCACTGGCGGACTGAAGAAGCCAGGAGAGACTGTCACTTTAAATCAGCAGGAAACAGAGCGAGGAAATGAAATGATCTCCCACTCTTAGTTCCTCTATCTACGTTTGTGTGTGTGAGTGTTGTGATTTCATGAGTGTTGGCGGGGAAAATTCAAAGTCCTGGTTGCTTTCTGGTGCTAAATAATTCTCCAAACAACTATCAAGTGAGGCACCGAATCAACACTTGTGAAGATGCAGTAGTCAAACTGTGAGTGACAGACGACATATACATAGCACCGTGGCTGCTGTGGGGAGATGTTTTAGAGCCTTAGAAATATCAGATTTACACTGCAAGGTAGGAAGAAGAGCATCAAATGTAAGAAGAGTTGAAGGAAGGTGAACGGTGGATAGGAAGGAGATAGCGAGAGATGGTCCAGGGGGAGTCTAAGTGACAGTGGAGTCTCTGATTTCCTTCAGTCAGCCTCCAGTCTATGTGAGAAAGTGGCTGTGAAAAGTCTCCCTGCTCCTCCTCACCTTCCTCCTGTCTCTCTGTGGTCTGCCACAGCTCAATTCTCCCGTGCCAAGACGGACTCTCGTTTCACTGGAGTCTCCGTTTCACGCGCTTTCCCTTCATTGTGGCACCAGCTCTCTCTTTCACTTGAGGAGCTGTGTACATAGTAGTGCTGTAAAGCTTTCTTGCTCGTCTCCTTTTTTTCCTTTATTCTTAACTGTAGGCTGAGTTTAGATACCAGCGATGCACTGGAGAACTGACCACATCAAAGTGATTTTATCTTCTTTTCTTTTTTTTTAACTGGCTGCTTTGTGTTCATACTTTGCTTGTTTTTTTTCATATGCTCTTATTTTTCTCTTGCTGACATCTTTTTTTTTTTTTTTTTTTTTTTACTAGCATTTTGGAAATGTTTTGCCAACACTAGATATATTTTGTTTGTTTGATTAATGTTCATGGAAATTATGTGAGATGTCATCTAAAAGGATTTATGTTGGTTGTATCTCCTATTCTGAGGATACAAGCATAGTTATTTTGAAATTCTCACAAAAAAAAAAAAAAAAACAATGGCTGTGAATATTTTTGGCACGTTCATGCAGCAAACAAAGACTTATTATATTACTTTATAGTTGTAAAAAACTATAAAAAGCAGAGCAGGGAGGGAAGGCTACAGTAACTTCAAGCCCACTAATAGTTAGCCGAGTGACCCCCCCTCATCTTACATTGGCCTTCAACTAAGAAAAGATTAGGGTTCAACTGCTGCTGTACATTTATATCTTACACACCGGCTGTTCTAAAATAGGACTGCTACTTGCAGGCCGGCTTCATGCCCAAACACAGCTTGTCCTGCTACATCAAGCTGTGTTTGGGCCGACCCTTGTCAAAACCAGATCAATGCAAGAAGAACTGTCCTCAGGGTTTTGGATGGTCAGCACTAAGTCTCAACTCTCAGACTGGTGGAGGGATGTTTCCATTATTTTGATGTTTTCACTCAATGTGGAGTAATGAAGGAGAAAAAAGACGAAAAAAGAGAAAAAGATGAACATGATGTGCACTTGTCAACTACCTATCTGTGCATGCCGATCACCATTTCTACATACAGGACCTTTCTCAGATGTACTTTTAAATACTAACTCTATTTATGTAAAGGTCACGTGACAGCAATCATAATTTCAGTGTATATCAGATCAAACACTTAATGTCTGTGCTTTCTTAAACACAAAAGAGAGCTGGTTCTAGTGGAGCAAAGAGATTATTAATCAGGGGAAAAGGTCCAAAATAGTGTGATTTCCCACAAAGGAACAACATACCATCATCAGTGGACCTAATAACATCTTCCTCTATTAGGCTTGAAGACTTGAGGGTTAAAAAAAATAAAAGAATCTTTGGACTGATATTGTCTCTGTGTTTAAAATCATGTAGACTGTGGTGAAATTGCACAAAACTTATATGTTAAGTTCGTCGTCCACAGGCAGCCCATGTGAACATTCATCCTCCTCGGGCTTGAAATGTCCGTGCCTGTCCTCTCCTGATTTGTCTTGCCTTCAGACTGTTCCGGTGGGGCAGCTGGCAGGGGTAATATTGGTTTTCACAGTTATGACTGTGCAGTGACGCAGCATGCCTATGTATAGAAATATGATTCCCCTAATTAGAGAAAAAAAACACTGAAAAAAAGACTGTTGTTTATGTAACTGATTCAGAAAAAAAGTTCAATAAAAGTGTCATGTTTGTAGTTAACATTTCTTTTGATCTGGTGTTTCATTTTAGTTTTAGACGAATTATTCAAAGCATCAAAATATAAACTGAATGAATTCTGATTTTTAAAAAGAAATGATCTGACATCCCTGCATTTGCAGGTAGCTTGACTAGCCGACATTTTGGTCAACAACAATCTACTGTTGTGGGAGTTTGAACAATGCCTGGCATACTGTTTCTATCTAACAACATGGTGTGAGTACAGTATGACTTAAAAGTCCATACAGCTCTGAAATATTTCAACTGGCACCTGCTGCAAACCCTGTTTTTGCATTAGAAATCTACAGTTCTATTTACAAATGACCGACAGTGGTAAATAAATACCTGAGATGGAGTAACACAGCTTTACTGCATTTTATTTATGGGAGCTCGGTCTTTATAGAGCAAAATTTGGGTATATTCAAATGATTCCCACTGACTGATTTAGTAATTTTTTGTATCTGTTGTATCTGTATCTGCTCCAGCTTCTATTTTGGCAATAGTTATTGTTATTGTTTGTATGGTTTGTACCAAATTGCTGGAAATGGAGACTTTTGCCTTTGGTCCTGCCAAAAACAAAAAAAGCATAGTCCAATCAAAATTATATAGTTTATAATGTATGCATTAACTAGTGTAGCTGGGATATCATCATTCACATCGTCTGTGAACGCAGAGGAATATATTACCAAATGGAGAGGATGCACACACAGGCAGGTATATATTCTCATGCCTTTACTTCTATCATAATAGCTGTTTTCAAAAGTCACAGGTATGGAGAATAGACTGTGATGATAACCAGTTGGGGTGTAAATCTGAAAGGTTTCCCTAATTATTATTGGGCTACATGCTTGGCTTTGACATCGCTCCTCCCTAAAGCTGGTGAATGAAGGCTGAGGACACTCATGGAGGTGTCTTCTTAATCAAAGCAGAGCTTTTAAAAATTATTTTTATCTGAGCCATCAGGGTCACACTTGCATTACTGTACCAGTGTTGTAACAAGAAGTGCAGTGTATGCAATGTTGCTCCCAGTCGACTGCTGTGGTCATCACTGAAATGAGCTGGTGTTGCTTGTTTTTGGAGATCAGATCCATTTTAGGACATCAATTGCAGAACTGGCGCTATTTATGATTCGGGACAAGAAGCTTATTTGCCCAGTTTAGTAAATCTAGGCTTTATGCTCTAAACCCAGGATCTCTGGGAGTGAATAGAGTTGTAATCTAAACCTCCAGCCAAAAACCCAGAACCATTTGCTGTCTGGCTACACTATGGCAGTCTGGTGCTGCCTCCTCTCTGTGGCTGTGTAATTCAGTTTCACTTGAGGCCAGTTTTGCCAGTCTGGGAGCTGGCTTCACTATCAGATGTCCGCAGAACGGTATGCGATGTTTTATCACCTTACTTCGTGGCAGCTGTCTACCAGGCATCCACATACCTGCAAAGGAAGAAACATGCACCCCTCCTCATGCCTCTCTTTAAAGACAGCACAGATCAAAGACGAGGATAATCAAGTGAGCCGTCAACTCACGAGACCGCAGCATCCTCTCAAGTATACTGTGTTGGTGGAAATATGCCAGGAGTGCACTTTACTCACTAAGTTTAATTAAAAAGCAGTCAGGACAGGACATCGGTGTTAAGGAGCGAAAAGAGGAGCAGAATCATTTGAGCAGCGTGAAGGCATTTTTACAAATCACATTTTATGAACTTTCCACAACAGATCTATGGTATTTGAGAAGACAAAAAAAAAAAAATCGCCAGTGTTGGAGTAAGGGTAATGCAAAATTTGAACCATTACTGAATTAAGCAGTTTGGTGGATTACAGACAGATTACACAAAGACACACTCATACAGCATTAATTTAGAAATTCTCATTTGTATGTCTAATGTAATGTTATTTTGTCGTGTCCTTAATGCACACAATCTGCAGTTTGTCACAGTCCACCTTTCTGAGAGATTTATAATCCAAGCAAAACACTCAATTTTTGTTCCTTGGTTCTACAGTTGTCAATCATCCATCAATGATACTTTAAAAATGCTCTTATTCTCAGATTCTCCTACAGGGTAATTTCCTTTCCTGATAAACAAGACAGAAAGTGCTGCGGTGGATGCCAAGTTACCTCTCACTCTAGCTTCAGTTCCTGGCTTAAATGGAAATGTTCTGACCTCTCTGGTGGAGGGACATGTATTGCTGAGGAAAAAGGAAGACGGATCAGGGAAATATAGTTCCAGTGAGGTATCAGCTGGAGGTGCCATGAAAAAATATCAAGTCTGTTACAGAAGGGTTCCCCCCCCCCCCAGCATTATGGGAACCAAACTATATTGTATTCATTTTTTGGATGAGACTCATGGAGGGGAGTGATCCGTCAAAGAGGCAATGGGAGCAGTAAAATGATTAGATACAGATCTCAGATCATAAATCCTTACTTAGCCAACTGGTTACAGGCCTTTTCAGTGTCCAGTTTGGTCAGTTTTGCATCAAGATAACAAATGTTAATAGTCTTTAATCACCAGGAAAATCCTGTACAAAGAATTAATGATTTCAGGAAACAGTATTTCCAGCTTAGCTTAAGTGTTCTTAGTTGAGAGGGAGTCAGATTTTGTTTTTTTTTAATGTTTCACCTACAGCCAACATTTACCATGTCGTGATGAAGCTGATTCCTCCCTGGTTCACAGACTGGGAGTCAGCCAGTCACCTGGCCTTGGGCTCATCTGGGTGGTGGGGGTCTGGACCAGGCTGCTCTGAGGGGTGGGGGAGACCACCTCGATGGACACATCAGTGTTGCCTGGTCCGGACGCTTTCTGGAAGATCTGTCACAGTCAAACCCACTGAAAACAAACAAGCAGAGCAGCCGGCTTTGCTGTCTTAAAAGCAGCACATAATGAAACATTTAGAAATGTGCATGCACAACTTAACAACAAGCTTTGTTTTTGAGAACCTTGTCATTCTGCAGCACTAGATTGCTTCAGGAAAAAAAAAAAACATCTCTCAAACTGTTAAAATCAAGCTGAAGTGCAAGACAAATCATCAAATGTGTTTGGTTTAATAGACATAATTTTGTTTATTCTATTCTTTCTACCATGCATGTGTCAAAAAATAGTTTCTGTTTCTGCATTTTGAAATGCATTTGCCATTTTTTATATTTATATGCATTATAAAGCATGATAGTGCATATTTCTATAAGCCTCTCCTTTGAGGATTTACAACAAGATAAAGTAAAAGAAGCCACGCTTGCTCTGCAGGTAAACAAGAAACGTGTTGAGGACAGTTGTGACTGTTGAGAGACACACCTGTCTGGTGAGAGTTCACCTTTTGACTCAATGACCTATCAGCTTGTTTTTGCTCTTTTCCTTATCATTTTTTTTTCTTTTCCTGGCTCTCACTTATTCAAGTTTCAGACTATTAAATGCCAGAGGAGGTATTGCATGCTCGGCTCAAATGAGATGAGCGCAGCTGTTGTGCGATCATCTTAAAGAGCTTACATACAGAAGGGAGGGGGGGCTCCCTAAATAATTTCTGTTACTCTTGTCTTCTTTCCCTCCAATAAACATGGTCTATTCATCTGACAGTGCTTGCTTCATTTCACCCAAAACAACAACCAGCAAACACACAAAACCAGTAAGCAAATGGCAACTTCAGTTGTTCCTCCCCTCCCCCACCTCACGCATTTCTGATTTCCTCCCCATTATTTTCCATTTCAAACCTGGTTGAAGTGGTCAGAAAATGGTTTCTGTTCAGGATGATAGTCCGGGCAGACTCGCCTGTACATTCACACACTCTTCTACACATGCAAACGCACCCCTAGGCCCCATGCTATTATGTCAGGTCAGTGACAGCAACAGCAGTGCAGTGTGGCTGTGGAGCAGAGTGGAAGAATGTTTGTCGGCCTGCAGTGACTGCAGAGAGCCCCTTTGTTGTGTGGAATGTTACTGTGAGAACGGTGAGGATGACCTGCGCTTATGACGGGCTAATTCATTGTTTGTGAGTGACACAAGCAGAAAAACTACCATGGCTATTTTTGTTGCATGTTGGAGTGTGTTTGTGTTAGTGATGACATACAACAACAGCCAAATCAGATGGGCACAAAGAAAAGAACATCTCAAAAAAAGAGAAGAAATAATTTATTTTCATTAGTCTCAGCCTGAAATTTTTCAATATGTAAAACTATTTTTTAAAGAAAAAACAAAACTGTGGCGTGGAATTGTTTTGGTTTTTTTGGGCTGCAAAAACATGGGTGAAACAAGTAAAATGTAAGCATTTCAAGATGCAGGGAAGAACCAAGGACAGTTTTTCTCCAAACATTCTCTTCATTTGTGGTCAGGGCATGAATGTTACTTCAAATTTCTATTTCTGTAAGGTAATAAAATTATTCATAGTCATTAAAAGCCTTTTTCACACAGAGGTTGCAACATACCGATAAGAAAAAGCTATTCTAGTTAAACCATCACTGTTCCCCTTTGGTAATTCACATGGAGTGAATGAAGAAAATACTCCAGCACCTCATCAGAGGATGACTGCACAGAGCTAAGTGCTGTCATGGAACCAGATGAGTGACAGCAGCATTGTTAGTATGAGTCGTGTGTTTCACCTTACTGACTTGTCTTTGCTCAACGTTCCACCTTGATGTTGTTCACATGCACAACAAGGCTGAATATGGGGGCGAAACGACTTTGTGTAAGGGACTAATGATTCATGATTGGCTGGCTGGCCAAATCTATATTTGGCTATTTTGAGAAAATCAGTATTGGCCACCCATAATTTCACAAGGTCATTTAATACAATTTGGGTGAAGAAAGTGTAGACTTATTGTTACACATAATTATTTTGCTTTTTTAAAATCTTCTTTTGGTTGCTGTTTGGTAAGGTGCAGATCCCAAACACTCAAGTAATTTTTCAGGATTATTTATTAAAGAAACACAAAGCTGTTTTTTTTTTTTTTTTTAATGTTTCAGTTTTATTTGAAGGAATGCTTGATTATTCATTGGAAGAATGGTATCTCTCGCTGTCTTCCTGTTCCTACAACAGGCACAAACCAGCAACAGTTTCTTTAGACTCCTTTGCTGGTTGTTTCTTGTGACTCATGTGTAGCACTTTATGACACTATGTCACATGCGTGATAACAGGAGAAAATGAGAGCGTGACCGTGTAAGAGACCATACAAGAGTAAATCTTACTGTTCTAAAAGCAACTGAAGCTTCTATGGGGCTATTCCCCCCAAATAAAAACTACAAAAGTTCCTTTGTGTCGCTTTAAAAAACACATCCCTCAAAAATGTTGACCATGGTAAGGAGCACACTTTTCCTTTTGCAACACATTTCTCTACCATTTTCCAGATTACCATGACAACACATCCTATAACAGTGAAATCAGCAGCGCATAATGTTTGAATGTAGTCTCCTCCTACCATGATGATGTTGTGGAACTATTCATCAGAATATAGTGCAAGTTGAAAAATGTATGTTAAAGGGATCCCATGTGTTTTAAAAATTAACAAGCGACTGATCAAATGTCCATATGTGGTGAAATGTGGCTTGGCATGGACAAAGGAAAATCAGTTAATTGTGGAATATGCACCAAATTTAACAGAAAAACATCAAACAAGCTCAGCACAACATTCATCTTGATGAGACTTCATCATTTGAGACAATGACTATGTGCACAAAATTTCATGGCAATCCATCTAATAGTATGTCATGCGCGACCAGCAGATTTGTAATCCTATTCATATTTTTTATCATTTATCTAAACTTGACAACATTCTCTTGTTTGGTAACTTTTAGTTTAAGAGGGACTTATTTAGAACGACTTGTGCCACTTTCTGTTTGTATGTAATTACAAGGACAAGTTGAGCTCCTCTCCTTGAGCTCTGATGTCAGTCAGTCACATTGGACACGGGTGTGCATTCTCAGCTGCTGGGCTCTGTCCTTCACATGTCCACACAGGACACAGACACACATCATCTAAAATTTCTCTGTGTCTTCATCTCCCTGTAACCCCCCCATTTTCTTCACATGCATCCCAGCCCCCACACTCTGCCATCTCCATCAAAGACAGCCTCAGCTCAGCAGACTTTCTTTCTCTTTTCCATTTCCAAACTCCAGCCAGAAGCTTCATCTCTCAACTCTGACATCAAAGCACTGTTAGGATGAATACTGTTTCTCTGCAGCAGGTTAGTTATGAAAGGTTGTGCTGGGTTTAGGCCGACACGGCTGTGTGAAAGTGTTTGCATAAACATGAAAGGATTGATATCAATGTCTTCTCCTTTGTGGGTATAAATCTTATATAAACAGATGTTGTTAAGCATAAAAAAATCAAAATCAGTGGAATTAAATGGGCAAAGCTTGAAGCCTTGTGTACAGTGATGCCATGTCAGTGTGGACGTGTGTGCGTGCTTACACCGTCTCTCCTGTTGCGCCCAGAACTCCTCGACAGTTTTGGCAATGTCACGGTTCTCCCTCAACTTCCTCTGCCATTGGCGCAGCTCCTGCACATCTGGTCGTGCCCTGATCTATAACAACCCCAGCACACGTGCAAATGGAGCACATGTATAAATTCACATAGGCAAACATAATCAATAACTTAATTACACTCCAAGCTAATCAGTAATAGTAAGCTGCTAGTGTTTCCACTGTCTGTTATTTGCTTTGGTTGATATTTCGTGGTTGAACTGTGACTTAGATATGTGAACAAACGACATAAATGCAGTTTGTCACTGTAAGGTCACATATGGCAATTTGTCAATATTTACACCCTCAAACTTCATCCCTTCAGTTGAATATCTATGGTCAATATATATATCTCCACTGCATACAAACAACAGGTTGAAACAGCTTCACAAACATGCCATCAGATGGTACATTGTCTTTACTTACAGTCATCTGACAGTACTTTAAAAAATCTTATTGTAGTATTTTGCCAGTTCTAATTTTTATTTATTTAAATCACAACATTTTTCACTATTATTTACCATCATTACCATTTTGAATCCAACATTTTATAAATTGTGGCTTTCACTAACATCTTAAATACTAAATATTTACATCCATTATAAACCTATATCAAGTCTGCATGTGCATCATGTAAAAGCTTATTATGATGATTTAGCCCTCTGCTGTAGAGCAGTTTTGTTATTTTATGCGTCACTGGCTGTATTTGTGTGTCTGTGTCATGGAGACAGCTGACAGGGTGAAATTATTCCATATATCCATGCATTATAATTGTAAATAAGCCATATCTGAGTCATTTCCGTGTTCATGTCGCAGTTGGTATGATTCATGCTTTTGTTCTTGGAGGAAACCTTTACAGTTGTTGTGTGTTTGTTTGAGAGCTGCAGGTTTTCCTGAAAGATTAGTAGATAGATTTGCTAGGGTGAAACGAAAAGTCCCTGAACACCTCACTCTCTGTTTCCTTTCTCACTAACTGGCGCTTCTTCCTCTCCCTCTCCTGTCCTCCATCGTCCCTCTCCCCCTTTCTCTCTGCGGGGCTCTCGTCTTTCCCTCTCCTCTCCTTCAGTTCCCAGGCGTCTCACACCAACACCTCACTCCCTCATAAAAATCTCCAGCACATCAATGTTTCATCCCTCTCTGTCCACCTCTCCTCTCTACTCTGCATTCTCTCCCACGTCTCCTCTCTCCAGTCAAGCCTCCCACTGCTCCATTCGACCCCAACATTCTCCTAAGTGCCTGGTTGTGTGGCAACAATAGTCTCGCTATTAGTGGATAGGAAAGTGGGTCTGTTATATAAGGTTGGCCATGGGTTGAGGAATGGGCAAGACCAGTGAGCTCCAATAGTTAATTCACTGGGTGTCATGGCACCGCAACAGTCCCTATGCTGATGGGAGCAAACCATAGAAATGGAAATGAGGGGTGAGGGTCAGGACTGGTTGGGGGTTGGAGTCTCTTGTGTTTGCTTACCATCACTGGTGTGCTCTGTTTGAGTCTGTGCCATTCCTCCTCTGTCGATTTTCATTCATTTCCTCCAGAAGTCTTATATCTATTTTTCTGCTTTTGCTGCAGTCAGCTGCTCCCACATGTCAGAAATATTTGATGACCATGTCATAACTGCATCACATCGTGTTACACACACAGAAAATCAAAATTGGGAATTCGGAAGCTGACTTTTAAAAATGAAAGATTTAGGCAGGATGTTGACAATTTGCTCGATAGAGATAAAGAGTTGAGCTGAGTGCAAGTGTCTTTTGAAGCCTGTTTGTTCACATCAGCACCACTGATTAGCTGACGTAAGCTGCTGTTTTGAACCAGTGTATTAAGATGATCTTGGGACATGGCATAGGCTTAACTTGCAGTCTTATGAAACCAAATGCTCATTTCTTCCCATTTAGTCCTCATTTACATTATGTTGCCGTTATATATCCACTCATGTCTGTGCCACATGGCAGTGTCTGGTTTAGTGCATGTGACTCACTCCTCTCATGTTGTGTATGATGCATGAAGGCATGGATTAGAGTGATTAGAAAAATTGCCAGAAGACTGGAAGGCCAAATGCATTCACATCCATAACTACAGATGAAAAAAAAAAAAAACAAGTACAAATACAAATGCTTTGACAACACAAATAGTGCAATAAACACTACAAAGAAAAAACAAATTGGGACGCCATCTCTGGTCCTACTCATATCTTATCGCAAAACTGACAAAGGCAGCAGAGCAAGCTGAATACCTACAGAAACCACATTGCCACAAACTGCATAATTGCAGCAAGACAAATTTTACACATGGTTTCTTACACACATACTTCTGCCCCTCGGTACAGCCTTTCAAGATGCTCTACTTTTTGTGCAAAGCTGCTTGTGAGACTTAGCTCTTCTCCCAGTTTCACATTCTGCAGCAGCACAAAGGCCTCTGTTTGGCTGCAGTATTAACACCAACACTGACAAGTCCCATAAAGACACAACCCCATTCTCCTCCATCTTCCCTTCACACCCTATCCACCCACCCATCAATCATCTTTTTGTTGACCGATGCCTCCATCAAGACTAAACCAGCCCAGTGTGCTGTGATCTGATACATGCCTCTGTAGAGTCAGGTACAGTAAATGGCTACTGTGCTTTTTAAAAACATTTACAGATTAATAAAAAAACAAAACAAAACAAACAAAAACAACACTGTCTTGCACTCCCTATCACACAGCAGGGACAATAGTTGTGAAATGTCCTCAGTGTCTGCAACATTTCCTCTCCATGAGTGTCAGTCAGCTGACTTAACACTGAACCTCAGTTCGAACCATTCATCTATCGCTGCCGTCAGATCATTCAGCTGGAATCATAGACCTACTTCTGCTTTTGGCTATGCAGCCTCGGGTTTGATTGTCTGTGAACGTGTTCGAGTTCATGGGCTTCTGTCAGTCAGCTCTGTAAGATGATGCCAAGCGCACTCAGTAGTAGCAGTGCTCCATTTCTTTATGATAACTGGAGCCTGCTAATCCAACACGACTTCTCTTGGTGCTGTAACTGGGCAGAAGTTGGCAGAAATTTACAACCAAGAATAACTAGACAAATGGCAATAGACACACAGAACATCTAAAATACATTTGCAGTTGAAAATACAGAGGGTTAAAGAAGTATTAAGCATATCACCATTTTTCTCAGAAAATATATTTCTAAATGTGCTATCGATATAAAACCCTTCACCAGATTGTTGGTAACAACCCATGCAAATCATAAATTATGTGTAATAATATGAAATGACACAGGGAAAAAATATTGAACACACGCACTGAAATTTATTTAATACATTGTACAAAAGTGTCACAGCTTCAAGGCGGCCTCCTGTGTGGAGAAACCATTGGGAGAAACTAGTTGCATGTATTACTCAGGTATGATCTTGGCCCATTCTTCCACAGAAAATGTCTTTAAATCTTGAAGGTTCCATGGGCCTTGTCTATGACCTCTGATTTTTAGTTTTTCAATGGAGCTTCAATTTGATTCGTCAGGCTATTGGCTGGGCTGCCGATATTTTACATTCATCCCTGGACGCTGTGGCTCCTCTGAGAAAGAGAGTCTCTAACCATAGGAGCTCAGCTCCCTGGTATTATTCGCATATTTGCATGCTGAAGCAGAAAGCATGAAAAATGGAAAGGAGGTGGTACTCCTGTAAATCTGTGGACTCCCATCGTGCCTGGAAAGATAGTTTAATAGGCTACAAAAGAGCACTACGCAGAGTTAGAACATCTTATTATTCATCATTAATAGAAGAGAACAAATATAATCTACGTTTTCTGTTCAGCTGAGTCACAACTCTGTCGGGCCATGTATTCCTGCTGGAATACATGTATTCCTGGAAAATAATCAAAATTAGAGATGAGTTCGGACAAGCCCAACTGTCGACGGCTGTGGACGTCCCTGCAGCGTTGCTAATTTCTTTTGGTTCTGATTTGACTCTGGACTGTTTTTCTCCTGTAGGCCTCTCTGAGTTGACCTCAACTACAGTATCAGCAAAGCTAAACCATCTACGTGTCTGTTGGATCCCATCCCAACTCGACTGCTCATAGATGTCATGTCCTCTTATTGGTACGTCAACTTTGGATCAGATTAACCCGTCTCTAAAATCAGGATATGTACCACGGGTTTTTAAAGTTGCAGTTATAAAACCTTTGCTCAAGAAACCATCCCTTAAACTGTACATTTTGGCAAACTATAGACCAATATCCAACCTTCCATTTATCTCTAAAATTCTGAAAAAAATAGTTGCAAGCCAGTTAGGAGAACACCTGCATAGAAATGATCTATTTGAAGTTTTTCAGTCAGGGTTCAGAATATATCATAGCACAAAAACGGCGCTGATTAGAGTCACCAACGACCTCCTCATGGCCTCAGACAATGGATTAGTATCTGTACTTTTTCTGCTGGACCTCAGTGCTGCTTTTGATACCATTGATCACAGCTGCATAGATTAGAGCACACTGTTGGAATTAAAGGGACAGCATTAGGCTGGTTTAAGTCATATTTATCTGATAGGTTCCAGTTCGTCCATGTTAATGACATTTCTTCTGCACGGACTAGGGTCTGCTATGGCGTCCCACAGGGTTCAGTGCTGGGGCTAATCCTTTTCACTTTATACATGCTGCACTTGGGAAAAACTATCCAGAGCCATGGCATGAACTTTCATTGCTACGCTGATGATACGCAGCTGTACTTATCCATGAAACCAGAGGAAGCAAAACCGTTGGCCAAACTTCAAGGGTGTCTTAATGACATTAAGTCCTGGATGTCCTCTAACTTTTTGCTTCTAAATTTGGATAAAACAGAAGTTATTGTCTTTGGTCCCAAACACCTGAGGAATGGATTAACTGGGTTTACGCTGGCTTCCAGCACAGCTGTGAAAAACCTTGGAGTAATTTTTGATCAGGATATGTCATTTAAGCAGCATATTAATCAGGTTTGCAAGACATTTTTTCATTCATACTTGCTTCTGTTATATGAATTTTGACAGTACCATATGCTGAAAAACAGCCCCACAGTATGATGTTCCCACTGCACATGGTGCATGTGCATACATAACATACTGGTTGAATGTTTTCTTTGAAACAAATTTACCTGCTAATTCCAGGTTTTTCTAAAACTCGCCACAAGTGGTCCCTGGCTCTTAGACAGTTCTTCTGATAATTCTTTTCACTCCACTGCCATTAGTTTATTTTGCAACAATAAGGTTGTGAAGTTCTCGAGAGTTCTATGCTTTTACCCATCATGAGCTGTTTCTTGTGTGACACCTTGATAATGAGACACCCTTTTATAGGCCATTAGTTCAGACTGAACCAGCTGTTATCAATTGCACTGACAAGGGGTAGAATTGCTTTCTAATTATGGATGAATTTCAGTTGTTGTCTTGGCTTTCTATACCTTTTTGCACCTCCCCTTCTTCATGTGATCGATACTTTTTCTCTGTGTCATTTCCCATTATTACACATAACTTATTTTATGGACAACTAGGGTTTGATTTATTTGCATGTGTGGATTAAATGGGTTGTTACCAACATCTGGGGAAAGTGTCATGATGATAGCACCCTTAGAAATATATTTGCAGAGAAAATTTTTGACTTGTTTAATACTTGTTTTATCTGCTGTACCTGAGCTAGTGAAAACTAATAATGCTTTTAAAGAGATCTAGATAACTTTATCATCATAAAATATCAGTTTTAATTGTCTTATAACAGAACATTTGAGCTGCACATGACTTTATGCCACTATAATGTCACACATCAATATTAAATAAAGGCAAACTCAAAGAGGTGCATAACAAATATAATGGCAGAGGTGACTAAGAAACCAAAGGAAGTAATGAGAGAGGACACAAAAAAGGAAAAAAGAGAGTGATCAAGCAAGAGACAAAGCAAGAGTAAATCTCAGACAGAACTTCACCCTATAGCGAGAGCTAAAAGAGAAGAGAGGATGCCAGGTGGATGTGGATCTCTCCTTGTTGCTGTTGGACAAGAAAGTTTGCTTACAAACATATAAAATGATCTTCGATTTTGCATTTTATGATTTCTGTAGGCATGGTTGAGAAAGCAAAGATGGTGACTTTGTTATTTGTTATCCATCAGATGTTTATCCACTAGAAACATAAAGTATGTCGTCTTGTGTATCAAACAAATGCAAATGCTAATTATTCAGTTATTAGCTGCTGTAGCCAGCGACAAAGATAAATTGATAGGGGGGGATATGTGTTTTGCACATTGTTGTTTTAGGATGCCAAATTTGCTAATATGGATGTAGGCTGTGTGCAAAATGGCTTAACCCCCCCACCACACACACAGAAATGCCTGTAAATGCATGTTTGTTTACAACTCTACAGGACTTTGTAGCGGTTACTGTACTCGCCTGTAAGAATGCTGCAGAAATCCAAGGATGGATCACTGACTGCTGTCGCAAAACCATCTTTATTTATGTTAAAATGCAAGTCATTCTGTCACGAAATTATACATTGATACTTATGTAAAGGTCTTATTTTTTTACCTGGTAAGCTGACATCTTAAGTTTTCCACGGGTTGCCTGGTTCAATTCAGCAGCTTCTAAACACATTCTCGTGGAAGATGGCCAATGTCATAAAAACTACTTTGCCCAGATGCATGTAGGGGGTGCTAGAAATCTCAAAATTGAAAAGTTGCTCTGAATTGCTTTAAATCTAAACTTTTACATTACAGGAAAACCTAAGTGAAGATAATCAGCGGGTGACTATTTAACTTATCAAAACAAATGGACAATGTGGGTTTGTATTTACTGCACAAATGTGAATTAAAATTTAATTCCGTTCAAAAAAATTAATTTAATAACCAGTCATAAACATCTCATAGCTAAGATTTTGTTTCCCTATTGTGTTAATTCCTATCAATTATCAAATGGAGACAGAAGAAATAAATGTGATTATCTGATTCACAGAAAATACATCCTCGACCTGACAAAAGGTCATTAACATGAACAACCTAATTGTGGTTTACTACACAACATTCACTTTGCTCAAACTCAGCTGACCAGACTTCACTAATCCTGATAAGTCTTGATGAATGTGAGTGTGTGTATGTCTGCCTGCATACATATGTGCAATACAGCAGCAGGCATGGATGAATGGATTAGAGTTGGGCTAAGTAACACAGTGTAAAGAAGATTATGCAACATCTTTAGACCTAGCAGCTCTTCATAATTGTATGTGAGTCAACAAGAGACAATCGCATTGTCTGGGTCATAGATGTAAGTTAGAAAGTATGTGTGTATGTGTGTAAGTGTCTTTGTGTAACTCCTTTGCTGCTCTTCTTCGGCCCTCTGCATTGTGACGAAAGAGATTAATAATGGAGGGATAAAATTCCACTCTATAAAAATACTCTCCATCCCTGCTTCCTGGGCCTCGTCTGTCTGTCTTTCTTACGACAACACACTTACTGACACACACACACACACACACACACACTGCAGTCAGGGAGTCAGTGCTGCATCAGGCGGGTTATATAACAGCTGAGAGTATGAAAGTGAGGGGAAAAGAGTGGGTGCATGTTGGGGGGATGGGGGCGAGGAGAATGGCATACACTGATCCTATATTGTGGACCAATATCCTATTATCCTATCAGATTCCAATGCCCTTAAAAATATTACAGTATCCTCTACTACTATCCTGCTGTCCTTTTTTGAAGTAACGGTAACATAAGAACAGTGCCTATCAGGACTTTGCAAACCCAAAATATCTCCACCCTGTGCATCATAAATAAATCATGGCCCTCTGTTTGTTAGAAACCAATCTTTAGCTTCAGATTCTGATTGTGCTGTATTTTGCGCCTCCATCTCTCTATCTGTTCTTACCTGCTGCAGATTTCTTTCAATTTTGCCCCATTCCTAATCTGACACTACTCTGCAACATCCGCTCGCTTATTCCCTCCCTTTTGTCATCCAACCGAGACTGTTCCAAACATAGCTTTATCCCTCCACATAATCCTCCCGCTCACTCCCCACTGACTATGTGCCTCTTTCTTCTTGTGTCCCTCTTCCTCTAGATCCCGAGGGGTGCCCATCTGCAGTGCCATCAGTGGGCCCTCTGAACCTTCTCTAAGTTTGATGTAAACAGTGAGGAGTGGTAATCAACTGGCTCACTGCTGCCACCACAAGTGAGCATAGGCAAATTGGATTGTGTGCTGGCAAAGGCAAATGAAGGAGTAGATGCTGCTCTCTGCTGGTGCACAAGCAGTCCAAAACTGTCTGCATCTGCACGCGCAAATGGTACATCTTTTTACAAACACCCACAAAGTCAGTTACATATATATCATATTTTCTTGTCATTAAAATGCCATGTACACGAATATTACATAACAGCTGTAATCATTGGTCTCACATAGCTTCTGATGCAAAACTGAGGCCGATTCGACCATTAACACAGAGAAAACAAGAGCTTCCAGTAAGATTGACAAACCATGACCACTTGTCCTGAGACAACATACAGTTACGTTTGTGTGTGTTTGTGAGAGTGAGTGCGGCAAAATTGCTGCTGTGTGCTTCTAGCCATGTGTGCATATGACTATTTATATCAGAGGACCACAAGACCCACACAGGAAAGAATTAAAGTCTAGCATCACTGATGACATAATCAAGCTGCTGAATGAAAGCGCAGCCCCTGTGGAAGAAGGGCTTTTTGGCGAGATGGGATTATACAACAAGAACGTGCTGTGGGCTAACGAACATGCAAGAGGATGTTTGTTGTGATTTGAATCGACTGCATTATTCCCTTCATGTTTTCCTCTTAAAATCCTGCTTTGCCTCACATTGTAACTTCTTTAGTTGATTTCTTAGTGTGTATATAGATAAAGTTGCATGTAAACATATGAAGTGGCATGCATTTAATATAACACCTCTAGTATAAATACTTCCCTTATTTTCTTACACTTTTTGTTTTTATTTATTTTCCACCCTTTGTGGCTTTTCATGACCTGTGATTGAATTTTCACTAACACTATCTCTCTGCTCTATAAAAGCCACAGTGCTTTTATAGTCAACTGTACAAAAAACAACAACAACAACAACAAATAAAAACTGTAAACAATATATTCCAGTGTACCTTATATCCCCTCCAGAAAGCCTGGATGAGCAGAGCAGCCTGCTCCTCGCTGAGCTGCAGAAACAGAGGGATGGGAGGCCTGGGGCTGGAGGAAATAAAGAAAGCATTATGTAAAGTGACAGTGGTGTGCCTCAACATCTCTTCCTTTTTCAGCACAAATGAAGCATGTAACTGGGAGTGGGCATGTTCATGTTTTGTTGTAACTTATTCTCTTTTTTGATGTAAACACTCCAAAAAAACATGCGGACTGTGCATATGCAGTTAGATCTGAAAATACATGAATACTGGCATAACCTTTGTAATTTTATCTGATGATCCAAACATATTCAAGCAACAGTTATTCAATTAATATAAGCTTAAATTGCAGACATTTGTATAACCATGATATTTTCATCTGCATGTGCATCACAAATGGGTATATCAGTATGTGAGAATGGCTGAGACGACACTCACTACATGCTGAGCCAGTCTTTGACAAAGGGAATCTCATGAAAGTTCACCGGGGCTTCTCCCGCCTGCGGGGGTTGTGACTGAATAGAGAGGACAAAGATGACATGAATTTTTTTTTTTTCTCTTTACACACAAGCAAGATGTAATTTGGTTAAAGTTATGTGGTGGGATGAATATTGCAGAGTGATGTGTGTGGGAGGGCTCTTACTTGTAGAGCCACTCAGTTAGGAAGTCGCAGGGGATAAATGCTGTGAATTTCCTCTGAAACACAAAAGAGAAGTTGAAAGGTAAATTTCTGCCATCTCCTTGCTAGAAAGCAGAGAATTATCATCAAAATATATAACTTTTAATACATAGCAAACACCAAAGTGGTCATTTTGGCCTCTGTCAGGGTGTATTGTTGCTTAGTGCAGATTGGAATTGTGGTTTCACTCTTGTGGGTGTGTGTGTGTGTTTTGCTGCAGCCATAGGGATAGGGAATAAGTAATATCCAGCTTGTTATTAGTGCACAGTTCAAGAGCAAGTATCTGTCAGAGTATGGAGACATATTAATACAGGTGGCATGGATAACTGTCAAGGCACCACTGGTACTGATCAGTATGTATAGGTCTTAGAATGTTAGCTGCCTTCCAGAAAATATATTTTAAAAAGGAAGCATTGTTCATATCATTAAGACAATGCCAAACTACATCTTCAATGCATTTTAATAGAATGGCTCTGGAGCTCTATCGTTGCGACCACATAAGCTAATCAATTAGCCTTAAGATGTGAAGGCCTAGATGACTGTTTCCTGTTTAGTTTGGATAAAAGTGATGAGTTGGATGAGTTGTTGTAATTGGTCCAAAGTACCTTAGAGGTACTTTTCGAATTACACAGTTACTTTAGATCACATTTCCTTAGCTTGTAGCTCTACTGTTGGGAATTTGGGTGTAATTTTTGATGTATAAAACAGGTCACAAAGGTTAGCTTTCTGTCTTTTGTGTAATATTAGGAAAATGAGAAACATCCTGAGTCAAGAGGATGCAGTAAAAATGAATCCACACCTTTGTTACCTCTAGGATGGGTTGTCATGCAATCCTTTCTTGCTGCACAAATACTGTATTACTGTTAAAAACCTTCAACTGGTCCAGAATGATACAGCATGAGTGATGACTAGAACTGGGAATCGGAATCACATATCACCAGTTTAAGCTCTTTACACTGGCTCCCTTTTAAATAGAGAATTCAAAATAATACTTCTCACATATAAAGCCGTGAATGGATCAAGCTCCAACATATCTTAAAGACCTCATAGCTCCTCTCCCTAAATGCAGGTTTACTTGCTGTTCCTAAAGTGTGTCGGTCTAGAAAGGGTGGCAGAGTTATCAGGCTTTTATTATGGAATCAATTTCCAGCCTCAGTCCAGGAGGCAGACTCCCTCTCAACATTTAAGATTATGCTTGAGAACGTCTTTTTAATAAAGCTTTCAACTCTGTTGTCCCTTAGTTATGCTGCTATAGACCTCGGCTTCTGGAGGGACTCCCATGCTGCACCAAAAGTCTTCATCCTGTCTTTATTATAACAGTTTTTGGACACTGGCATCATAATTTGATATTATGATTTACCTGTAAAATCTTAATCTGTAACAAATCTAAAATAAATTAAATAGAGTATGATGATAAAGTATATCATTAGATATGATATATATTATAAATAGGGCTGGGCAATGATTAAGGTTTTTAATTGTGATTAATCGCATGATTTCCCTGATTAATCACATTATATACACAAAATCAAATAATTAATTCAAAAGTAATTTAAAGTGCATTTTTATTTAAATGTTCTGCTGCCATATGAACTGAAGTGTCATAACATTTGTTGTTCAAACACCTTTAACATCATGTCTGTACATGGATTGTAGGGTCAAAGTGTGGAGAAGATGAGGAGAATGCTTTGGCGACTGCTGCACCGATAGAGTAACATCTTTTAGTGGAAGCAGTGTGATAGTTTGGGGTCGCATCTTCCTCATTGCAAAAACAAGGTTTGTCATCACTGGTGGTAATCTCAATGATGAGATATCAAGATGAAATTCTGCAGCCAATGGCAATCGCAAATCTCCACAGTCTGGTACCAAACACTATCCTCTAAGATAACAAATAACAAATCTCACCCCACCCCCCTACTAACACTCCTGTTTGTTAAATGCATATATTTAAACAGTTAAATTGCCAATATGTCTTGTTTCTTCAGACTTTAATCATTGAATCTACCAAATAACACCAAATGAGTCAACAGCAAAGAAAAAAAAAAAAGCTAAAAAGCTGCTTGGCACTGGCAAAGAAGACTTGGCAAGTCTTTCATTGGCGCAACCCACATACTAAGCTCTGCTGCTCATCCCACAAATGTGACACTAGTTAAAAAGAAAATAATCACCCGCTCGAAGCAGGTGAAATAAACAGGCTTTCCAGTGGTCTGAGATGAATTGCCAATAACTATTGTTACAACAAAAAAATAAACTACTAAGTGCAAATTTACTTACTTTTTGTTTTTAGTTTATATTTTAGCAATCAATGCAAACCATCATAGTGCAAAGCAAATTTCATTAAATTAAGGCTTGCAATTTATCTCTAATCATTCTAACATTTGGTGTCCTGTGGTTTGTTTTTAATCAGAAGACACTTGACCTGAAAACAGCCTTGTTTCTGGGCTTCTTCCAGCAAAGCCTCCAGTCCTGGCAGCAACACTGGAAACACACTCCTCTCTAAGAAGCCTGTGACAGGACCTAAGGAGGACATAAAGATAATATGCAGTATATGGATCGGGTGTCAAGGATGTTTACATGCAGTCCATTTTACAGTCGTGAATTGGTAAAGAAAATGCACCTTCTTGCATTTGCTTAGAAGTTTGAGCTTTTCCTCGCGCAGAGAGGGCAGCAAGAGCGGGGTGGCAATGAAGAGGGCCAGTGTTTCTCAGAGGGTCTTCATCCATATAAACCTAATACAAACCACAATTACTTCCAAACAGATGCTGGTAGCAAGAGCAGGTTAGACTGACAGTTTACCTTGGCTGCGGAGAGTCCACAGAAGCTAGGGGGGGATGTTGTGGTGCTGTGCTGAGGGAGCTGAGGGCTCCCTGAGCTGCTGGGTGTCCACGCGACACTGGGAGGCTTCGGCTGTTCAGCCTCAAACTCTTCAAAAATACATCAAACAAATTACATTTGGTTTTTAGTTCGACTAAAGGTAAAACGAAACTGTTGTCCGTACCGTACCATCACACACTTGTTGCCAAAGTGATTTGTTTTCGGAGGACATCGTTTCCATGATGACAACGCGTTCCCGTTCTACAGTCGCCAAGGTATCTCTGGTTGCTAAGGAAGTGCGTAACCCCCAACTACAGGTGTAAAGTTAGGTGTCGAAAAGAACTGTCAGACTTCTCTGGTGTCAGGATGGGTCCTAATCATGGTCACAATGGAGCTCCAAAAGTAGGATTTAATTCAAATCCTACTACTTTTTCTTTTTTTTTTTTAAATAGGCGCACCAACGTCCTGCATGTTGTCATAATCACCACCAGAGGGCAGCAGACTATTTGACATTCGAGCCCAGCTTGGGCCATTATGTAAACACTCATTAAATCTATTTATGGGTGCGCTACTGTGATGTATAAAAATTAAAAATATCACCCTGTTCCGCTGTAGCATCCATATCTGATAAATTGCTTCAGACAAATGCCTAAAATAAAATTATTTTAATAATAATTGTTTCAGTAATGAATTCCTCTTTGATTCCAAAATGAAACAATGCCAGGCTTGAATAATTTAGGCATAGATCTAACAAACATTTATATTTAACAAAGGGAATTAAGAAATAAAAGTATTGTTGGTAATTTGTTTCCATATTATATTGTCATTGATATCACAGTTTACTTTTAAGATGCATTTGTTTTAAGTAAATGGTATATAAAAGAAAACGCAGTTGTCCCTATAAATGAAAAAAGATCTAAACTAAACCTTATCAGTGTAATATTGATCTTAAATCCATTTACAACAGCAGTTCTTCAAAATTAAAATCTTTATTGGCATATATCCAAAGCAGTTAAGTCATCTTATGACTGAACAAAAATAGCCATTTATCTTAAAAAAAAGAAAAAAAAAAGGTCCTTAAAAGATTCCAAAATGCACTGAACAGCTTTTGACAAAATATACATTGCAGTTACTCATACTTCGCAGCCACTAACTGACTTGTTAATAAATAATATTGTGAACAAAACATTTTTACAAATAGTATTTTAGACTTACCCATAGTTGCAACCAGAACTGTTTACATTTTGAACAAACTGAAGACCTGTGCCACAAACCTTTGTCTATCAAGTTGTTACAGTGCATCCTTCGATATCAAACCCCCCGAAAAACAAAAAAGAAAGCAAAACACAATGAGTAACAATAGAAATAATAGTGAAACAATAATAATGAGTTTTGTTTTGTTTTTTTTTTATAAAGCAACGCTGATAGAAGTACATAATATAAAGACCAATTATCAACAATAAAATGTACAGATTACATTCCTTCAGGGTGTTATAGTGAGAGCCCATGTGAGGAGGATGTTTTACTGAGCGAGAGGGGGAGAAAAAACAAAAAATAAAAGCACACTCTTGTCTACAGAAGTTACATTTTTTCAGCCTTCAACACTGGTTGATGATCTTTTATCCAGGCAGGACTCAAACAGGGAGGACTGCTTTTTTACATCCTTGTAAAAGGATGCATGTAAAAGTTTAGAGTATAGTTCAAAAATAGTCTCATGCTGGCGCTATTCCTTGAGTTGAGCCATAATCAAACAAAATCTTCACCTAATGTACATAATGAGGAGCCTCATAGTGTTCGATTTACAGAGCTCAGGTCAGTGGTTTTACAGTGTTGCCGTGATTGAGCGAAACTTGCATCAAACCTCCACTTCAAACATTCAGAACGTGTCCATATGCAGCATGTTCAGTTCTTTTTTTTTTCCTTTCTTTTTTTTTTTTTTAAAAGACTTACTTATGGCTATGTGAAAGCATGAGGCCAAGCTCACATTGCAGTGAATCTAAATTAATTATCCATGGCAAGTGCAGACCTGCAGACTGCCCATACAGTTCAGTGGCAGTAACTGTAGAGACTTGATAGCAACGACGGGAGCAACATGTCTAGACGGCACCTCAGGCAAAGCTGCAGTGGTCTTTATCCTAAAAAATAAAACTGAAGAGGTTAAAAACAAATGTAAAAAAAAAAAAAAATGTGACTGAGTAGTGTGAAGAATTAGTGGAGATGAGTCTGTAACCCCCATTCCACCTTCCTGTAGAATTGGGAGGTGCCTGAAAGGGGGATGGATTAGTGTGCTCAGGGGTATCTGGCACCCACAAGAGCTGCTTCAGTGCAATGAAAAGGGGTCTGGGACTTTTAGCTTCTTCTGTGGTTCCATTTCTCTCAGCATTCCTTAGCAGTCCAGTGACAAACGTTCCCTTAATTCTTTCTATAATACAAAAACACATCCGTGATTCCATCTTCGCACGTTGCTTTTACAATCCACAACCTGTGTTCACAGCGTTCATTAAAAAAAAAACAAAAACAAACAAAAAAAAAAAAAGTCCACACTGTCAATTCCCCTCAGTTTTAAAGAAAAGTCTGTCAGAGCTATATACAGGTAGGATGTGGTGTTTATTTGCATGTATGGTGATAGTTGGATCACTGAGGGCGCGGTTCTCCGTGGACTCTGAAGCGGTATACACACGTATACTCTGGGTGACCCCAGTTAGACAGCACCCGCACCTCAATAATCTGGAAGGCCTCATCATTCTTCTCCTGAAAGGTGACAAAAGAAGTATTCAAAGAATGCTGGTAGACACTGAAGTGAGTTTTAGTGCTGAAAGGACAGAAAGTGCTTCAAAAGTTACCTTAACTGGGAAGGTTTGCAGTGACTCCCCATCCTCCTCGTAGATGTAGTGCCCCAGCAGCTTCCCTTCTTCTTGGTACTCATCATCTAGACCCTAAACACAGAAGATTTGAAACAGACATTACACAATGATGCTTAAATCTGATTAGAAGGTCCCTCATAGACTGTAGGTTTCTTACAAAGACAGTGAAGTTGCGTGGGGCACTAGTGATGTTTCCAGTCGGGGACAAGGCCTTGGGAATGTGCTCCAGACAGAAGGATGTCGGTAGGATCCTTAGGGACAGCCTGATCACCAGATAACCCTGAGAGCCTTTGAATGCCCAGCAGTTACCAGGATACACATCCGGCTGATGGAGAGGAAGTAAAGGAGATTACTTTATACTTTAAAATTCATTGTTGACATCTGTACACCAAAAATAACTTAATAAGTGCTATATTCATCAACAGTAGCTCTCTACAATCTTTCATTTACTCATCACCATTAAAAGTCCTGTCTCTGTTTAATGGAGTGGCTCACCTGGATGACAACACGTGGAGACTGGGAGAAATACCAGAGTGGCAGGCCAAACAGACTCATTAGGGCCGTCTTGGTCTCATACGTCTCAGAGCAACGGGTGCTGAGGATGCTGCCGCCTGCACATACACAGAAATATTGATTAGTCATGTGGCATCAAACCAAATCAAATAATATATTTTACTTTGATATTAAGATAAACCTGATCATTTCAAACACAGTAGAAGCGTATTCTTTATCGTGTTGCAAACTGGCGCCATGTGATTGTGGATAGATTTATGATTTTGGACAAATTGTTTAAGTTTTCTTTTATAAAAAGTAAAATCCAATCTTATTTCAAACCAGTATATTCTTTTCACAGCTGTGAAAATCAGTATCACTCAGAGCTCAACAGACAGCATTAACACACTTCACAATGGAGCATAAGCTTTTCTTGATAATACCCCATTGTCCTCAAGCCTGTTAATGCCTTCACCCTTTTACGTAGGACATACATTACATTGTTATGGCAGAGAAAGCTTGCTAATCCTTATGAACCATTACAGGGTTAACTACTGACCCACATAAAGGATCAGGGTGGACAGGTGTCCCTTACCTCCAGACTCCAGGGCGTAGTCCACCAGGCCTGTTCGGTCCTGAGAGTACAGCCTTAGGGCATTCTGGACAATCAGCTTCACTTGCTGGGTTGTAGACCAATAAATAAGAGTCCAAGATTACTTATGAGCATCAACACATTCACTACCTCGTCTTAGATGTTGCTGTTAAGATGGAAATTCCCAGTGATTGTGCCATATGTCCTTTACCTCTTCTGTCAGCCCCTCGGTGGCAGATGTGTGCTGCACAGTTCCAGTTATTGTCTGAACAATGTTCTTGGTTTGGAACTCTGCCTCGCCCAGTGTCTGGGCCCGGCTAAGCTCCAGCTGCAGCGATATGTTTCTCAAGATGCTCATTTCCAGTGAGGCCAGTGCAGTCTGCAGGTCGGGTGTGCTCACATAACGCTGGGATAGCCAGTGAATGAGAGACTCAGGCACCTCACCCTGCTGCTCCTCTGATCCACCACCGCCAAAGAAAAGAGCATGCAACTCCTTCCGCATCTTTGAGGACACCTCAGCTAATATCTGGGAGGGATAGGATAGAAATATAATGAGTTTAAAATTATGGAAACTGAATGACAAGATAATTTGTTAAACTTGTGGAGGAACATCACAGAAAGAGCAGTCAGAATTTAAAATAAATTTGTTTCTTACCGTCTCCTGTAGTGTGTCCAGCTGTTCACACTTTCCCTTGCATCCAGCAACACCCTGCAGGTCCTGTCTGATTTTACCCAGCTCCATCCTCAAGTCTCTGTACCTCTGCTAGTAAAGCATCATGGTCCTCCTGCTTCACACCCACACTGAGGGAAAGAGAGAAACTACATATGAAGCTGCCATGACTTCTGAAGAACATGCACACAAATTACAGATAGCACATTATGAAATAAAAATCTGATTTGAAAGTTTATTCATTTCTGTTGGCTTCTGTACCTGACAGGGGGTGTATCAACTGCTGACATGACTGCCTCTTTCTCTTTTTCCTCCTTCTCAATCTCATACTGCTGCTGTTTCTGCTGCAACTCCTATCACACACACAAGAACAAATATCACTGCAGTGGGGGACAAAAATGTATTCATTTAAAAAGAAAACTAATTTTATTCAAAATTCAAAATGATTTTTGGTAGATAAAAAGATTACACTATTAACTCAATAGTATCTTTTTTTTTTTGCTTAACTTTGCTATACAAAAAAAATTCCAATAAATACTGATTCAGTAGTACTGTCCCTCCATGTACAGACCTAAAACTGCCTGTCCTAAGTTTAAAAGTGTACTCTTTTTTTTTCTTTCTGTGGGTTACTCTGTACTTTTTGTGGCTCATAATAACTCGCTTACTTTTTTTTTTTCATTTCTGCTTTAAAATTACACATTAGCTGTGATCTAGTTCATAGCTCAAAGTTCAAATAAGCAACTTGGGAACCTTTAATTTCATATTGGGTAGTGTATGCTTATACTTTTACAATGACAAAGGAAATAATTCATGAAAACTTAAGTTATATCAAGTCACATTTCCCAATTTACTGTGGAGAAATCACTTTCCCGCATCTTTTTAGTAGAATTGCAACAAATCTTTCATACACACCTCAGTTTTGGCTGCCAAGGCTTTGAGCAGCAACTCCAGATCAGCCAGGCGTGCCGTTTGACTCTCTTGTTGCCGTTTCTGCTCCTCCTCATTCTGCAAAATAGAAATTACATTTACGTTTCCAGGAAAAAAAAACGAAACAACATTAATTTATACAAGTTAGCACATAAAACAATCAGGAACATATGCTTATCCACATCCACCTACTTCTACTCTGTGTGTGTTCTCCTGCTCCAGCTCTCCTCGCAGCACGCTGAGTCGCTGCTTCCAGCAGGGAGGACACCCACAATCCCAGGTTCTCCCTGTCGGTCTGAGTGTGAAGCTGCTCCCTCAGAGTGCTGTAAATACCCAAAATATCCCCGTGACGCTGTTCCTGCTTGTGGTCACCCTTCTCAACTCTATCCCACAACAGGGCTAGCTGGCGTTCCACTTGTTCCAGGCGCTCCAAGTCCACGCTAGAGACTGCCACAGGGGGAAGGACTGGCTGAAGAGTAAAAGGTGGAATTAAAATAAAGTGTTAAAATCTAAGACAGAGTTAGCCAGACATTTATTTCGTATGTTTTAACAGCATTGTAATTATTTTTCTGCACAGTCACTCAGTGCTTTACATCACTGCTTCAGCAGGAGTTACCGTTGCCTGTGAGACTGGTGTGGCTGGGGTCTGCACCAATGGAGTCTCTGGTGAGGGAACAGAAGCTGGTAGTGCTTCCCAGGTAGAAAACAGGGTGAAGGGAGATGCGGGATACCATTCAGTTAGATTTATGGCTGGAAGGCAGGCAAGCAGGGAAGCACTGGACGGACCCCATAACCATAAAGCTGCACAGATGACAGAATGTTGGGTTAAAACTTAACCAATTAATGGCTGTTCAGTCAAAACAAACTCAAGATGTAAGATTTTATTTTTGCTTTGAAAAGTGAAAGCACATGTAGAGTGGTAGATCATTTAAAGTAGTGTATATAATGTATACATATATAAAATAATGCTGTTATGTGTAAATAAATGACTGATAAATTACACATTTAATAAAAACAACAAGACAAACAAATGGATTTAAACATTTTTTTCAACTAATTATATACAAGTATATATATTTTAAAAAAGTTTTCTACCTTTGAAACCAACCAGTTCAAACATTTACCATTTAGTCTTGAAGGGGCTGACCTGAATCTGCTGCTGGATTTGCAGCATACTCTGGGGAGGCGTGCTGGTTATAACATTCACAGCACAGAGATTTTTCTCTATATGTGCTCACTAAAGTAAATGGGTTACATCTGTGTGAAAAAAAGAAAACTACAAGTTCTCACAAACTCACCAAGGAGGAGTAAAAGGGGCAAAAGGAGCAACAGGAGCTTCAAGAGTTTGGGAAGGCATCTGAAACACAGAAACACAAACTTGTAATAATTAAACATATAATCAAACAACTGGCAGGTGGACAATTTTTTTTTTTTTGGAAATAGCAACAAGGTTCATAGATAAAAACTATCAAAAGTCCATAATGTTCAATTATGTATCTATATTTCAAGACTAAAGATAAACAATAAAAAAGAATTCCTGATGTAGTGCTTATAAATCTTACTTTATTGGATCAAACACAAATTTGAATAAACCATTTTATTTGTCCCTAGATTATAAGGAAATGAACTTGAAAACTTTGGTCTATGTTAAGCATTTTTAGCAACTTATTTACAGTGGAAACAACACAACAGAGGCACAGTTTCCCTATATTAACTTAATGGGTTTTTTTTCCAGGAAGCAACAGCATACTCACACATAAAGCATTTACAAAGTGACAATAACACTCATGGCTTTTATCATCTCTTAAATAAAAAGCATTGCATTTTAGCAGCTTTCACAATGCAAACACCCTCTCTACCCTTAAGGTTAGGAAGAAGACTTTCCTTCTTCATAAAGTTTATAAGTAGGGCTGGCTCAGGTGCCCTGAGGCATCCCTTTAGTTAGCTGCTATCCGCCTCGAGGTCTTTCCATGAGACACCATCATTATTATTATAATAATCAACTATGTTCTCTTTTGTGTCTTGAAGGCAGAAGTTCTTGGACTAATTTCTGTGTTTGTCGGTCTCCCTTTCCTGTCATCTCACTCCCTCTCTACTGTTGTCTTGTGCTTGCTCAGGCTGGGGGACTGGGGACTTGGATAACTGCATTATTATTGCAAGTGTTGCACTTGTCTTCTGTATAAAGTGCCTTGAGAAGACACTTGTGATTTGGTAATAAACAAAGGTGAAATTAACTGAACCGAATTGAAGCTTCAACATACTGCAGCTAAAGATGCTGAAAGCAATGCTATCAGAACAGTAAGCAACAGAACAATAATAAAACAATAATAGAACAATAACTGGACCCGGATCTGAAACTCATAATTCTCTGTAAATGCAACCACCTTCACACTATCACAACTACTCTAGAAATAGTAAAAATGGATGTAAATTTAGATATTACAAATATCAAATTTGTTCTTCAATGCAATACAATGGATTTAAAGTTAAAAAAAAGTGAAGGTCCTTACTGTGTCAGAAAGAAGACATTGAGGAGAGTCATGAGAGACACCAAATGGTACCATCCTTTTGCAAGAAACCATAGCAGTCCCTTGCCTGCTTTCACTAGGAGGACAAAAGAAATATAAAGCTCAGATAGAGTCAGAAAAAGACCTTCAAGGAAGAAGGTGCACATTTCAGAAAAAAAGTGATGCTCACCTGGAGCTGTCAGGAGCCACCAGAGAAATAACACCAGCCTCTGTGCTCCTGTGCCAGCACCTGAACCCAATGCTTTGCCTGCTCTCACCACACAGTAGCCGGGCTGCAGGAAGCAATAACCTGGAAGACAAAGTGAAAGAGGGAAAATAATATTTATTAAATGCAGCTACTGCTTCTGCTGGCCGAGTTATTCAAACAAAGACCTAAACTTTAAAGTATTTATATGGTTAACCTGCATAAGCTAGGATGGTCCACAGTGCCCCCACCAGGCGTTGTGACCTGGACTGTGTGAGGAGGATGGTGTGTGTCTCAGAGTATTGCTTCCCTTTGCAGTCATCACCTACGCATGTCAAAATGATTGGATAGCAGGCAAGCAAAATGTACAAAAAAAGATGAGTGAATGAAAGCAATGCATATAATTAAAACAAAATTAATTCTGCAAATCAAAGCATAAAAATGAAGTTTAAAATTCTGCAATGAAACAACACAGAGCTTGATGAAAACAAAACAAAACTGGAAAAACAAACAAACCAAAAAAAAAAAAAACTTCACACCTGTCAGCCCTTTTTTAAATTATGATTTTACTGTCCATTCCCCTTACTAAACTTTTCTTGGACAACTTGACTTTACTATTGGGGGGGAGGAAAAAATCTCTTTACTCACTGAGCAAAATTTTCCATATTTGTGTGCTACTGTCAATTAAATTTTCATTTAATCTAATTTATTTTAATTTTGTTAGATATGTTTTCTAATATTCTTCATCTGAAAGATGCATTGATACAGCCTACAATGACCTGACCTCTGGTAATTCTTATTTCATTTCTGATATAAATTTGTAAATGGACTGAAAAACCTTTAAATTAGAACATTAGAACATTTGAACTAGAACCCTCAAGGTTTGGGGGAGAATACTTGACTGAAAGAAGCATCTGCAGGTCACAATGGTCAACAGGCTGCTGACTAGTTAAAGAGGTTCACACAACCTCTGCTCATTGATCCTGACACGGGTCATGCATGTCATTGACTCTGCCAATCATGACTACACACGAGAGAACAATTATTCAGAAAAAAGGAGAGCATGTGTTTGTGGTTTGTGGGTGCTTACACAGGGAACCATTGAGATTAAGATGCGATGCCTCTTCGGTGACCAGGTCCTTCACATTCATGCTCCCGCAGAAACTTGAGTGAGCTGCAACACAAAAACAACAGACTGAATTGCAGAAGAGCACTGCATGAGAACTCTACTAAGAAAGACAAGATAGATTAAGAGGGGAAAATGCACAGGCCACCATAGGCAGAGGAAATTTTAGTCTTCATAAATGAATGAGGAAAAAATGCATTAAAGCATTAAAGACAATGCACTGTTGCACCTGCTGGATCCAGAAAAAAAAAAAAAAAGAAAGAAAAGGAGTAGTGAAACCCCTGCATCAGAGCAGATGCACTTCTGCAGCTGTGGAAAGAACCAGTTCAGATAAGCAGCATAGAACAAAACTGAACTTTTACGAATTGAAATTTCTACAAGGATCAGATGGCAGAGCTGCACATGTGACTATCAAAATTTCAAGCTACTATCAATAGATTGGATTAACTAAAACCTTTTATTTACGGACTGCACATCTGAGGATCTTGAAAAATGCAGAATAATTGAGACATGCAAGTCAGTCTTGTTAGCTCTCCATTAGTGGTCATTGAAGGGCACAAATGCTCTCAGAATTTAACAAATAATTTAACAAAATAATGAAATGAAATTTGTATAACAGTTTGGACTGCAATCACAAGATGATGGCTTGACCTTTTAATTTTGCTTCTTGTATACTTCCTTCTTCAGAAATACATTTTATGAGAGGGAAATTTGGGGGCTTGTCCTGGACAAAATCGAATACATTGTGACATCGTTCAAGGACACTTTCACTTTGTAAAAACGTATTTATTCCAATGTCAGGCTTCTTATTTAACAAGACAGCAAGAGCTCAACAAGAAGACAAAGTTCATTAACAGAGGAGCAGCGGTAGACGTCAGGAGCCACATTCCTTTAACCTTTTCCCTCTGCACAAGTGGATTAAAAAAAACAAAACAAACAAAAAAACAGTTGGTACCTTGTCCTTCATAGCCATTATCCCTGTTGCCCATCATCCTGTGCAAAGTCGTCTGCTTAAACAGCCACAATTTGGAAAAACTGGAAGAAGTCGCTTGTCTCAGTGAGTCCCAAAATGATACAAAGATACCTGGTGACACACCGGTTCACACACTCGGGGTTAGTCAAAAGGAACACTTGGTTAATGGATTGACACAAAAAGTTACAAAGAAATATTAGTAATTGGAGGATGAGGAGGAAGTGAGCCGACAGAGAAATTCCCTAAACCTGTACTGAAAGCAGAAAAAACTGGAAGCGATGGAAAGTCACCATGAGATGATGATGAGAAGGCTGGTCTGATGGAAATCAAGAAGGAAATGAAAACTGAGAATCTCACTTTGAGCTATGGAATGAAGAAAACCAGGAGTGGAAGAAGAGGTAATGATAGATACAGGTTGAAGAAACAAAGTCTTCTGATCGTGTACCTTTTCCCGTTGGGCTCTTAGCCCTTGAACCGAGCCGCATCACACTGCTGAAGAGAAGAGTGACTAAGGACACTATGGGGGCCAGGGCTTGTTTACTGTAGCGCATGCACGTGTTAGACAATGACATCAGGACACCTGAAGAGAGACATCACTAACAATTACATTCTCATTAAGTCAAGTTAGAAACAGAGACATGGGCCTTTGAACTCCCAGCTCAAAGTTTAATATTTAGCTGGGAAACTGAGTTGGAAAAACAGATAAATAAATAAATTTCAGGGTTTCTCACCTGTCTTGTTTCTCCGACTCCTGTCTCTGCTGTATATGCTGGTGAATGAAGATGGGGAAGTGAGGGCATCTGTGGAGAGTTCTGCTGCCTGAGATGATGATGACCGTGTGATAAAGGAATCCGTCTTCGGAGAGTGTAAAGAGCAGTCTTTGCAGATGTATCCATTAGCGAGTGAGGAGTGGGACTTTGACGTGCTGGCATCGCCATTCACACCTGATGAACTATAGCCGGAACTCTGCCCTGAGGGAGGACAGCGTGTGCACACATAAAATTCAATTTATTTTCGAAACACAAGAAGAGGTTAAATTCATCACCTTATTATTAGAGAAACATTAATAATCATTGAGAACATATGTTGCTGCTTTGCAGGGAATACTTTTTAAAGGGAATACATTTTTGGAGTAACATAGTATCAATAAATTATTGAATTTCCCTTTATGGGATAAATAAAGTATTTTTCATTTCATTTTTTTATTCATTTCATAAATACATACAGTTGCAGAATAAGGATTGAGATCTTTCTCTAAAACTAGGAAAACTAAACATTACAAATATTCTATTAAAAACTTAAGTGTTGCATTTAAAGTCAAACTCAATTATAAAGTGGATAACTGCATTATTGGAAAATAATAATAAATATAGATGCACTGTATTAACTAAGCAACTAAAGTGACTACATAATACCATTACTCTACTGAATCATTATTAATTTTGCAATAACAGAAACTAGCACAGCTAATTTCATACATATGGTGCAAGTTTTGTTGGTTTAATTTACTTCAAACCAATGCACTCTGTATATTGCCAAAATAGCAAATCATAGTAAATTGCCGGTCTTTATTTTTTGTTTTCATCTTGCTCTAACTTGTAAACATCTATACGCATATATGTAATATGCATGTGTATATGTATGCAAGTATGTTTACATTTTTATGTACACACCTATATGTATGTTTATCTTAAGCTACATGCATCTGTGCAAACAGAAGTATATGTAGATTTTATATCTATCAATATTTATCCTTTACGTCCCTCTTCCTCTAAAACGCGTCCCTCAAAAACGCATTCAGACCTACATGCATCCCGTATTTGTCTGTCCTGTCCTTTTGTGTTTCACTGTTGGTAATTTTAGTCCTCTGACAGAATCAGGATTTTAGGTGTTAATAAATATGTGAGATCGCACCGTCAAGGACGGCTGGTGTTACTGACACCCACACACAAGAAAACTAACATCTGCTGCAAGATCTAAGTGCAAATATATCTGACTTTAAAAGGTTTTGCCACGTTATGACACCATTAATATATGTGTAGTTAATAATGTGTATAATATATGTACAGACAGTTAAAAAAAAAAGAGCAGTCTCGTAAAGACTAAAAAGTATCACAGTACATACTAAAGGTGGTGGAATAAGAATGCAACCAAACAGTGATGCAGTCTTAAGACATTAAAAATATCGACAACAAAAATACATTTTTAGACAAATTCACACCTGCATTAGTTCCTTTTGCTTCCATTTTTTAGACCTCTTGAAATGTGTGCTATAATTACATGTTCCTTCTCAGTTGAGTATTACTTTACTAAAGTAGTGTTACATTTCCCCATACAGATCAACAGTTTCATTTATTTTCATCCACCTTTTTAAGAAAGACTTTAGAGAAACCAGCTACCTCAATAAGGCTAAATATCCATGAATTAAATTAAATCTGCATATTGATATAGATTTAAGGGGTAACATACACTATAGAAATCACGTACAATCGTCCTCTAAAAATCAACTATTTTCAGAGGGATGCATTGGCTGTACATTACATTTGTATAGAGGAAAATGTTTTGCAAGCAAATGTTGGATCTTTCATGCTGACATTTTTTTAACTGACCCCAGTGTCCATCCACAGTCGTCGTTGAAGTGGTGGTGGTTGTGGTGACTGTCCGCTGTCTCAGCTGGGACTGGTCGTGAGTGGAAGTGAAATGAGACGCGTCAGACGCAGTGTTGCTCTCATGAATTTTGCTGCTGTTGTCAATCGGGGTACTGGCAGCTGAGAAAGACAGGGTTTTCCTTGGTGTTGCGACTTGGCTCAAAGATAAAGACAGGGAGCTGGAAGTAGACTGCTGCTTTCTGTTGCTCCGCAAGGTCCTGGGACAGCAAAGAAAGGAGATGAATAGAGAAATCAATGTTGTTGGGTACACAAGTATTACAGAGCCATACTGAAAGCATTAATAAACCCACTTCATTGTTACAGTGCACAAAAATATTTGCACCTTTCCAAATCAACTCCACATTTCAGAGCATTAATAACAGAACGGTTGGAGCACGTGTACTACAGTTGGCGCATTAGTTAAAATCACATGATATATAATTTCAAGTAAATCAAATTAATTCAAATACATCATAATACAATTAATGTAAGAGACAAGTCAGATATAATTTAATCGGACAGACAGGTCCCTGGATAGATAAGTCTCCCCCTCCAATAATGTAGTTTGTCAGTGAGTGAGAAGCAGGCTCTTTGTTGAAAAATAATAATGTTGCAAGAAGTAGGGCAACGTCCACTGCACAGGATGATCTGTTTACAGTGCAGATGTGAACCAAAAACAAGTGTGTCGCCCCAGTACCTTCCAGTTGTTGCCAGAACATGAATCAACACAACTCCTTGGTTTGATAATGTAAATGGCATCACATTTTAAAAATTCACTGACTTTAGCCTGGATTCATAGATGAGTAGTGAGTGAATATTATGGTGTCACAGCAACTCAAACTGTATATTAGTCACCCTAATATTTCTCTTCCAAATCACCATACTTGCAGCTCGTACCTGCTTTTGTCTAGTGCTGGACCCGAGTCCGCAACGGACCACGAAACACGTCAGTCTGGAAAAGTCTTAAAATTACCCTTTCACAAATACGTTGATGAATTATTTTTAATGTTAAATACAGAGTCACTGGACATTATTCACAGTGATCCAGAGACAAATCTTTTTATATTTAACAACTTTTGCTGTCTTACCCCTGCTGTATATGTGTTTATACTCTGTGACAGCAAGACAGCAAACACGGAGAGGAGGGTGGAGCAGAATGCTCATATAAATGACAGGAACAAGTTGCCAATCAGCACATGGGAGTTTTTTTTTTTTTTTTTTTTGGGGCCAATCAAAATCAAAATTTGAAAGAATTCATCTCGGAAATCAAACTTTTATTTTCAAGCAAAAAACAAACAACTACATTGAAATGCTAGCTAAGCTAATCAAAAAATTTAGACTTTAAATGAAAAACTAGTGGTCAGGTGTTCATGTTTATGCTGATCATTTGTTATTGTCATATGTTATTTTTACATGATATGGTTCACAGTGAAAAAGTGAAATAAGCATTATGTTGTTGAAAATCTTTCCAGACCTCTGGGAGAGAGAGTAGATATGGACCTTTGAAAAATAGGTCTGAGAACCCCCGGTCTAGTGTGTTAAAACATAATAAAAAATATTTACATTTTAGAAAGGATAGTTTGCACAAAAAAAACCCTGCACTCTCTTGTGGTATCAAGTCATCCTCATTCTGTTTTTGCAGTAATTCCTTCATTTTGTTTTATCCCTCTAAATCACAAAAAATATATAAAGAAAACACTGAAATCTGAAGCTCTGCCATCTCCTTTAAACAATTACTCTTCTTAGTGCCTTAATTAGTTTTCTCATCACATTTCATCATATTTTCTAACACTGAATAGATAATTTTATTTTTGCCAAAAAAAAAAATAAAAAAATGTATATGTCATAGACTGTCATAGACTGAGATATGTCACACAAGTGGACACTCAGCTCACAAAAACCCAAGCCGTGGGAACTGGGACAGTCAATACCCTTAGGTAAGCCACCATATCAGTCAGAGAGAAGGTGTTCAGTGATAAACTCACCGTGTTTCTCTCCGAGTGCTGGTGTAGCTGCTACTATGGTTCTGGGAGTAATCAGCTTGGCTGTCGTTGCCATAGTGACTGGCACCACTCTGCAGACGCAGACTCCTTCGTGACATCCTGGGTGACTCGTAGACAGGAGCAATCTGGTGCTCCTTCTCAAACTCTAATGCTGCAGTGGAGTAGCTGGAACTGGGATACAAGGGAAAAATGAGGAAATAGAAAGAAAGGAATAGTTAGAAACTGAAGCAGAAAAAAGTACAATGACAGAGTACTTCAGAGGAAGCACTTTGATATTCTGCACTGACATCAGTTTAATAACAATCATGCTTTGAATTTATGCTGCAGGACATACACTTAACTCCAACAAGTTTTAATTTTCCCCCCCTAAGATGAAAACAAACACAGCTCTTTTGTAAAGCTGTGACAGTTGTTCTGTGCAACGGGCAGTGTTCCTGACAGGAAATGAGTCACTCACGAGGGAAAGATAAAATATGACAAAAGAGCAGGGACAGAGTGTATCTGAAAATAAAACTGGACAGAAATATGGAGTAAATATCCCTTCGAATACAACCAGAGTGAAGAGGGGAAAAAAAAACAAACCAAAAAAAAAAAAAAAACCTTCTCTACTCAGTGCAATCCAAAACCACGAGTAAGTGGAAACACACCATGAATTTTCTTTCTCATGCTTTACTGTGACTCACAGGGCCACACCCACCTCATTGAGTACACCCAAAGAAGACATTAGACTTTCATTTCAAGGCTAAAAAAAAAAAAAAAAGGTATAGATTTTCCAGGCAACACAATAATCCTTTTTTTTCTTGATTATTATTGATTCGTTTCTAATTTATCAAACTTAGGACACAGGTGGAGTAAACAGCCTGCCTAAGTCTGTCTATAAGTTGAGAACTAAATTAACTTGTCACCACAGGACAGGGAATGCACTTCCTGTTACACAGCTGAAAACCGAGAGCTTCAATGTTTACACAAGAGCCGTCAGGTTTCGGCCATGGGGACACAGTCAGTGGCCCCGGATAGTAATGGTAAAGTCTTGCACCCATCCTCTGGTTTGAGGACAAAGAAAGTGCTGCAAATTAATGAGGCATTATGTTCATACATTTGTGCATGTGTGCACATTGAGCAGGTTGCTCTCTGGCTATCCCCACTGACTCTAAAACCTGAGGATTACACAGCTCTCATCAGAGCCAATTATGTGCTTTCATCCTCAGTCTGCCTCCTGCCTGCTCAGCCAACTGGCTCCTCTCTGAAAACATGACGAGGGCAGTACCTTCCCCCGTGTGTTAGGTGAAGATGGCTTATAACTGATAAGCACTGACCAAGAACTGGTCATATCAGCACATCTACCAGTTATTGAGATAATCACATGACTAAATCCAAGTAAGGATGCATGATAACTGTTTTTTAAAACCAATACCAATAACCGATAACTTTCAGCTCCTAAAGGCCGATACAGATAACCGATAACACACATATACCTAAGATCATTACATCAATACTATGAACAAAATCAAAAATAGTTTTGACTCTTTAAATGAACAGATATTTATTTTTTCCAATGAAAAACTACTGGCAAGCCTCTCAAACATTTTTGTAAAGCTATCAAACAAACCTATTTGATATCTCACATCAATTAAATAAGGTGCGTTACTGATATAAAAAAAAAAATAAAGGCTCCTTGAACTGATGGAAATACATGCATCAAAATTACAAACTGAAAAAGATTAACATTTTAAAGTATTTTGGCTTGTGGTTCCATTTAGATTAATACCTTTAATTAAGGTAAATGAGGTTCAGAAGTTTTTGGGGGGTTTTTTTGAGAGGAGAGAGAGGAGAGGAGAGGAGAGGAGAGGAGAGGAGAGGAGAGGAGAGGAGAGACCCTGCTGCTGGCTTGCTCACGTCCGTGCGATTTCAAAGCTCCATGGAATCGATGGTTATGTTTTAGGTGGGTGATCAGGTTTGACGTATTAAAGCTTTTGCTTGTGCTTCCCTCCTCGGGGAATTCGCTTGGAGCATTCGTCACAAATAATCAGTCAACTTCCTTGTTCTGAAACTTTAACGAAGTTCCACAGAATAACTGCCATGTTTGATGTGATCGTTGCCAACGTTTGTTGCTGATCACAACAAACATGGCAGCGATTCTATGGAACTTCGTCACAAATAATCAGTCAACTACCTTCTTCTGAAACTTTAACGAAGTTCCAAAGAATTGCTGCCATGTTTGTTGTGATCAGCACACTGTGCTGCAGGCTGCATTCAAGGTATAACGTAAATTCCCACGTTCCCTCGTTTGCTAGTCGTTCTTTCACCCTTTTCTATTTTTTTTCTTTTTTATGTGTAACACGTGGGAAAATACTGCAAATATCAATTCAAGTCAGCAACTACAAAAATTATGACTGAGTGCGGTTGTTGTTTTCTGGCATGGGGGGGTATTCTTGATTTTCCTTATTGAGAAATCGTTTTTCTGATTATGTCGACGTAATTTGAATATAATATTCACTGTCGGTTATTCAAGGCTCAGAGGGAGCGAGGCACTGCTGTGTTGACAAAAATATATGTGTTATCGGGGCTATTCGTCATGATATTGGACTTATCAGAATGACGTCATAATTTCCCGTTATCGGCCCGATAGTTATCGTGCACCCCTAAATACAAGTTAAGGTGTTCAACTCTTTAAATTACCTTTCAGCATCTGTGTGAAAGAAAGCCTTCATTTGGGATAAAATAGCTACAAGTTAATATCCAGCACCTGAGAACAAACACTCAGAAGAAAGCTTGTATAAATGTGTTGGTGTAGTTTTTCAGACATCCAGGTCATGGAAATCCTCAAAGGCTTGAATCAAAGTCAACTGGCCCTCTTTTTCTTGTTTCTTTAAACTGTTTGAACATGCTGAGGAGTAAAGACTTCCTCATTTTGAACAGAGGAAGTCCGCTGGAAGGTGAAAATGTCTTTAGGACCAAAAAAAAAAAAAAAAAAAAAAAGTCCAGGTGTCTTTGAGGAATCCCTCCATGTAGGAATGTGACTTTCCATTTGTCGTGTATGTGCAAAGGTACCAGGTTATATTGTACTCTAGTTAGGATGCTACCACCCAAACTAGCACTTTTATTTCTCATTAAAACCTTTGTAGATAAAGATATTTATTTTTCTTTCCCCTGGGTCCAAAATGACCCTTTTAAGGTCATTTCTGGGATGGGAGTGCAAATTTACTTTTGAGGGGGTTTTGCCCATAGAACAGGAGACAACACTTCCTAAAAGTAATCCAACATTTTTCAATTGAAAGTGAAACTAATGCTTTAACATGAAAAAAAATATAGTGGTGACAGGTGAGGGTGTCAGAATTGGATTTAAAAGGAGCATCTAACAAAGGGTTAGTTAGAGCTGTCACAACAGCTGCAAATGTGTAACACTGTGGTATTAACAAGCCAGTCTAAAAGGACTGTTCTCCTTTTTCAGGTTTCATGAATCAATGTGGTGAAATAAATAAAATAAGTTTCTTCTGCTTTACATGATCTCTCCTTAGTGGGTTCCTGATGTGTGCAAATTCTGATCCTGTGGTCAATTATTGATGAAAAAAAAAATTAAGTGGGCCGCCCCGGTAGCGCAGTGGTTAGGGCAGGCGGCCCATATACAGAGGCTACAGTCCTCGTGCGGCTGGTCGCGAATTTGACTCCCAGGTCGTCTGCCCTTTGCTGCATGTCTTCCCCGTTCTCTCTGTCCCCCTTCCTGTCTCTCTCCACTATCAATAAAGGCCACTAGTGCCAAAAAAATCTTAAAAAAAAAAAAAAAAAAAAAATAAGTCAAAGTGTATGAACGTTTTATAACTTGCGAATAGCGGCAGAGGCATTACAAAAAAAAAAGTTCACAAACCACTGTTCTAAACACATGAGCAGGATACAGTAGTGTTGGGCAAGTTCACTTTCTACACTAACTAGTTAAGTTCATAGTTCATATTCAAAATTTGGAACACAGGTTCACCATTTAAAAAAATTAAATAGTTCATTTTTAGTTCTTATTTTAAAATTATTCTTTAATGTTGCTGCAAGCAATTATTTGTCAAATGATTGCCACTGCCCATATACTAACACACCACAAACAGCAATTATTTTATCCATCGAAAACTATGTGTCCAATTCAGAATCCTTATCCAACCAGGGTTCACATTAGGCTTGGGAGGTATTACGGTAATACCGTATACTTCCGGTATTTAAAAATAGCAGCAGGTATGAGTTACAATACCGTCATAAAAAATGCAATGAATGATTGTTGTAGTTTAAAGTTTAGTTTCTCTCCTGTATCGCTGTGTGTACTGTGTGTTCTGGTTTATTTTACCGTTTATTCACGTTCGCTCGCAGCTGATTTCGGTTTGACTCGTCTTGTTAAGGTACTGACGATGAAAACAACACTTCCTGAGTTTGCTGCTTCAAAATAAAAGCTTCTAATGAAACTAATAATGTTGGACTTTTATGTTGAAGAATTTATAGGAAGTGAAACGTCCGGCATCAGACACTTTACTATAAAGCGCAGCGCACTATAAAGGCAGTTTCAGGCAAAGAGAGGAGCTGGAGCAGAGAAGGAACAGTTAAAACTACAGTGAAAAGCAAGAAATACACAAATAAATAACAACTGTAGTTGAGCCAACTTTATATTGAAGCACTTAACTGCTGTTTCGAGGTAAACTCGCCTTTTTTTTCGGGCGTGAAGCCCCGCAGCAGCGCACATAATGGGGACGGCTGTTTTGACGCGGGGCGTCCGCCGGTGGTGTTTGTTCGCCTTAATAGTCACGGGAATGCCGTATACCCCGGTAAAATGTGAGGGAAGTTTGACGGTATCAAAATTTGAATAGAACAAGCCTAGTTCACATTAGCATTGAAGGGACAGCCCAGGAAAAACTGTAACTTCCCTTTCAGCTTCTCATCTCCAGTATGAGGAAAAACCTGCAGCCAAATGGTCTTTATTATAAAACAGGTCCTTAAGGTAAAAATGTTTTTTTTTTTTTTTTTTTTTTTGGAGTCAAGGTGCTCCTTCGGTTCTAGGCGACTCCAGCTTTCATCTTCCTCCATGCTTGTTTTATACATTGGATGACCCAATTGTTGGGGCGACAGAAACTACAGCCCGTGTTGCCATGTTTGATTGCTTTCCGCAGATACATATTAGGCTCGTTTGTGGTGTATTTTAAATGGGGTTCGCTGGAAACCTGGCACGGTTTTGACCATGCGTGAACTTTGAAAGAATGAACTCGTTCACACCCGATGCTCCGCAAGGGGAAAGAGAGCGTGTTCAGTTCACATTCGCACAAAATACGAACTAGTTCGTGAACTTTCGTTCAATGAACGCATACAGGTACAACACTGGGACACAGGGCATGCATTAACACAAAAGGGGAACTTTCCTAATTGGAAATTTGTTTTTATACTTTGATCTATCTGGATCACAAAGAGCAAATTGATCTGGTCTACAGTAAAAACCTAGAAAATAACATCTGATCCATGTTTGCAGGTTTCTCCCCATCTGAAACAGCTGTGTTCATAGGTACATTTATGAGAAGTCAGAAATGTATGTTGAAGAAGTCTGAGGTTTCTTTGGAAATGTTGCCAAGTGCCTGGAGGTGAAAGCAATGTTGGAGGGCAGGGAAGGGTGTGTAAAAAAGAAACATTCATGTATGTCTGTGTAGCCTGCAGACAGAGCTAAAATTTTGACTTCTGCTCTACCTGGCAACTCAAGAAACATGAACAGGTTTTCTATGATTAACACATCAACCATTCATTTGGATTTCCCACAACAACTACTGTGTTCTTCCTGTGATGTTAACCACTACCCCCCTTTGACAGATTAAAACAAAGTTTCAAAGTTAGTGATCATTTCAATGTTAGTCCATCTTATCAGAAGCTGAAAACAATATTTTATTAGTTCACAAAATATTCACATAGCCTGAGTATCCAAATTGATCAGTGTCAGCCTTTCCCAAATGATTCTCATGACCCACGTCAGTGATATAAATAGAGATGAACATGGTCATTATTCAGAGGCGTATGAAGCAGGCGCAAAGAGAAGGGTGCAAAGAGTAGAGGAAGGAGGCACTTCCATCCTGACGTTCAGCTTCCTGGAATCTCCTTACGTAACACTAAAGCATTAGTTGTTGTCATCCCCACCCTCCAGACACAGCAAAACTCTCTTTCTGCATTTCATCCCTTGTGTTGCTGGTATTTAGCAAACGTGATAGATGGCAGGAAGCAATGACTATGCAGTGCGTTGATTATTGCATTATCAATGGGCAATTAGTGCTACAACAATATCGCACACAACAGACAATATGAAGCAACATGAACAGACCCACACGGACTTCATCATAAAATGCTTAAAAATCTAAGTAAAGCAGGTTTTCAGAAATTTGTATGACCATGTTGCATGTTTAGACAACAGCTACCTAAAATGTAAAAAGACTGGGGGCGATATCATCTTCAATGATGGTAATTGTCATTGATTTTCAGTTTAGGACCTTTTGAACAGATCAGAAATGCTGTTTCACTGACCAAGTGTATTTGAAAAATAAAGTCACTCCATCCTTACCATTTTAATATTATAAACAAGACTACTTCAGTGCATTAGATTCATACTAGCCTACCACATTAGCTCGCTGTGCGTCTGTCTACATAGCTAATTGCTGGGCTTCTATCATAACCATGCAGATTCCCAGGATTTAAAAGAATATTCCAGAATTAAATCAACTCTATGTTTTACACAGACACACATACAGGATTAAATATTGCAATCTATGGCTTACAATTAGGGATGCACCGAAAATTCGGCCACCGAAATTTTTCGGCCGAAAATGGCCCAAAAGTGCATTTTCGGTTTTCGGCCGAAAGACTTTTATCACCGAAAAAACACGGCGAAACAGAATGTTGTGATGACGAACAAAAACCGGAGCACGCTTGTTGGGGCAAATGTCTGTGGTGTGGATATTTCATATATCTGAGAAAGACCATGATAGCGATTTGTAAAACATGTAACGCTGAAATTCAAGAGGGGGTGAATCTGCAACGAGTTTCTCCACGTTGGGTTTGATTTATCACCTGAAATCCAAACATCCCCATCGCCATTTGATATGAGAAGGCGGCGGCACAGAAAAGGTTCCGAGCGCGCCCCACTCCGTCTGTGGCGGACGTATTTGAAAAGGCAAGAAAGTTTTCCAGTGATGGTTGCAAGGCAAAGGGCATTACACAAAAAATTATGGAATTCATTGCCTTAGATGATCAGCCGTTCTCTGTTGTAGAGGATGTGGGATTTCATAGGCTGATCGAGCACATTGAGCCCCGTTATTCCATACCGAGCAGACGTGTGTTTACTGAGCCATAGTCGGAAATCCCGGGGGGGGGACACAGGGGACGTGTCCCCCCCTTCCACAAAGTTGTCCCCCCCAAAAAATCGTTGAAGCACACAAAAACAATTGAATAATAATATAGTCATGTTCAATAAAAGTACAACACAAGCGCTGCAAATTATAAACTAAAAAGCCTTTTTTTTTAATTGTGAAACATTGCGACCCCCCTATTCTCAAAAGTGGTTTAGTCCACACATGCTGTTTCTAACAGGCGGGTACCTGCAGCTCCGTGTGTCAGCGAGTGTGTCATTTAAACGTGGAAGGGATTTTTAATTGTATTTTATTTTTGCATTTTTAAGTTCCATATTTAATGGCGTAGTTGTAATATGTTGTTGTATTTTGTTGTCAAAAATAACACTACAATATAATAATACCACCTAATACCATGTTGATTTTTCAGTTTGAACATTGAAAAACCTGTATACGGGTAAATATGCACTGATACACAACAATGCTACAACTACTATTATTACTTTTTCTAACATTCAACAGGCTGTAGGTCAACCCTGCAAGGCAAGTTCCAAAGGAGCAGGAGAGAGAGAGAGAGAGAGCATTTTTTTTCATGTCCCCCCCAGGAATTACTCTCTGAAATTTTACTGTTTATTGTCCCCCCACAAATGAAATGGGATTTTCGCCCCTGACCTGAGCTGTTTAATGTTGTTGCAGCTCACGTCCATGAGCTTATAGCTGCAGATATTTTTGTTGTAGTAGTCCTACAAAGAATTTTTTTAATTTTATTTTGAATTTTGTTTTATATTGTGCATTGTTGTAATGTCAGTGCTAATAAATATTTTCATAATTTTGCAATTAATTTATTCTTTGTAGCATCAGTATTAATTTATGCAATGGTAATGCCTTGATTTTAGTGAGGTTAGTACACAGTCATAGCCATGAATGCAATGGTACTAATAATTGGCATAATAATTTATTTCGGCGTTTCGGTTTTCGGCTTTCGGCCTTGGTTTCTTCATTTTCGGTTTTCGGTTTCGGCCAAGAATTTTCATTTCGGTGCATCCCTACTTACAATTTGTAATTTTAATTTGTACTGAAAGGGTTAGGGGATGTTGGATATTATTCAACATCCAACAAAGAGGAATGGTATACCATTTTTTTGCACTTAAAGGTGGAGTAGGTGTTGTTTGAAAAACGGTTCCAGCAATCCAACTCAAGTGAGATTTTGAAAATATACACTCCCTCCCTCCTCCCAAAGGCTCCGCCTCCTCCTCTTCAGCTCACCCCTCGAAACCACGCCTTCACATGATTCACGACTGCATGAACCATAGGGAGGGAGGGGTGATATTTGATGGACGTATTAGGCAGCCAATCAAAATAGTGATGATCACTTTTTTGATTGGTCAGAGTTTTTCTCTGATTATACCTTCTAGACTGGACCAAAATGTTTAGTTTTTTTTGCAAACATTTTATTTCAGTGGGTGCAATGGAAATGTGAAAAGGTTTTCAGGCAATATTGTAAAAAGTGTTGCAAAAAAACAACACCCACCCCACCTTTAATTGTTAAGTTGTCACCATAAGCAATCAGATCATTTAGTAACACAGCTGCTCTACAAACTCTGGCTACCATTTGTGGCTGGCTGGCGCACACACACATGCGCCTGACATTATAGAAACCATGTGGGTTGTAAATCACTGCCGAAAAACCACAAGTATGGCAAACAGAAACTTTGAGGAAAAAGCTTGCCAGAAAGCATTTAACTCCACATTTCGAAGTAAATACAACACTGTTTCGTAAGCCAGAGGTCAAAGATCCAGACCTAAGTAAGAGAGACATTGTTCTGGCATAGTGCTGGGCGATATGGAAAAAATCATATATCACGATATGGACTATTTTATATCACGATAACAATATATATCACGATATACTATAATAAAGTATGTTTTCAGTTATTCTCTGAAAAGTTTGACAAAAATTTTATTGCTTACTTTTCAACTTTATTTTGAAAAGACATTTAGCTGAACTGTCACAAACATACATTTTAGTGCAGCAAAAACAGGTAGGTACAGAGGTACAGTAGCTTTCACATTTTTTTTAAGTGCACAACAGTTTCTGAGAGGAAAAACATTTTTGCACTGAAGTTCAGCTATAAAAAATAAACACAAATTATTTTTCAACTTTCTGAAATCTGTAACCTTGTAGTGCAAAGTTTGCAAACCAATATAAAGTGTCTAAAGTAAACATCAGGGTTGAAGAGAACTCTGTTTAAGGCATTAACCATGAATAAAAGTGCAAACATAAAAGGCTACTTTGTAGAAGTAGATATGTTTCTATCAAATTTATCGTTCCAGGTTATTTAATTACATTATTTGCTGTAATAATTGATAAAATTAGGTTAGAAACGATAGAAGAGAAATGGCACGATATACACTTTTATATTGTCCCCACGATATGTATCGTCATATTGCCCAGCACTATTCTGGCATGTTAAAAGAACCATTTGCACCCAACAAAACTTTGCAAATGTACAGTCAGTAGTTAAATATTTAATCCTATTTGTGACATCTTCTCGGCACAGACTGTATTATGTAGGAATTTCACAACCTGAAACCCATCAGTCACACTCTTAAGTCACATCTGTGCCAAAAGAAAACTATTTCAGAAAGATTGGATGTTGTAATTTTGCTGAATCACTGTGACATTATGGGTCTCTCTCGCCTTTGCTGAAATGATTAGAGCTCAGATAATCTGTGAGAGAAATGGATATGAGCAAAAACACTGCCTTCATACAGTGTTAAAACATGAAGATCATCCTACCCCCTGAAGAGCTGAGGCCTATATTTACCAAAGGCCGGCAACAGTGAATTTGGACCACAAAGAGTCTTCAAATTTCCATCCAACGATCTCTGGGTGGGAAGGATTTGGCTCTCTGATATTAGGACAACTCCCCCTCAGCCTCATTTGCCCACCCACAGACAGCACTTCCCTTTGGTCTCGCTCCATCTGCAGTGTCCTTCACTCATACTCGCACACTACAGTGTGTCCTTACATGTTGCTTTGGTTGCCATAGAGACGATTCTAAACAAGTTCCTGACTTGAGAAAGACACATCAGTAGTAGGACATGATGCTGGACATGCACTTCCACAGCAGTTGCTCCAACACAAAAAAAATACATGGAGCATACCATATCTCAGCACTGCTGCTTGAAAAGTCTCTTTTTAAATAACACTCAAAAAATAACTACGGCAAAAGCGAAGCTCTTCAAAATCCAGCTGCTATCATTGGCTTGGCGCTTGACCAACAGTGCATGTATTGATGCACGCTCAGAGCACATGTGAAAACAACTGTGACACCAGTAAGAAGAACAGCTGACACCCAGTTTATTCAGCCATAGTTTGGCTGCATCCATGAACCTTGTTCACTAAATAAATAAATCACTTGACGACCAAATACTTTGGATTTGCCTAATATGAAAAACTTAATGGCTTTTGACCTTACAATTTTCTAATCATTTACTTTACTTATATGCACCAATTAACAGATGGTATCAGACAGTTAATATTGCAGATTACTACTGTCACAGTTCAACTATCAGTCAAGAGGAGGAAAGAAAAACAAGACACCAACCAGAAGCCCCAGCCCCACTGACCCACTTCCACCATCATAAAATATGAAGGCTCTGTGTGAGTCAGTGCTCAGCCGACACACCTGCTTTCAGTGGTAAATGGCTCTAGTCAGTCAGTTTTTCTGAAGGTGGTGCAGCTACATTCTCAAAGAGCATATCAAACAACTGTAGCTTTTTTTTCCTTTTTCTTTTTAAAGCCCACAGGAAATAAACAAAGCAGCATAACTAATCTTGCAATGCATGTCGAGGATCGCAAAAGGTACTATGAAAGAAGCGATCACATTACACATGAATTTATATATTGTGACAGTATAATTCCCTTTGGGGGATCATAAAGATATACAATTAAATGATTTAAGTTTATGTGTGTAATTTCATAAATGTGTCCCATTCTGCACTTGACTTTCAATTAATTTCATACAAGGTTGGTGGTCCTTGGTGAACGCCTCCTTCTGACTGTAACAGAACATGCCGCGAGGGCCTCCTCTTCCTCTTTGACTATTCAGTACTACAAAACGTGTTGCTGCCCTTTTGAGTTTTGACAACAGATGGACCAACCGTTTCAGTCACCTGACCCCGTCTCTCTGCACTGCTCTCTTATTGTAGACCATACACATACACGCCACACAATCGTCTACAGTCTGAACACATTCAGCTGCAGCTTTGAATAAGAACTACAACATATCACTAAGCTGTCTCATGGAATTCAAATTAAGAAAAGGAGATGTACCTACTTTAGTTTAGTTGATCTACATTTTATCAAGTTTGTTTCTCAGCAGAGCAGAGAATCATCAGCCTCTCAGCTTCAGCAGACACTAATGAAACCCACAGATCTCTAAAGTAACTAGTCAAGAAGCATAAACTATTAGTCTAATCCTAGGATCAGGGCCACGGCGTTGGCAGCGTGGTTCATTAATAGCATTTCAGCTGACTACATTCAAAGGCACACGATTACGATTAGCTTGTTCCAATCTCTCAGTCTACCTGACAGATTCCAGCGGGGAAGTCAAATTAGCCTTTCTACATTCATCTTACTTTGCCCAGTCCACAGGCTGACTCATATGATTTGTTGCAAAGATTGGATCTCACTTTGCAGGAGTGGAGGCTGTATGATATAAAGGTGGCCTGAAAACATGAGAACATTAGGTTTCCTTTTACATTTTCTTAAAGCACCAACTGCAGCTTTTCACACCTTTCATTCTAGAGCTCAACATAAACACACCCAAAAGGCCCATTTTCACTTTGCAGCAAGAGCCCTCCTACTTACAAAAACACAGCAGCAGCAAACTCAAAAAACAGGATTTAAAAACTAAAACTACCCAATAATGAGATATAATTATTTAGAATCTGTAGTGCAACTTTCTTCTCTTAGGTGGAAAAGAAACATTGTGGTAGTCTGGTCACTGCACTCCTCTACAACACACAACAGCAAATCTAATGAGGAGTTTGTTGAAACTTGATTTTCCACAAGACATTTTCATACTTTCCCTTAAGAGGTGGGAACCACCTGCTCCTAAAAGTCAAGCAATCACTCTTCAGTGCACAAGGTGATAATTCACTTTTCAAATAACCCCCAAATGGCTCCCCCTGGTCTGAAAGCTGTTGACATCAAAGATGACAGCTCCATACTCAACAGCATTCCTCCACATGCACAAACCTTACTGGTGAGGTGCTGACCACACCTAGAGCACCATGATCCAGAGCAAGAAAGACTGTGAGAATGAAATGCATATTCAATACCAAATCCAAGCTATGGTTGTATCTTCTTCTCACAACTTGGAAAAATAAAAATAAGAAAAAAAAAAAAAAAGGGGGGGGGGGGGGCTGTAAAGCCAATAATAGGGTACAAGCTCCATTTTTACGCTGCACAAGGCTTCCCAATTTCCCACAGAGCATACCAACACACAGGCCAACTGAATCATGAGGCTGACTCATCAAAACCACAAGATATTTATAGGGTAACAAATATACAAAACAAAGTCCAAGTCAGGAAAAAATAAAAAGCATTTTCAAGCAAAGTCAATTATCAAAACTCTAAATGACCAGAAAGAAAAAGGGCTGAACGTTGAAAAAAAAACTGCATCCTCAAAGAAATATATGGTAGGGTTCATTGTACTTCAGTTATTAATTAAAAACACTAAATACAGAAAGGTTTAAAACTTAATCATGGATAAATAACCCCAAGTATAATACGACAGCATAGAGTTATTTAGCATTAGCATCAGGATGACCTCACCCAGATTTGAAAGAAAACCCATGACAAGAGCAAACATGAAATGAAGAGGCTAATATTAATTACACTTACAAAATCTTAAAAAATAGTTTGAAATGCAGAAGCATTGTCTTAAAAAAAAACAATTCTTAGTTAATTCTTTTAGTTGCCTTGATTCTGAAATGACAAACATTGCATCACTAAAATGTCCATGACCTGATATTTGATGTTGCAGTCAGTGTACCGCAGCACAGCACTAAGATCTCACCTGAGAGAGTAAGTATAACCGGTGTTCTCTGGGGCACACTGTGGAGGAGTATATGTGTGTAGCTGAGAAAAATCCATGGTCATTCTTCTTTGTTTAGACTGAAAAAGTTAGGATGCAAGACATAGGACTCCTTTAGTCACAGCTGACATTTCAGGAGGAGAATAACAAGGAGAAATATCCACATGCGCTCATACAACTGCTTTGTTCAGTCTGTCTCTTAAAAAGGTTCTACAAATGAGCTCAAGTTCTGCTGTATTTAACTTTAAGAATAGAACAGATTAAGCACTCCATATACATGTTTACAACAATACACCATTAACAAATTCCCTGCCTCTTTTCCAAATCAATCCCTGCACCATTCACCGGGCATCACTCCAGGACAACACAGGCTCCAGTTCGTGCTACACTGCACTACAATGTCAGAGAGGCCAATGCAGGCAGACTCTAATGAAAGTTACTGGACATTCCTCTTTCCTCAGAAACACAACAATGCTACTGTGAGACAGAGTTGGCCGACCTCTTCCTGCATGCTGGCTCTGGATGACGGAGGGTACAGGAACCAGCAATGTTGTAATGAATGACCAGTCTCTTCTCCTCTTGTCAGAAAACAGGCTTCGGCTGAGAGGCTGGTAGAGACAGGACGGTGACGATCTTCTGTTTGAATTAAGCGGACTACCCACCAGGACAGCTAGCTCTAAAGTGGCTGCTTGAGTAAGCCTGGTATTATGAAAGCCAGTAAAACAGCAGAGGGGTGGGTGGGGCGGATTCTAAAGCAATGGGCGGGAAGCAACTGGCCTGAGGGCTGAGCTTCTCAGAGTGAAACCTGCTTTTTGTGAACAGGCTGTGCAAATACTCAACACCCTCCCTGTTAGCAACTTCCCAGCTTGCTGAACAAAACCTAATGCAGTCATTTGCTACTCCTCCAATGACTCAATTTGTTCTAACGGAAAAGGGAGGTCTTAATTTAATGTCACGTTCATTTTAAGAAATGTGGCTGCAGGTGTACCACAGCCATGGGTTTCTATTTAATAAACCTCATTTATGTCAGTGTCATTTAGACCAGCGGTTCTCAATTGGTTTGGCTTCAGGACCCACCATCACCCTTAATGACAAGCCGTGACCCAAATCAAGGAAAATTTCCAACTTCTCAAATTTATTGAATGAAAAGATCGTGCAGTTTGAATCGGAGATAGTAAAATAGAATATCACCTAATGCCAACACAAAAAAAAAATAAGTTTATTGGTGAACCAAAATGGCAAAAACCAAAATGGCATTACCAAAATGACTTCAAGTGGGAAATATTCCCTTTGATGCTTAATTAGCTGCATTTCAATTAAATCCAAAAAAACTTCACTTTAGTAACTTCAGCCTTTTTTAAAAGACTCAAAATGCACAAACATTAAATAAAAAAGTGCAGCCACTGAGGAGTAGTTTTAAAAAGAACTCAAATATGTAGCATTTGCTGAGTACCGAGTTCCTTAATATATAAAATTTCCTATTAAAACTATTTAGTCACTTATTAAAGTGTTAATCATAAGGCTGACATAACAATCAGAACATTTCAGTAACAGCCATTTTTAAAACTCAACAGTGCTTTTATGCACAAATATGAAATAAAACTGTGCAACCACTGAGCAGTAGTTTCAAAAAGAACTCAAAATATATAGTTTTAGCTGAATAACCACTCACTGACCTTTGTCTTCATGTTAAGAAAATCCATATCTCATATATACTTCGTTGTATCTGTGTTTCACCATGCTCAACATATGTAAACAAACTTTGCAGGTCTTTTTTTATGGTGTAAACTGGCGAGTGTCAACTCGCATTACAGGACATTATCGCCATCTACTGTTAAGGAGTATGAATGACACAATTTTTTTTTTTTTTTTTAGCATTTCCTTCCCCAGGCAAAGGGCTTACGACCAACTGAAAACGGGTCACTGAAACCAGTTGAGAACCACTGATTTAGACAAACAGCCAAAACTGTTCTTGAATTATCCAATACGGTTCAATGTCATCAAACACTGAAACTTTAACAGTTGAATGTAGAATTTAAAGCTTATAGGAAACAATTTATGCACATTTTGTAATTGTGAACGCAGTTTCCTGACATCCTAATGGAATATCTATGACATACTTTGATCAAACTACCACAGTGATAGAGCATAAAAGTAGCCTTTTCAACTACCTGTCTTCAGCCCTGTTCATAGTAGCTGGTTTTAGGGGATGGAGTCGGCTACCCAACTCCACTCCACCACCCTCACCTGTGGAGTGTGCCCATTTTAAAAGGGGTATTGCAGCTTTGCATGACCCAATACAGTACAGTATATGTAGCATAATCTGAAGTTGAATGCATTTAATAAAGATGAGAAATTCGGATAATTCCACTGTTTTGGGTCTATGATGTAATAGTACGTCGCAAATCGGGTTGCATTATGTTTTTGAGTTGATGACTTTAAACGTCCAAATAATGGCTATCAAGTACAGTGGTAAAGAAAAGTGATTAATAATTAATAAATATTTATAATACATCTACTTTCATTAAAGGAAGATTAACTGCTTCATTAAGAGTGTACACTAGCACTCCAAAGTGATTCTTAAAGCGGTTTAAGCTTTGGCCCACATGACCTAATTAATATAATAATGGTTTCTGACTCATGAGAGCTGGCCACATCAAGCATGTTCGGAACTGCATACCACCATATTCATGTGACCTACAATATCATCAACAGGGAGATTGCTGCTAAAACTTTTCATCGGCTATCCAGTCAAGCGATAGATGAAAAAAAGCAGCATTTTTAATTAATTAATCTAGCTAAAATCCACCATCAAAATCCAACACATAATCTTAATCAAATCCGCATCCAAGTCTCCAAGCTGAAAAGAGGGATCAAGGGAAACAAATACCCAAAAGTCAGGGGCACTACTTAAATACAGCCAGGCCACACACACACACACACACACACACACACACACACACACACACACACACACACACACACACACACACACACGTCATCTTGGTAAACAGAATCCCAACCTAAACGTGGGCATCCACAGTAATCACCAACTTCCAGCAGAGCAATAGCTGAGCCATAACTATGAGCTCGTACATCAAGAGACAGGCTGAACAACAACAGATCATAAAAGCACCAATTTCTGTTAACATGCTGCACAAATCCAGCTTTCTCACGGTGCTGTGGTTCACCACACGTCTTTATTTTTGCTGCCTCCTTTACGCAAACCACCTGCGACAGCCAGCTGAGTCCTGAGACTGGGCCGACTGCTGTCAAAACACTGATCCAGTCTGACGCCGGTTTAAAATAATAAAACATACTAACTCTGATTTAGAAATGCAGACTGTCCGGCTGAATAACACGCAGTCCGGTTACGTTCTCACGTTGCACCGCTAAATTTAGAGCTGGACGTGTTCAGACGACGCCGTCAGTCACGCAGCGCTGACATGACCGACGCACTCAACCAATCCCGCATTATTAACGTTTACTCAACGCATATTAATAATCTTTTCCCAAAATGTATCAACATGCCATACACTTATTAATTTGTAATATGACAGATTAGCACAAACAATACCTAACAAATAAGGCCCACGCTTGCGTCCGCTGTCAAAACAGTTGTTGGTAAAGGAGAGCAGCAAGGACAAAATAAATCCAAATAAAATGCAAATACACATTCACAGCAAAGAAATGTAGTTACAGCAGGGTGATACTCAGAGCAGCTTGTCAACTTGCCCGCGTGGTTTGAATCCATGTATGTTGTTATTCCTTAAAAACGTAGTCCAAAGCAACAAGATCCGCGCACGAACGTCACGTAGGAAGCGCAAACTTCTGCCGGCATCCCGCCGCACGGATCCGCAAAAGGTTACCGGTTACACCGCGGGTCTGCAAACGCTGCGGCTTTATTTTCCAGTAGAAAGACAAGAAAGTTTGCAGGCAGCTTGTGACTGTGACTGCTACTGCACAACAAGCAGATTTCCAAAATGGCTTCCCGGTCGTAACAAAGCCAGAAGGATCGCTCCCGAGCTGATCCTCCCACTCTCAGGCCTCTATTGTCGCTCAGGGCGCACACTTTAAATCTATTGGAGGAAAGCAGCGTTGCAACGGCATGTAAGTCCAGAGCTGCTGCCGCTCACGCACTGAGAGGACTCACACTGTTCACGGTTGAAGCCCTGGAGGAGATCTGCATCTGCATCTAGCACTTTATAATGTCTGCCATATAACATCCTTAAACAAGAATTTGCTTCAGCCAGTTCTTAGACGACAGTGAGAAGAAAAGTTGATCTGTGAACATCTGCAACATCATTCCAGTGCTGTTACAGTTAAGCTTTTAAAGATGCCAATAAACCATTTAAAGGAAAGGAAATGTATTGCTGCGTTATCACCATTCTTCCACACTAATTCCAACACTAACCACAAAAAATGTTTTACTTGGGAAACAATGAATTGCATCATGTCGCAGCTTCTGTTACAAGGTTCTGCAAGTCTTGACAAAGACCTCTAAAGTTTAGAGGTCTTTAAGATGCCACTTTGGCTAAAGAATAACCAGACTTCATTTGCTATTGTGATTTATGTGCGTGAATTACCATTTAGTCAACCATCCATTAATTATATCTGCTGGAGCACATCAGCTGTTACACCCTGGCCAGGCTTAATTAACTGACAAGGTTAATTACAAACGCTTTACTTCAATCATTTTGCAAGGGAAGACGACTGAATACACTTTTTGTTTCAATTTGCAAAAACACAAATAAGTTCAAGGACGCTCGAACCAGCAGAGCATATAGCAATGTGAAAGTTTGTACCAAGGAAACTATGTGGAATATGACAAACACAATGTAATAAACAATACAGTGCTTTATCTGAAAAAAATGGGATATTTAAAAAAGGAGAAGAGATTTTTTTTTTTTTCACCACTGACAAAACAGAGAGATTCAGCTGCAGTTTTAGTCCATAGCCCCTCTTCTCTTTACACAGTGCTTCATTTTTGGCCAAAAGATAGCAGGGAGGGTAACTAAAACCAGTGAGATAAAACATTTATTCACAATACGTATGAAAATAAGCAAAAAAGAGCAGGTAAATTCAAATTTTATTCCCACCAACAGACCGATTACTCTGCAATACCAAACTATTTCCTTCAGTCTAACCCAAACCAAAATAATCTAGCTGCTAAAAAGTAACTGTTATTCTTAATTTCTGAGAGAAGAATCTTTGTAAGAGGAATAGGATTCCCACAGAGTGACAATCTATACAATACACAACACACTACTCTTAAAAAGCAAAATACCCTCCTCTATAGGGCTGACTGTAGTTAAGGCTTAAATTGTGACATCCAAAAATAAAGCTGCATCCATTAGCCTAAATTAAGTACATTTATATGTGAGTGAAGCAGTGGACAATGTTGTGGGTTTTGGAGAGAAAAATAAAAGCTATCCACATTTGCACTACATTGATTTTATATGACTAGTCCCTTTGATTTCCAAAAACAAAACAGATGCTGTCTTGTGAAATATGGCACTGTGTTTTAACTGAATTACCCCATGCAGCTAAAAAGGTGAATGCTTTGAAGAAAGTCATTTTTTCTTTGGATGTTCATATTAATACAACGTCTTTCACCACTGGCCAAACTGATTTTAGGAAAACAATAGCAGAGCTTACTGTTGTCAAACAACTGTGACTCCTGTTAACAGGGGAAACGTGCTTTGTGTATGATCCCAGTCCAGCTGGTCAGTGGAGGTAAAGCATATCAATGTGTCAGTTATTGCTGAAACCTGAATCTGTCAGCAGCTGCTGAAGAGAAGGAGACACAGAGAGACAGAGAGAAGGAGACAGGGAGACAGAGAGAGAGCGCCCTCTGCTGGAGACAAGGATTTACACTTCCTCCGTGGCACCGTGGATCGATACTCGATGCAATCTTTGGACTCAATCACATCATGTGTGTGTCAGCTAAAGACTCAACAGACTGACTAGTTACACCCCGTTTCCATCAAGAAAAAAATTATATAAAACGCATTTTTTTTTCACGCTGGTTATTCATTATGGTAGAACCTTGGACCGAGGAAAGGTGTTGCACATAGAAGTTAATTACTGCCCGAGGCATGGACAACAGTTAACAGACTACTCCTTCCTGAAAAAGAAAACAAAAACTGGCACATATTGTGTATGTTTAGCTTTGGTAGCTTGGAGTTCAAGGTGGGAGGCTTAATATTTTAATTTCACAAGAAGAAAGAGGGATTTTCCAATGGACTGATTGAAGAAAACAAGACATGAAACAGTTTCAACGTTCGTATACATCCTGTTAAGGGTTAAAGACATAGCACACAAGAAACGCAAATCCAGAGCCCCAAAACAAATCATTAAAGATACAAAGAATAAATTTGGGATTGCAAATTAGCTCCAGCCTCTCCTGATGACAGCTCAAAATAACGCGCGTGAAAGCATTTTTACACAATTATTATCATACAAGAATGGAGCTACTCACATATTGACCGTGTCTGCGGAGTACTGAAGGTGTGGCCAGGTATTTTATTGAGCTTGTTGTTTCGAAAACAGTTATACATTTACTTTTTTGTTTCTTAAAACAGGACCTTGTTCCAACGTTGCCTTTCCCACAGCCGGTCATACTTTCCGTTGCTGCGCGCGCCGCGGGTCACGTGCTCGCTCCTTGTTTAGTCAAAATGACCAAATATGGGATCCATTCAAACTCCATGAAGTCGCTCCCTCAAACCCGAGTTTAGAACAGCGCCGCTTAGCGGCCATTTGATGAAACTACTACAAGGGAATGAAAATAAAATCACAGTCCACAGCGTTTCTGTCATCAAGTATGTCCAAATAAAAATCAAAACTTGTGCTGGCAGATATCATCTGTAGTGATATCATCAAGTAATGTTCAAGATAAAAGCATTTAGTTAAATAATTAAAACTAATAATCAATGTAGTATATTTTGAATGGCCATTAGCACAAATTAATAATGAACAAGGACTAATTAAGGAATCTGGGTCAATTTTATTTTATTTTATCTGTGTTTGGAAGGACATAGAGTGATCTAATGAACATGGCTGACTTCCATAGTTTTTCTAGGGCCGTCAAAAAGTTGCTTTTAAATAGTCAGTCCTGTTCTCACTGACAATACCGGACGGGTATTTGGCCATCAGATGGTACCCTTGTGGGTACCATCTGATGGCATTTGGATTTTCTGATTTATTTATCTTGACCCAACCTTATTTTATGTTCAATTAGTCAAATCTATGTAATTTTAATCAGTCTGTATTTTGTACTTGCACTAAGCGCTTTAAATGTTAACTTTTTATTGTGGTTTTATGACATTGTACAGTAGTCTGTTTCTTGTAAATGCATTTGAATACTGTCATTATTGTAAACCCTAATGTGTACTATTTTTGTTTGTCAAGGACTACAGAAGGAAATTAGCTTGTGGCTAACTCTGTTGCAGCCATCTTTTTAATGTATCTGCACATTGTCCTTTAAATAAATAAATACATTAAAAAAAAATTTCTTTCTTTTTTACATTGGGAATGTGGTACTCCACTATACACTATTCATATAGCTTGGTTTTAGTTATGTTAGATAAGTCATATCTTTTATAGTTTGTTCTGTTAGCATTGTTCTGTTTGTTACCTGTGTTTCTTGACTGATTTAGTATAACATATTGTCTTATCTAAAGTGAGTGTGTGTGGTTGTTCATCTCGTTTGTGGCCCAGGGATGGACCAACAGATTATACGCTGTCTTTCAACTGATGACAGTGTGGCTCCTGCAGACCCCAATGACCTTGAAAATAGATGTATTGATGGTCAGATGTTGTCTTGTGTATTTTAACTATTGAATTACAGATTAAAATACATGTCAGCATCCCAAAAAGAAAAGAAAAAAAAATCCTATCAGTATATCAGATATTATTCTTCATATTTCTTCCTGATACTTGTTTTCCCGTAATGTCTCAGTGTGTTAAGATCCATACTTAAATATCAAAAATTCTTCAGTGCCTGAACTACTTGTTTTGACTGGCGGACAAAACCTGAAAAACTAGTTATGGTTGGGATGTAAAGCCATTGTCCCTGAGATCATGTGATGAGAATATGTGAAAGAGAAGATGACCGAGTCTGTGCCTAGTTGTGTGTGCTGTTAGTTCACGACATACATTAAACTGAGTTCAAAGAGAATGAAAATCTTTATTTGCATGATGTGTTTATGTCATCTTCTTCCTGTGGAAGCTCAAGACAAGGATCATTGTAAGTAAACTAAAGACTGCTTTCCTTTTAATCTCTTAGTCGAGACCGAATTCATGTTCTTGTTTGTGTTGATTTTTGTTGGACTGTACTTCCAGCCTTTCCCTGTTTTCCTTTTATCAGACTCCTATTGTGAGAGCTGTCTTACAGCAGCACGAGGTACGTCGAATCTAACTCGCTTCAGAGCTTGTTTCTAGCTTGTTTCTTATATCCAACTGGTACATGTTCCTGGTATGACTTTGTATTTTATTTGAGAAACAGAAAGAGAATAACGATGTATGCTTCCTGCCTACCAGAACTGGAGAAAACCCTGAATGAAGCTCCAGCTGAGAGCAGACAGTCAGTGATCGAGAAGCTCCTTAATGGGCAGTTATGTGAGAAACTTCTGTCTTACAATCATGAGCATGTCTCAAAGGACAAAATGAAATCCAGCTGCAGGCGCTTGTTAAGTAAGACCAACAGGAAAGACCAAAAGAAAAAAAAAAGATTTATTTATTAAAGTCTAATTAAGGATTTATACATAAACCCTCCCTCCAGATTCTCACCGGGACCAGTTCCATGCTGCTTTAGTGAACAAAAAGCAAAAGCGCCTGGATATTGTCCTGTGTTATGAGCAAACCCATGCATGTGTAGGTGTCAAACGGCACACTTTTGAGGTAAGCTGTGGGTATATTATCAGCTGTGAAACATAAAAACATTATCTAAACAGGCTAAAACAGTTTTTCTTCTCTCTTTTTTCATTTCTCTTCATTGACAGGATTCCAAAGCCGTCTTTACAGAAACTGACATTGATGCTTTGCTTCAGGACAACCAGGAAAACGTGCGCGTTGCTCGTCCCGTACATGAAGGGTCACCTGTGCACAAAAGAGATGAGATGTGAACCCCCAATAACCTTACTGAAGCACTGCTCCTCTCTTGACTTTCCTTTTTTTTCCCTTTTTATGATCAACATTGTATAAATAACAAAAATCTTGTACTGCTGAAGGTTGTCTTGTTTTTTTTTATAATTATGTAATTTATGGAGAGTACAAATGTTTTAAAAACTTAACTGCAAAAGATTATCAGAACATGCAGCAAACATAATCCGCCACTCTGAGTCTCATCCTGTCCAGATGGGGGATTTATCACTACATATAAAAACAAGGACATTCTTTACACAAAACACAGGAAGACAGATGCCTTTTAGTCTGTACGGCCTTGACTGAAATAGACAATGACCTCAAGTTCACTTACAGCATGTGTGACATTGGGAAACACTAGAAGAGCAAGACTCCTCTAATGAATAGATGAGGAATCAAAATTTATTTCAAGCTAATTTTGAATGTATTATTTTGACATTTAGGCATCATCAGTCAAAAAGTCTTCAATTGAGTTTATCGAACAGTTGGTTTAACAAACTCAAATTATCACAGTGTATGTGCGGTATGATAAAACTTATAGGTTACTATAAGGAAGGCAAAAACTTTATGTTGCACCCTTGGGACCATTAATTTACAGAAATATTTGATAGTAAAAGATTATAACGTCAGAATAACAAAGATTTAAAATGTTGTTATAGGTTCCTTTTGAATAGCACCGCAAAGTTATACAACCATGCAGGATATGGGCTACATATACGGTAAATAGATGACTTACACATTCCCTGTGGTGACGCACATGAATAAAATCAATGAACTTTGAGTAAACCTGGGAATTAGAGTCACTGTTGGTGTCTTGGGCTCTGCCCACTTTTACCACTGAGTAACTCATCCTGGAACATGTGTGACCAAGCTGAAGACAAAGAAGCAGAGAGCTGAATCAGAAATACAGCTACACAGTTTGTTCGTCCAAAAATAACATACTGATGCACTCTGGACAGCTCCTTCATCTCTGGTGGTCCCAGTATCAGCACTCTGGTCAGCACTTTGGCTAAAGAGGTTTTAAATAATCAATTGAAGCTCAGCAAGATGGAGGAGAAAGCTGCAGACATTAGGCTTTATGGTCCCATGGTTCACAATAAAAGGCTGTATGCACATATTCTAAGGCAAAAACTAAACAACAGAAAGAAAGAAATTTTTTGTTTGTTTTTTCTTTCTTTCTTTTTATATCCATATATGTCTTAATTATTATAAATTGAAACAGATCAGATTATATCGCACCTTGCAAATCAATATTCATCAAAATGTTGCCATGTTTTAGAAAACAAAGCATTAGGAGTACATTGTTATCTGCACATTGGTCAACTAATAATAATCCCACATCAACTTTCCCGGACATTGAGACTCAGGCATCCCAGGTAAGGTGACATTTTTCTGTTTAGAATTTCATTCTGTTAATGTGTTGGCTTGCTACTTCACTGGAACATTTTGGAATAAGTCCATTAAAAGGGACCTATGTCAAATTCTAAATACGGGATTATCATTTGAGTTTATGCAGTGCCAGATGGTATAAACTATTTCAGTTCATTTGTGCTGATTATCATTGGTGACTTCTTTAGACTGGGAAGTGACATACACCTCAAAAAGTACAGAGCATGAACATTCCCAGACAAAGATTAGGTTCAGACTGGTATGATGAACATTTTTGGAGAGATATTAATTGAACTTTTGTTTCAGTCTAAATAACCACAAAAAGATATAATTAGATATTTAATCACCTGTTTGGAAGGAACTATAGGCTTGATGAAGCAGATACTATGTTTAGACACTTAGATGTCCTTATAGCTGATAACAGTTACTTTATACTGTGTTTATATTGCTTAAGCATGCAAAAACACTTGCACTATACACACTTGCACTTTGTGATTAGCTAAATCCATCTTCAATAATCTACCAACATTCAACTGTCTTCATATGCCATAAACATTCCATATTCTCAATAATTATATTATACTATCTGTTAAGTTTATTATTGCCTATGGAAACTGTCCCTTTATTTCACTGTTTGTCACTTTTTTTTTAAACTTGTCGCCTTATTTTAATTTATTTCTATTTCATACCCTTAAGTCTTTATCTTTGCTATCCTTATATAACAAGAGACAGTCGTATAATGCATTTCAATTCGTCATACTTTGTATGATTAAGTGTGGGACAAAGATGAACGTGGGAAAAAAAGTTGATTTGAAGGAAAGAGTTAACTTTTTAATCTGCTACATATGAGACGATTGGTACAAATGGTGGTCAGAGTTGCTACTCGACAAATATTTAGATACATTTATCTCATCTCTCTCCTCTGGATTGCTCACCACCTTATTCAACATTTAGTTTGAGAAAATGAATGGAATGCAACCTTCGAGAGGAAACATGAGCAGGACGCCTGCACCATATTGGAATGCGGCCGGGGCGCGTGTTGCTGTTGCTAGGAGGCGCTGTTGGAGCCCGGAAGAGCTGGAAACGATGAGGATGATAGTTAAAACGAGACTGTGAGGAGAAACGGATGGATTTCTTGCTAATGCCCAGAATTTGGTGGTCTCGGTGGCACTATTCTGCGTCCAGCACTCGGAAAGAAGACAGGGGACTTTTTTTCTTCCTTCGTGCAGGTATGAAAACGCTCGCTTCAGCAGCTTCAGTTCCTCTGGATGGCACATCTGGACCACGATCCGGACTCAAACGTATTTCTCCCTCCAGAAAATACAAAAATACACCGAACAAGCTGTTGAAAATAGGTTTGTTTTACAGTATCGAAGCACAAAATGGTCTATATAGGATACATTTTTGTCGGATAACGAGAGTGACAATAACTACAAAGACGTTTTCGCTGTTCAGATTTCATCCACACATCTTTACGCTCGGATGCTAACGCCCTGTAACATTACCTGCGATCATTCGCTGACAGACTTTTCAGAAATTGAAACTATATTGATTAGATTAAGCACGTCTGTATTTTCATCAGGCACGGAAACGGAAAAGAGTCATCAGCCAAGTCTAAAAAGAAAGGAACGGCAGGAATGTGATGATGAGATAAAACACAAGGACAGGACAGACCCTCTTTTGTTGCAGACGATTTACTGCGTTTCACCACTTAGGGAAGATCCAAGATGATTTTCTCTTGTTAATCGAGTCCTGTGCAGTCCAACCTCACGTGTCTCTGGAGCTGTGATCTAATTCCACCCTCTCCATTTGATTGTAACAGCTGGGCGGTGAGTCTACATGGTGTGTGTTTCCTGGCCAGCGCGTGGATGTGTGGGAGCCCAGAGATGGAGAGCTATGAAGAGTTCTGTCTGCAGAGCTTGGCTGTGCTGCAAGAGGAGCGGGAACACAAGAAGAAGACATGGGAGCCACTGTGTTTCCTGAAAGCTCACTCAGTCATCCACTTCCATGGAAGACCTGTGCTTCCACCTCTGGTATGAATTAGTAATAACTTCTACAGAAGCACAGGATACCCTGATTTATTAGATCTTGGTTTTACCATTTATGGGGAAAAGCATGAGGGTATTTTTGTAATATTAAAACCAACATTTCATTCGGAGGAGCTCGTTCCAGAATCCTCACCTACTGTCAAGACAAGTCAAAATGTCTGTCGTAAGAACGGTCCATTAAATCAGCTGCTGGCAGAGGAAAGAAATAGAAAGTAATTGATGATGAGAAGAAACAGGGTTACTTGAAAAATCCACCAGCTTGTGACTGCTGACAAATTAAGTTCTCAGGAATAATCACATGATGGGCAGGCCTGGGTGAGGATGCAAACAAACAAGGCTGCAAGGGGGTGGCTGCTTGCCAAAAAAGATAAATATATCTTATAAATACATGTGCTGAAAACAACAGTACAAGTAATTTTTTGACAAATAAAAAGGATTCAGTAGTCTTGGAGGACATTCAATCAGCTGTTCAATTTTTTTTTAAAAAAAAAAAAAAAGACCTGAAACATTGACTCCTGTTTATGAACACTTGAACACTTCACTTCCTTTGAATTTCCAACACATACTACTTTGAGTTTTCTTTTTCTTCCTTGGTCCTACTTGTTTGTTTCCTTTTTTTTATAACCTTACAATTTTGTTCATGCTTTAAGTTTTAGACGCAGCTGACCTTCTTGGATCACTTTTAGGATCTTTACCGTTTTTCTTTTTTAAACTGTAAGTTCTGTTGTTGTGGACGTGCCTCCTCGTCAGCCAGCCAGGTGAAACATCACATGAAAGTCTGCAAGCACTCTGCTTCAACTGCAGACCAATCTGAATAGTGAGAAAAAAATATGAAATCATTTACAAAGATTTTATTAAACTTTTAGATATGATTAACAGGTTAGGTTTATGTGTAACTATGATTTTGATCTATAAAATAAAATAGCTGAGCGAAGATCCTCCAACAATTTCTTATTTATTTATTTATTTTTCACCAGTGATAGCAGAGGATGCACATTTTTGAAGGAGCATTAAAACATATTGTCTTCTGCAGCTGAGCGTGCAGCAGCGCCTTGAGATGTGTGGCTACAGACAGAAGGCGGTCCAGCTGGAGTTTGACTTGCAAAACCAACAGAGAAACAAGCTTTTGGAGCAGGTTCAAGGGATACTGGATGAAGCTCAGGTCAGCAGCACGCTGCGGTCTTAATCACAGACTAGAGTGTGATGAGGTGGAGCGTTTTCAGTGGAAAAAGAAAAACAAGATGCATGATAATGTAGTTGTGTAGGTTCGCCTAATGCATGGAGAAGTGATTATAACGCCACATCCTTGACTGTTCGCAAGCAAAATAACCTCCCATGTTTTCAAAAGATGTGAAAATCTAAATGTCCATATTCATGACTCGTGTATTAAAAAGGTCTGAGTGTCAATCACTTCATTGTAGCACAGAAACTGAATCACTCTCTGTCCCGCGGTCCCTGGTGACATTTGGAGCCTTGACTACAGTTTATCTGACTTCACTTTTCCCCTAGCGGGCTGTGCTATTTTTACTTGTTTTGTCAGCTCCATATCCAAAGCAAATACTGGCAAGTGTTCTGCATTTGTGACCATTATGTGACACAGCTTTTGTTATTTGCACTTCAGTGGATTTTAAAGGAAGCAATTAAAGTGTAGACTCTTAGGTTTAATTTAATGGGTTTAACAAAACTGTAGCATTAACACTTGAGGAGTTGAAGCATTTTATTAATATAATTCCTTTTGTTTTCATAAGCTTAACATTACTACTTATCTTGCACAGGTATCGAATGTATCAAGTAAAGAGGATGACAAGATACAAGATTCTAGATCTGCGACAGTTTGTGGCTACACCCTGGTCACTGACTCACCTGGGCTTCCCAGAGAACCAGGACTTGGACCTCAAGTAAATGAGCCTGTGACACCGACACCCGGCTCTGAGACCCCCATCCTCCATGATTACAAGGGAGAGGAAGAGGTCGCAGTGGAAAAGAAAGAAAAGAGTGAAGATGAAGAGGACGACGACGACGACGACATTAGCTTGGACAGCCTTCTTAAGAGATCAAGGGAGTATGTGAAGAGAGAGCAGAGTCAGCAGGGATCAAAAGCTGCAAATAAAATGAGCAGGACTCCCACCTCAGAGACCCAGCCAGTCTAAAGATGAGAGGAGCTGTACTCCTGTGAGGGACACAGGTGTTGAGTTTGGATTCAGTCTTCATCATAGCCCGATTGGCCCGTCTCCAATCCAGCACCATGCTCTGTATGACCCCAATCCTCAAAAGTCTGTCTGCCTCTCACCCAGTAAATCTGAACGATATAATTGTCTTCCCAGTCCAGAGTCCAGTATTAGTCCCCGTCCACACAGACGCAAACCACGGCCAGTTTCCACGGGAAACATCCATATTACATTTCCTATTGGTGCAGCTGACCTGATTCCTCGTAGCCCAGGTAGGTCAGGGGAAAGTACTGGCATGCTAGAGTGGGGAGAAGCATTGTCAGTCGGCACACCATCCATCAGTCATTGTGGCTCAGCTGGGATGGATGGTGTTAAGAGGAGTGGCAACCGTCCCTCCAGTTACTGTGGTATCAGCCCGGAGCAGGAGAATGGAAGCCCTGTTAGTGCAGCCCCAAGCCCCATGGCACAGCATGAATATCTGTCTGCAGGATTTCGCCGCCGCTGCCACACGCTGGACAGTCAACTGAATACTTACCAGTCTGGAGCTGAGCACATAGACCGCAGCCAAGAAAGGGTGCCTCGGTTCATGGCGGGTGTCACACGACTGGCTCCAAGTTGGCGCTCTCCTGCAACCCCTTTAAACCAGTCATATGAGGTGGACAATCCCTCACCATCTCTCCTGAGGTCTCACGTGACTCCTGATTTTGTCACACTTAGGATGGAATCTGATAATCCTCAAGGGCCAAACAATGTCAGTAAAATACCAACTGTCCTCAGAAATACAGCCGAATCACAGGCCAGCAAGGCAGGTGAGTCGATACAGTGGATACAGTTTTATTCACTTAATTATGATTTTTACAAACGTTCAAGTTCGGAATTTTGCTATTCTATTGTAGAAAGTTTTTCTCCCACTACAGGTTTTCCATCCAGTTAACAAACAAACTGAAAAGATAAGTGAGTTCAAAAATGATTTTACATGTGTTTTAATCTGTATATAAACAGAAGATGCTCGGTGGCGAGCACAAGCTCTGGAGGACATGAAAAGGCGTCTAGAGGAAGAGCATGCCTTGCAGATGTCTTTGCTCCTTGCAGAGCAGGAGAAAGAGCAACAGCGCCTCTGTCTGGTCAGTACATAGAATCACACTACATATAAAATTACAGGTATATTATTTTTTATGCCACATTTCAGAAATTTCATCCATCCATCCATCCATGATCTATGACTGCTTAGTCCTGTGCAGGGTTCTGCTGGAGCCTGTCCCAGCTCTCTTTGGGCTAAAGGAAGGGGTTTATTCTGGGCAGGTCAGCAGTCCATCGCAGCGCCACATGTAGACAAACAACCAATCACACTCACATGTCACAAATTTCATATTTTTACAATTAATTATAAAAACTAATATGAAAAACAATAACAACACCTGCTACTTTTATTGTGGTCTTTTGTTGCAAAGTTGCTGTGGTATCAAAATGCTCTCCTTCATTTTTCAGTTTTTCTTTCTGCAAAGAAAATAAGATAATGTTTTTTTTAAACATGTTTGAAAAGGTTTTTTTTTTTTTTTTTTCATTTTTTTAAATGTCTGTACTTTCAAGTTTACTGATATGTTGTGTGAAAAAGGAATCAATATAAAATTATATTAAATCTACTTCGATTCTGTTGTGCAAGTATCGGGACATATCAAAGAACAATTTGATCCTTACAAAGTAAATACAACCTCTAATGAACACCAACACACAGCTTATTACATAATGTCATTTTTTAATGTATAAAAAAAATAAATACAATAGCATGTAGTCTCTCTCTCTCTAGATAGATAGATAGATAGATAGATAGATAGATAGATAGATAGATATGCAAGCTATTGACTCCATAGCTTGTAGAATCCCTTTTAAGTAAGTTTAAGTAATCAAGTAACACTTTACAATAACATACACAAAATATTGCTTTGTTAACGGGAAGTAACTAACTACAACTTAACCGTTACTTAATCATTTAGTTGTAAAGTGAGTTTTAAGAAAAGTAATGCTTCATAATCGGCTGATTCTGATTCAGTAAAGGTTAAGTAGGGGTTAATTATTTATTTGTATCTCATTAACTTAGCGATATGTTGTGTATCTTATTTGAAAGTGTTACCAGTAATCATTTTGTGTGCGACAGCAGTCAGTTTCTTGCAGTGTTTTAGGTAGGTATTGGTTCAGTTTGTTTACGACGTTGCTTCAGTTCATTCAGGTTACTAGGAAGTTCTGCAGAGTTCAGTTGGGTTGAGGTGTGGACTTTGAAACATTGCAGAGCCTCAGTTCTTTTCTTTTGCAGCCATTTTTTTCCTCCAGATTTGTTAGTGTGCTTTAAATTTGTATCATCCTGTTGAATAAGCTGTTTTGGCCCAGCTTAAATGGTCAAATAGATGCTGTCACATTTGACTCTACAATACTTTGGGATACAGAACTGGAAATTCCCCATGTCCCCTGGCTGCCAAACAAGCCCAAATCATTATTGGGCTTGTTTGGCAGTCCGCATGAGTTGTTTGTGCACTGTTGCCAAAAACTCAGTTCTTAGTCCCATCAAGAATATTGTCCCACGTGACTAAAAGTTTGTTTGGGTGTAACTCTGCATGCCTTAGTGTGCTGCCGGGTTCTTTTTTATAGAAAATAAGCTTTCTCCAGGCAGTCCTTCCCAGCAAGTGAAACTTGCTGTCTTTTTACAATTGTACTCATATGAACTTTAACATTTAACATGAGACTGATGATTGTAGAGTTTAAAATGCATTTATTTTTCCACAGCATTGCACAGTGTAACTGTGAGGGGATCCTGCTGGGACGTCCATTCCTGGGAAGGTCAACAACTGTTGATCTAACAATTTTTTGCCACTTGTGAATAATCTTGATCAGTGTGGAATGATGTCTGAGGTTGCATTGACCTAATTTTAAAAGCAGGTTGCGACCAGATCATGTTTTATTATGTCATTATCAATAAAAACTTAAAAGAGAATCACATTTCCTTTCCATGTGACTGTACATGATTCAGCTTCAAAAGCAATGGTTTAATGTCCAATATGTTTTTGTTTAGGAGCTTGAGGAGACAGAGAGAAGACTAAAGGAGCAGAGCTGTGTGCGGCCTGCCAGTGGGGATACCTGTGGTTGGAACTGGAGGTCTGTGAAATGGTACCTGTCCTGTCATGAGCCCCTCCTGCCCAGGACTGAGCCCCGTCCACACACCATCAGAGCGATCACCTGGGCACAGTATGGGTATGAATTCACTACATTTGTCTTGGAATTTGGAAATAAGTGGTTGAAAAACTGAATGAGAATAGAAATATTAGCCTTGGCTTTAAGTGCATTAGCTTTAAGGAAACTGTGAGTAATGTCTCAAAATGTAATATTGGAGCTTATCTTCTCATATTTAAAGTGTTTGACTGTCCCTCCATTGAAAGTGATTATAATTGTGCAAAAACTATTGTTTCCATGCAGTCTTATCAGAGCTATTGATAATGAAGACTAAAAAAATGATACAGTGAAGACAGTTTGAAAAAACATCAGGCGATCTGCTGCCTCCGACAGTAAATGTGTATCTTGTTTTCAGGAATTTCTCTGTTAAACACTCCTAACTGTCAAATGGTATGTAAAGTAAGGCTGGGCGATACGACCTCAAATCAACATCACGATTAATTGAACAAGTTACCTCAGTTACAATTATTGAGTGATAATCTTGGTTATCATTTTGGTTTTTGCTCTCAAGGTTTTTGCTGCAAATATATTCAAGTATTAAAATTGGGATATTTTTCTCATAAAAGAGTAAATATCTTTGATTTTAGAGTAAGCGGAAGGAAACACACACAGATGAATTATATATGGTCATTAAGTCAATATTTCAAAGAAGAGAAATAATTGAAATAATTGACACGAGCAAGATTACATTGATTATTGGTTCTGAATGTCGGTTTTGATTGATTTTCATTTAATTACCCAGCCCTAATGTGAAGTGATAATAATACTTTTAATCGTTTGTCTAAAGTGAACAAATTTGACCTTTCCTCTTCTAGGTTTTCCCAGTCCCGTTCCTTCTGGTGTATCATCTCCTTCTGTCCAGCCTCCGGGTTGTCTGTGGGGCTCCAGTCGCGCTGCCAACAAATCACGAACAAGGCTTAGCCTGGTGGGTATAACCTCAAAGAGAAGAACGATTGTGTGTGGCCATATCCAAATGGCAAGTGGCACGCTTAAAACCCCATAAGCTGAAGAGCACATATATGCAGGCTTACTGTAATTTGCTTGTCGTGAAATTATAACACACTCATATCCTGATTAACAACATGGAGTGAAATATCATCAGCTAGTCTCATACCAAAGGGAGAGAGTCGTTTCAGAGGTGTACTTCCCACCCTGGGAAACTACCACGTCTCTTGATGTTCAGTTACACGGTGAAATCTGACACTTTCAACGGCCAGCAGGGGTAGGTCATCCAGGACAACGAATTCTACAGTATTGTCAGTCATTGCTCCGGATCTCTGCCTTTCTAGGAGAATTTGTCTCATTTCTGACAAGCAGAACAGAGTTTGTTGCTACATCCATCTCTCCCTTTGACTTCAGTAAACTCATGCTTTTTTTGTGTGCTGTTTTGAAGCACTTTTGAGTTAAAACAGAATATTTATATATGTTTACACCGTAATGGCCGACGTAGCAACGTCACAATAAATAAGTCTTTTATACAGACAAACTTTTTAACTTCTGTACAGTGATATTGTTGCACTGTACTGTCAATATGTTGTGTGTGATTTTGTTTGCGACTTGCAGGTTCTGACAGCAGAACATCAGAGAGCATTCTGTCGAATCGGTGCCATCATTCGTGGGTTCCTTGTCCGCAGACTACTCAAAACAGAGAAGGTCAAACACCTGCGCCAAACCGTCATGGTGAGATCGCACTTTCACGTCACGCAAAAACGCTGAACGAAATAATTTTGACTTAATAAATAAATAAATAAAGGTGTAGAAAAACTATAAAGTACATAAATGTCCAATGTGTATATGTATTTTTAGGACACACGGGAGTTCATCCAGTCATTTCAGACTGAGGCAGCACAGAAGAATGGCACCTACACAGCACAAGATCTCACCCTGCAGGAGAGAGTCAGAGCTCAGGTATGACTGTGTAATTACTGGTTTTAGACAGCAGAGGTCCTCCTTTCTTGATGTTGATGGATGTGTCTTTTGTCCAACAGTTGCGTGCGGCCCTGTATGACATCCATGACATCTTCTTTGAAATGCCCTTGCGGGATCGTTTTGCACTGCTGCAGCAGGAGAGGGAGCTGCGTGCAGAGAGGAAGCTGCGAGACCTGGTAATATGAAGGATGCAGTCTGGTTTTCAGTGACAAAGTCAAAATAAACTTAGAGAAAGGCAACAGCAGTGACTCTTACAGGAGATTTGTAATTCCTATTCCTCTTTTACTCTGGTTTAGTGAGGAGTGTTCTTGTTTTTAAGGAGTTGAAAACTTGCCTCCGTTTATTTTGGATATAAATACAGCCACCCGTGTCTACTATTACTGCCATTAATGCAGGATTTGTAATGTATTTATGTCAGCTCAACTAAATTCTAACAGTGGAGCAACGTTGGGATAAAAAAATGCCGTAATGTGTATTATTGCTGGTGTTTTGTAAGAGATTTAAAAGAAGAAACTAGTTAAACTGTCTTCTCTCCTGCAGGAGAAAGCCAAGTGCCCCAAAGAAAGAGTGGCTCTCTCTGCAGCCACACAGAGGTCTCTGGACAGGAAAAAGAGGTGAGATGAGAAGGAAGAGCCCAGCTGTGAACGTGTTTCTGGATGTGGTTTGAAATGTTTTTGATGATGAAGATCCATTTATCGGATGTTTTACTCTGTTTTTGGTGCTCCTTCAGAGTCAGTGAATCTCCAGCACAGGCCAGGAAGATTCAGCACAAGCTAAAAAGTCCCACGGCCAATAGGTGTCGGTTTTGTTGTCACATTTTCTTTAGTGAACTGGAGCAGCTGAAATGGAAGCATTCATGTTTGTTTAATTGTTGTCAGACGTTCCTCCATGTATTTTGATGTGTTTTTTTTTTTTTTTTTTTTTCCCCCCCAGAGTTCCAAAGCCTAGTCAAGGACAAAATTCCGGTCCCACTGAACCGCCAGGGGTGAGTTTGGACGACACGTCTCACAATTTTTAACCTTATATGCATTTAGTATTATTTTAAGCAATTTTTGTTTTTATTGCAGTGAAAAATATTGAGTAGCTTATTTTTATTGTTATTTTTGGGCTGATGAACAACAGCAGTTTCTGCAATACATTAAAGTTTTCATATTATCTAGTCTCCATATGTTATGAATCACAAAAAAATACATAGATAATTCATGCATCTGTTTAGTTTTAACAATTTTTATGACTCCAATTTCAGCATCACTTTAATTACCTTTTTCCAAAATCAGTGTCAGTAGATCCAGTTTATAAAAATAAAGATGTTCAATCAAGAGTGGTGTATGTATAACTGTGTAGCCAGTCAAATCAAACATGTAGATGAACCAGCCTGCTCATTTTGAATGACTGGATAGAGTTGTTATGGCCCAGCTTTTTGTTGGTACTGTTACATAGTTTTTTTCTTTTCAGTATTGTAATAATACCAAATGTACAGTTTTAAAAGCAAAGATATGGAGCATTCCAGTCATAAGGTACATGCATAGTTGAGTTAGATGGCATACGAGTTACATGCGGTATCTATGGAAGAATTTGATCTTGCTTTATGATTGTTTTGCGGAAGCATTATAAACTAAATGAGGAAGGGACACTTCCTCTTTGAAAGTATGACCATGACCGCTTGTTCTCAGGAGCTGGAACAGAAAGACTCCAGAGGAGAGAGTGAGGCGCTCTGACAGCCTGAAGAAACAACACTCTCTGGGTTAACACATGACACGGCATCCCCAGATCTGTGAACTTGAATTTTTATTATTTTGTTACAAATCCTCGCACCACTGAAATCTACGTCAGCGCTGCTATCGTGACTGTTTCCAGTCAACTATCTAAAGTTCAGATGATTGTATTCACTACCACACCTTAGCTCACTGATTTACACCGCCACTGTACATCTGTTTTGACTGCTGCTGAAATAGATTTTGTGTGACCGACTGTAAGTTTTGCCAAGACTGTGACCTGAGTGTGTAATAACTACATGTTTTTTATTTGTCAAAACAAAAAAAAACAAAAAAAAGAGAAAAAAGATGGTAGCTGTACTTAAAAGCAAGCCAGAAGAAAGTTTTAGGTGAATGGAGAAAAGAATGATTTGTGCCTCAGAGCTTTGCCTTTGTTGTCTAATATTTCAGCATGCTTATATTTATCAGATGTGTTCATAAATAGGAAGTGCTTATAGCCGTAAATACATTTACGAATCTCAGTTTCATGCTTATGCTCACGTAACGTAGCTGCCATGAAAACACAGGAAGTGAGAAGAATTCCTAAATATGTTTTTGTTCAAGGGCTTTGAGTACCACTGTGTGCTTTTTTTGAGTTTACGATGCTGAGTTTACAAAGCTTTGAAACATTTCAGTGTATAAAAGTAAGTGTATTTGTCTATACGCCGAGGTGCTGTTACATTAATGTAGATTCACATGCAGATCCACTGCAGGCTTTTATTTATCTGTAGTAAAGTGTTGATGAAACCTAAATAGGAGTGAAAGAATTCCTGTTAATAAAACAGCTGTTGTTTATAAAGTATCAAAGCACATGTTAATGAATTAGTCACTTGTTAGCTGCTGTGCCACAGTCACGGAGCTCTGCTGATTCCTGTGTCTTGATGTTTTTCTGTGAAATTGCTGTGATTATTTAAAACTTTTATTTTGTATTTATAATGCCACATTGTTATGTTTTATATGGCCACAATAAATTGTGAAATTTCTTCCCTTTATTGGAGTGTTTTTTTTTCCCCTCTTAATTTATGATGCAGTAAAAAATGTTGTACAGTGAAGCTGTTTTTATTTGCCTGGCCAGTCAACCTAACCTTTTTCTCCTTCAATACAAAAAATTAGTCTGTTTCTCTGGATCCAGCATTTATTTCTAGGAGCTAGCACCAACAGATGAAGAAGCTGTAGATGTGGACAGAGTGACAGCCAGTCTACTATCAACAAAAGACATCCAAGATGGTGTTCAATGGAGTAGGAATGCCTATAACTGTTGGTTTTTCCAGTAAAAACATATCTTTACTTAAAGCCCTCCCCTGCATCACTGATTATTTTGGTGCCGTCCGTACTCACGGAAATGACTAAATGGGAGGAGTACATGACTGATTTCACAAGAGAATTATTGCAAAATGATACAACACTTTAAAATCCTCTTTATTTCATCTTGACTTGTGTTTAGATTATAAAGTCACATATACACAATATGTAAATGCTTTCACAAACATTTTAAAAGAACATTTATTTATAACAGATAAAGCTCAATTACACATTTTCTTTTGTTACAGAACGACAGTTGCAATTGACAATTACTTTCATTATATGTTTATTTTCTTGCACACATCATAGTACCCTATTTAGAAAAAACTACCATAGATATAAAGATTATATTAAATAGGCTTCATTTGCACCTGAAGCCCTTCAGGATGAGGCAATATTTTGCTTTTCAGCGACACTAATTTGTATCATGATGCACCTGAAATGTGTAGTCAGCAGCATGACTGCACTGATTCTAAATCAAACTTTCAGAATGTACAAAATGTTTACTTATTTACAAAATAAACTATATGCTCAATGTAGTTTCATGGAGAACCAAAACCAATCACAACAAATAAATGGTAACCATCTGGCTGCACAAATATGATAGGGCTGGACTGGCATTAGCTAAATTTATTCTGTTATGAACACTGCATATATATATTCCTCATTCCTTCCATTTTCTCAAGCTGATTTAACTAAAAGTTACATTGCTGACATGTATTCACTGGAGGAAAATGCAAGCAGAGTAAAGATCCACAAGTGGGTATCTAAAAGTTAATAAGATGTTATAATTCCCATTTGTGTTTTTTGAGATGAGAACAAACAGTCGTTTTTGAGAATTGTAGTTTTTTGCTGCCAGAATGCGTGGCTTTTGAGGCTTTTTCTTCACTTGATTTTGTCGTGCAGTGTTGAAGTGACAGGATATAAAAGGAAGCTGCTCCAGGCCAACTTTTAAATGCATAAAAATATTTATTTACAAGAAAAAAGAAGGCATACAGACTCCTGCAGGAAAGTCTGGGATTTCCTTGGAGCCGAATGAGAGAAAATGAGGGAAAATCGGAGAACAAAGGATGCACAAGCTTTTTTTATAGCCTTGGTCAACGCCTATCTAGCTACACACAGAGGTGATCACTCAAACGCTCTGTGAAAGATTAGCTTTCTAGTTTCTTATCCACGCAGAGCAACACTGCGCCATCACGCTCCCACACATTCCTGAGAAGGCAGGATGAACTCAGTGATTTCTCACAAGCTTTAAAATTCTTAAAGTACATAGTTAGAAACGTATATAAAAAGTAAAGATAATATTGTTCAGGCACCACAGAATAAATCAGTCTCAGGCAAATAAAAGATCAGGACTTCAGTGTTGCTATTGCCTCAGCTAAGCTGTGACTAATATGTTTCATGTGAGTTTGGCAAAGGCACAAGCCAACCATCCACATTCATGCACTTACACCTAACATCATCTAGGTAGAATGCTTTAGCATGGTGTGTCTGTCCAACTTTGGTGAAGATCCTCTGGAGATCATTCACATTATCAGAACTGTCACTTGTGAACAGTTTATCACATTTGGCTTCATACATGTGAACCACAATGACTGGAACAGCCTGGCACAAGCAGCTGGATGTGCACATGCAGTTTTTAAACGACAACATGAGCTGTATTTCTCCAGCAGAGCCATCTTTGAGCTTGATAACACAGTCTGACCTTGCTGACGCCTCACAGTTTGTTGAGCGGTAAACAGTGTTTCCAACGGCAAAGCTGTCAAAAGCTTCTGCTGATTTGATGAGAACTGGCTGATTTAGGAGTTCCTCAACAGCTGCTTTTGTGGGACCTGTGATATCCTGTTGGCGTGATTTTCCAAGGGGTGTGTAAGACTCACAGCCATCATTTGGTGGTGAGATCTTGGCTAATAACTCACTGAATTTGAGATGATGGTTAAGAGCCAAAGACCGGAGGTGACTGGGTATGTGCTGCCAGGAGAGAAACCTCTGGAAAATGTGCTGTGGGTCATCTTTAACGTCTTTAAGCAGACCTCTTAAATTTCCATTGTTTCTCTCAAAAGTGAAGGCTGATGTTGCCCACAGAGGCCCCCAGTTACGTACACTCTCAGCTAAGTGGATTAACTGATGACAGTTGAAAGACACATTTTCTTCCCATAAAGTTCTTTCATGTTTATCACAAAGCGGATTAGGTGCTTATGGGCCATCTCAATGTCATGTTGGGATATTGACTCTTGCAGCAGAATGTGCACACTGAATGACAACTCTAAATAATGTGCCAGAAAATGAGGCTGCAGAATACCTCTCAGAACTGTAATGGCGTAAAATAAAAGGAATGCTCGCAAATCTGACGCCTCCCAAAAAACGATTTTCTGTAGCGACAGTGGAGGTAGGCTTATTTCTGATGGAGGCTTCAGACGTTGCAGACGTGAGTCCATTAGTGTAATTTTTTCACCTACGTACCATTCTTTCGTTGAATTGACTGGGTTCATCCACAGTGACATTAGCTGTCTGGACACACCAAGTAGAACTGAGTGCATGTACTCAGGTACAAATCCAAACACAATATCAAAGACGGGAAGAGAGGAAAGCAAGGACAAGCCTTTTACTCCATTGACTGGAGAATTGGCGTGTTCAGCCCCTCTTGCGTCAGCCTCAAACATTTCTTTCGACCTTGGGACTTGTACCTTTTCATCATATGGGTATGACCTCATGGATCCATCACCCTTCTTGACATTCGTGCCATGGTGTAAACACCAGTCACAACCATATTCTCCATTGAATTGTTTGCAATTCCGGAGAAGTGGCCTCGCCTTAGCATCAGAGGAGCCAACCAAGCAAAAGACTTTTGAGGAGTGAACTGCGCCATCGCTGTCACGCCACTGAAATGGATTCTGGGCTAAATCACAGCATTCATCTACAAAAGGTTTCAGAAATGTGTTCATCTTTGGGCTTTGTTTACCAAACCAAAGTCCAGCAACAATCACATTGTCCTTCCTATGTGTGTAAGGAAGCTCATTGATGGTAAACTGAAGGGGCCAAACTGAGTACCTGCGGTCAAAAAGTTGGGCACCATCACAGTTCCACGTCAGTGTGAGGTCATCTGCAGTCAATGTACCTTGTTTAAGCAGGTTCTGATACATCATCCCATCCATCACATCTTTAATTTGGTGGTCATTTTTAACTGTTTTATGTAACAACTCTGAGCTGTATCTTTTAAGAATGTCCTTCAGAATTTCTTTCAGGGATGTAAACAAAAAGAAGTTTCCTTTTTGCAAACTGTTTGTTTTGTCAAATACTGTATTGCAGAGCAAACACTGTGTGGGATCCTTTCCCAAGTAGTTCTGACAGCCTTCACAGTAAAACACACACGAAACATCATGGATATTGCGAGAAATATCCTCAGATTCGGTGACCAGACTCGGGATGAGAAAATTCAAGAGAGCCATCAAACTGGCCTGCACTGCTGCAGGTAGCTGGTGACGCAGAATGAAGAGCATAGCAGCAAGGTGGCCTTGTCCCTGACTTACTGTTGCTCCAGGATAAATTGGCTCCTCAATCTTGAGAAATAAGACACATATGTTTAAATACATGCCACAGCCATGTGAGGTTTGTACGTAAGCTGTAATGTGCATATCTCTACCGTCTCATTGCCAGCTTCTGCATCAGATCCTGACGAAGACTCCAAATTCCATGAAAAAAGAGTTGGATCCTGCATAGAGTCATATACCACAGAGATAAGTTACAGTTCTTCACACTGCTTTTGCATAAGTTGAGTATAAGTACATCTGCTAACTGTCATCTAGCTGTATGTGTGATCATCTAACAAACCATTTCTGGGCTGTCCTCTGGCTCTGATTTTGTGTCCATCATTTCAGGAGTGTCATTTCTTCTCATCAGGTCCTGCAGTGGGAATGTGTGTAAATGTAAGTCTTACTGAAACAAGACGAATTTGCATCTTGACATCTACAAGGGTAGGGGTGAAACTTAATATTTAAGACATTAATATTCATATTCATTTTTTTATATCTTCTATAGGGTTCTAACTTATTAATTCCTGTCTGTACAGTCTTTTTTTTTTTTCAGATTTAATATGATGCCAAGCAAAAAATAAAGCAATCTTTAAACCATTTTATGTAGCAATACCACTCCTGACCACGTGTGGGCATATCACAAGAATGTTCATGGCTGTGTGTGAAACCACCCAGTTGCCAATGTGCAGCCCCCTGCATTCTATGGTCGTCATTTTGTGGTGGTGTCCAAATATATGAAGTGAACATTGTTAATCCCTTGTCATTTTTCAATTTCAATTTTCCTGTCTCCTCTGCACCGGTACTTCTGCTTGTTGATGGAAAAAGCATTTTGGGATACTTCACCATCTCAAGTTTCTACTGGATGCATCCTTGATAGAATGGATGGCAAAAGAACACATACAAGGATTTTGACTGTACTTGTCTAAAGGGCACCTCAAGTGGGATAAAGCAGTATTACAGTAAAAGCTTATTAATACTATATTGTTAATGAGCTCATTGACACACTTATTAATGATCATTTGCACTATATCATCAACATATTAACACAACTGAGCTACATGCCTCCATTTAGTCAGTAGTATTACTACGTACAGTGGCTTTAATCTTAAAAAGAATATTTCATCTTTAACTTCATTTATTTTAGGAAAAGTTAATAATTGACTCCTGAGTTCTTCACAATAACAGAAATGATATAGATTTCTCTGCATCTAGCTAATTTTGACTTTCTGTTTTCACAAGGTACTTTTTGATGACAACATCATAAAGACATGATACAGTGTTGTTAGTTTGTTAAAGCAATGTTATTTTAGGTTTTGATACATGGCAAATACACCTGCTTTGTTTGTAGATAGGCTATGTAAAAGATCCTTGGTGAGCAAACTTATTGATCAAACACTGACACTTGATATCCTGACAGTGTGTCAGCAAGCACATTGTATCTGTAAATAGGAGTGATGAAGGCTTTGAGTTGTAGTGTTTTAACAACATATAGCTACACATTACCTGATGATATTCACTGAGTCGCTTTTTAAATTTTAATCTCAGTCCAATTTTAGGGATCAGGGTATCGATGCTGTGTGATTCTTTAAGAGTTAGAAATGTTTCCTCATCAATGCCTTCCTCTGCAATGAGATAAGTTCACATGAAAATCAATCAATCAAATGAATCTTTTTTTCATCAATACCATCATAGAAGAAGCACTGGAATAGTTTACCTTCAAATCTCTGAATCAACTCGCTGAGACCCCATTCAGCTAATTTATCCTGGACAAAACTAGACGTTTTCACCTATAGTTTAACGGAAAGAATATAATTTACATTTCATTTGTAATGGTTCTGTGTGTTTCCTGTCATGAGAAGACTTCACAACCACACTCTTCCAGTCTTTTCTTTAAAAAAAGAAAAATAACTCTGTTAAGCCAATAAAATATAACTTGAACAAAGCCAGCTAAACTGTGTTTCATTCCATCACACCATGTGTTTACGTAGCTGCACTGTGAGGTCGTGTATTAAACCAAAGCCAGTGTTGACTCCTGCTGATACTGAAATATATTATGCAATCTGTTTCCAAATGACCTGTGTTAGCGTGAGGAATCCTACAACTACATACATTACCTTCAAGAATTCTTTGAGTTTTCTTTTAAATGTTTTTTTTGGTCCAATTTTTGTTATCAAGTCGTCGAGGCTGTTTGAATCTCCAAGACAAAGAAAGGTCTCCTTGTCAATGTTTTCATCTGAAATAATAATGTGAATGAAACAATGTTTACATTTTCAGCTTGCATATTTTCATATGTCAGACATCAATGTATTTAAGCCAGTGGTTCTCAAACTTTTAATGCTGCGTACCACCTGAGAAACTGTTCAGCTCATGATGACCAATTTTAAAATAGCCAGATATGCCATCTCATTTAGCTTTAAATTCACAGGAGAGATGTTTATTCCTTATTGTAGTTATTTATTCTTATCTGAAATTTCGTCTGAAACGTATTTATAATGCACTGTATGTTTCTGATTTAATTTTTTTTTAAGTGAAAATGTGGAAAGTCCCGACGTCCCCCGCGTACCACCAGAGAGTGCTCACGTACCACAGTTTGCGCACCACTGATTTAAGCCATTCTATTCAGCAATACCACCTCTGACCACATGGGGGAAGCACACCACAAATAGATCCATGTGTTAGCCCATGGTTTCAGACACACTGAAGTGCACCTCATATGGGACAAAGTGGTACCACAAGACAAGCCCACCATTAGAAACAGTGTTGTCAGTGTCTATTTGTTATATAGAATAGATCTATACGAATTCCCATATGATCATTTTGCTACATCGCGTGTCTTCAAGTGACAAGGGCATCTAGACTGACTGAACTCCGAGGTGCAGAAATACTGTAGAGCCTCGAAGCTGCTGATTCAGGTTCAGTTAACTCAGTATTTAACAAGAAAGAGTGTCATGCTTAGACTGTACCTTCAAACCTCTGTATAAACTCACTTAGACCCCACTCAGTTAACTTGTCCCGGACAAAGTTTACTCTCTCCATGGAAACTTATTCTGAAAAGTGTCAAACATTGCAGATTCATTAAAATGACAAGTAAACCTGTCATAAAGCAGTCATACTCAAATCAGTGTTGAAAACTTTTTCTTGTTGAGTTACGTTCATTAATAGGAACGCAACCGTTTGGACTGTTTTCCATATGTTTGCTGGTTTTCATACAACTGTAAACATTCTCTTGCTTTGAAACAAACAACAAACTATGAAACAAGAAGATGTTTAGTGAAGTCAGAGAGAGTTCGATAAAATGTTGCAAACTTGAAAACTTCTCAGTGCTGCGTCACAGAAGGTAACTCTTGGTTTGGTACATGAATCTCTATCATGGTAGAGCTGGTTACTTACATAATGTTGCAAACTGTACTCTTGTCTTGTGCACTATGTGGAGATTTATTCAAAAGACCGTTTATACCGAGCATTTGTTACACCTTGTTTGATCCCTCCAGCTGCTGTGTTGGAAATAGCATCAAATCTGCTCCTCAGCCCTAAAACTGAAAAAAAGAAGAAAAAATCTGAGTTTAAACTTCCTTATGTTCTGGTTCACATAGACAGCTAATGGAGCTTTAACATATCATAACTACTTGTATTAGTTATGTGGTATATTTGAAGAATAAAGAAGTTCAAAACAAGTCCAAGCAAAGATATTCTACATAAATACAATTCATTGCTATTAAAATGCAGTTTATATTCTACCCAGACCACCCAGGCATGCTGGTGATGTTAGCAACAAAAAAGTTTGATGAACTAATCAAATATAAACCCTCAAGTGAATGGACTGCACTTATATACCGCTTTTCCACACCAAGGTGCCCTCAAAGAGGTTTACATTGTTTACATTCTCAATCACCCATTCACCCACCAGTGGGTGACTGCTGATATGCCCACGGACACTTTGGCATGTAGACGATTGGAGCCGGGATCGAACCGCCAACCTTCCAGTTATAAGACCCGCTCTACCAACTGAGCGACAGCAACACTGAAGAAAACACTGCAATTAAACAGCCAACGGTGCAAACAGGTGACCACAGATGGGAAGCCCAAACTACCACTTCCGAGGCACTATAAAGATGAGTAGCTAAAATAGAAATTAACAGCACTTACATTGTGAACAATCACAATCAATCGCTGCAATCACATCTCAAAATGGTGTTGAAATCTTTCAATAAAAGGTGGCGTTTCTTCCCCTTTGTAAGGTCTCACGTCGTCGAGTATAAAATCAGATAAACATTACAACCTAAATGTGAACTATTCGGATCCAGTTATCATTCAGCCAACTCATAAACCCAACAGAGGCGACGACGTCACAGCTTCTCAGCAGCAGACAGGAAGGAGAGCTGCACGCGCAGCTCCTGCTCAGACAGTTTACCTCAGCCACCACTCAAATGGGAAAACAATGCAAAGATAAACCGAGTCAGTAAAGTGGGAGAGAACTTCCTTTAGGAGGCGTCGGTGGAGCTCAGAGAACATTTGACTGTTGCAGTGTTGCATGTTTTGTGATACAACTTTGTCCGAGATGCACTTCGTTGTGTCTTAAATCAGGGACTGACGAATGAGCTTTCATGTGATTTAATGATATGCTGCCCCATGAGATCAGTAAAGGTGGATTTAGTATCTAAAATCCATCCATCCATTTTCTATACCCGTTTCATCCTTGAAGGGTCACGGGGATCCGCTGGAGCCTATCCCAGCTGTCTACGGGCGAAAGGCGTATCTAAAATCATTAATTTTAATAAAATATATATATAGATATGGATATATATATCCATACATGGATAACTTGGCATTTCCTGGATAAACCCAGCCTGTACTCTGACCAACAGTTGTGAGGCGGTTGCATTAATAAAAAAAAAAAAAAAAAAAAAAAAAAAACGCAAGGAGGAAGTATTTTCTTTGTTCATTCGGATTGAAGAGTCCTGCTTGTCATGCAAACGTGTTAACTGTGGTGGTGAGTGTCTTACTACGTCTTTACTTTTTTAATGTTAGACTGTGGTCTCTGTGAGGCTTATTGGCGTTTCACCTCAGGGGTTTGTCCTATCTGTTGTTTTAAATCTTGTTGTGGTGACTTCGATACAGCGATTTTCCTCGGGAGAACATCCATGATTCGGGCGGGGACGAATCCCTGGATGTTGGATTAAAAAAAAAAAAACGGGTTTTACTTTTGAACAACAAATGGAGTTACTTTTGAAACATCTCGGACATCATAGACAGAGTTTATTTAAGTGCAGCCAGTTGGGAAATCACTGTCAAAAATACTTCACAGGGGCACAGGCATCATCCACAGAGGGTACCTCCTCAAACTGCGCATGCGTTCAAAATCAGTTGGTTGCATTGATGGTAGAACCGAGGGATGGGCCATACCAGTTGTTTCTGTTTCAGTCCGTGCCAAGTAATACTAGGGCTTCTACTCTGATACTCTGATATCTATACCGATATTTAAGATTAGTCTTGTACACACAGGAACATAGCTGATTTGTCATTTTTATTTTGAAATTCTATCAAAAATGTACATAAAAGCTTACTTTATTTAGGACATCATTTGGTCTAGAAAAGTAAAATACCCTTTTTTAATTTAATTTTTTTTTTTTTTTTTTTTACAAAAACAGATAAAACACAGTTTGTTCTTCAGCATTTAAACAAAATCTCTAAACTGTTGACAGGATAAAATAATCCTGCATCGTTATAAGCATTAACTCCATAGTGTGAATTACAACTTCGACCCCCCTAAAGAAGGGACAAATTGTCATTTTTGTCACCTTTAGAAAATGTTGACCCCCCCCCCCAATTGTCCTTGTATAATTCGCACTCTGATTAACTCATATTGATTTTTGACTTAAGGATCCTTAAATTTGAACCATCAGGATTGAAGTACAGTGGTACCTCTATTCACAAAATTTATTTGTTCTGGAAATAGTTTCTTAAGCTGAAAATTTTGTAAGTAAAGACGCGTTTTCCATGTAAATGCCCTAATCCGTTCCAAGGCCCCCAAAATTTGAACACATTTTTTAAAAAAAATTATAAATAATACATGAAATTACATAAAAACCTGTAAGAAATACATTTTAGAACTAGAAAAGCACTCAGAGAGCGCAGACCTCCACCAAGCGCAACAATTATTGAAAATTTGAAAGTGATCCAGAATCCAGGATTTCTTCCGGATCACACCCAAAATGAAATTTGTTCTTCCTTTTCACATTTCCGACAACTCCTGAAAATTTCATCAAAATCCATCCATAACCTTTTGAGTTATCTTGAACACAGACAGACAGATAAACGCCGGCAAAAACATAACCTCCTTGGCAGAGGTAAAAATTTACCTCATTTACCTGGGTTGCTGGGTTACTCTCATACAGACAAGGGGCCCTCCTAGCCAATGGGATGCCAGGAAGATGCTAAGTGATAGCCAATGGCAGAGCAGCTCGGACGCACCGCTTTCAAACCGAGATACAGGAGCCGACACAGAGACGCCGCAACAGGGTAGGCATACTAGGCAATTGCCTAGGGCCCCGAGCTGGAAGGAGCCCCAGGACAGCGGTGACATTGGTCATTTTGTCAATGACAAAATGACTGAACTGCTTTAGACACTGCAATGTCAATATGTTGAAACCCCCTCGCAAAGGGCTCCCACTAACTGTCACTGCCTCGTGTGTTAAGGGACCCCCGAGACGCTACCAATAATGATCCATATCAATGACACAACCTGAAACCTCCATAGACACTGCAGCGACACGTTTGGAACCCCCCTAATGGGGCCCCGACTGCCCGTGGCCGGCTTTCTGCGGTGCATTATTAAAAAGAAAAGTTGTGATGCCACTTTGTCTGTAGTCTGCAGTCTCAGTAAGCACAACTGCACATGACATGTTTACTGCACCTTAGCTTGGCTTATTTAAACAGTAATTAACAGTAAGATAACCAGTAACTGATTTGTATTTGGAAGAGGGTGATATCATATGTCTCCTTGAATGTTCTGCAATGGCACAATAATCAAAAATATTATCAGTTGATAAAAAACTACTTGAGGTCAACCATGTGTCAAGAGAGGCTCACAGGACTGGCACTGATCTCAATAGAACATGATGTGAGACGTTCTTTGGACATGAAAGACATCATCACTTCATCTGCACAAGCCGAGGCCCCCAAGCAAAGGTTTTAAAACAATTTCCACCAGGACGTGGATATGGAACCAAAGACCACTTACTATTTATTTATTTTAACTTTTTTATTTTTTGCTTGATATTTTTTGCTTGATTGTGTTTTTGTCAAACTTTGCACATTTCAGTTGTATTTGTTATATTTTATTGTACTTTAAGTGTTCTTACATTAATGTGCACTTCTGTTATTTAAAACAAAAGATTTTTGGATTGAATGATTTTCTTGGTGTTTTTCGGCCGGGAGGGCCCCCATGCTCACTCTTGCCTATAGGGCCCCCAAGATGACTAGAAACGGCCCTGAGCTACCATGTATGTTTACGTTCGGTAAACTCTTGGAGCTGCGAGTAGCAGCGCATACTGTATTTTTGCCTTTCATATCCTGAAATTTCTTTCGTAACTAGAGGCAATATTTTCCAGTAAATGCGTTTCGTAACCTGAAAATTTCGAATGTACACTCAAAAAAAATAATTAAGCCAAAAACATGGACTTCATGTATTTTAATTACATGTACATTTTCCATGTAATTTTATCATATATGTTAAATGTAAAGAATTGCATATATTACAATGTCTTTTCTATCATATTGAATCAATGTGAATACATTGAATACCTTCAGTCAGATTTGCTTTAGTTAATGCAATGCAAAGTATTTGACTGTGACACTCAGCTTTTTTTTTTATGTGATCTAGTAAATAACATTTAGTTGATTTGTTTAGATCCAGTTTATACTAACCATATTCACATTATGTTTGACTTTTTTGGATAAATAAACTTTAAATTTCATATAATTAAGTTACATTTTACTTTAAACTATTACTCTATGTTTATTAGAGCCAAGAATCATTTTTTTGAGAGACGTTCGTAAGTAGAGGTACCACTGTATTGATATTTTGATATCGATCTGCCCATCATTAATAGAACCAAGGAGCAACCATCACCCCTATAAAAGTCATTTTCTTTTCATTAATGCATAGGTTCTACCTGCATGATAACTGCATGGGGGATGATTTTTTATTGTCTTTTGTACCGCATCAGATAAATTGGCCAACGCACAGAGCTGTTGGCTGAGAGCGCGCTGTCATTGAGCCAGGAGTGCCTTCAGTTGGGGCACAGCTTGGTACTAACAGAGCTGAATGGCTCATAGTAAATCCTCTCAGGAGTCTTCAAAGCATATAAACCCAGGGTCCTGGTTGGTCCCTACACGGTGAAGCCTATGGTGAACCACAGCTGTTGATTCCGGCGGCACCATTGTATAAACAGTCTCTGAGTTCAACTGATACTGAACACATGGTCAGTGTAAGGAATCAATGTATCCACTGGTCCATATACTGTGACCCAGTGATGTATTTTTGACAGTGATTTCCTACTCGTATCTTTGTATTCATAATGAAGAAACCGTAACCACCAAATTCTACTTTGTATTGTCGTGGAAAATTATCTGAAGAAGAATCCAGTAGAATGACAAATATAACAACTGCATTCACAATGTTTTTATTAAGTCAAGTCAGAAGAAAATCATGCGCATGGAGAGAGAAGAATTCTCTCTGACAAAGGCAGAGAGACATAGACTTTTAAGCAGCAGCACCAGAAGTCCATATATGGTCATGTTGTATTACTGATAGTCAGGGAGTTGGATTTAATAAAGAGTGTCTTATTCTATGTTTTGTTAGTTTCATATCTAGTATTTGACCTTGCATGTGCCTGTGAGAACAGGATGATATTCAGTTTAGAGTAGCGCACGAACATAGCTGATGTGCAGGCGAGTATAAAAGGTTATATGAGTTCATAAGCAGGTTATATGGGGTTAGCTGCATTTATGATATAAGAGCCTAAATTTCATTTACAGTATTCATAATCTTTTAAGGTTGTAACTGTTTGAATCATATTCATCAATCCATCCATTATCAGTAGCTGATTAGTCCGACCTAGGGTCACGAAGATCTGCTGGACCCTATCCCAGCTCCCAATTGTGTTCTTACAAACAAAAATACAAATTAAACTTTTAATATATGATTTTACTTATATGAGAAATAGTAACAAAACTTTCGAGCCCCTTTGTTCATCATGGTCACTTGGTTTCTCCATTTTACATTAGGTCCAGGTCACTGTGACGCTCCATTCACTTACTGGTTACTTCAGTGTGGCTCCATCTAGAGGCACAGATGTGTAACGACGACAGAAAAGTCTCGACCTCTATAAGACCAACCCCACTTTTGAGAATATGATTTCTAGAATAAAGTATGGTCCTATATTCAGGCCAATACAGTAAACCTTTTTAATTTACAGTTCTTTTTATTTATGGACAATTTTAGACGAATATGCACAAATGCTAACTTGCACACTCACATTGTTTGTTTTTTTTTGACAGCTGTCTCACTCCATACTTGCCTCACTGCTGACGTCTCTCTACCCCAACCACTTCTGTCTTTGTCCTTGTTGCCTTTAGTAACAGGTGAGCTGTTTTAATATTTGGTCAATTTTTCTAAAGTATTAATCTGCCCGCATGATTTCACTGGAGCAGAAATGATTACTAACAGCAACATTGTGATTGATCTCTCAGTTTCTTCTCTTGTTCCATGCCTAATCATGCCTAATACTAATTATAATATGAACTGGCTTTAATCCCCCATCACTCAGAAGTTTTGGCATTTTAGGTTTTAATGTCTTGTTGGAAAAAAATTGATCTAGCTTTTCTACTTTTATGAGAATATAAGAATATTTCTACCTCTAAACCATATAAACACATGGCAGTGAGGTACAAACACTACAAAAGAATGAACACTTGCAGTGACATGTTTTTACATAAAAAAGAAACCAATTTAAGTGCAGTCACACCCATCTGTCCTGCACTGCCTTTCTCTTTCACCCGTTTGCTCAACCCCATCACTGCAATATTACTCATCTCCTTGAGTCTGTTGTGTCGTGTAAATAGTACCTATCCAGAGACAGGCTGCTTTATCAGCCAAACTTTGACTCTCCAGCTCATATCAGAACTTTAACCTGTAGCCAGATCTTCCATTTTTGTCCTTCAGTTTCAGCTCTTTGCCTCGCTGCTGGAACAGATTTCTACCCTCCCCCACCACTTATCTGGCTTCAACTTCATTATCTTCTGTACCAGGTGAGTGGTTCTAATGGATCAACCTGCCAACATCATTGTACTGGACGTACATTTAAATGATCATATCTGTGACTTATCTCTCAGCTTCTCCTCTTGATCATGGATGATTTTGTTTCTGATAAACTAGACCAATGGGGTCTAAGTGACTGGAAACCTATATTTCAAGGTAAACTGTTCAAATGTGTAAAAAGTTAAAATTGCATCGTTCTGGTGAGGAAAACTGTCAGTTATGTACGATACAATGTTTTTTTTTTTTCAGAGAACTGAGATTAAATGTGTTTTATAAAATGGAATTTTTCTGTAATTAAAAATAATTTTTTTTTTTGCTTGACTAAGATTTAGTGAAGTATCTTTTTAATTACAGATCAGTGCATTGACGAGGAAAGCTTTTATGAACTTGAGGATGATGATATTGAGAAATTGATCTCAAAAGTGGGACCACAACGAAAGTTCAAGAACAAACTCAGGAAGTTAAAGGTCATATCCAGGACTGAAGGCGTGCCATACAAGTTTACAGAAAGAATCATAAAGCAAACTTTAATACTTGCTATTTCAGGCAAACATTTTTGTTATGTTGGCATATGTAATATTTCTGATTTTCTTGTCACTAGGAAGAACAAAATGCAAATGAAGGTACAGATGAAGTTCAAGTAAGTTGATGAATGAATACTAAATTGTATGATTTCTTATTTATACTATTATAGTATATATTTTCAGTCTTTGCTTAAACTCTTGATGACCTAATACTGTATTTTATCTCCACAGCAACATGAAGAAGCAGCAGGAGAGATTGAGGTACAGATGGCTTGACAATACATAGACTTTTAATGTCCCTTTATGCTTTATATGTTTGCATTTTAGGACATTTAAATGTCTTGACACGTAGTAATTTTTCATAGCTGAATGCTTGGATCACTGTTCAATTTAGGATATAAGATTGTGAATTTGATCTCATTTGTTCTTAACTCATCCTGTCAGAGTTTTACAAGGCAAATTCTGAATGCAATGAAAAATGAAATCCAAATTATATAGTGTTAAAAGTGCAAAACATTTTTAAATTGACAGTGTTACAGTGGCATATTTAAAGATAGTGATTAAATATTTTTAAGAGTCTTTCATTGATGTCCATCCTCAGGTTTTGCCATCTACAAGTGATCAAGGTTGGCTGCATGGTCTCTTAACTTTAATTACATACACTGACAATTTATGAGACCCAGTGGTCAACTAATCTCTCTCCCTCTTTTATTAAATCTAGAAGGAAAACGAAAGATGGACTCCAAACTGCAATCACCAGCTAAACGGCAGCGTAAGAACAGCCCATCCTCAGGTATTTCTTGCTGAGCAGCAGTTCTATACAATCTATGATCAATTTTTATAGATATAGCTACAGACAGCACTTTCTCCTTTCCAAGTATCAAGTAGTCAACAAGAAGTATGTTATAAACATCATTCCTCTGTTGACACCTGATAGAATAAATTTCTCCCTCTTTCCATTCATGGTTCCTGCTAAATAGTTATTTCTTTTTTGTTAACAGAAGCGACAATACTGTCTGAAGTGAAAGCCATAATGGCATGTGTGCGCGACAGACTTCGCAAGCAACACAACATGAAGCTTGGTGTTTTCCTGGAGTAAGTATGAAGTAATAAATAGTTTTCTGTTAGCACAATGACTTTACAAAAGCTCTTACACAGAAGGTAACAAAGATCTGCATATTGTTATTATTGTTATTTTATTCACAAAAATGAACGATTTCATTTTAATTTTGAAAGGATTATAAATGACTTGGTGATTTTCACAGCCAGATGTGCTAATATTTTCAGTGTGTCTACATTTTAGGTGAATCAGTGATATATCTAAATCCTTCTCAGGTCTAAAATCGTTGAACTGGAAACAGAGAAGAGGGAGCTGGTTGGTGTCTTTGGTAAAACTGGAGCTGGAAAGAGCTCTTTAATAAACGCTGTCATTGGACAGAAGATGCTTTTGCCTTCTGGAAGTATCAGTGCATGTACTTCAGTCATGATTAAAGTAGAGGGAAACATGCACAACCCAAAGTATGAGGCAGAGATTGAGTTCATTACAAAAGAGGTAAAAAAATAATTATATATATATATATATATATATATATATATATATATATATATATATATATATATATATATATATATATATATATATATACATATATAAAAGACTAAATATGTTTTTTAATTTCTTGAAGCGAATGTACATGTTGCAGTGTAGCTGTAAATGTAGTTTTATTTGCACTACAAGTAGTTCTTAAAGATTCTTTTTCTTTGCTTTTTAGGAGTGGAAAGAAGAGCTGTGGTCAGTGGGTCTTGGGGATTTTGGGGATGATGAGGATCAGGAACTGGAGGATGATATTTCTGAAAAGCTGTCAGCTGTATATGGAGATGAATGGAAAACAAAATCCACTGAAAGCCTTTTGGACAACAAATACTTCAGAGACATTCCTGATTTTCTGAGGTCCAGGAAGAAGACTTTTATTTGTCAATCAGTAAGATATGAAAGAGCTTTGTGCTTTGTAGAAAATGTTCTTTCCAGTCCAATTGTTTTAACTAGAACGGATTTGTGTACAACAGAAGTAAAAACACAGCTAGGGATCACCTGATATGCCCACTGTTACACTGGAACTGTACCAGTACACCTCACACGGAATTAATATGAATATTATAAAACCAAGATCGAACAATAATACCAGTACATCCATTTATTACATGTTATGTTATATGGAGAGTATTGTCCTGCCATTCTATATGACAATTTATTAAGTTTCTGTTTTGGGGAAAGATGCAAGGCTCTTAATGTCCCTGTAAAAATACCAAAATGTATTCCACTGGTGTGCAGACAGGAGATATATCATCACACTTCCACTACAGTGGGAGTCCTTGTCAGAGTGATGCAGTTCTTATTCTGGTTCTTTCCAGATTTACACCTAACTACAATTTCTAAGTTAAACAATGGTCTTAAATGATGTTATCTTGCTTTTTTTTTTTCTGCAGGGTGAAGAGCTATCTGCACTGTTAGTCAAGTACACAAGAAATTACAATAAACAAAGAGAAGATGGAGCACGGTCGTACTGGCCTCTGGTCAAGTGTGTGACTGTGAAGGTGCCACACAATGATCTTCTCCAGCATGTCACACTTGTGGACCTTCCAGGAAACGGGGACCGGAACAAGAGCAGAGATCAAATGTGGAAAGGGGTAATTTTTTTTTCCTCTGCAATTTCACTGGAACCTGTAAAGTTTAAATATCTCTTGACAAATTAACATTACTGGTTTACATTAACTGTTACTTTCACATTTCATGCCCTGACAGATGATTGGAGACTGTTCTACTGTGTGGATTGTAGCTGACATTAACCGAGCAGCATCAGAAGAAGAAGCCTGGGAGATCCTGGAAAGTGCACGTCATCTCCTTGGAAACGGTGGCGAGTGTCAGAGGATTCATTTTATCTGCACTAAGTGTGATATCGAGGATGATCAGTAAGAGAAATTATAAGATAAAATCTATATTTGAAAAAAATGTCCAACTAATAAACTATCATAATAGGAATCACTGGTTTTTCTCCATTTGGGAAGAGAAAACTTCTCATTCTTTTTATATAATATATAATATATAATATATAATATAATTATATATTAATAATTAGTCAGACAATTTGACAAGGCAGGACAGAAAAAGAACCCAGACAGGCAGAGTGGGTATGTGCAGTAGGTGATGCTTATATAAATGAACATGCAGTGATTTATTTGAGATATTTGATCCTCGATACACATTCTTTACCCACACCAGAGCTGACTAAGCAGCCCAGCAGCCAGGAACAGAACAGTGATGTTGACTTTAAACACTTGATCAACCAATGACCACAACCAGAACTTCAGGCTTGGATCACAGTTGGTGATGGTGTGTCAGGCAACAGACTTCCAGTAGGCCCAACAGAAACCATCTGGCCTGGTCAGCCCACCACCCCCTCCCCCCACCACATCCTCACCACTGGCCAAAAGCTTGACTGAGGTGACCAGCCCACCACACCCCACAGCTGATGGAAGGCGGACTGGTCCAGTCAGCACAACAAGAGCAAACCAGAAGCACATTGATCATTTTACATAGTGAACAGTTTAGAATATATTTATGTATATCCTTGGTCCCTAAATATACAGTCTATGATACAATCTAAAATTCTTTTAGAAGAAAAATAAAGGTTTTGGTCTAATTTCTTTCTTTATGCACTCTTGTCTAATTTTAAGTGTGTTACAATCTGATGTTTTCGGTCATGTAGGCATAAAAAACAGACAAAACAAAGATTTGACAACAGCACCTTTTTTTTTTTATAGCTTCACAGATACTCCAGCTGATCTACTTAAAAGAAACTCAGAGGTCAAGGGGAGATTACGCAGGGAATTAAACAAAAGACACAAAATTAAGGTGAGTTTAAAATCTGATAGAGTTTTTTTCAGAGATTGTCTGCAACACAAAATAGGATACATTTTCATTTTCCCCAGAAACATTTCAGGGACGACAGCTTCAAAGTGTTCACAGTGAGCTCCAGAGAGTTTTTTAAAAGGAAACTTCTAACTCAGGAGGAAACTGGTAGGTGAAGTTTCTGTGTTCTTTGTAAACTATTTATGGATACAGAAATTCATATGAGACAAGTCCTCATTTCATTTACCTTAAACGATAATCAAAATGAATGCAGTATCGGATTTTTATTTGTCTTTCTTTTGTATTTGACAGAAATCCCCAAGCTTCAGGAGTTTCTGAAAGAGCTCAATGACAGTCACTCAAAGACAATGAACTATGTATCTGGAGCTCATGGGATCCTCTCTCTGACTGAAGGCGCCAGACTTGGAGAAGCTGTAAGATGGGTGTTAAAAATATTAAAAGAAAATAATAAACAATATAAACAAGTGACTGCCAATGAAATGTTTTTGCACTGATTAATGAAAAAGTAAAGGAAAGCTTGAATGCTGACATCTGAAATTGCATTTTAATGGAAATATGAAAGCAAGGGACATCTGTATGAATTATTAGCATTCATTAATATTAATTAGGTTTACACACACAAAAAATAATGTATGTTTATTCTTAAAATAATGTTCTGTACATTTTTTTTTTAATTTTAGGCTGGCAAAAAAACAGAAGTGTGTGCAGACCTTGAGACAAAGATAAAGCTTCAGCTAGACTCAATCAGAACAGGAATGGAGGAGGTCTACAATGCTTTTGAGAAATGCCTCACTGAAGGAGTTGAAAACTCAAAATCTTCATATGGAAAGAAGTTGAAGTCCTTCTTAAGACCTCGTGTATGTATTTGAATTGGAAACATCAGGTTCATTTTGATGTCCTGTTCAACTGTTTAACTTTAGTTTTTTTTTTTTTTTTTTTTTTTTGCCCCATGTTTTGTCTCAGGGAAAGGATGGCCGGGGATTTCACAAGATACTGAAGTGTGTCGTCCGTAACAATGGCATCCACAAACCCAAAAAAGGGAAACAGTTAAACCTCAACTGGAAGTTGACTTCATTTCTGACTGACAGCATTGATGAGGAATTCAGGAATACCTTCCCGTAAGAACTCAAAGAACACGTAAAATACTTGATAGCCCATTTTCAGCCCCCAGGAATTATATATAATAATAATAATAAGAATAAGAATAATCTGATGATACCAGATCATCAAAAAAATAAAGTAAGCAACACTTATTATTTTAACTTTCTAATGTCAGAAACGATGGGAAAAGTGGACCATTCAGTGCTGGTGTCAATGACTTTTCACTCGACACTGAGGAGCTGATTCAGAAGTACAAAGCTGTTGAACTGCAGCTGATATTTCTCAAGACAGAGGTAGAAAATATTAGACTCAAAATCATCTTCATTGGCTACTATTCTTTTCTAAATAAACTGTTGCCATTTCAACGCTGATTTATATGTTACCTGCTGTCTGTTTGCCAGTGTATCTGGAGACGGAGACGTCAGTAGCTGAGGACTTTGAAATATGCGTTCAACATTTGCTTTTATTAAAATACTTTTTTGATTCCTATTAGGAGGAAAAAGTTAAGACAGAGCTGAGCAAAGACATCCGTGACCGCAAGAAAACTATCTACCGCAGTTTGATGAAAACAATTGAGAATAACATGAAGGACTGTTATGAGAAGTAAGAAAGACATTGATTACATACAGCCCCTGATTATACACATTTATCATTTCCTGTAATCATGCATTCAGTTTACATAATAATCGTCTGCTTTATAGGAGCCGCTGCGTTCAAAGGAAAGGACTTACTGCAAAACATGAGGGACACGATTGAGGAACACGTACATGAGTCAAAGAACACCATGTTTGACCAGGCCAAGGACGAGATGTTGAAACTGCTGAAAGAACTGATGGTTTGTCCCGTTACATAAAATGACTATGATTAACAAATAAGTTGAGCAATAAATCTGTAACTGACATTTAGACTTTGGTTACATTCAAATCTTTCTACAACATTTGTATGAGTTATTCAAAAGGTTAATAACCAGCTGTTATTGTCAATCTGAGATTTAAAAAAAAACCAATAATAATAACTGGTATTCAGTCATTCATGAGTCATTCAGTTATTTTTGAACTGCCTTTCTGTTCTGTGATAAACAAAATATTTAAATGTAAAATTAGGAGCATGTCCTGAAGAAACTGGAGGAGGACATGAAGGAATCAGTGGAGTGCTCACTGGAAACAGAGGAACAGTCAATTCCAGGTGACGTAACTGCAAGGCCTGATGGGAAATTCCAAACTCATCAGTTAGCAGTGGGACGAATAGCTGGGAGGCTACGGGGAGACATGTCCAACAACACAAATAAATTAACTTTTCCATTAAAAGGGAACACACTAAAGGTAATATGTGACACAAATATGTACATTGTTTTTTTTTTTTTTTTTTTTTTTTTAGATGTTTCAAAAGAGCTTGCGATGGTACAAAAACTCTACGATGAACTGAAAACCAGCTCAAACATTTAATTAAAACCGTGAAAAAGGTAAATCTTTTATTGAAGATTTGATTTTCCTTATTATTCTAGATGAAACATTTTAAAAGCCATTATTATTATGCCCTGACTAATGTAAACAACTCTTTTAATGCCATCTGTCCAACAGCTGCAGTGAAGCCACAACACAGGAGTCAATGATCACGAGACAACACACTTCAGCTTCAAGCTCCTGATTATATTAAGAGAAAGTCTTTGATTGATGTTTGTATTTGTTATACTTGTTCTAATCACAACTTTTTTCCTTTATTTTAGCCTTTTTTTTTTCTTTTCTTGCGTTCTCTACATGGACAGTAGATTTAGATTCTTGGTAGAATAGATATTGTTGTCATTTTCAAGCTTCTGCAGGTGATGAATCATTTTTTTTTTCTTATTAGAGGGAGACAGAAAACTGGGAAGATAATTGAAATGCAAAGTTCTTCAATGAATTAAAACCATGTTGTAATGTCTAGTAACAGTTAATGGGAAGAAAACTTTACGTTTCTTTTGATTTATGAATGTTTCATGTTTGATCTTGAGTATCTGGTTTGAGTATAAGGCTTGTTGCCTTGTCTGGGCTTGTGGTGGTGGAAGGGTTGGATGGGCTGGATGACACCTGTTAGGTCTGGAGGGAAATCCAGAGCCCTGGTGGAGGTTATACATCATCATCCCAGTCCTCTGTGAATGGGTACCAAGCCCCAGTAAGAATGTTAAGTATTGTCATGATTACAGAGAAACACATAATACCGTGTTCCATGACTAGTGGATGGAAGAACGACTGTAATCATGCACAGGTGTGTCTGTGGGTCTCATTATTCAGGCCATATATGAAATATAGAAAGAAAAAACAAATCAAAAACGACAATCAAACTGTAATTTTGCAATAACATCTCATATCAGCATTAAAACCTGTCAAATCAGAAATATGTTTTGAAGTTTTTGTCATTCAAACTAATCTAGATTAGGACCAAGGTTGTGAGCATTTTTTTTTTTTTTTTTTTTTTGGGGGGGGGGGGGGGGGGTGTTTAACAAAGATGATGACCTTATGCATCATTTACACTTTATTTTTTTAGTGAAAATTTAATGCAAGTCTATAAGTAAAATATCACTTTTTATATGTAACAGAACTGTAGTTGGTTTCACAGTTTTAAAGCAATAAGTAAATACAGCAATGAAAAGATAAGAAAATGACTTTGAGAGTACTTGCAAATGTTATTACAATGTTATTGTCATGACGTGCAGCTGGATGTTGACAGCAGAGATGGGAGGTTGTGGGATGAGGCCTTCGTAGATCAGACTTGTTCCAGCACATCACATGGCAGTTTGAATTATTCAGAAACCTCTTTGTTGAGCTCCACAGCAGCAGTTTCACTCTGGAACTTGTTTTTTGTGTCTGAAATTACATGATGTGATTTTCAACCCTAACCATGTATTTTTCCCTAATTCTAATCATTTATATCATTTATTTTGAATGTCTAATCATATCTGAGTATGAGTGATGGGGAAGAAGGAAAAATCAAAGAGCCTTAGATAAAGTTTAGTCACAAGTCTGGTAACCACAAAGTGCTAAACATAAACTTTGTGACAGTTTCTCACAATACAAAAGACAAGGCAAACATGGGTATTTACCACGTTTGTTGTATATTGTAGTAATTGTATAATTCTAGAACCATTCATGTGAAACATAACTATCTGATGTTCTGGGGTGTCTGTCGTGGTTCTTTAGCAGCATTAGCTGGGGCGAGATTTGTGAAGAAATGTAAAAATGAATAGGAGTCAGAACTACGTTTGCTAAAAAAAACAAACAAAACAAAACCAAACAGAAAGTGTTCATCCAGGAGGTGACATCCAAACCGGATAAGACTTGATTCGGTTTAAAAATAATTTGCACCTGGTGCAAATAAAAATACCGAACATGACAAGAATTAAACAGGTTTTCTTTATTTTGCCAAGCAGAGCAAACATTAACTGCACACACCAAAGTAGAGAAACTCACACAAACAGAAAGCACTGATGCAAATGATGCAGCCTGTTTACCAAGAAGTGAAACGAACAAGAACCCAGAAGATGAACACTGGCTCAGTAAACATTTTACTGCAATAAACTGTTGGTTCCTTTCTGTCGCCACTCTGATATTCTATATGAATTAATCTATGTAAGGATATCTTAAGAATATCATTTAATTATCCTTCCTGCCTACAGCATTAACCATCTATAAAGAATCTTTAAAAGAGACTTAAACCGTGACAGTTACTGGAACAATTTAAATTCCCTTTGGACATTAATGAAAGTATTTTTGAATTGAATTGAATTGAATTGAATTAATGAAATTGTCCAGGCACTGAATCAAAACCAAGAATCAAAACAAATAATCAATGTAATCCTGCTCATATCAGTTATTTCATTTATTTCTCCCCTCTGAGATATTCATTTAATTACCAGATATAGTCCATCTATGTGATCTTCCTTATACTTATTTTCAAAAGAAAGGTATATACTCTTTTTTTTTAGAAAATTATATGTTGCAGCAAAAACCTTGTCAGAGATCTATGAGAGCCAAAAAAAACAATGATACTAAAGCAATCATTTGCTAAACGTAGTTGGGGTAAGTTGTCCAATTTACTGTGATGTTGATTTGAGGCCAGAAGCTGACAGGAAGAAGCTTCTGAAATGATGGACACAAATTCAGCACAAGAAGACAGTCCAGAAATGTTTAGTTTGGTGATCACACATACAGATGAACAGAATCACATTTCAGTTTTGATCTTTTACAATAGTGAGGGGAAAGATAAGTTCTTGATGTTTATGAACACAGTTAATAAAAACAGAATAAGACAGACTTAAACATTTGACAGCAAAAGCATAGTTCTGAGACAGAAATCATTTCTTTCTCCAATCAGCTATGACTTTATTGTTGCTTGCATTTTAGCAGATTTACATCTTTTTCTTGTACAAAAAAGAAACAAAAAATTGAAATTACATACTGAAGGGACATAACAGTGACAGTAAAACCACCAGTTGTTCACAGATAAACTGTTTCAGCAGCAGTCAAAACAAAAGTACGGTGACAGTGTAAATGGATGAGTTTTAGATTGTAGTGAGAACTGTGGTCCAGCTTCTGAGAACAGACAGCCACCACCATACTCAGATTACATTAAAGGCCTCAGTTTCCTTTTAATATTAAATGTTCGTAAAACATTGATTAAACCAAATCAAACACATCCCACCAAGCATACTTGATATAACTGGTTTGGCAAAATCAGTCACTGAACTGTGTCAGTAGTTCATGACTAAAATGTGTGGTCTCTGAACATTATGATCTTATACTTCTTATATAAGTTTGGCCATTTCTCAGAGTCGAGTTTTAAAGCTTATGAGGGTTCATTGAGTACATCCTGTCTTTTTTAGGAATGCGGTACTGTCCATGTTTAGAGAAGACAAGAACTGGGAACCTGTCACAGAGAGCTTTTGATCGATCCCAACTGTAAACTTAAGACGGTACTGTTCATGTTTAAAAAAAGATAAGGAAGTAAGGAGTGAATATGGAACTGTCTCATTAAATCTGACTGATCCCATCTGTGAGACTCAAGTATAGCTAAATAGGCGTTTACAGAGACTATAAAAAGGCTTGTACTTTCTTTTGTTCTCCGATTTTCAGATTTTCCCTGATTTTGTCTCATTCGGCTCAAAGGAAATCCCAGACTCGCTGCAGGAGTCTGTCATTGTGCCTTCTTTTTCTTGTAAATAAATATCTTTTATGCATTTAAAAGTTGGCTTGGAGCAGCTTTTTTCTGAACCCATTCAACACACTCAGAACGGCACGGCGAATCCAGAAAGGAAGAAGAGGAAGAGGAAAAGTCTCAAAGTCACATCCTTTGTCGCCAGGAGATCTCCATACTTCTTCTGGCAGCAGAAAACTACAAATTTAACAAATTTTATCTTTGATATTCTTGTATTTCTTAAAAGTCACTAATCAGAGGTTGGTACGTGTTCATGTCCACACATGCAGTCATTTGATATAAACAGGTTTGCGTGTCTAAACTGCAGTGCCGAATACACAATTAAACAAACGACACTCTCAAGATCAAATGTTGATTGTCTCTCATGTCGACAATCCTGTTGTTCTTGCAGGATCCCAGTTTGATTGTCAATTGTCACTCAAACTGTGATCTTATAACATCTGATGTCAGCATGAAGGAAGATTGGGAAAAAAGTAATTTTTTATTAACAAAGACAATGGCCTGATGCATCATTTAAAATTTATTTTTCAGTGAAAAACTAATGCAAGTCTAAAAGTAAAATATCACTTTTTATATGTAACAGAACTGTAGTTGGTTTCACAGTTTTAAAGCAATAAGTAAACACAGCAGTGAAAAGATAATAAAATGACTTGGAGATTACTTCCAAATACTTGCAAATGTTATTACAACACTGTCATGTTGTGTTGTCATGACGTTCAGCTGGATGTTGACAGCAGAGATGGGAGGTTGTGGGATGAGGCCTTCATAGATCAGACTTGTTCCAGCACATCACATGGCAGTTTGAATTATTCAGAAACCTTTGGCTCTTTGTTGAGCTCCACAGCAGCAGTTTCACTCTGGAACTTGTTTTTTGTGTGTGAAATTAGATGATGTGATTTCCATGCAATTATTAACTGCACACACCCAAAACAGAGAAACTCACACAAACAGAAAGCAATGATGCAAATGATGCTGCCTGTTTACCAAGAAGTCACGTCAAGTCAAGTCATCTTCATTCATCGAGGTCATTTAAACCTAAGTGTTTCACAGAACAAAAGATAAATTATAGACGATCAAATAATGTATATAAAATTTTAACGTAATAAAACTCAACTAATTAAAATATTAAAAAAGATAAAGAAGATAAAACCAATAAAAACTGTTAGGAAAGAACATTCAATTTGAAGCAAAAGCCAAGGAGAAAAGATCTGTATTCAGCAGATATTAAAGGGAGGTAAAGTGGGAGAAACTCTTATTTGGGGTGGAAGACTGTTCCATGATTTAGCTGCAACAAAAGCTCCATCGTCCCTTGTTTCCAGTCTTGTTCTCTAAAAGCCGTTGACTGGATGAGCATAACGCCCTGGTTGAAACATGAGCAGGTAACATCTTTGTCAAATAAGGTGGTACCAGCTCATTTATAGCTTTCAAAGCTAACAATAGAATTTTAAAATCAACCAATCAATCAATTGTGCAGGGAGACAGGGATTTCCTAAGAATATAGTAAGAAAATAATTAAATTAATGAAATTATCTGGTAACTTATTTCTTTAGACAACAATTATATATTTTGAATATGTTCAGTGAGTCATCAAAAGGACATGACAACAGCAACAGGGCAAGGAAGTATGAACAGGAAATGTTTTGATCAAACTCATCATCTTAAAGAAATGGAATAATGGCACGATGAGAAAGGTTTATGTTATAGTCATCTGAGGTGCTATCTGCCTCATGATAATCTTAATCCATCCGTCAAACACTACATTCCCAAAAGTATTTTATTCATCCATCCAAATGATCGGAATCAGGTGTTTTAATCACTTTCATGGCCACAGGTGTATAAAATTAAGCACCTCGGCATGAAGACTGTTTCTACAAACATTTATGAAAGAATGGGTCACTAAAAAGAAATGCTTATTTCTTTTTAGGGTGAAGGTATCTGATGGAGCCAGTTGGCAGCTCACTTTGGATGAAAGGCAGAGTTACTCTTAACAGGTATAATGGCATCCACTGGGTGGATACACTGGTTGAAACTGGTCATAACTGGTTGATACTGCTGCATTGGAGGCTTCTGCCAGATATGGAAACATCTGGTTTTGTAAGTAACTATGAGAACTCCACTGATCTGGAAGGAGCTGATTCAGACATAACAACTCTATTAGCTGGCAAACAGTGGAATCTTTCATTGGAGACCAAAAGGAGGTGAACCAGAGCAGTTTTGATTGAGAAAGGAATATGCATCTTCAGAAAGTCAAAAATTAATGTTAGTATGTGGGGCAGTCAAATTATATCAAAATTAATGGTCAAATCTGTGATTTCACTTGCTTAACAGGGTGGTAAGAATCTCTACAGAAAAAAGTGGTTATTTTCGCTTTGTATTTGGGCTGGGCAATTATGCCACAATTATGACACTTTTAGATCAAATGTTGAACAGTTTTTGTCTGTAAAGGTTGTTTTTATTTATTTCCACCAGAGCCAAACTGTTACTAATAAAAGGAACTTGTATAAATATACCATAAGAATGACGCTGAAAGGCCAATCTGTAAAGATTTAATAGAAAGCAACAATTCAGGCCAATCAGACTTAACTTTTCAGTATATAATGGAAAAGAAAGTATCCCAAATCCCAATATTAGCATGCTTACATATAATTTGAAGATATATATTGATATAGATATGCACACATGTATGTCCTATAATCATAGAAATGCATAATAAGTAAACTGAAGTAGAAAGTGTTATCAATCAAGTTCCTTTCCCGTAAAGTGACAGAAATTTATTACAACATAAAGTTTGAAAGTCCAATGAAAAGAAATAAAACCCTGGTTCCACATCGTGTTCCCTCTGAAGAATAAAGAGGAAATCATCTCATACAGAAAAGGTAAGGCGAGCTTATTAGTATAGCACATTTCGTGTACCAGACAATTCAATGTGCTTTACATAAAACATTAGAAGCATTAAGGAGGACATTAAAACAGGGAGGAAATAATAAAATAAAATATTAAAATGCAAAAATATTTAAAAACAAAATGTTTTTGCTGTAATTCCTAAAAGAAAAGGGAAAAGAACAAAAAAATATCCCAAAAGGTATGTCACTGTTAAATTCCACTGGACATGAAAACAGCAGTCAAGAAGAAGGTTTTTTGACAAAGTTCAGATTGGAACAGCAAGATTTAAAAAACATGTCACATCAGTTCTAACATGATCTCAAAGCTTTCAGGAGCTTGAACTTCAAGGGTCCTTGTTCTGGCTTTAGTCCATCTGTTGGTCAGACAGCATTACAATTATTAACATTAGCGGAGCACAAGCAGTTCACAATGAAGACTTTTAAAAATGTCTAAAATCCAATGAAAGATTTACTCTTTTCATGATTTTTCCACATCTGAGCTGGTTTATAGTTCCTTGTAACGTCTTTGTACCTCTTCAAGGTCTGTTGAAACATCTGAAAAACAAACATTTAGATATTCAGTGTGTCATTGTTACGTAAATTATTTGATATGCTCCTTGTGTTGTTGGAATATACCTCACTCCTTCTTTGGACAGTAGGTGGATGAGAAAATAATCACATTTTACAAAAAAAAAAAAAAAGAGGTGTTTGTCATTGTAATAAAGAAACACGTCTATATTGGTCCATCTGCACAAATACATTTTATTTTTCTTCACTTGAACCGTTTCATGTAACTTCTAAGATTCACTATAGACGGTCTGTTACTCTACCTGGGAACGAGTGGTCCTCCATCTTCAGTGAGAGGTCAGTTGATTTCTTCATGGTCTTCTCCAGTGTCTTCAGGACGTCCTCCTATATTAGCATTACATTTGTTCATAGTGTAAAAATGGACAATGACAAAGTTTTCATGACTTGCATCATTATGCATCACCACATGGGGTTTGAAAATAAAACAATTTAGAGCCTTTGAAAATGGTGGTACTTTTTAGGAATAGCTTTAATTCCTAAATAGTAGATGCTGTATTTTACACATAAAAAATGCATCTTGATAAAGTCTGTCTTTTTCCAAATATTTCTGAAGCTAACTGTAATGTAAATGATAGATTTACAGCTCAACTTTTTTTTTTTTACATTTTCAACATTAATGTTATTAAATGAGACAAACCATCAGTTCTTTCAGCAGTTTCAGCATGACCTCCTTGGCCTGGTCAAACATGTTTGAATCACGTACGTGACTCTCAATCGTGTCCCTCATCTTTTGCAGTGAGCCTTCTCCTTTGAACTCAGCAGCTCCTTTAAAGCAGAAGATTATTAAGTAAATTTTAAGCATAATTACATTAAATAAAAATAAAAATGACTACAGTGACAGATTGTGTGCAGTCATTGTCTTTCTTACTCTTATAACAGTCCTTCATGTTCTCTTCAATTGTTTCCATCAAGCTGCGGTAGATAGTTTTCTTGCGTTCACGGATGTCTTTGTTCAGCTTTGTCTTAACTTTTTCCTCCTTAAACAAATATTAAAAATAGTAATTGTTGTAGAATTTATCCTAAAGCAGAAACAAATGCTAAATCCCAGCATGAGTTTGTGCAGTTACTGAGGGTTGAGTCCACCAGACAAGTGTGTTGACTAATGAAGATTATTTTCATGTTCATACCCTTACCTCTGTCTTGAGAAATATCAGCTGAAGTTCGAGTTTTTTGTACTTCTTAATCAGCGGCTCAGTGTGAAAGTGAAAACTTATTAATGGCACCATTGAATGGTTTTCCATCATTTCTGAAACATGTTAAAATAAGAAACATCATCACTTTTGTACTGGGACACTTATTATAATTAGATTATTAGCCAATTATAATTTTTTTTTAGATCTAACCAACTAAAGATTTATTTTTCATAAGTTTTTAGGTTCTTACGGGAAGGTTTTCTTAAATTTTGCATCAATCCTGTCAGTGAGAAATGAAGCTAACTCCTTGTTGAGGTTTAGCTCGTTTCCTTGTTTAGATGTGTAGACGCCACTGTTGTTGACGACACACCTCAGTGTCCTGTGAAATCCTCGACCACCCTCCTCTGTAACATAAAGACAAAAAAAATCAAGTGCACATTCGCAGGAAGGTCAAAATCAATATAATGGTTCTAATTAAAAGACTTACATCAGGATATAAGGAGGACTTCAAAGTTTCTTCACATGAAGATTTTGCAGATTTAACTCCTTCAGTCAGGCATTTTTCAAAATCATCGTAGACCTGCCTCCATTGCTCTTTTAACCAAAACAAGCTGACTGCTTATGGCTTCCTCCAGGTTTTTACATACATCTCTTTTTTGACCAGCCTAAAATGAAAAACAGGGAAAAGAAATGATATTATATATGATTTTAATTAATATATAATTTTTAATGAGAGTTTAAGAAACAACAAAAAACAAACCAAAAAATAACCAAATTTAATTATTTAAAGAATCCTAATTTATTTAGGTGCATGAAATAGGATAATATGATCAGAGATGAAACATCTGTTTTCACATTAAAGTTTCCCATTAATTTCTTTTTTCCACATCAATTTTCAATGTCAGCGTCCATTGTCTGGTTTCCCATTGATTTATTTAAATTGTTGGTCAATGTCAGATCATATTACTAGTAATACATTGTGATTTTTTTTTAATTTTTTTTTTAATGTGGTGCCCTTCTTACTGCTTCTTCACATCTGGCCCCTTGGATCAGAGAGAGGATCCCACGAGCTCCAGACACATAGTTTAGCGTCTCTGAGTGGCAGTCATTGAGGTTCTTTAGAAACTCCTGAAGCTTGGGTATTTCTGTAAAAATTCACAACACAAGACAACTGAAAATTTTCATCATCACATCTTGATTTAATCATTACATAAACGTGTCCTACCAGTGTCGTCCTTTTTTAGAAGCTTCTCTTTAAAAAACTCTGTGGAGCTCACTGTGAACACTTTCAAAGAGTCATCAGGGAAGTGTTTCTGGAGAAAACAGGATCTTTTTAGATGTGGACGGTCTCTAGAACAGTGTCTCTGAATTCACATTATCAGTACTGACTGCCTTAGATTTTCCCTGCTCCAACATAACTGGATGAAATGAATGGGCCACTGACCGAATTATGCAGACAATGATGAGAAGCTGATAAGGTGATCAGTTGTATTGGAGCAGTGAAGCATCTAAACCAGTCTTATTCAGTCCTGATCCTGATCCTGTCCTGAAAGCAGTGTTTCTGTCTGCTTCAAGGCAGCTACTTCAAAGGACTGAAACACCATCAGCTTCTCACTAAGGTCTACAAAAGTCAACAACCCGCTAATTTTATCCAGGTGTGTTTGAGCAGCAACATCTGAAACATGCAGGAGAGCAGGTCCTGAGGACCAGAATTGAAAATCAATGTTCTGGAACTCACCTGAAGTTTTTCAAGTTTGCTGAACTGATCTTGTACTTCCTTCTTTGCTTCTGTGTTCCTCTTCTCAATGTCAGCACGAAGGACATCTGCCGATCTACAGAAATGTAAAAGAATATATATGTTAGTTTTTTTTTCTTTTCTTATCACTGCATGGTCAGAATTTGGCGTTAATTTGCTTAAATGTCAACTTGTTGGAATACTGGCAACTTTTTTTATTGTTTCCACTTGTGAGGAATTTAATCTCGCTCTACGTTTTAATCGCATCATTGCTCATCCCATTGCAAAAACAGTAATATGGGATTGTAGTTGCTAGTTTAAAGTGGAATGGTATGGGGAGTTTTCTTCTTGTGTTTGAAGCATTTTTCACACAACTAACAACTTGGTGTAATTTGTTATGAACTGTCGTTCAGATGACCAGATACCTTTTTCATGTGACTGAAAAAGATGCACTTGTCATGGCCTGGGTCGGTCATGGGAGAAATTCTGTGTTTTGGTCAGGTTGGCATCACTCCATGTCTCAAGTGCTTCCTGTTTTACTTTGAAGGTCTGTCTTGTCTTCGTGGTGTTCAACTTTTCTTCCTCCCCCTTGTCATCCCGATTGTTCACACCTGCCTCTCGTTTGTTCCTCTTTGTTTATAAGTCCATTCTGTTTGCTGTCCATTGTCGTCTCTACCCTCTTCATGTCTCCCTGCTCGTCACCCTGGTTCCTTGGATTTAAGTTATGTTTGGAATTTTGAATTTTTGTTTGATAAAGATCTTTTTTGTTTTTTGAACTCCTGCACCTTTGGTCTTCCTTTTACAGCGCCCACAACCCGTGACAGCACTGAGGCTTGTAGAGAGTTTAAGTTGGAATAATTCTAAATGAGTTATGCACTTTCATCAATTTATTTCACTTACTGATCGTCCAGATCCTCAACAAGGTCAGACTTGGTGCAGATGAAGTGAATGTCTCGACACTGGCCACCATTTCCAAGGAGAGTACTAGCGTTTTTCCAGGATCTCCCAAGAGTCTTTTTCTGACGCTGCTCGATTGAGTTCAGCTACAATCCACACAGTGGAACAATTTCCAACAATCTGTAAGGGCATGCAGTGTGTTGTTAAAAATACTTTAGGCTTTGTAAAGAGAGACGTTACAGGCTCCCGTGAAAGTGCAGCACACAAGGCTTAAATAACAATAATAAAAAATACCCCTTTCCACATTTGATCTCTGCTCTTGTTCCGGTCCCCATTTCCTGGAAGGGATCCACAAGTGTGACATGCTTGAAGATCATTGTTTGGCACCTTTATAGTCACACACTTGATCAGAGGCCAGTACCACCTCTTTACTTCTGAACCCTTTCCAGATTTTCTGCCATGTCCTTATGTACTTGACAGACTTGTCAGAAAGCTCTTGAGCCTGCAGTGGAAAACAACAGTTAAGGTCATTACAGGTGATTTATTTTATGGTCAATGAAACTGCTGGTTCATTTGCACAAAAAAGGGTTTTACAAATAAAGAAAAAGCCCTCATGAAAGACTTGCTCTCAGCATCCAGGGAAAAAGAGAGAATAGTAATATATAACTATTTCTGCAAAAGTGGTCATATAAGTCAGATCAATGTGAAATACATCTGTGTTCATACTTGTATTCCATACACATTTATTACAGCCAAATCAACTGGATTAGAAATACTATAAAGTACTGTATTTTTTTTTTTTATCTTACTGTTTCACATGTCAAAGTCTTCTTCCTGGACTGGAGGAATTCAGGAATTTCTCTGAAGTATTTCATGTCCATGAGGGTGTCAGAAGATTTTGTTTTCCATTCCTCTCCATACACATCAAAAGATTTTGTTTTCCATTCATCTCCATACAGCGCTGACAGCTTTTCTTCAATTTCATGATGGTCATCATCCTCCTGCTGACCTTTAGGAGCCCCAAGAAACTGAATCATTGACCACAGCTCATCTTTCCACTCCTATAAGACACCAAAAAGTATGTTTTTGTTTAATTACATGCAGCCAGACATTATGTTTGGAGAAATTATTTTTTTATTCATATGTTAATTTTCTCTTTTTTTTTTTTTTTTTTTTTTACCTCTCCTGTAATGAACTCAATCTCTGCCTCATACTTTGTGTTGTGCATGTTGGCTTCTACTTTAATTATGACTGAGGTACATGCTTTCACACTTCCAGAGGGCAAAAGCTTCTTTTGTCCAATGACAGCATTTATTAAAGAGCTCTTTCCAGCTCCAGTTTGACCAAAGACACCAACCAGCTCCCTCTTCTCTGTCTCCAGATCAGCGATTTTAGACCTGTCAGGGATTTAGATAGAATTGAATCATCTGAAAGGATCCACTGAAAATGTTGAAAATTTTCAAAATCAGAAAAAACCGTTTTTTTTTTTAATCTTTCTTTTTTTTTTTTTTTTTTTTTTTTTTTTTTTTTTTTTTTAATATTATGTAGTATAAATGATATAAATGAAAGATAAATCTAGGTCCCAGAGCTACAGTGGACATCTTGGAAAAGGTGGCTAAAAAACTCAAAAAAGCAGTAAAGGAAGGGGAAATGAGAAAGTGACTAAACAAGAGGCATAAGAAGAGCAAATTCTGGATAAGAATTTAAAATGTTGGAAGTCACTTATTACAAAAATGTAGAATGAAAAATATTTTTTCTGCAATGGAGTAATACAGTATAAGACAACAGTAAAAGTTCTCGAAATGTTCAACTTGTTTCAGTCTTAGTAATAAATGTTACAATGCAACATAATACAAACAAAATGGTTTAAGTTTTTGTTTTTAAGAGTTCATCAAAAGAGGCAGCTTGGTGGTTAGCACTGTTGCTTCACACCAAAACGGTTCCTGGTTCGAACCTCAGCAGCGGCCTTTCTATCTGGAGTTTGCATGTTCTTCCCCCTGGGTACTCCAGCTTCCTCCCACAGTCCAAATACATGCATGTCAGCTTAATTGGTGGTTCCGAGTTGCCTGTAGGAGTGACTGTGAGTGTGTGTGTGGTTGTTTGTCTACATGCTGCTCTATGATGGACCAGTGACCTGTCTAGGGTAAACCTCTGCCTTTTGAGAGTTTGGAATAGGCTCCAGCAGACCCTGCATAGGACTAAACGGGTATGGATAATGGATGGATGGAATTCATCAAAACTGTATGAATTTCCTCATTACAAGCCCATCTTCCAAAAGGTATCAAACATCCTCCTGCAATGAACTTTCACTTTGTCACTGATGGGTCATTGGAAAACCAGCATGACAACAGAAACAGTACTTACTTTAAGAAGGCATTGAGCTTTGTGTTTTCTTGGCTGTCTAGTCTCACTTTGACGGATCCCATTATCGTTTTCACATCAGACAGTAGCTTTGCCTCTGTTGACATAAAGGTAAAGAACTATTTAGCAACAGGTATAAACAATGAGCAAAGAAAGTATATTATAATATGAAAATATAATGTCGAAGTCGATGAAGAAATTTTTTCTGTGACCAATGTAGAAACAAATATTTTCATAATATAAGTTGCATGTCATTGTTGAGCCCTGGGGTGGGTTGTCAGTCACTACTGTTTGAAAAGAAATACCTGCAGATGGCCTTGATCCAGTCTCTCGCTGTCGTTTAGATGGTGATTCAAATTTACTGGACTCCTCCTGAACATCCATCTTTCTCTTTCCTTGTTTTTTTTTTAAAGAAAAAAAGAGATCAGAATTCATCCCAACAGGCCTCCAAAAATGTCAAACAAAATTTCAACAGAGTAAAATAAATATAATCTAGTTTATAATACCATGTATCTGATCTCCATCACTTGTGGATGGCACAACCTGTGGATGGAGATAAATAAAGATTATTGAACAGTATCCCATCATTGTCCTTGAATAGACATCATGCCTTAGCTAATTAAAAAGGCTTTGTCCTTTTCCAGATACAATCATTTTGTATTCACATTTTCATCCCAGGATGAGTCTTAAGTATGAGTAAAGAAACTTTAGAAAGAGTTAATGTTCACAATTATTGCTGCTCACTTAAACAACAGGTATTTAATGCAAGATTAAAATGTATGAGTAAAGGCACCTTTAATCATTTTATATGTTTGAATTGCAATGTCATCTTTACCTCAGTGTCGTTAGCTTCTTCATCATCCTGTGACTTTGCAGATAAAATACTCATAAATATACAGCATAACAATAGTAAATATACATCCACTTCAATATGAGTTGATTATATGGTGTATGATATTTAATTAGTATGAAAATATATTCTATAATATATATATATATTTTTAAGTACACCTTAATTAGTCTGTATTTATATAAATTTGACTTAGAATTCTTTATGGAAGAATGTGCAGCATATGTTCATAGTGCAGGACATTACCTTTAGCTGTTTGAGACGCTCACTGAATATTAGCCTCGGTCCTGTTTTTGTGATCATTTCCTTAATGTCTTCATTGTCAAGCAAATATAGAGCTTCCTTGTTAATGCCTTCATCTGTAATTAAAATACCTTTCCATTAATCTCAGTCATCCAGAACATTTTTTGTAACTGCGACAAAAATCTGTGTCATAAAAATGTGATAACACAGATTTCAATTGTACAGCTTTAAGCATCGTTCAGCATCATGTTGTTGGTCATGTCATATGATTATTTCTTTTGTACTTTGACTAGCTTACCTAAAACGACAGACAAGAACTGTAAAAATGTGTTCACTCCATCTCTCAAAAAACTATGAAATACAAACTGTTAAAGTTGCTCAGGAGAACAGTGTTATAGTTTTATTTATTTATCAGTGGATGTATTGTTTAGAGTTGATAATTCATATCAACATTGACAAACGTATTAACCAACATCAATGATGCACTTTAACACTTTACCTTTAAATTTAGGTATCCAGTCACTTAGATCCCACTGGTTGAGTTTATTACAAACAAAATTATCCATGACCAAGAGGAGAAGCTGAGGGATAAATCACAATGTTACTATTATAATAACTTCTGCTCAGTCTTACAGATATGATCAGTCAAATGTACGTCCAGTACAATGATGTTGCCAGGTTGATCCATTAGAACCACTCACCTGGTACAGAAGATAACAAAGACGAAGCCAGATAAGTGGTGGGGGAGGGTAGAAATCTGTTCCAGCAGTGAGGCAAAGAACTAAAACTGAAGGGGAAAAAAAAAGGAAGATCTGGCTACAGGTTAAAGTTCTGATATGAGCTGGAGAGTCAAAGTTTGGCTGATAAAACAGCCTGTCTCTGGATAGGTACTGTTTACACGACACAGACTGAAGGAGAGTGAGTACTACTGCAGTGATGGGGTTGGGTAAGCGGGTGAAAGAGAAAGGCAGATCAGGACAGATGGGTGTGACTGCACTTAAATTATTATTTTTTTGGGTTTCGTTTTTATGTAAAAACATGTCACTGCAAGTGTTCATTCTTTTGTAGTGTTTGTACCTCACTCTTATGTGTTTATGTGGTTTAGAGGTAGAAATATTCTTATAAAAGTAGAAAAGCTAGATTAATTTTTCCAGCAAGACATTAAAAACCAAAATGCCACAACTTCTGAGTAATGGGGGATTAAAGCCTATATGTCCAGTTAATTATATAATTAGTATTAGGCATGGAACAAGTACGGTGATAGATAACTCCTCCATCTAATCTAAATGTAGACAAGGTAAGTTTATTTGTATAGCACATTTCATGTACAAAACAATTCAAAGTGCTTTACATAAAACATTAGAAGCATTAAAAAGTAAAAGAATAAAAGCAAAAAAAAAAAAAAAAACAAACAAACAAAGAAAACAGTAAAAAGAGTTTTAGAAAGGCTGTGCAAAAAAGCTGTGTAGATTTGAGAGCTCCTAAATAAAATCTTATTAAAGGCAACTGAGAACAGGTGAGTCTTCAACCTGAATTTAAATAAACTGAGTGTTTCAGCTGATCTGAGGCTTTCTGGGAGTTTGTTCCAGACATGTGGAGCATAGAAACCGAATGCAGCTTCTCCATGTCTGGTTCTGACTCTGGGGACTGATAATAAACCAGATCCAGATGACCTGAGGGGTCTGGTGGGTTCATACTGGGTCAGGAGGTCACTGATGTATTCTGGTCCCAAACCATTCAGAGCTTTATAGACCAGCAACAGAATTTTAAAGTCTATCCTTTGACGGACAGGCAGCCAGTGTAAGGACCTCAGAACTGGACTGATGTGATCCACTCTTCTGGTCTTAGTGAGAACTTGGCCAGCAGAGTTCTGAATGAGCTGCAGTTGTCTAACTGATTTTATGGATAAACCAATAAAAGCGCTGTTACAATAATCAAGCCGACTAAAAAATGAATGCATGGACTAGTTTTTCCAGATTCGTTTCTCTTTGACTCCAAAAACAATCACCTTAGTTTTGTTTTTGTTCACCTGTAGAAAGTTAAGGTACATTCAGTCATTAATCTCCTCAATGTATTTACCGAGAGCCTGTACAGGGCCTCGGTCTCCTGGTGACATTGTAATATATATCTGTGTGTCCATCAGCGTAGCTGTGGTAACTAATATTGTTGTTCTTTATAACCTGGGCTAGTGGGAGCCTGTAGATGTTAAACAGAAGAGGCCCCAGGATGGAACCCTGGGGAACACCACATGTAATTTTTGTCTGGTCAGATACTGACACAAAGTACTTCCTGTTCTCCAGGTACGTTTTGAACCATTTCAGTGCAGCACCAGAGAGACCCACCCAGTTCTGCAGTTGTTGGAGTAAAATAATGTGGTCAACTGTATCAAATGCAGCGCTGAGATCCAGTAAAACCACCACTGATATTATTCCAGCATCTGTATTCAGACTTTTGTCATTCATGACTTTGGTCAGAGCAGTCTCAGTGCTATGGTGCTGTCTGAAACCTGACTGGAAGACATCATAGCAGTTGTTTTTTCTTAGTAAGTCATTTAGCTGATAAAAAAAAACAAACAGCCTTTTCAATTATTTTTACTTAAAAATGAAAGATTGGAGATTGGCCTGTAGTTGCTCATCTGTGTTTTGTCTAGATTGCCTCTTTTTAGCAGGGGTTTAATTACAGCTGTTTTCAGTGGTTCTGGGAAAACACTCGACATTAAAGACAAGCTTCACAATCTATAGCAGATCTGGCTCCAAGATCTTTGAGACCTTTTTGAGAAAATCAGTGGGCAGATGTCCAGACAGCAGGAGGAGTTCAGTTGACGCAGGATGTCTTTTAGACTATGCTGTTAATGGGATCAAACTGTGCATGTTGTTTAGACTCGGTGGACACAGCACACGGCCTGAATCTGCTGTTGATGGACCGACTGCTTGTCTAATATTTTGGATTTTGTCTGTGAAGAATTTGGCAAAGCCATTGCAGGCCTCTACGTTGACTTGGGAAGTTGTATCTTCAGTCTCAATCTCTTTCTCTGCGTCAGTTTGACTGATAGTAACTTCATGTTTGAAAAAGAAGCATGAAACTTGCAATAACTTTGAAGCTCCAAGAGTTCACATTTATTTGGCAATCACCACACCCAAAACTCAGTACAACAGAATCTCAATGGTAAGCATCTCCCACTCCCCTTTTAAACCCTCGCATGCAGGGACTTAATTGGATGGACCTACTGAGGAGGGACCAGAATAAAACACAATACATTTAAAGAAACCCTCCACCACAGAAAATGAAACATGAATAATACATATAAACATAAATAATATACACACACACACACACACTCTCATAAGAAATTCAATAACACAGTCTAAATTAGTATTGCCCCTATTCAACCACCCCTCCTCATTGTCATGGTCTGGTCTGGCTGCTTTTAAGCAGTTAGCTTCCTCCGTTGCTCTTTTGCCCCCCCCCCCCCCCCCCCCCCCCCCCCCCCCCCCCCCCCCCCCCCCCCCCCCCCCCCCCCCACACCCCCCCCCCCCCCCCCCCCCCCCCCCCCCCCCCCCCCCCCCCCCACCCCCCCCCCCCCCCCCCCCCCGCCGCTCTGCCAAGATGACAACCTGAAGTGGTGAGTACAAATCTTACATACTGACCTTTCCCTGATCTCATTAACATGCTAAATGCTTTTACAGAATTCTACAACTAACTTAAAATCACCGAACAGTACTAATTATAGTTTTCTTTTTACACAGGAAGGATGGCCAGTCCTCCTCTCTGAATCAGCACTATAGCACTGTCAAACATGCATGTATTTCAATAAAACAAATACATTTGTGTATTAATTAAAAGATATCATTTTTACTAATGATACTTTTTGTACTGTTAAAGAATAGGTACTGGAACCGCTTGGTCTCCATTACACTCTGGGAGAAAATTTCAGCTTACTAAAGTCTATAAAAGCATGACTTTCACTGTGACATTATTTATTGAAAAATAATGAAGCCAAAACGAAAAAAAATCATGCTTCCATGCTTGATTTTAGAAGGTACGTTACTGTGAGCTACTGTTAATTAGCAACACAGACTTTTAGGTGTGTGTGTTAACACAATGCCAACAGGTAAAGATATAAGGAACGGTTCTAAAAGAAGCTACTGTTGATGCACACTAATTCTTGAGTCTGTTCTTGAATTTTCATCTTGGTCCCACTTTTGGGATCAGTTTTTCAAAATCCTTTTCATCAAGTTCATAAACGTTTTCCTCATCAATGTGTTCATCTGTAGATAAAAGATGCTTAACTAAATCTTCATGCGATTTTTCTTTTTTTTTTTTTTAATTGCTACAACAATCCATGATGTTCAAGTTACTTTACTTGTCCTCATAGATAGATTTAATTTGTAGAAAAGGAAGATCTGGCTTCAGGTAAAAGTTCTGGTATGATCAGGAGGGCAAAGTTTGGCGGATAAAGGAGCCTGCCTTAGGATAGGTACTGTTTACACAACACAACATACTCAAGGAGAGTGAGTAATACTGCAGTGATGGGGTGGGGCAAACAGCTGAAAGAGAAAGGCAGAGCAGGACAGATGGGTGTGACTGCACTTAAATTAATTTTTATTGGTTTCGTTTTTATGTAAAAACATGTCACTGCAAGTGTACATTCTTTTGTAGTGTTTATACCTCACTCCTGTGTTTATATGGTTTAGAGGTAGAAATATTCTTTCTGGTGTGTGTGCTAACAGAGTACCAACAGGTAAAGATACATGCAATGGTCTGATTAAAGGATGAACAATTTTCAAACAACCTGGAAGACTGTTAAAGAGAACTGGTAAAAAAACACATTCACTATCGGACGCACATACACAAAAAAATTAAAATCTGGAGCAAGATCAAATATTGCATATAACTTACACCCTAAACCTAGCATCCAGGTGGTGCTAATGATCATACAAGTGCTCACATTTGTAGCTTCAGGCCTCAGTTACTATTTTCATTTTTAAAGTTTCTAAAAACAGTCAAAAGAAGAAGCTATGAGATTTGTTTGGTAGGCAATGAGAAACATCTAAGTCAGAAGGAACCTGGTCAGTGACTTTGTGAACGGAAACAGACTTCGTAAAAGAAACTGTGCATACACATACTTTTCAAGTGAAAAGTTGAGAAAACTCAAATTTTTAAGGTAGGTTACTGCACCAGCTTTTGAATTTTGAGGCAAAGTCAAACTTTTAAGTTTTGACAGAATATATATTATTTGAAATCAGCTCATTTTGTGAATAAAAGTGTAAAACCTCTCATTTTAAACATGTATGTTACCTGTCTTCTGTTGTGAATAAAATATTGGATTATGTGATTTGAAAGTCTTAGTTTCAATGTCATTCAAAATTTAAAAAACAACCCAGCTTTTCCAGAATCTGGGTTGCAAAATTATTCTTTGTAGTTACACATAAATTTGGCATAATGGCACCATCGAATGGCTTTCGATTATTTCTGAAACATGTTAAAATAAGAAACATCATCACTTTTGAACTAGTACACTTATTATAATTAGATTATTAGCCAATTCTAAGCATTTTTTAGATCTAACAAACTAAAGATTTATTTTTCATAAGTTCTTTAGGTTCTTACGGAAAGTTTTTTTTAAAATTTTTTATCAATCTTGTCAGTGAGAAATGAAGCTAACTCCTTGTTGAGGTTTAGCTGGTTTCCTTGTTTAGATGTGTGGACGCCACCGTTGTTGACGACACACCTCAGTGTCCTGTGAAATCCTCGACCACTCCTCCTCTGTAACATAAAGACAAAAAAGAATCAAGTGCACATTCACAGGAAGTCAAAATCAGTGTTATGATTCTAATTAAAAGACTTGCATCAGGATAAAAGAAGGACTTCGAAGTTTCTTCACATGAAGATTTTGCAGATTTAACTTGTTTAGTCAGGCATTCTTCAAAATCATCGTAAGCCTCCTCCATTGCTCTTTTAACCAGCTGTGGTCATTTGAGTGGCTGATTATCAAGGCTCATCCTTTTCACCGTGGCCAAGAAGAACCTGACTCCGCTGTGTTGTGGTAAGCATTTGTTTTGTACAAAAATACATTTTTGGGATGTAAAAGTAAAGGTTTTGGTTTTCACCATAATTAACTCTGGTGCTAGAAGTAATTGATTCAAGCAGACAAACTCATATCCTGTATATTGTTGAAGTATCGCCTTTTAAAATGATGTGGTGCTGCGAGCCAAAGATTGGCCTGAATTCTGCAAAGAAGTTGTTTTAATAAAAAAGTGGTGGAGGGTTAAAGTGAGACAATTGCCATGGGGAAAAGTAAGACAATGCTTTACTTTCCCCCTAGAGGCAAAGTAAGACAAAAAATAAGCTTTGTTTTTTTGTGTCTTAAACAGTATGAAAAATCCATCATGCCAAGGAAATACAACAGGAAGACAACCTGGGGCCGAACCTCCATTGAACAGATGAAAAGTGCAGCCACTGAGGTCATGGAGAAAAAGAGGCCCTTAAGATGTGTTTCAAAGCAGTGAAATATTGACAAGTCGAACCTCCTTAGATTTATAACAAAGAAGCAGCTGGGCCTGGACTGTGGTACTGTGGGCTGGGACTCAGTAGCCATGGCAAAGAGAATTTTCACAGATGAGATGGAAGAGGAACTCGCCAAACACCTGAAAGAACTTGCTGAACAGTCCTATGGTCTCTCTCCAGCTAACTGCCGCACACTGGCCTTTGAGTATGCAGACAAGAACCGTGTCCTCATACCTGCCAATTGGAAGGAGACGCAGTCTGCAGGTCAAGAGTGGCTCCGCAGCTTTCTAGCACGTCACCGGCTTTCTGTCCGAACTCCAGAAGCCACATCCCTCGGAAGGGCCAGCAATAGAACGACTGTTGGGGAGTTTTTTGATAATCTGGCAGTAGTCATGGACAGGTGGGTGAATTGATTGTTCCAGTGCATGTATTTTATTCTTTAAAATTAAGTAGTTTAGATTCCCTTTCTCCTAATCTTTAACAGGCATAAATTCCCCCCACACATGATTTTTAATGTTGACGAAACAGGTCTCCATACGGTACAGAGGCCTCACCAGGTGAGATAAACGACAAACACACAAGGCTGACATGTGTAGCTTGTAATAATGTAATAAACAGGCCAGCGGGACCTCCGAGCGAGCAAGGCTGAGAATGGCGCTCCGAAATCGGATAGGCGATGGAGTCAGCAGCCTCTCATCCACCTCCAGGACACTGCTGGAGTGCTGTATGTAACCTACAGATCAAACATGCCATTAATTCTGAACTTTCTGTCTGTTTCAGGTGGTGACACAAAGAGGAAAAAGGCAAGTTGGTTCCATCACATCGGCCGAGAGAGGGGAGCTGGTAACTCTGGTCTGTGCTGTTAATGCTGCTGGGGACGCTGCACCTCCCATGTTTGTCTTTCCCAGAGTAAAGTTTAAAGACTGCTTCATGATCAATGCACCTCCAGGAGCAAAAGGTACATCCACCAGAACAGGATGGATGAATGAAGATAGCTGAGCTGAGTTTCTTGGCCACCTGATAAACCACACTTACTGTTCACCTGACCACCCCATGCTTTTCATCATGGACAATCTTAAAGCTCACAAATCACTCAGGGCAGTAGAACTCGCCAGGAGCAATGGTATTGTTATACTCACTCTTCCACCTCACACTTCCCATCGCATGCAGCCTCTGGATGTGGCCGTGTACGGTCCGTTCAAAGCCCAATACAGCCGCGCTCTCGATGGGTGGATGCGATCGAATCATGGCAAAACAGTCACCATTTACCAGGTTGCAGGACTTGTGAGTCAAGCCTTCATGACAACCGTGACACCACAAAACGTGACTTCTGGGATTTTCCCATACAATTGTGACATTTTCCCAGATGAAGCGTTTGCACCATCCATTCCGTCAGACCGGCCAAACCCTGAACTACAGCCTGCCACCGGGGATGCTCCACCTCTGGGAGAAGGTATTGAAGGCCTGCACCCTGAAGATGATCCGCCTGAAGATGACCCTCCACCTGCTGCAGATAACGCAGCCTCCCGTACGAATTCGCCCGCTCCCGTGCCAGCTGACACGGATCCAGGACCTTTAACTAACCGGCCTGGATATGTCCCTCCACAGGAAATCATCGCGCTTCCAAAGTTCACCCCAGAAAACAAACCAAACGGAGGCGCGTGAAGACCGCTATCCTCACCGACACTCCTGAGATGCAGGCACTCGAAAGGGCTTTTGAAGAAAGATGTAGCAGGCTGCAGAGGAAGTGCAAAAGAGGGGAAAAAAAGGGTCAGCCGATCCAGAGCTTTTGAAAAGACACGTAAGAGACTCATGAGAAAATGGAAAAGAAGGGCTAAAAATCGGAGCTAATCCCGAAGATGTGAGTGGACATAATCTGAGTTTCCCTTACTGTGGATGTGGTTATTTTCTCTAAGTTGAATAAAACATTTTTTGAATGATAATTTGCATTATTTGTGTTTGTTCTTTCACCTCCAGAGAGGTGGAAAAAGTAAGGGGATCACTTTACCCCAGGCTGGCTCACTTTGCCCCCTTGAAATCTGGGCTTTGTCTCAGTCTACCCCATACCTGGGGTAAAATGAGACACTTGATCTCTTTTTATTAAAACGATCCCATTTTCACTGTCTTTAGTCCGGCAAACATTCTGATCGTTTCTGTCCTTAGGAAACATCCTAAATTAAAGAAAAATGTGTTAATTTTATAGACACATCAATTTAACTTGCTTAGAGGGCGGGGGGGAGTAAAGACCGTCTCACATTATCCCACTCTCCCCTACATCACTTTAGATGCCTCGTCTGGATATTTTTTAGAAAGATGCTCCTGTAATCGCGACGGCTTCATGGCTTTATTGGAGAACACCTGCTCATATCACAAGCACATCGGCAGATGTACATTATTTGGTGACGGAATAAATTCATAATTTACGTAATAAGCATTGTACTGCCGGCAATTTTTCTTGTTTTCCGCCATTTTTGATTGTACTGTGAATGTTTGTGATTAAACGTGATTACGTAGTCTTGATTGTGTATGTTTTCATTGGTTGTTGAATGAATGTGTTGGAAACGGTTTTCTCTGCTGCTCGTCTGATTGTGACTTAGAGAAAAAAGGAGATTTTAATGGGTCATGGAAGCAGCAGACTCTGATTTTTGGACTCAGACAGCAGCTTTATTTTTTGACAGAAAATCTGAGCACAACATTTTATTGAACCTTGAAATAAATTTGCACTATAAAAAAACCTTGAGAAACCATGGTAGTTTAAAATAGAGTTCTCAAGGCGTGGTACCCCTCATTTGTGCCTGAGCACCCCCCTCTCAGCCCTGACGTTTCCAGTGCCCCCCTAAAGGTTCAGAACGCCTGGGGGGCGGTACCGCCCCCCCTTGAGAAACCCTAATGCAGCGGGTAGCGCAGGTGAGATAGCGGGTTTAGCAATGTGGAAGACTGCGTTCTTTGCGGGGGAATGCCCTTCCCGCTACCCGCTATCCCTAAATAGCAGCTTTAGGAGATCTGGCGGAAGATCGGGCCCTTAGTCTTCACTATGCCTTGGTGCCCAGAATGAATTTCCCTTAACACTGCTTTTCTCATTTTTAAGGGTACAATAACTCTGGTCCCCGACAGGACACAACCCATCTCTGATGATAGCTCATTTCTCTTTTTGAAAAACACTTTTAATGTTTCCACTGCTTGTGCTGGCCAGCCCTTTGTGACATATTTGTAAACCTGAACTAACTCACTGTCTGCGTGTCATCCGGGGAACCAATGTAGCATTGAGTGGTGCCTCTTGCAGATGCTCAGCAATCAGTGAGTGGACAGTAGCTGATGCTACAGTTGTTCCTTTGTCGCTGGTCTCAGGTAAAAGGCAACATGAGAGTCCATCAGCATTACTGTGCTCTTCTGACTTGCGATAGACAATGTTGTAGTCATAAGCTGACAGTATGACTTGCCCACCGCTGAATTCGTGCAGCAGCTAATGTGGGCAGACTCTTGTGCTCACGAAAAACTGTCAATAGGGGGCAATGGTCAGTGACTAAGGTAAAATGTCTACCCCACAAGTACTGGTGGAATTTCTTCACACCATAAATCAGTCCAAAAGCTTCCTTCTCTATTTGACAATATTTTTTCTCTGGTGGAGACAGTGTGCGGGAAGCATAAGCGACGGGTTTCTTCTGACCGTTTAACTAGGTGTGTTGGATCACTGCACTTTTTTTTAAAGAATGCAGAGGGACAACTGGTGGATGACAATTATCCTGTCTGCAGAGTGTGCAAGATAGAAGTTGCTGCAAAAGGCAGTAACACTTCAAATCTACTGGCTATAATTTTGTTCCTAATATTTGTTTGCATATTTTGACCTACTATGGTTGTTAAATTGTTTATTTAAACTTGCACCAAACAAATAAGCTTGATTCCTGTCTTTTTTTTTTTCATTTAAAATAAAATCTCTTTCTGTTCCAGTTAATTGCCCTTTTAATGTGAAAGTTTCATTTTGCTAAGATTTTGGCTTCTAATGTTTTAGTATGACAAGAAAATCACGAGATTTTGTGAAATTATTTTAATGTATGTGTATTTTGGAGATTTGTTCAACAATTAAGACTACCGCCATAATATCGTAAACTGTGATAATTCTGTCATTATAACTTGGGATATCAAATTTTCCATATCGTTACATCTCTAAAGTCAAGGTCATTAATTATCTTCCTTGTGTATCCACTCTAGTCCAGTCGATACACCAGTCTATACACTATACATTTTTTTTTACACATACAAAGATAAAATTACACATGGTATGTGTGTTGGGTTCATATCCACATAATAACTGATGTGGAATAACATTTTTCCTGACAGTCATAGGCAGATTCCTATAGAGAACCAGGAGAGTTGCTGAAATATTAATAAAAACATTTTGAAAATCAGTAATTACTTGGAGAATAAAGCTGTCCTTTTGATTGAAGATATGTGCACTTTTATTTCAGTTTTTTGAACAGTGTTTCATATACAAATGCATACATTTAGAATCAGTACAAATGATATATATATATATATATATATATATATATATATATATATATGATATATATATATATATATATATATTAGTAACAAAAAAAGAGAAAGCAACAACAAAAAACATCTAAATAATCGTTTAATAATTTCTAGCAAAAAGCCACTGGATCATTACTTTAATCCATGTAACTTTGGGATGGATATCTGAACACTTGGAAGATGGAAAAGCAGTTTAAGACTAAGCTTAAAGTTCATGGATTAAAAAATATACAGTATGAACTGTATTTAAGCTCAAACATTGAATTTTTATAATCATAAATCCCAGGATTAGTGCTTCCATTCCTTGAATAAAGTTTTAACTTATTATAAGACAAGCTTTTAAGGAATAATAATGACAATTACAACCTTAGCTTTCAGTTTAGAGACTGTACATTATTATCTTCCCACCTTTTTCTGTTTCTTCTCTTAAAAAAAAAAAAGAAATAATGCCCTGCATAATACAGAAAACAAACAAACAAAAAAAAATCACACAAATGATTTCAAAATCAAATTCTACTTGACAGTTCAACAACACTCAAAAATAAGGTGGATGAAGAGCTGAATTAAAAAAAAAAAAAACGGAAATAAAAACAAAAATTTAAAAACACGTCACATCAATTATAATATTTTCAAAATTATCAGGACCTTGAAGTGTTATGGATTCACGACGTGGTGTGATCATTGACTCTGGTGTTGTAGCTTCATTTCAGCTGTTGGACAGACGGCATTAAGTGTCGTTAACTTTAATCAGAGCACAAAGAGTTTACAATCAAAGGTTTAAAAAAAAAGTGCTTATTCTCCAACAAAACATCTACCTCTTTCAAGATGTTTCAGTATCTGAGCTGTTTTGAGTTCATTGTAGAGTTTTTGTACCAATGCAAGCTCTTCTGAGACACCTAAAAACAAACAAAACAAACATCAATGAGATATTTGGTGCTTTAGTAATATATCAAGTTTTTACAGGATTTTGTTGTTCTACAGAAATTATTTCAAAACATGTGTTTTGAAAGACCAGGGCAATATGAAGACCTTACTGCATGATGTTTTGGATATTCTTTGCTGATACTAGATACTAGCTCTGCTTTGTTTCTCTGATTTGTTTCACCTGGAAATTAGCCAAATTTCAAGGAATTTCAAGCTTATTATTTTTATCAGGAGGAAAAAAATTAAGATGATTGTCAGGGTATTTTTATGAAGCAGTAAGAAAAGTTCTATTCTAATTATTTTTATTTATATTCTATTTATTTTATTTCAATTTCAATTTATTCTATTTCAATTCATCCTAAAAATCTATTTATTTCAGAAAAACAAAAGAAAATATTTACAAAAAAAAACCCACACCATTTTGTGTTTTCTTTTCTTTCTTCATTTTTTAAAGTGTTTCTAATATGCAAAGTTCCACAAGTCCTGCATGTCAAAATATTTTCTCAGGATTTATTCTTAAAACTATAATACTGGAGGTAATTTGTTTTTCATATGTATATAGTCAATCATAAAATCACCTTCCACCTGAAAAAAGGTACCATTTGTGTCCATCTGCATTAATCACATTTGAGTTTTTTAGAAGAAATTCTGATAATTTTGTGATCCATTTGGTTCTGTGAACAAACCTTAGACCAGGCTGTTTCTTTACCTGGGATTGAATGTTCCTCTGTCTTCAGTGAGAGCTCAATTGATTCCTTCATGGTTGTCCACATTGTATGCTGGATCGTCTCCTAATTCAACATTAAAATCCTTTAACGACTTATCATAAAGCAAAAATTAGTTCAAGAATAAATGATTGTAATGTGAAAGGACAGAACACCATTTTTTGTGGGTTTTTGTGTCAGATGAATGGTGACACTTCTAGCTGGTTATTTTGATAGCTGAGTCACTTTTCACAATGATTTATATAAACAGACTGGGATTTGACTGCGAAACATTTTACAGGGAAATTTCCTTGTAAACAGTAAATTCAAATCCTTCATCATCCCGTCATTTCAGTTTCAGTGATATAAATCAAGGACAAACCATCAATTCTTTCATCTGGTTCAACATGACCTCCTTGGCCTCGTCAAACATGGTGTTCTTTGAATCACGTACGTGTCTCTCAATCGTGTCCCTCATGTTTTGCAGTGAGCCTGTTCCTCTGAATAATGCTGCTCCTTTAATATACAAGATTATAAGATTGAATTTTATGTTGTAACTACAAAGAATACTTTTAGAATGATTATAGTGAGAGGTCTTACTGTTGTAGCACTGTTGCATGTTCTCCTCGATAGTCTCTGTCAGACTGTTGTAGATTGTTTTCTTGTGGTCACGGATTACTTTGTTGATCTTTGTCTTGAGTTTTTCTTCCTAAAAGAGGCCAAAAGAGCATTTGAATGACCATTTCAGATTTTACCTCTGAGCAGAAAAAATATCCTTCTTTACAACTGTCAGTCACTAATTGTAAATTGGCCTTGAAACAGCAGTAGTAGATATCACAAAGAATATCTCAGTTTTAATTAGCAGAAATGTACACAGATGATCTTTAGATCTTCACATTCTCTACCTCTGTCTTGAGAAATATCAGATGCAGTTCGATATCTTTGTACTTCTCAATCAGCCCCTCAGTGTGAAGTGAAAAATTCTTGATGGCATCTTTGAATGCTCCATGTTTGCTATCATTCCTGAAACATGTTTAAAGTTGAAATAACATGTATTTTCTATTTGGATCTGATTTATTTACACAATTTGCCAACTCTGTATGTGCTCTAAGGAGTTTATGTGCTCTTTAAGTTCTTACGGGAAGGTATTCCTGAATTCCTCATCAATGCTGTCAGTCAGAAATGAAGCTAACTTCACGTTAAGGTTGAGTTGCTTCCCTTTTTTGGGTTTGCTGGTGCCTCTATTATTGACAAGACTTTTCAACATTATGTAAGCTGCCCCACCAGTCTTCCTCTGTGACAAAGCAAGAAAAATGTTGGATACACAATCACAAAAGAACAAAAATTGACCTGATTTGGTTTACCAAAATACGTACATGCAAGGAGGACTTCAAGGTTTTTTCCCAAGAACATTTTGACTTTTTAACTCCTTTGTGAAGGCATTTTCGAATAGCCTTGTAAGAGCTCCACATTGCTTCTTTGACCAAGTGCCGATGACAAGTTACTTTTTCCTCAAGGTATTGAAGCACTTCTGGCCTCTTTCCAGCCTAAAATTGAAGAAAAAAAAATCAATTAAATCATCATGATTCTCTAGCCAGTCCTCGATACTTACAGCTCTACACTGTTTAAAGTCTTATGATCAATATTTGCGCCGTGTTCATGTGCTCTTTAAGTTCTTCCAGGAAGGTATTCCTGAATTCCTCATCAACGCTGTCGATCTCAAATGAAGCTTACTTCATGTTGAGGTTTAGTTACTGTTTTTTATAATGTAAGCATTGTCACTTCTGGACACATGTTCATTACTATTTCTTTAAATACCCATCCAAACAGCCATCTTACCGCTTCTCCACGTCTGGCCCCTTGAATCAGAGACAGAATCCCATGAGCTCCAGACACATAGTTTAACGTCTCTGAGTGACAGTCATTGAGGCGTTTTAAAAACTCCTGAAGTTTGGGTATTTCTGAAGAAATACACAACAAATACAAGAAAGAAGAATGCTTTTAAATGTCACATTCAGTTTCACCATTATTTTAATTAAATAAAATGAAATGAGGATATGTTTGTTCCAAACTATATGTATTCACAAAGTCTTCACACAAAATACAAAAACCGGTTACCTACCAGTTTCCTCCTGACTTAGAAGTTTCCCTTTAAAAAACTCTGTGGAGCTCACTGTGAACGCCTCGAAAGAGTCATCACTGAAATGATTCTGAGAAAGATGGGAGTTCATTATACTTGCTGTCATGACTCTGGACATATTCTGTCTGAATTTCAAAGTCACCTTAATCCTTCTTAGCTTGTTGAACTCCCTGTGAACTTCTCTCTTGACTGCTTTGTTTCTCTTATGAATTTTAGCGCGAATAGCATTTGGTGAGCTATTTAAAATAAAAATAAAAAATAAAAAATAAAGAAAGATACATGGTGTTGGTAAGTTAGAGAACTCTTGGTATTTTTATGTATTTTTGTGTAACAATAATCAAAAACAAAATTTTTTATTTTCACAAAAGACCTCAAAATGGACAAGGATGCCCAAAGAAGACCTGAAAGAAGACCTGTGTGTGTGTGTATATAGGACGACTCTGATTATAAGACGACCTCTATTTTTCAAATATCATTCTGGGAAAATAAAATATGAAGACAAGAAGGTTATTCATAAAACAACTTTTTATTGTACAATTACTATAGAAAAAAATCACACAAAGATAACATTCGACTGTGTATTGTTAAACATTTAATGATTGAATCTTTTTTAGGAAGTATAGCACCATACTTAAGGTAAGGTATGTCTCAGGTTTCCATATTATTGAAGATCAAGGTATAGTACTATTTAATAAACTTTATTCTCTTAAAATTTGAGACTGACTCAGTGAATAAGCAACAACCATGTAGTTCAATAACTGCATTAAGGATGCCAATAACTGCATCACAATCAAAGTTGAGTTGTATTCAATTTCAAGAACAACATTAATAATTCAGTCTGTAAAAAAACTAAATTCTGGACTGCAACAAAATCTTTAAACCCCTTTGTTCAGCATGATCGCATGATCCTTCATTTTACATCAGGTTATGCTCACATGCGTTCACTGTGACGCTCCATTGCTTACTGGTTACGTCAGTACCGGCTCCATCTAGCGGCGCAGATGTGTAACGACATTAGAAAAGTCTATTCTTCCTCGATTATAAGACGACTCTCCTTTTTTGAGAATATGATTTCTGGAATAAAATATTGTCCTATATTCGGGCCAGTATGGTAAGTCATTACTACAATTTATCTGCATTGAAAATCGCATTGACTTATTGTGTTAAATTTTTCTCGTGTAATGTTACAGCAGAAGAAAGTCAATCTGTTTGCAGTTCTTGTTTCCCTACTGACCACATGACTATGAAAAGCAGTTTTATTTTCACTAGTTCACAGCACAGTAACAGCACCGACATCATTCACGGACATGGTACTCTCAGTTGTTGGTGTCAAGTGGGAACCTCTCTTCAATCTGCTCAGACAACACTGCTCACTAACAGGTGCAAATCACATCATGACTCTGCGAACAGAATACATATGTATGTATGTATATCCAAATTCACCACAGATGAAACAGGCCAAATAAATGAACTATGTATTATATCATACCGTATTTTCTGGACTATTCGTTCACCCTTTTTTAGTAGTTTGGCTGGTTCTGCGACTTATATTTTCAAAAAATATATGCGATGTCATCCATGACAACAACAGGGCATCGTCTACACTGAGAGAACACAAATATGCGGGCAAAAGGAAAAAGCTATACTGCAGAATTTAAACTGAAGATTCTAAAATATGCAACTAAAAACAGTAATCGAGCAGCAGAAAGTTTGGAGTGAGTGTAAAACCTGTCAGATAAATTTGTGAAAGACAGCTAACCCCGGGCTGAAAGCACGATGTCTAGAGCTGGAGGAATAACTCCACATATGGGTCCTTGAACAGCTGCTGCTGGAAGGGGCTTATCAGCGGTGTAATTATGATGAATTAAGATCAACAATGCAGTTTTAGCATTTTACTTCACTTACCAGTTAAGATCCGACTTGGTGCAGATGAAGTGAATGTGTTCACACTGGCCACCATTTCCAAGGAGACTACCGGCAGTTTTTCAGAATCTCCCAGGATTCTTGTTCAGAAGCTGCTCGATTGATTTCACTTACAATCCACACAGCAGAACAGCTTCCAACAATCTGTAAAGACATAACATGCTCTCTGAAAGGTATCGATAAATTATTTGTCAAGACATGTTCAAAATATTTTTTTTAAAAATACCCCTTTCCACATTTGGTCTCTGCTCTTGTTCCGGTCCCCATTTCCTGGAAGATCCACAATTGTGACATGCTGAAGAAGATCACTGTGTGGCACCTTTACAGTCACACACTTGACCAGAGGCCAATACCACCTCACTACTGCTGAACTCTCTCCAGATTTTCTGTCATTTCTTGTGTACTTAACAAATCTTGCAGATAGCTCTTTAGCCTGCAGTGGAAAAAAACAAGTGATGATATTAAAAGCTATTTCAGTCATTCATTCTATTTCCACAAATGAAAAGTCATTTTGAAACGTTTAAGGAAAAAAAAAAATCCAGCACTACATTTTATTGCAAAAATAAAAGCTGAAATATTATCTCAGAAGAAAGGCAGAGACAAATCTTCAGGTATATTATGCAACATTTAATAATTTTTGATAGTTCAATGCATACCTGTCAAGTTTTGGATTTGAAAATAAGGGAAGTTTTCTGGCGCCCGCCACGAGCAGTCCCACCATCCCAACCAAGCTCCAGTATCTCTTACATTCTTGGTGTATAAAAAAGCTAAAATCACAGCTACAGTACTTCCTGAACTTCAGCCAGCTCTTTTGTGTCCAGTGTGTCATTATTGGACAAACTGATCAATCCAGGTGTGTCTGACCATTGCTGTGAGGTCAGACACACCTGGATTAATCAGTTTGTTAATTAACAAAGCAGAAAACAAAGCAGCTGGCTGAAGTTCAGGAAGTAGTGCAGCTGTGCATAAAACCACATTGACATGTGAACATTCATTATAGCCTAAATGAAAACAAAAAAGGGGTATATATGAAGAGTATTTATTTGAAGGGATTTGCATATTTTTTGTTCATTTAACAGCTTGTATTTACATTTACATTTGATTTTCATTCCACACATTGTTTTTCACTTCATATTGTTCTTCTTTTACAGTTTTTCATCTCATTTCACGTGACTTTTCTTTACACTTTTAATGACTTGTACTTAATTGTTGGAATTTTTTTTACTCCGCCCGATACGGTATTATTATTTTTTTAATGACGCAGGTTAAAATACGGGAAATTTACAGGAAAAATACTAATACGGGAGGATGGTGGGAGAGAAGACTAAAATACGGGACTTTCCCGGCCAAAACAAGATACTTGACAGGTATGGTTCAATGGTGTTCATTATGTCTTCAGTTTCTTAGAAATAGTTGCTTTTTTCCTTTTGAAACCTCTGCCTTCCTCAGAAGTGTCACCTGCTGATAAAGACATGTTACACCTAACATCAAGTGACAGTTCTGAGGAAGGTGGAAGTTTCTGCCAAAACACGTCAAGGCATGTAAAACATGTTTGAAACAAAGGGAAAAAGCAACTATTTCTAATAATTACAGATGTTTTTATGTTATTTGTTTTTTCATTTTTGTAATAAGAATGTTCCACCAGCATGAACTGTACCATAATTCCCAGCATTAAGATGGGTATATACAGTATCAAAGTATCTAAATATTCAACTGTATCCATCCATCCATTCATCATCTATACCTCACTGAGTCCTCTGCAGGGTCACTGGGTGTATGCTCACTTGTCTTGTCAAATTAGATAGGTTTTATAGAAATTAGAAGTTATACTTAATTGTATTAGAAATCATGCATTTTGCAAAGTTCAAAGATTTGTCTTATCTTACTGATTTACATGTCAAAGTCTTCTTCCCGGACTGAAGGAATTCAGGAATTTCTCTGAAGTATTTGATGTCCATGAGGGTGTCGCGCTGACATGCGGGTTGCGGGTAGCGAGTGGTCAGACTACCCGCTACCCTCTATCCCGCGATTGCAAGATACCGAGTTTGCGGAAAGGGCAAAAGACACACCCATTGCCACATCTACAAAGTGAGCAAGGGAGTCAGCATAATGGGTAGCGGCTTTAGCGAGCAGAAGATTGAATTAGCGGTTAGTGGAGGTTCCTAAACCCGCAATTTGCAGGGTAGCGGCTAACGGCTAGCAGCAAGTGTAGGATTGGGCCACAGTATCTAAGTATCTAAATGATATTCAGCTGTAACTTGTCTTTTATATGTTATCTTATCTTACTGATTCACATGTCAAAGTCTTCTTCCCGGACTGAAGGAATTCAGGAATTTCTCTGAAGTATTTCAAGTCCATGAGGGTGTCAAAAGATTTTGTTTTCCATTCATCTCCATACACAGCTGACAGCTTGTCCACAATTTCATGATGGTCATCATTCTCCTGTTCATCTTCATCCCCAAGAAACTGATTCATTGACCACAGTTCGTCTTTCCACTCCTAAAAAATAAAGACAATTATTTCGATTTTAGTTTATAGTTTATGCAGTATAACTTTATTATTATTATTATTATTATTATTATTATTATTATTATTATTATTATTATGTTTTACCTCTTTTGAAATAAACTCAATCTCTGCCTCATACTTTCTGTTGTGCATGTTTGCCTCTACTTTAATCATGACTGAAGTACATGCACTGATACTTCCAGAAGGCAAAAGCTTCTTCTGTCCAATGACAGCATTTATTAAAGAGCTCTTTCCAGCTCCAGTTTTACCAAAGACGCCAACCAGCTCCCTCTTGTCTTTTTCCAGCTCATCGATTTTAGACCTGTTAGGGATTTAGGTAGAGAGTTGATTAGTTTTTCTTTTTTTTTTTCTTGATAACAAGACATTTTGGCTGGGAATGGTTGAATTTAACAGTATTATTCAATTTTATAAAACTTTCCATTCATGTGATAATTACATTGTGTCTAAAGTTTATCTAAATTTGATGTAAAGAATTTTCTGCTCATTGTGTTATAGTGTTGTATGTTTAGTGCTCCTCCGTTTCATTGTGTATAGGACACCATAGGACTGCTTCATAAGGTAAAGAATAACTTGTTGCATGAGTCGTAGAAAAATGTAACATGAATTAAAAAAAAGGCATTGCTTTTGATAATTTGATGATTTTAAAATGCTGTCAAAAACAGTTAATGACATTTAAAAAAAAACAACAATTTTTGAATAACCAGCATGATCAAAAAATTATAATACATACTTTAAGAAAGTATTGAGCTTTGTGTTTTCTCCGTTGCGTAGTTTCACTTGGACATGTTCCATTGCTTTTTTCACATCAGACAGTACCGTGGTTTCTGTCATCATATATTGAAAACAATTCAGGAACCATGAATGATTTAAGTGATAAAATGATACAAGTTTTTTGTAAAGAAATGCCTGATAATGATCTTGACACAATCCCATGTGGCCGTTTAGATTGTGACTCTAATTTATTGGATTTGCTGTGAAGATCCATCCTTCCTCCTTCCTTTGAGATTTGTTTAAAAAAAAAAAGTCAAGTTTTTTTCTTTTTTCGTTAATGAAAAAAAAGGCTATGATTTAAAATAAAGAATATCTCACCTGTATTATTGGTGTAAGGCGAAGCCTGAGAATGGTCCTGCCTTTCCTTGTGTGTTCTCTTTTTCTTTCCTTCCCTCTTATTTTCTCTTGTTTTTGCAGGAGTCCTACCTGTCATCACCTGCAGTCAACATGTCTGTTTAAAACTTCAGTCTTTCCTTCATTCCCTTGCCAGTAGTTGAACCACTTTATGTTAAATCTGCTATGGGTAATCTTTCAACTGATTTTATAGATGAACGCTAAAACCTGGATCGTGGATCCCAATGGTCACAGAAGTCCAGTAGAATGGTTGTGTAGTTCATCAAAAGTGTTGTGGCAGGGTTTCAAAACACCTCACGAGTATCTGTTTGTTATTCTCTGCTAAAGGTACATGCCAAGTTCTTTTTAATGTTTAGCTGTGGCAAATCTCTAATTGCACATAGCAAATTGAATTACTGACAATGATTTTGAAAGTTTCTGAGACCAACTTTGATTTCAAGAATATTGGTTCATCAGGTAAAGGTTCACTTGTTGTATGAGCTGCTTAAAAGTGCAACATAAAAAGTGAAAAGAAAAACATTGATCATTTGATAATTTTGATATGCTTTGAAAGCTAAACTCTTTAGGACAAAAACATTTGAAAAACCAACATAACAGAAATTGTAAAACTTACTTTTGGAAAACATTGAGCTTTGTTTTTTTCTTGGTTGTGTTGTCCCACATGAACGTATTCCTTTGCTTTTTTCACATCAGACCGTGCCATTGTTTCTGCCAACATAAAAAGTTATAAGGAACTATAAAGGAACTATAATACTACAATAATATAACTGAGAGGAATTTAGGCTACAAGGCTGATACTCTAGCCAGTCAGCTAAAGACTTTGCTCTACATTTATGTTGTATGCAACATGCGTGATGTTTTTTGTAAAGAAATACCTGATAACGGTCTTGACACAATCTCACGTGGCCGTTTAGGTCGTGACCCAATTTACTGGATTTGCTGTGAAGATCCATCTTTCTCTTTCCTTGAAGATTTGTTTAAAGTTGAAGTCTTTTTTTTAATGAAAAATAAAGGCTATAATTTAAAATAAAGAATATCTTACCTGTATTATTGGTGTAAGGTGAAGCCTGAGAATGGTCCTGCTTTTCCTTGTGTGTTCTCTTTTTCTTTCCTTCCCTCTCATTTTCTCTTGTTTTTGCGGGAGTCCTACCTGTCATCACCTGCAGTCAACATGTGTATTTAAAACTTCAGTCTTTCCTTTATTCCCTTGCCAGTCTGTTGAACCACTTTGTGGTAAATCAGTTATGGATAATCTTTCAGCTGAATTTATTGATAAACGCTAAAGCCTGGATCATGGATCCCAATGGGCGTGAAAGTGCTAAAGAATGGTTGTGTAGTGCACCAAAAGTGCTGTGGTGTGTTTTCAAAACATTTCAGGAGTATCTGTTTGTTATCCTCTGCTAAAGGTACATGCCAAGTTCTTTTTGATGTTTTGCTGTGGCAAATCTCTGTTTACACATAGCAAATTGTAATGGTAGGGATTCAGAGAAGGATGGCATAGACATCCAATCAGTTTTCCAAATAAAAACACCATGAATGGGCTTCAACCGACTCTGGCTGGTACATCAACAGCATGTTAACCTGTGGAGGTTCTGAGGACACAATTCAGAAGAGATTTAAACCATGGATAAGGAGAGGTCTATTTTAGAAGATACTACACAGTTTTCATGTGATCTTGAAACCTTTGGGTGAACTCATAATCTCATGAATCAAGCTGAGCCAGCAGTGTTTGGAAGCGCTCTTTTTTCTGAAACGCTCCTAGTGAGACCTGAGTTTCCACTGTGGACAGAGCAAAACAATATTAAAACCAGACCATACAGCTTCCACTCTTGGTGGTACTCAAGGTTTGTTTTATTCTTTCTTCTTAGATTCTGCAGTTTAACATGTGGATCAACTGTAAACCTGAGCTAAGCTAGTGACAGTGCACTTGGTCCAGAATTACTGACAATGAGTTTGAAAGTTTCTGAGACCAACTTTGATCTCAAGAATATTGGTTCATCAGGTAAAGGTTCACTTTTTGCATGAGCTGCTTAAAAGTGCAACATAAAAAGTGAAAAGAAAGCCATTGATCATTTGATGATTTTGATATGTTTTGAAAGCTAAACTCTTTATGCCAAAAACATTTGAAAAACTAACATAACAGAAATTGTAAAACTTACTTTTGAAAAACATTGAGCTTTGTTTTTTTCTTGGTTGTGTTGTCCCACATGAACGTATTCCTTTGCTTTTTTCACATCAAACCGTGCCATTGTTTCTGCCAACATAAAAAGTAATGACTTTAAGGAACTATGAATAATTTAACTGAGAGGAATTCAGGCTTATAGGCTGATTCTTGTAGTATCTGAACAATGTGATCTTTTACTTCTTATATAAATTTGACCATATTCTGTAGAGTCACAGAGTTCAAGACATATATTCAGAGTGGGCGAGTTTATGTTGGTGTGTGAAATTCCTTGCATTACTCTGTCAGCGTGTTGTTCATGTTTGAAGAAGATAAGAACTGTCCCATTTGACTGGTTCCATCTGTGGAACTCGGGTTCAGCTAGACCAAGGCTATAAAAAACCTGCCTCTTCCTTTGTTCTCCAATTTTCCCTGATTTTCTCTCATTCAGCTCAAAGAAAAGTCCAAGACTCGCTACAGGAGTCTATATGCCTTCTTTTTCTTGTAAATAAATAATCTTCATGCATTTAAAAGTTGGCCTGGAGCAGCTTCCTTTTATATCCTAACATACTTCAGAACAGCACGCCAGAGATCAAGCAAAAGAAGAGAGCCTCAAAAGTCCATCATTTTGTCGCCGTGAAGATCTCCAAACTTCTTCTGGCAGCAAAAACTACATACTCTAGCCAGTCAGCTAAAAACTTTGCTCTACATTTATGCTGTATGCAACATGCATGATGTTGTTTTTGTAAAGAAATACCTGATAACGGTCTTGACACAATCTCACGTGGCCGTTTAGGTCGTGACTCCAATTTACTGGATTTGCTGTGAAGATCCATCTTTCTCTTTCCTTGAAGATTTGTTTTAAAAAAGTCAAGTTTTTTTTCTAAGTTAAAGTCTTCTTTTAATGAAAGAAAAAGGCTATGATTTAAAATAAAGAATATCTCACCTGTATTATTGGTGTAAGGCGAAGTCTGAGAATGGTCCTGCCTTTCCTTGTGTGTTCTCTTTTTCTCTCCTTCACTCTCATTTTCTCTTGTTTTTGCAGGAGTCCTACCTGTCATCACCTGCAGTCAACATGTCTATTTAAAACTTCAGTCTTCCCTTCATTCCCTTGCCAGTCTGTTGAACCACTTTGTGTTAAAACTGCCTATGGATGAGCTTTCAGCTGAATTTATTGATGAATGCTAAAGCCTGGATCATGGATCCCAATGGTCACACAAGTGCAGTAGAATGGTTGTGTAGTTCACCAAAAGTGCTGTGGCAGGGTTTCAAAACAGTTTTCTGGTCTTTCAAACAGGGAAGCTCATAGTCAGAGAACATCATAAAACATGTCAATTTATCTATATATAAATAAAAAGGATAAGATAATATAAAGATATACAGTGAGTGTGATTTATTTATAGTGTAAAAAATGAAGTATTTCGCTATAGAAATACCAACAAATGGTCGCTGCTTGTCATTCGACTTTGCATGCAAAATCCGGGATGGGACTGAAATCGTGCATGAGACGTGACAGTATACATATCTCGGAAACCTGTCTGTCAAAACTTCATTCCGCTTTTCCTCCAATCACCATGTGGACTGATCAGCGTCCAGATCAGCCGAGGCCAACCCACAGCTCCACTCACTCCCAGAGACGCTGAGAGTCTGGGGGGCGGCATAACATTGACATTTAAGCCACTGTCTGTCGAGTTTTGGCAGCAATGAAAAAAATGCTCCTTGTAGTCCCAAAGACTTTGAGGTTCTATGGGAAATTACATTGACCAGAAAGCAGTATGGGAATGTACGGACAAGTTAAGTACTTTACTTTTAAAGAAGTAGCTGATTCTGAATCAACTCGTCTTCATGTTTAATGTGTTCCAACACATTTATAGTCATTGAAATGTTAACACAACTGCACATATTAGGTCATTTATTTTTTTGACATTATAGGGCAGGAGGCAGGGGAAGCTCAGGTTCCCTTGCAGTGTCAGAGGAATCCACTCTGTTTCAAAACATTTCAGGAGTATCCGTTGGTTATTCTCTGCTAAAGGTACATGCCAAGTTCTTTTTGATGTTTAACTGTGGCAAATCTCTGTTTACACACAGCAAATTGTAATGGTAGGGATTCAGAGAAGGATGGCATAGACATCCAAACAGTTTTCCACATAAAATACCATGAGTGGGCTTCAACCGACTCTGGCTGGTACATCAACAGCAATGTTAACCTGTGGAGGCTCAGGAGATACAGTTCAGAAGAGATTTAAACCATGGATAAGGACAGGTCCATTTTAGAAGATACTACACAGTTTTCATGTGAACTTGAAACCTTTGGGCGAACTCATAATCTCATGAATCAAGCTGAGCCAGCAGTATTTGGAAGCGCTCTTTTTCTGAAACGTTTTTGGTGAGACCTGAGTTTCCACTGTGGACAGAACAAAACAATATTGAAACCAGACCATACAGCTTCCACTCTTGGTGGTACTCAAGGTTTGTTTTATTTTTTCTTACATACTGCAATTTAACATGTGGATCAACTGTAAACCTGAGCTAAGCTAGTGACAGTGCACTTGGTCCAGAATTACTGACAATGAGTTTGAAAGTTTCTGAGACCAACTTTGATCTCAAGAATATTGGTTCATCAGGTAAAGGTTCACTTGTTGCATGAGCTGCTTAAAAGTGCAACATAAAAAGTGAAAAGAAAGCCATTGATCATTTGATAATTTGATGATTTTGATATGTTTTGAAAGCTAAACTCTTTATGACAAAAACATTTGAAAAACCAACATAACAGAAATTGTAATAACTTACTTTTGGAAAAACATTGAGCTTTGTTTTTTTCTTGGTTGTGTTGTCCCACATGAACATATTCCTTTGCTTTTTTCACATCAGACCGTGCCATTGTTTCTGCCAACATAAAAAGTAATGACTTTAAGGAACTATGAATAATTTAACTGAGAGGAATTCAGGCTTACTAGGCTGATACTCTAGCCAGTCAGCTAAGGGGTTTACTCTACATTTATGTTGTATGCAACATGTGTGATGTTGTTTTTGTAAAGAAATACCTGACAACGGTCTTGACACAATCTCACGTGGCTGTTTAGGTCGTGACTCCGATTTACTGGATTTGCTATGAAGATCCATCTTTCTCTTTCCTTGAAGATTTGTTTAAAAAAAGTCAATTTTTTTTCTAAGTTGAAGTCTTCTTTTAATGAAGAAAAAAAGGCTATGATTTAAAATAAAGAATATCTCACCTGTATTACTGGTGTAAGGCGAAGCCTGAGAATGGTCCTGCTTTCCTTGTTTGTTCTCTTTTTCTTTCCTTTGCTCTCATTTTCCTTAGTTTTTGCAGGAGTCTTACTTGTCATCACCTGCAGTCAACATGTCTATTTAAAACTTCAGTCTGCTATGGATAATCGTTTCAACTGAATTTATTGATGAATGCTAAAGCCTGGATCGTGGATCCCAATGGGCGTGAAAGTGCAGTAGAATGGTTGTGTAGTGCACCAAAAGTGCTGTGGAAGGGTTTCAAAACACCTTCAGGAGTATCTGTTTATTATTCTCTGCTAAAGGTACATGCCAAGTTCTTTTTATATGTTTAGCTGTGGCAAATCTCTGTTTGCACATAGCAAATTGTAATGGTAGGGATTCAGAGAAAGATGGCATAGACATCCAATCAGTTTTCAACATAAAATACCATGAATGGGCTTCAACCGACTCTGGCTGGTACATCAACAGCATGTTAACCTGTGGAGGTTCTTGGGACACTAATTCAGAAGAGATTTAATCCATGGATAAGGAGAGTGTCACATCCCAGCCTTGACTTCCATCCAGTGTCTTTTGTGCTCATCTCTTCTCCCCTACACCCATGCACATGTCCCTCATCTTCTTAATTGGTCTGCTTGTATATTTAAAGCCACTAAGCAGTCAGCTAGTTGCCAGATTGTGCCATAGTTCTCCTCTGTGGCTTTCCAGCACAGCTGACTTGATATTAGTTGACCTGACCTAACCTGAGTTTTTCTGACCATTTTTCTGTATACCTTATCTGCATCTTGATTTCTGTTTTGTGCTTTTACCCAGATTATCGGACCGTGTGTTTGGATTTACTTACTCATTGCCTTTTTCTTGAATTTTTCTATTGGACCTGTGTTTTTGTGCTTCTTCTGGATTGCTATTTCTCTGGACTTAGTCTGTTTGTGATTCAGATTCAACCTGTGCCCTACTATCTTGTTACCAAGGTCTGCTTTTAGTTCCTCTTTTACACACACCCTAACATTACGATTTGGCCAGGTTTGGATCAGCAGATGGTCCTTCAGCAACATGGCATCATACTTAGGAAGCAAAAAACTGAACTGGAGGATATTGATGAAGCTTCAGGTTGCTCAAGCTCCACCTGTGCCACATCCCCCGCCTCCAGCTCTTCCACTGTCCTTCCAGTCCCTGTCCTCATCACAGCCTAGTATGCCTCCTACTGAACACTACTTAGGAGAGCCTGGCACCTGTAGATCATTCTTGTCTCATCATTATCCTTCATTATCCTTTATCAAACTTTGGATTCATTCATAAATTTGTTTTTTACGCTTTTTTGTTTAGTCTTATGTTCGCAGAGAGAGTGGGGGTCATCCCAACTAACGGTGACATATTTTTCTTTAAAATTACCAGGGTGGTGAGGGTGGTGGGGGTGGGGGGATTGTTCATACATTTAGATGTTTCCACTTTTGGTTTATGATCTTTGATTGTTTAAAAAAAAGAAAAAGAAATAACATACTCTGTACCAATGCATTTTACAACTGTTTGATTATTGATAAATAAAAGTTACAAAAAAAAAAAGATCATTCTTGTCTCATTGTGAACTGATTTTTCAGTTACACCCATCAGCATTTACCACTGAACAAGCCAAGGTTATGTGTTCACTCAGCTGTCTGGACAAGCCAGAGAGTGGAGCACGACTGTCTAGGAAGCCCAGAAGGTAATCTGTGACCATCCTCTATGTTTCCTGAGGAAGAAGGAAACTGACTGTTTTAACAGTGTTTCATCATTAACCTTATAATATACATGGCACTGTAGCTATTTAAAAAGGCTTTTTCCTTTAAGTTTATATTGCATTTAGGATTTGCATAGTAAAATCCTGGAAGGATGAGCTAAGAAAATGGAGAAGAGTACAATCCCCATCGTTGTCACTCAGCAATAATGACCACAAGAGAAAATTCTTATGCAACTGTGTGTCAAAACATATTGAATTATTAGATATCTATGAATTACAGTATCATCATTACCTCAGTCAAATCCTCTTTTCCTTTATGCTGCTGTGGAGACTGCAGACAAGAAAGAGTTTTAGCAAATACTAAAAATAATCAAATGTAATCATAAATCATATATTTAATTTTGGTAAAAATTATGCTTAACGTACTTGAACAGAAAAATCAACAGTAATAGTAATATTATGTGTTTTGTTGGCACCAGTGACAATAAAAAAATCAAATCAAATCAAAAATAGCAAAGAACTCATACTTTTTGTTCAATGTTGTGATAAATATTGACATTACATTGTATCTATCCGGATACATCAGCAAAATTACAATGAAGGCTCTCCTGTTATAGTCTAGCATTATAAATTTGATGCTGTAAGTAAAAATGTACAGAATAAATTCACAGTGTAGGTCAGTACCTTTAACAGCTTGAGTCTCTTCTTGAACTTTGCTCTTGGTCCCACTTTACTGATCAGTTTATCAATGTCACCATCTTCCAGACAGTAAAGACTTTCTTTGTCAACACCTTCATCTGTAAACAGCAGATGTTTCAGTAAATCTTAGTCATTCAGAAATATCTTTGAAACTGCTCCATCAATGCATTTCATAAAGGTGTGACAAAGATTTGGACACATGACAGTTCTTCAATTTTATGTACCAGTCAGCATCATGGAACTGCTATTATAAATTACTTATCAAGTTCACACACAAGAACAGAATGAATTCATTGGCAACAGTCTGAAAACGGTTGGTCATCACAGTGATGATGAAAGCTTATCTGGTGTTCAGTGGATGTTATGATCAGTAATTCATATCAATGTTATACAAATTACTTTCCTTTTGCAATGATGCACTTTAATATTTTACCTCTAAATGTTTTTGTCCATTCACTTAAACCCCATTGATGTAGTTTATCACAAACAAAATCATCCATGATGAAGAACAGACACTGCAGGATCACAAAATCACAATATTACTATTAAAATCATTTCTGCTGAACATTGCAGCAATAGTCATTAAAACATGAAGGTAGCCTAATTAATTGTTTTGAAAAATCTGATCAAATATTAAAACAGCTCACCTGTTGTGGATGATAACAAGGATAAAGACAGGTGAGACGTTAGGGAGTGGAGAAGTCACCAAGCAAACATTCCAAAACAAGCAGGTGGGCAAAACTAGGGAGGGGAACTTGCCTGCGCCTGGATAATCAAGGTATGACAGATAGAACTGGGTGGGGCATACAGTTGAGTGAGAAAGGAAAGAAATGGTGGTGCCACTGCAGGGCAAACTGAAATTAGTGGACGTTTTGGTTTCGCTTTCCCTGTAGGTGTTTTTTTTTTTTTATAAACAACCCAACTGTCACTAGGCCCCAAGGCCCGGGAGCAAAAGTCCAAGCGGGCAGCCTCGGCACCAGGCAGAAGGCAGAGATGTCGGATGAGGCGCAGGCTTTTGCCGCTCATGCTGGCGCGATGATAGATGGGACTCGACCGACTGCAGCTCCTGGCTGCAACGGCTCAGGCAGAGATATGGGTGGCTGCAGCTCCTGCTGCAACGGCTCAGGCAGAGATATGGGTGGCTGCAGCTGCCTGCTGCAGCAATGACGGATGGGACTCGGCCGGCTGCAGCAGCGTCGGCCGGCTGCAGTTTTCTGCTTTGCTTCCTTCCTGGTGTTATCCTGATTGTCTGCACCTGCCTCTCGTTTGTCCCTCAGTCTATTTAAGTCTTGTCATCTTCCCTGTCTGTGCTGGTCCGTTTTCTTAGGTCCCTGTGAGTTTTTCTGCTGGTTTTGTCTGTTGTTTTTCCTGCATGTTCCCCTGCCTGGATACCTGCCCAGATTACCTTGTGGATTTAAGTTTAGTTTGGATTTTTGTGTTTTTGTTAATAAAATCCTTCCTTTTTTGTGAACTCCAGCATTTGGGTCCTCCATCTCCTTTGCACCCTGTGACAATACCTGTCTTAAACATCTGGATGTATCTCTCTGCCAAACCATTAGTTGCCAGATGTCTAGGGGCACTCGTTGTGTGCAGAATCCCATTCTGGTTAACAAAGGTCTGGAACTCTTCAGACTTGAAAGTGGTGGCATTGTCACACACAATTTGCTCAGGCAACACATAGGAAGCAAACAGTCTCCTCAGCTTAGTCACAGTAGCCTGAGAAGTGATCTGCAACATCCGAAACACTTCCAACCACTCCATATAAGCATCAACCACAATCATGGACATGCTGTTCTAGAAAGGCCCTGCAAAGTCCAAATGAAGCCTTTTCCAGGACTCCTCTGGAAATTCCCATGGGTGAAGTGAAACATGTTGAGGTTTTTTTGCTCCAACTGACATGTTCCACATTCTTTACACATTTGCTCCACATCAGAGTCCAGATTTGGCCACCATACATATTTACGAGCCAGAGCTTTAGGGCCCGATCGTACACTTCCCACTAGCCGCTACCACAAATTACGGGTTTAGGAACCGCTGCTAACTGCTAATGCAATCTTCCGCTCCCTAAAGCCACTACCCATTATGCTGACTCCATTTCTCACATAGTAGGTGTGGCAATGGGCGTGTCTTTTGCCCTTTCCGCAAACTCGATATCTTGCGGGTGATCTGACCACCCGCATGTCGGCGTGTATAAGAGCGCGTCCAAATGGCATCAATGTGCGTCCACCTGGTCACATGTGGACATGCACAAACGGCTCTACTGTTGAATTAACTCTTGTATAAAAACTGTGATTTGGCCTCAGTTGAATTCTGACAAAATAGCAGATATCGTTTTAAACGGCTTGCTCGCCAGTTAAACAATAGACGACCAGAGCGTGTTTACCAGGAGCTCACCAACTATCTGGGACTTTCAGGTAGCTGATAGGAATTGTCTGTGTAAGAATATTTTTATGTATATATCAGTGCAGAGGAGGAGGAGGAAGGAAGAGGAGGAAGCTCTACAGCAGAGCCCCAGACGAACTGCGCATGATAGCTGCTCCGATCTGGGTGAAAAGATGCTCCATAGTGGTTTGTGGGTAGCGCAACCTGCTCTTAAAGGCAATGTCTACTGACACACTGATTGGTTTAACAGGTGGAACGCCCTAACCACTCCTATGCATAATGTATCGGGTAGTGCAGGTGGGATAGCGGGTTTAGCAATGGGGAAGACTGCGTTCTTTGCGGGGGAATGCCCTTCCCGCTACCCGCTATCCCTAAATAGCAGCTTTAGGAGATCTGGCGGAAGATCAGGCCCTTAGTCTTCACTATGCCTTGGTGCCCAGAATGAATTTCCCTTAACACTGCTTTTCTCCTTTTTAAGGGTACAATAACTCTGGTCCCTGACAGGACACAGCCCATCTCTGATGATAGCTCATTTCTTTTTGTGAAAAACACTTTTAATGTTTCCACTGCTTGTGCTGGCCAACCCTCTGTGACATATTTGTAGACCTGAACTAACTCACTGTCTGCACGTGTCATGAGGGGAACCAATGTAGCATTGAGTGTTGCCTCTTGTAGATGCTCAGCAATCAGTGAGTGGACAGTAGCTGATGCTACAGTTGTTCCTTTGTCGCTGGTCTTAGGTAAAAGGCAACATGAGAGTCCATCAGCATTACTGTGCTCTTCTGACTTGCGATATACAATGTTGTAGTCATAAGCTGGCAGTATGATTGCCCATCGCTGAATCTGTGCAGCAGCTAATGAGGGCAGACTTTTGTGCTCACGAAAAAGCATCAGTAGTGGGCAATGGTCAGTGACTAACGTAAAATGTCTACCCCACAAGTACTGGTGGAATTTCTTCACACCATAAATCAGTCCAAAAGCTTTCTTCTCTATTTGACAATATTTTTCCTCTGGTGGAGACAGTATGCGGGAAGCATAAGCGATGGGTTTCTTCTGACCGTTTAACATGGTGTGTTGGATCACTGCACTTTTTTTTAAAGAATGCAGAGGGACAACTGGTGGATGACAATTATCCTGTCTGCAGAGTGTGCAAGATAGAAGTTGCTGCAAAAGGCAGTAACACTTCAAATCTACAGGCTATAATTTTTGTTCCTGATAATTGTTTGCATATTTTGACCTACTATGGTTGTTAAATTGTTTATTTAAACTTACACCAGACAAAAAAAGCTTTGTTCCTGTAATCTAATTTTTTTCATTTAAAATAAAATCTCTTTCTGTTCCAGTTAATTGCCCTTTTAATGTGAAAGTTTCATTTTAATAAGATTTTGGCTTCTAATGTTTTAGTATGACAAGAAAATCACAAGATTTTGTAAAATTATTTCAATGAATGTGTATTTTGGACATTTGTTCAACAACTAAGAATAATGCCATAATATATGTATATATATATAAACTGTGATAATTTTGTCATCATAATTGAGATATCAAATTTTCAATATCATTACATCTCTAAAGTCAAGGCCATTAATTATCTTCCTGTTGTGTATACAGTCTAGTCCAGCCTATACACCAGTCTATACACTATACACTTTTTGTACACATACAAAGATAAAATTAACTTGGTATGTCTGTTGGGTTTATATCCACACAATAACTGATGTGGAATAACATTTTTGAGTCATAGGGAGATTTCTTTAGACCTTTTCAGGCCAGCCCCCCGGAAGTACACCGTCCGCCATTGCTGGGTTGTGCTACAGAGCGACACTTTCACCGGCTCGCAGATTAACCAGTGTTTTTTTCTTTCCACAAATATATATTTTTATAACGTCTATTGGAAATACCTGTTCCGTCATAAACTGTGCCAACAATGGCGTGAAAATTCAACAATGGAAGAAGAAAGTATGTGAAATACACAAGCCTTTACTGCACGAAGACTGCCTTGTTTGCAGAACAAGAAGTTAGGAAGACGTGGGTGAAAAACATCAACAGAAAGGACTTTGTTTCAAATGAATACAGCTGGGTGAGTTTTCGTTAACATTCAATCTCATACTACTCATAGTCTCGCTGAGAGTCCCGGACGATTCTGGCCGAAAGAACAGCAGTACGAGGCTACTGTAGCCCTCGGCACTAGCACAAGCCTATAAATCAATGAATGAATGAATGAATGAATTAGGAGAATGATAAAATAAATTAAATATAACATTAACACATACAATGGGGCAAAAAAGTATTTAGTCAGCCACCAATTGTGTAAGTTCTCCCACTTAAAAAAGATCAGAGAGGCCTGTAATTTCCATCATAGGTATACCTCAACTATGAGAGACAAAATGAGGAAAAAAAATCCAGAAAATCACATTGTCTGATTTTTAAAGAATTTATTTGCAAATTATGGTGGAAAATAAGTATTTGGTCACCTACAAACAAGTAAGATTTCTGGCTTTCACAGACCTGTAACTTCTTTAAGAGGCTCCTCGGTCCTCCACTCGTTACCTATATTAATGGCACCTGTTTGAACTCGTTATCAGTATAAAAGACACCTGTCCACAACCTCAAACAGTCACGCTCCAAACTCCACTATGGCCAAGACCAAAGAGCTGTCAAAGGACACCAGAAACAAAATTGTAGACCTTCACCAGGCTGGGAAGACTGAATCTGCAATAGGTAAGCAGCTTGGTATGAAGAAATCAACTGTGGGCGCAATTATTAGAAAATGGAAGACATACAAGACCACTGATAATCTCCCTCGATCTGGGGCTCCACGCAAGATCTCACCCCATGGGGTCAAAATGATCACAAGAACGGTGAGCAAGAATCCCAGAACCACACGGGGGGACCTAGTGAATGACCTGCAGAGAGCTGGGACCAAAGTAACAAAGGCTACCATCAGTAACACACTACGCCGCCAGGGACTCAAATCCTGCAGTGCCGGACGTGTCCCCCTGCTGAAGCCAGTACATGTCCGGGCCCGTCTGAAGTTTGCTAGAGAGCATTTGGATGATCCAGAAGAGGATTGGGAGAATATCATATGGTCAGATCAAACCAAAATAGAACTTTTTGGTAGAAACTCAACTTGTCGTGTTTGGAGGGGAAAGAATGCTGAGTTGAATCCAAAGAACACCATACCTACTGTAAAGCATGGGGGTGGAAACATCATGCTTTGGGGCTGTTTTTCTGCAAGGGGACCAGGACGACTGATCCGTGTAAAGGAAAGAATGAATGGGGCCATGTATCGTAAGATTTTGAGTGAAAACCTCCTTCCATCAGCAAGGGCATTGAAAATGAGACGTGGCTGGGTCTTTCAGCATGACAATGATCCCAAACATACCGCCCGGGCAACGAAGGAGTGGCTTCGTAAGAAGCATTTCAAGGTCCTGGAGTGGCCTAGCCAGTCTCCAGATCTCAGCCCCATCGAAAATCTCTGGAGGGAGTTGAAAGTCCGTGTTGCCCAGCGTCAGCCCCAAAACATCACTGCTCTAGAGGAGATCTGCATGGAGGAATGGGCCAAAATACCAGCAACAGTGTGTGAAAACCTTGTGAAGATTTACAGAAAACGTTTGACCTCTGTCATTGCCAACAAAGGCTATATAACAAAGTATTGAGATTAACTTTTGTTATTGACCAAATACTTATTTTCCACCATAATTTGCAAATAAATTCTTTAAAAATCAGACAATGTGATTTTCTGGATTTTTTTTTCCTCATTTTGTCTCTCATAGTTGAGGTATACCTATGATGAAAATTACAGGCCTCTCTGATCTTTTTAAGTGGGAGAACTTACACAATTGGTGGCTGACTAAATACTTTTTTGCCCCACTGTAGCCTAATTTACCACTAGCGTTAACGTTACAGTAGCATAATCTTTATGGTTTGTTGACCTTAGTTATAGCCAGCGTTGCATTTTTCAAGTATTCCCAGTTTTTAGTGTTTGGTTATGGGAATAGATCATGCTATTTCCATAACCAATCATTAAAAACAGCGATAAACTACCTTCATCTGTAACTGGAGGCCACTGCCTAACATCATCAATCCAAGACATGTCTGCGTTATCCATAAATAATGCTCCAAGCTGCTGTGTTTGGGTTAGTTGGTGGAGCACCGCACACTCCAGTTATGGCGGGGCCACTAGGGGGCGCATGTCCACAATTTTCAAGTCGAAAAGGTGTATAGAGAACCAGGAAAGTTGCTGGAATATTAATAAAAACATTTTGAAAATCAGTAATTACTTGGAGAATAAAAATATAGATGAGATATGAGTGAGTAAAGCTTTGTTTTAGTTGTCTGCTTGAAGATATGTCCACTTTATTGAACAGTCTTTCATATACAAATGCATACATTTAGAATCAGCACAAATTACTATATATATGTGTGTGTGTGTGTGTGTGTGTGTGTGTGTGTGTGTGTGTGTGTGTGTGTGTGTGAATGTATATATATTAGGGCTGGGCAAGTTAAGTTAATGCATGTTGCTCACATGCTTTTGTTTTGAGAAGTCTGTTACTGGCTGCTGCGAGAACCGGAAGACAATTTGCAGGTATAGATAAGGAAAAGCTAAAACAGACATGGAGAACAATAAAAATCTGTGAACTTTACAGTTCGGGTAGCAACTCAGGTAGCAATATTAACAATTCTGTCTAAAAAAAAAATAAAATTCTGGACAACAAAACTTTCGTGTCATTCCTCCATGTTACATCAGATCTGCTCCATGTGTTCACTGTCGTGCTGTTCTCTTACTGGTTACTTCAGTGCAGCTCCATCTAGTGGCACAGATGTGTAATGACAACAGAAAGTCCAGTCCTCGATTGTAAAACAAATTCAGTTCTGTGGCCCGTTTTTTAATTTCGTATTTTGGATCCAAGTCTAAAATTGAAATATAAAAAAACCTTTTTTTTTTCATTTCCTTATTTTTGTATTATATTAAAAAACGAAAAACGTAATAAAATGTCACTTTTTAATTGTTTTTCTTTTTTAATTTTTGATTGACAATTGAAAATGGAAAGACATTTTCATTTTAAAGTTCTCCCAGATGGAGGATTCAACAGAAACAAGGTTATTTGTAACCACTGCCACGTTAAACTCTCCGTTAAAAGGTTCTGCTGTTACCTCAGAAATGACTTGTTTTAGTATTCTGATTGCACTGAGCCACAATCATTTTGTTTTTCATGGATGACATTAATGCCCTGGCAGTGGCAATAAGCTTTATTTTATTTGACATTTTTTAAGATGAGATTTACTCTAAATATGTGTTACTGGTAAGTGCAGCCACTGGATCATTAGTTTAATCCATGTATCTTTGGGTTGGATATGTGAACCCTTGGAAGACAGAAAAACATTTTTAAAAGCTTAAAGTTCATGGAAAATAAAATATACAGTATGAACTGTATTTAAGTTCAAACATTGAATTTTTATAATCATAAATCCCAGGATTAGCGCTTCCATTCCTTGAATAAAGTTGAACTTATAAGACAAGCTTTTAAGGTATAATAATGACAATTACATCCTTAGTTTCAGTTCAGGGACTGAACATTATTATCTTCCCACCTTTTTCTGTTTCTCTCTAAGAAAAAAGCAAATAATTCCCTGCATAATACAGAAAACAAACAAAAAAAAAACATCAAACAAATTATTTCAAAATCAAATTCTACTTGACACTTTAACAACACTCAAAAATAAGGTGGATGAAGAGTTGAATGAAAATAAAAACAACTGAAATAAAAAAAAAACAAAAATGAAACAATCACATCAATTGTAACATTTTCAAAATTATCAGGACCTTGAACTCGAAGTGTTTTGGATTCACAACATGGCATGTTCATTGACTCTGGTGTTGTAGCTTCATTTCAGCTGTTGGACAGACGGCATTAAGTGTCGTTAACTTTAATCAGAGCACAAAGAGTTTACAATCAAAGGTTTAAAAAAAGTGCTTATTCTCCAACAAAACATCTACCTCTTTCAAGAAGTTTCAGTATCTGAGCTGTTTTTGAGTTCATTGTAGAGTTTTTGTACCAGTGCAAGCTCTTCTGAGACATCTAAAAACAAACAAAACAAACAAACATCAATGAGATATTTGATGCTTTAGTAATATATCAAGTTTTTACAGGATTTTGTTGGTCTCCTGAAAGGATTTCAAAACATGTGTTTTGAAACACCAGGGTAATATGAAGACCTTACTGCATGATGTTTTGGATATTCTTTGCTGATACTAGATACTAGCTCTGCTTTGTTTCACCTGGATATTAGCCAAATTTCAAGGAATTTCAAGCTTATTATTTTTATCAGGAGGAAAAGAATTAAGATCATTGTCAGGGTATTTTTATGAAGCAGTAAGAAAAGTTCTATTCTAATTATTTCTATTTATATTCTATTTATTTTTATTTCAATTTCAATTTATTATATTTGAATTCATCCTAAAAATCTATTTATTTCACACATGAAAAAAGAAAATATTTACAATAAAAAAAACTCACACCATTTTGTGTTTTCTTTTCTTTTTTCATTTTTTAAAGTGTTTTTAATATGCAAATGCCACAAGTCCTGCATGTCCAAATATTTTCTCAGATTTTATTCTTAAAACTATAATACTGGAGGTATTTTTTTTTTCATATGTATATATTCCATCATAAAATCACCTTCCACCTGAAAAAAAGTACCATTTGTGTCCATCTGCATTAATCACATTTGAGTTTTTAAGAAGAAATTCTGATAATTTTGTGATCTATTTGGTTCTGTGAACAAACCTTAGACCAGGTTGTTTCTTTACCTGGGATTGAATGTTCCTCTGTCTTCAGTGAGAGCTCAATTGATTCCTGCACGGTTGTCCACATTGTATGCTGGATCGTCTCCTAATTCAAAATTAAAATCCTTTAATAACTTATCATAAAGCAAACATTAGTTCAAGAATAAATGATTGTAATGTGAAAGGACAGAACACCATTTTTGTGGGCTTTTGTGTCAGATGAATGGTGACACTTCTAGCTGGTTATTTTGATAGCTAAGTCACTTTTCACAATGATTTATATAAACAGACTGGGATTTGACTGTGAAACATTTTACAGGGAAATTTTCTTGTAAACAGTAAATTTCAAATCATTCATCGTCCCATCATTTCAGTTTCAGTGATATAAATCAGGACAAACCATCAATTCTTTCATCTGGTTCAACATGACCTCCTTGGCCTGGTCAAACATAGTGTTCTTTGAATCACGTACGTGTCTCTCAATCGTGTCCCTCATGTTTTGCAGTGAGCCTGTTCCTCTGAATTCTGCTGCTCCTTTAATATACAGGATTATAAGATTGATTTTATGTGCAAACAAAGAATACTTTCAGAATGATTATAGTGAGAGGTCTTACTGTTGTAGCACTGTTGCATGTTCTCCTCGATAGTCTCTGTCAGACTGTTGTAGATTGTTTTCTTGCGGTCACGGATCACTTTGTTGAGCTTTGTCTTGAGTTTTTCTTCCTAAAAGAGGCCAAAAGAGCATTTGAATGACCATTTCAGATTTTACCTCTGAGCAGAAAAATATCCTTCTTTACAACTGTCAGTCACTAATTGTAAATTGGCCTTGAAACAGCAGTAGTAGATATCACAAAGAATATTTCAGTTTTAATTAGCAGAAATGTACACAGATGATCTTTAGATCTTCACATTCTCTACCTCTGTCTTGAGAAATATCAGATGCAGTTCGATGTCTCTGTACTTCTCAATCAGCCCCTCAGTGTCAAGTGAAAAATTCTTGATGGCATCTTTGAATGCTCCATGTTTGCTATCATTCCTGAAACATGTTTAAAGTTGAAATAACATGTATTTTCTATTTTGTATTTGGTTCTGATCGAATTGCACAATTTGGCAACTCTGTATGTGCTCTAAAGATTTTATGTGCTCTTTAAGTTCTTACGGGAAGGTATTCCTGAATTCCTCATCAATGCTGTCAGTCAGAAATGAAGCTAACTTCACGTTAAGGTTGAGTTGTTTCCCTTTTTTGGATTTGTGGGTGCCTCTATTATTGACGAGAGTCTTCAAGATCCCGTGAAAGGCACTACCAGACCTTTTCTGTGACGAAGCAAGAAAAATGTTGCATACACAATCACAAGAAGACAAAAATTGACCTGATTCGGTTTACCAAAATACATACAGGAGGATGCAAGAAGGACTTCAAGGTTTTTTCCCAAGAACATTTTGACTCTTCAACTCCTTCATCAAGGCATTTTTGAAAAGCCTCGTAAGAACTCTGCATTGCTTCTTGGATCAAGCAAAGATGATAAGTTACTTTTTCCTCAAGGTATTGAAGCACTTCTGGCCTCTTTCCAGCCTTAAATTGAAGAAAAGAATTAATTAATTAAATCATTATGATTCTCTAGCCAGTCCTCGATACTTTCAGCTCTACACTGTTTATAGTCTTATGATTAATATTTGTTCAGTGTTCATGTGCTCTTTAATTTCTTCCAGGAAGGTATTCCTGAATTCCTCATCAACGCTGTCGATCTCAAATGAAGCTTACTTCATGTTGAGGTTTAGTTACTGTTTTTTATAATGTAAGCATTGTCACTTCTGGACACATGTTCATTACTATTTCTTTAAATACCCATCCAAACAGCCATCTTACCGCTTCTCCACGTCTGGCCCCTTGAATCAGAGACAGAATCCCATGAGCTCCAGACACATAGTTTAACGTCTCTGAGTGACAGTCATTGAGGCGTTTTAAAAACTCCTGAAGTTTGAGTATTTCTGAAGATACAAAAAAATACAACAAATACAAAAAAGAAGATTGATTTAAATGTCACATTCAGCCTTACCATATTTTTAATTAAAGAAAACGAAATGAGGATATGTTTGTTACACACTATGGGCCCGATCTTCCACCAGATCTCCTAAAGTCGCTATAAAGGGATAGTGGGTAGTGCGAGGGGCGTTCCCTCGTAAAGAACTCAATCTTCCACCCTCGCTAAACCCGCTATCTCACCTGCGGTATCTGCTACAGCATAGGATTGGTTAGGGCGTTCCACCTGTTAAACCAATCAGTGCGTCAGTAGCCATTGCCGTTAAGAGCAGGTTGAGCTACCCGCAAACCGCTATGGAGCGTCTTTTTATCCAGATTGGAGCAGTTCTCGTGTGCAGCTCGTCTGGGACTCTGCTATAGAGCTTCCTTCTCTTCCTTCCTCCTCCTCCTTGGCACTGACATATATATAAAAATATTTTATACAGACAATTCCTATCAGCTACCTGAAAATCCCAAATAGTCGGTGCTCTCCCAGTAAACATGCTCGAGCAAGGTGGACGTGAATTGATGCCATTTGGACGCACTCTTGTACGCGGCGACTTGCGGGTTGCGCATAGCAGGTGGTCTGACCACCCGCTACCCGCGACTGCAAGATTCTGAGTTTGTGGAAAGTGCAAAAGACACTGTTACAGGACGAATGCTACCCTCTGCTGTTATTATTCGGTACTGCATCTGTGGTTGTCCCAAACAGATCACTCTCTGTGTGCAGCGCGCTGCGGCATTAAAACATGAATAGACAAGCACGCCAGCAGCCCCGTGTCGTCGTTCTTGAAACATGGTGTCAGAAGTGGCTTAGCTGTTAAGAATTATGATGGATTGACAGCTATTGGAAACTGCAAATAAGCCGTGAGTTTGTCAGCTGTACATGTGCCTTTTTTTTTTTTGTTGCTTTTATTAGTTTAGCAAAGTTTTGCTAGCACTACCGGGCAGATTAGCTTTCGGGGCGGACTAGTTTCATTAACTCTGCAGTCAAGATGGCATATTACCCGATCCCGCCTCCCATGCCAATGAAGCTCAGTGGGGACTGGAGCACAAACTGGGACATCTTCAGGGCTGAATTCGAAGATTACAGTTTAGCAGTGGATTTATCACAGGCATCATCAGCAGTTCAGGCTGCCACGTTGAGGAGTCTCATGGGGCCAGAATGTCGCCATGTTTACAAGCACAACCTGCAGTTGACGGAGGCAGAAAGCAACGATGTGCAGACAGTTCTGGATAAATTAGGAGAGTACTTCCACCAGTCTAAAAATGTGATATATGAGAGATATGTCTTCGGCTGTTGCAAACAAGAGGATGGTGAGTCTATTGATGCTTTTGTTACCCGTTTGAGAGAAAAGGCAGCAACCTGTGATTATGGGGCTCTAAGGGACGAATTAATCAGAGACAAATTAGTACTTGGCATTGCCAATGAGGCCACCCGGAGACGGCTGTTGAGAGAGCAAGCTCTGACGTTGCCTAAAGCCCTGGAATTATGCAGAGCCGCAGAGCTGACAGAAATCACCATACAGTCCATGGAGCAAGATAAGACACAGACAGACAGCGTCAATGCAGCATCTAGACAATTATCAAACAAGACTCCCCGTCCTAATTGGAAGCAGCAAAAAAAACATGCCACGGCCACAGGAAGTGTCACAGCATGCAGATACTGTGGTGCTTATCATGGGAGAGGGCGAGAGCAATGTCCTGCCTATGGAAAGGTGTGTAAAGCTTGTGGCACACCCAACCACTTTGCTCGTGTCTGCATGAAAACCAAGGGAGCCGAAGCACCCGCTCAGGTTCACTCCATGGACAATCCAATACTTACCCAAGAAACGGACAGTGGAGATGATCTCTTCACGACTGAATGTATTGGGGCCGTTGGTCCTAAAGGAAAAAAGTGGTTCGCTGCTCTCATACTGAATGGCACTAAGCAAAAATGTCAGCTAGACTCAGGAGCCACATGCGACGTCATGAGCCTAAGAGACAAGATGCGAATTGCACCTCAAGAAAAACTCATGCCCAGCAACACCAAACTCAAGCTCTACTCAGGTCAGTTGATGACTTCCATGGGCCTGTTCGTGACAGAGTGTGTTGTGCGAGACAAACACACCCTAGAATTTGAGATAGTTAACACCGGCCAGCAGCCACTGCTTTCGGGGTCCACATGTGAGCGCCTTGGACTTATGCAGTTTACTATCCCAGCAGGACTAAATGCAGTGGACAGTAGCACCAGGGATGGGTTTTTGAGAAGAGAGACTCTCATCGAGAGGTACCAGGATGTCTTCACTGCGCCAGTGGAATCTGTACCAGGGGTGGTGCACTTTCAGTTAAATCCAGCAGTCCAGCCAGTCCAGAGTGCCCCCCGCAACGTCCCAGTCGCCATGAGGACAGCAGTGAAAGCTCAACTGGAAAAATATGAGGCGGAGGGCCACATCACCTCAGTCACGGAGCCAACTGACTGGATCAGTAACATGGTGATCATCCAGAAACCAGACAAGCTTCGAATATGCATTGACCCAAAGCACCTCAACCAGGCTCTACTGCGATCACACTACATCATGCCCACACTGGAGGACATACTTTACAAGCTCCCCAAAGCCAGGGCGTTCACCTTGGTGGACGCAAGAGACGCCTTTCTACAATGCAGACTGGATGAACCAAGCAGCTACATGACCACTTTTTGGACACCCTGGGGGCGCAAGCGCTGGCTGAAACTCCCGTTCGGCGTCTCTGTGGCCCCAGAGGTGTACCAACGGAAACAGCACGAGCTCCTGGTGGGGCTCAACGGGGTGTACCCTATAGCAGATGACATCCTCATTGTGGGCTGCGGGGATTCAGATGAGGAAGCAGGGCGTGATCACGATGCAAAGCTGCTCGCTCTCATGGACCGATGCCGACAAGTGAAACTCCGGCTCAGCATACGGAAGCTCCAGTTTAAAGTGACAGAGGTTCGCTTTCATGGGCATATCCTCTCTGCACAGGGTCTGAAAGCTGACCCAGAGAAAGTGAAGGCGGTGATGGACATGCCCCTCCCGACAGATGTGAAGGCTGTACAGCGGTTTGTTGGGTTCGTTACGTACCTGGCTAAGTTCCTACCACGCCTATCGGAGGTCTGTGAGCCACTGAGGAGGCTCACGGACAAAGATGCAGTGTGGCACTGGCTGCCAAAACACGACTCAGCGGTGAAGGAAGTCAAGCAGCTGGTGACTACAACACCAGTGCTGCGGTACTACGACGTGACTAAGGCGGTGACTATCCAGAGCGATGCTAGCCAGCACGGCCTGGGCTGTGTGCTGTTGCAGGAAGGCCAACCTGTCGCATTCGCCTCGAGGGCTCTCACGCCAACAGAGCAGAACTATGCCCAAATAGAAAAAGAATGCCTAAGCATTGTATTTGCATGCCAACGCTTTCATCAGTATCTTTATGGACGCAAAAGTGTAACTGCAGAGACGGATCACAAGCCCCTCGTCGCGATCTTCAGCAAGCCACTGCTGAATGCCCCGAAGCGCCTACAGAGCATGCTGCTGTCTCTACAGGGCTACAATCTTGCAGTCGTGTACAAGCCTGGACCAGAGATGTTTGTGAGTGACACTCTCAGTAGGGCTACTGTGGCAAACACATGCAAAAGCTCCAAGATCGACACACACACAGTCTGCTGTCTGGAAACTGAACAGAGGGAGGTGGAACAAATCAACCAGACTGACTATATTAATGTCACAGACAAAAGACTTATTCAAATTCGACAGCACACCGAGAGAGACGAGCAACTCCAGGCAGTAAAGACAGTGACACTGAAGGGCTGGCCTGAACGCAAAGAAGACACTGAGCTAGAGGTGAGAGAGAGTACTGGGCTTACAAGGAGCTCAGTCAGTGTTCAGAATGGTGTGCTGCTGTTCAGGGGAGACAGGGTCATTATCCCTAAAGCACTGCGTCATGAGATGCTAGTAAGAGTACATGCAAGCCACATTGGGGGTGAGGCCTGCTACAGGCAAGCACGCGATACGCTGTATTGGCCAGGGATGCGAGCCGATATATTAGACTTTGTAGGCAAATGCACAGTCTGCAACGAGTATGCTATCCACCAGCAGAAAGAGTCAATGATGTCCCACGAACTGCCAACACGCCCGTGGCAGATTGTAAGCACTGACCTCTTCCAACAAAATGGCAAAGACTTTCTCCTGATGGTTGATCATTACTCAGACTTCTGGGAGATTGACTATCTTCCAGATCTCTCGGCCGAGACAACAATCAAACGCTGCAAGGCACAGTTTGCCCGCCATGGGCAGCCTGATCGTCTAATATCAGACAATGGCCCTCAGTTCGCGTCTCACCAGTTTAAACAGTTCTCGGCACAGTGGGAGTTTGAACACATCACCTCTTCTCCACATCACCCCAAGGCCAACGGCAAAGCTGAAGCAGCAGTCAAGATAGCAAAGAACATATGCAAGAAAGCCCACCGTGAGGGCAAGGATGCATGGAAAGCAATCCTGCAGTGGCGCAACACACCAACGGAAGGAATGGACAGCAGCCCAGCGCAGCGCCTGATGGCAAGGCGTCTTAAGACGGCACTTCCAGTGGCGAGCAAGCTGTTAGATCCGTGTGTGGTGTCTGGAGTGCTGGAGAAGCTGCGTCATAGGAAACAGGTCGCCAAAGCAACCTACGACAGCTCAGCCAAGGACCTACCTGAGCTCAGGGTAGGCCAAGAAGTGCGAATGAAGCCACTACCTGGCGACCGGACAGGCATCTGGAGAAGGGGCTCATGTATGCAGAAGCTTGCCCCACGGTCCTATCTGGTCAACATAGAAGGAGCACTCTACCGCCGAAACAGGGTCGATCTCCGGGCAGCAGAACCTACTGCAAGCACGCCGCAGATCTCGCACAGCCACGCGCATAGAACCAAGCCAGAGGCAGCTATTGAGGAACAGGCCAGTCATGCAGCATGTGATACCCCACCTCAGCATGCTGACAGCCCAGCTGTTGGCATTATCTCCACACCAACAAGGCCTACAGTCACCTCACGCTACGGTCGGATGACCAGGCCACCAAACAGACTGGATCTTTGAACAGTCTGTTTATTTTTCTTTAACAAAAAAAAAAAAAAAAAAAAAAAAAAAAAGTATTCTGGTTGTTGTGAAATGTTTATGTTGCTGCTGCTACCAGTATAAAACCAGTTGTATTCTGTTAGTGGCCAAATGTTTATGTTGTTGTTGTTGCTGGCGGTATAAAACCAGTTGTATTTTGTTAGTGGCCAAATGTTTATGTTGTTGTTGCTGGCGGTATAATGTTCAACAATGATAGTTAGTGGTATGAGAAAACAAGTAATTTCTTTGAGTACTCAGTAGGCCTTGGTTGCAGGTCTCAGTTCAACTAACCATTGCTTTAATTAAGGAAAGGGAGATGTTACAGGACGAATGCTACCCTCTGCTGTTATTATTCGGTACTGCATCTGTGGTTGTCCCAAACAGATCACTCTCTGTGTGCAGTGCGCTGCGGCATTAAAACATGAATAGACAAGCACGCCAGCAGCCCCGTGTCGTCGTTCTTGAAACAGACACGCCCATTGCCACCCCTACAAAGTGAGTAAGGGAGTCACCATAATGGTTAGCGGCTTTAGATTGCATTAGCAGTTAGCAGAGGTTCCTATACATGCAATTTGCGGTTAGCAGCTAGTGTTAACGGGTAAGGGGAAGTGTACAATCGGGGCCTATATGTTTTTCAAAGTCTTCACACAAAATACAAAAACCGGTTACCTACCAGTTTCCTCTTGACTTAGAAGTTTCCCTTTAAAAAACTCTGTGGAGCTCACAGTGAACGCCTCGAAAGAGTCATCACTGAAATGATTCTGAGAAAGATGGGAGTTCATTATATTTGCTGTCAGGACTCTCTGGACATATTCTGTCTGAATTTCAAAGTCACCTTAATCCTTCTTAGCTTGTTGAACTCCCTGTGGACTTCCTTCTTGACAGCTGTGTTTCTCTTATGAATTTCAGCACGGATAGCATTTGCTGAGCTTTTACAAAAAAAAAAGGGAAATAAAAAAATACATGGTGTTGGAAAGTTAGAGAACTCTTATTTCCGTGTTCTTCAGTAGCATCGAGGTTACTAGCTTGGATGTTGGAATTGCTTCTGCTGATGTTCTTAATCTTGGCATTGTGTGAACAATTAGCAGATACATGTACCACTTTTTTAAGACCTGGTTAGCATCATATGATTCTTCTTTTTATTTTACTGATACTGTACCCTGATACATAAGTCAAGAGGGTTATAATTTATTTTGTCAAAACAGTTTATTTCATTTGGCCAGAGAAATGTTGTTATCTTTCATATGTGGTGAATTTGGATATCTAAATCAACAATGCAGTTTTAGCATTTTACTTCACTTACTGATCATCCATATCCCCAGTAAGATCAGACTTGGTGCAGATGAAGTGAATGTGTTCACACTGGCCACCATTTCCAAGGAGACTACAGGCGTTTTTCAGAATCTCCCAGGATTCTTGTTCAGAAGCTGCTCGATTGATTTCACTTACAATCCACACAGCAGAACAGCTTCCAACAATCTGTAAAGGCATATCATGCTTTCTAAAAAGTATTGATCAATTTGCAAAGGCATGTTAGAAAAATTACAAAAGAAAAAGAAAATTACCCCTTTCCACATTTGATCTCTGCTCTTGTTCCGGTCCCCATTTCCTGGAAGGTCCACAATTGTGACATGCTGAAGAAGATCACTGTGTGGCACCTTTACAGTCACACACTTGACCAGAGGCCAGTACCACCTCAGTACTGTTGAACCCTCTCCAGATTTTCTGTCATTTCTTGTGTACTTAACAAATCTTGCAGATAGCTCTTTAGCCTGCAGTGGAGAACAAGTGATGATATTAAAAGCTAGGCAAGGCAAGGCAAGTTTATTTGTATAGCAAATTTCATGTACAAGACAATTCAAGGTGCTTTACATACACTAAACAGGAGGAAATAAAAAGAAGATAAAATCATAAGATACAAAAAGTTAATCAGCAGTTGTTTTTGATTTCAATACAAGCATAAAAATAATCAATAATAATTAGATTAAAAATGTATTTTAAAAAATTAATTAATTGAATAAGAAAAATAATGAAGAGTGCAGATAAAATCCTTTCAGTTGTCATATGCATCAGCCTGGATTTGAACATTGACAGACTTGAGGCCTGTCTCACATCTTCTGGAAGACTGTTCCAGATTTGAGGAGCATAAAACTGAAATGCAGCTTCACCTTGTTTAGTACTGACTCTGGGCACCAGCAGGAGACCACTACCTGAGGTTCTCAGAGTCCGGGTTGGTTCATATGGATCTAACATGTCAGAGATGTACTTTGGGGCCATGAAGAGACTTTTAGAAAAGTAGAGCTGTTTTAAAGTCTATTCTCTGAGCGACAAGAAGCCAGTGCAGAGACCTCAGGACTGGACTAATATGGTCGTATTTCCTGGTTCTAGTCAGGACTCGTGCAGCAGCGTTCTGGATGTACTGCAGCTGTCTCACAGCTTGTTTAGAGCCCAGTGAGCAGGCCGTTACAGTAGTCTAACCTAGTTAGACTACTGTTAGGGCGTTCCACCTGTTAAACCAATCAGTGCGTCAGTAGCCATTGCCTTTAAGAGCAGGTTGTGCTACCCGCAAACCGCTATGGAGCATCTTTTCATCCAGATTGGAGCAGCTCGTCTGGGACTCTGCTGTAGAGCTTCCTCCTCTTCCTTCCTTCTCCTCCTCTGCACTGATATATACATAAAAATATTCTTACACAGATATTTCCTATTGGCTACCCGAAAGTCCCTGAAAGACGGTTGTCGATGGTTTAACTGGAGAGCAAGCCGTTTAAGGCATTCTCTGCTATTTTCTCAGAGGTTCAACTGAGGCCAAATCACGTTTTTTTATACAAGAGTTAAATTGAGAGGTAGAGCTGTTTGTGCACGTACACATGTGATCAGGTGGACGCACATTGACGCCATTTGGACGCGCTCTTGTACGCGCTGACATGCGGGTTGCGGGTAGCGAGTGGTCAGACTACCCGCTACCCTCTATCCCGCGATCGCAAGATACCGAGTTTGCGGAAAGGGCAAAAGACACGCCCATTGCCACAACTACAAAGTGAGCAACGGAGTCAACATAACGGGTAGCGGCTTTAGCGAGCGGAAGATTGAATTAGCGGTTAGTGGAGGTTCCTAAATCCGCAATTTGCGGGTAGCGGCTAACGGCTAGCGGCAAGTGTAGGATCGGGCCACAGTATCTAAGTATCTAAATGATATTCAGCTGTATGCTCACTTGTCTTTTATATGTTATCTTATCTTACTGATTCACATGTCAAAGTCTTCTTCCCGGACTGAAGGAATTCAGGAATTTCTCTGAAGTATTTCATGTCCATGAGGGTGTCAAAAGATTTTGTTTTCCATTCATCTCCATACACAGCTGACAGCTTGTCCACAATATCATGATGGTCATCATTCTCCTGTTCATCCTCATCCCCAAGAGACTGATTCATTGACCACAGTTCGTCTTTCCACTCCTAAAAAAACAAAGACAATTATTTAGATTTCGGTTAAATTATGTGAGTTGTGTCACCACATCTGGATTTTCACAATGACATTGTTACACATGAATCAGTTTGAAAAAATATATACATCTTTTTTATTACTTACCTCTTTTGTAATGAACTCAATCTCTGCCTCATACTTTGTGTTGTGCATGTTTGCTTCTACTTTAATCATGACTGAGGTACATGCATTCACACTTCCAGAAGGCAAAAGCTTTTTCTGTCCAATGACAGCATTTATTAAAGAGCTCTTTCCAGCTCCAGTTTTACCAAAGACACCAACCAGCTCCCTCTTCTCTGTCTCCAGATCAACGATTTTAGACCTGAGAAGGATTTATATAGAGTTGAATCAAAGTTGAGAAAAATATTCTGCAAAATAACAAAGAGGTTCGCCTAATTCAATAATACAATGTAAAAATTCGGGCACATTTAACAATATAGTCCAGATATGTATCAAATGTTCAATTTGTGTGGGCTTTACATTATTTCTCAGGTTTAGCTAAACTTTATGTATTGTCTTTGAGTATTGGAAATGTTGAGCCCTTCTCCCTTTCCACGTGGGCTCTCTATTTTCCTTCTTTCTTGTTTTCTCTCATTTATGCAGGGCTCTCACCTGTACATCAACTGCAGTCAACATCACTATTTTAAACTTTAGTCCACTGAACCTCTCTGTGTTAACGTTGTTTAGATCATTGTTTCTTTCTGAATTCACAGACGAACGGTCAAGCCTGGAACTAAACCAGGCGTGGAAGCACATTAGAATGGCTGTGCACTGCCAGGCACTCTGATTGGTGTCCGTGAACAGAAATCAGTGAAGGTGATTCCACCAAAAGCGTTGTGTGCAGATCAGAAACGCTCCAGAAGCATCCATCCATTGTGGTCCGCTGAAGATACTGTATATGTGAAATCGATTTTTGCGTTTAGTCATCGTTAACCTGTGGAAGCCCTCTTTCAGAAGAGATTTAAACCATGTATGAGGAGAGGTTTGTTTTAGAGGCTTACCGTTCAGTTCTCATGTGATCTTAAAACCTTTAGGTAAACTCATGTTTGAAATGGTTGAGACACGGGGTTAATACAGGGTTAAGCTCTAAGATAAACAACTGTTTATAAAAGCTTCTGTAAATCCAACATTACAACAGAAAATGTAATACTTACTTCAAGAAAGTATTGATCTTTGTTTGTTCTTGGTTGTGTAGTCTCACATGGACATGTCCCATTATTTTTTTCACATCAACAGTATCTGTGCTTCTGTAGTCATAAAAGTTAAGAACTTTTTAGGAACAATGAATCATGAAAGTAAGAAGAATTTATTGGACAAGGCTCATACTCTGGCCTGTCACTTTACACAAATAACATGCATGGTGTTGATTTTTTTTTTTTTTTTTTTTTTTTTTTTTTTTTTTTTTTACTAAAGAAATACCTGAGGATGTCCTTGGCACAGTCCCACATGACCGTTTAGATGGTGATCCCGATTTACTGAACTCACCCTGAAGATCCAGCTTTCTCTTTACTGGTTGGATTTATTTAAGAAAAAAAGTTCCAGTCAAGTCACAAGTTTGTTTTTATTTAAAGCTTTTACTTAATGGAGAAAAAAAAAAAAAAGATATATGTAAATTTAAAATAGTGTGTATCTCACCTCCGTCACTGGTGGATGGAACAACCTGAGAATGAACATAAATAAAGACTGTTTAACACTGTCTCACCATTGACCGTAAAATATACATGATACTTTAGCGATTTAAAAATACTTTTTTTCCTTTAGCAGACACACATTAGTTTACATCACATTCAAGATTTGCATTGTCAAATCCTGGGAGGATGAGCTAAGAAAACAAGAGAGTACATTCATCATCAACCTCATTCAGCAATAATGACAAAAGCCATATTTAGTCATCAATATCATCTTTACCTCAGTCAAAACCTCTTTTTCTTTTCTCTGCTGTGAAGACTGCAGATAAAATAAATTATAAAATATAGTCTTAAATCAAGTGATACATATCTGCAATTACTGTAAAAAGTATGCATTACTTACTTGGATAGAAACATCAACTGTGTCTTGATTTGTTTTTTGTTCTCCCTAGAGTGACAAGAAAAATAATTAAAAATGATTTTATACATTTTAGTCAATACTGTGAATATCAATGAGTTTATGTAATGTCTGTGAAAAAATGTTCAGTACAGTCACAGTCTAGGTCATTACCTTTAACAGCTTGAGTCTCTTCTTGAACTTTGCTCTTGGTCCCACTTTACTGATCAGTTTATCAATGTCACCATCTTCCAGACAGTAAAGACTTTCTTTGTCAACACCTTCATCTGTAAACAGCAGATGTTTCAGTAAATCTTAGTCACTCAGAAATATCTTTGAAACTGCTCCATTAATGCATTTCATAAAGGTGTGACAAAGGTTTGGACACGTGAGAGTTCTTCAATTTTATGTGCCAGTCAGCATCATGGAACTGCTATTATAAATTACTTATCAAGTTCACACACAAGAACAGAATGAATTAATTGGCAACAGTCTGAAAACGGTTGCTCATTACAGTGATGATGAAAGCTTATCTTGTCTTCAGTGGAGGTAATGATAACACAATTCATATCAATGTTATACAAAATACTTTCCTTTTGCAATGATGCACTTTAATACTTTACCTCTAAATGTTTCCATCCATTCACTTAAACCCCACTGATGTAGTTTATCATGAACAAAATCATCCATGACCAAGAACAGAAACTGCGGGATCATAAAATCACAATGTTACTATTAAAATCATTTCTGCTCAGCAGTACAGAGATGGGCAGAAACTGTCTGATAGGGTTTATTCTCGTACCACTATCTATTAAGAAAGAACCAGACAAGAGACAGTCAACCTTTTAAATACCTTTGCAAAGGTAGAGCCGTCTGACACCTCTGTGTGCACCAGAACAACTCTGAAGGCCCTTACAAACAGCATGTATTTATTACAGAAAAGATCAAGGTGGGGGTGGATCACAAGTTTCGGGCGAGGGTAGATATGAGGAAACATTACAACAGTGTTTAGAGAAGTAGTGAAAGTTAGACGGACGTCAGCAGTCTGCTGTTCGATAGCAACCGTTTAAGACAAAATTAATAATAGATAAGAGGGAAGTTCAAACTGGTGTTCAGGAGGTTCAAGAGTTCAATCAGTACAGACATGGAATAATGCATCATGAGATCATCTTAAAGTTTCCAACACTGTCAAATAGTCCAGTTATATAGGCGGATTATTCTTTTTGAAAATCTGATCAGAATGTTCAAACACCTTACCTGTTGAGCGAGTAATGATGAAATAGATTAGAGGTTAGGGAGGGTAGGAGTCTGCAGGGAGGCACAGAGCTGCAACTGAAAGACAAAATGGAGGAACAGACAAAAAGCAAAACAAGCAGGAGGATAAAAGTAGGAGGTAAACCGGCCTGAGCCTGGATGGGTACAGGAGTATAGCAAAAGTGAGGGAGGACGAGTGAGAACGTAAGGATTGCTGACAGATAGGTGGGAGTGTTTTGAGCAAACTGAAATAAGTGCATGTTATTACTTTCATTTTCATAGAAAGCTGTGTCTCCGTGGGTGTTTGGTCTAAGTACGGTTACTACATGATTATCAGATCTATGAACAAGTTATTACAAGTTCTGGAGTGAGACTGGTTTGCTGGAGGACATCAACGATCCCAAGGCTTTTTAATAACCCAAATTCCAGTCTGATGTACTTGAACAACTCCCTCCTCAAAGACTCCAACCCAAAACCCGAAGCATCTGCGATCAACAGCTGGGTACCAGCCACAACAGAACAGCCTCAGGGCCATGATGTCCATCCGACAAATCACACCTGTTTTAGAGGCACAACATCAGGAAAACATTTGGCACCAATTTTAATTTTACCAGACTCGGATTTATCAGTCTTTGCATTTACTTTCTGCTTCACAACTGCAACACTGACTTTATTTTGTTCATTACAATCAATGATCTTATAAAGATCACTGATTGCAAGTATTACCGGTGTATCATGGTAATTCTAGTATTTTGTGCTTGTAGTCTTGGTCCTGATTTGGATCAGTTAAAAAAAAAAAGAAAAATTTTTTGGTTTTCATAAGCTTTACACTGAAATTAAATACATACAAGGGCAGAGTTAGACTTTTTTTTTTAATTATTACATGTCTTTTACATAATTAAATTGGTTCATTATCACTTGAACTCAGCATTAATCCCTCACCAATTTCTTTTTTTAAGACGTGAAGATCGGCGGTCAACCTTTGTACCTAAGTAGACAAACGTGAACAGAAATGCAGGCTGTTTACCCAGAAATGAAACCAACATAATCAGGCTGAGCAATGGTGGTTTAACTTCAATTAACTGCATTTGCAGTTTACAGTTGCATGCTGTCACAAATGTTATGACTGTTCATAGCTGCAGTGAACACCTGATGTGGATATCATGAATTAATCATAAATATTTTTATAATATTATTATTATTAATAATAATGATAATGATAATGATAATGATGATGATAATAATAATAATAATAAGAAGAAGAAGAAGAAGAAGAAGAAGAATTTGTTTTTTGTGCTTTTTTGTTTTTCCAAAAGAATGAAATTGAAATGTAAAAAAAAAAACTAAACAAAGACAACCTTGAAAAAAGTGGTGATAAAAAGGAAAATATTACAATACAATTAAACTTCTTAGGCAACCTTATTTATTTGTAGCTGACACCACCTACAATCTTTTCACCTTTTCAATAAAACTGGCATCACATCTGTGAAAAAAACTAAAAAAAAAAAAGAAAAGAAATAAAGCTGAAACCGTGAACAGACACCGAGGGGTCCAGTGAAAACATAAATATGAGTGTCTCACAAGAACAAGTATAAAATCTTCTTTTATAAAAGAGCTGAATTACAATTTCCACATAGAAACTACTGTATTTAATGTTTCTATGCATGTTTACATGAAAACCCACGAGCATCAGAAAAGATGTTTAAAGCCTGTCTTTAGAAGCTTTCTCATTAAATCTACAGTTTGAGCTATTTTTAAATTTAAACATTATTTTTGCTACATCCATAATTCACTGACATTTTTCTCATTCAGTGAACAAACACTAAACTATTTCAACATTACAAAGTTCAAAAACTCATGTATTTTCTAGAAAACCGCTAACAATGTAAATCTTTTTTTTTCCACTGAAGAGAAAAGAAACATTTTTAGGTCCAACAGCCCCGGAGTGGGTAATCGGGAGGGCCGGGACAATTCCCGGTGGGCCGGTCTGATGTTTGGGCCGCGAGGGCCGGTGTTCATATTTTTATTTTTATTTTTTCATTTGGGCCGGTACTCAGTGACGCCACTGCGTTGCTAGTGCTACCGCTGCTGCCGCCTCCACTGGCAGCTCTTTTTTTTTTTTTTTTTTTTTTTTCTGCAGACGCGCCCTGACGTAACACATCCGTGCACTCTGTCAGTGGTGTTTGAAAGATGGAGAGTAGAAAGACCAAGGGTGGCGCAGAGAAGGCGCGAATTAAAAAGAGAAAAGCTCTTGAAACGGACGCAGCCAAATGTGCCAAAATTGGCAGCTTTTTTTCTAAAAATTGCTCGCGGTTCGGAATGAGAAATGAGGATAATGAAACGGGTAAGGCAAGATGTTGGACTTTGTCTGCAAACCACCGTTCAAGTTAATTGATTATCAAGTCAATGAACTGTGTGGTGGCATATAACATAACGTTATATAATTTAAATAATAGTATGATGCGATGCCACATGACTGGGAAACTTTACTTTAGCCCCTCAGAGTCAGGAGGAAGTTCCAGCACCAAGAACCAGCCATGAGCCCACAAGTCCAGAGAGGACAGGTAGGATTGCTCATTGAGTTAATATTAGAATTAATATAATGAAGAGTATGGTGTAGACCTGCTGTGTCCTGAGATGCTACATGATTCAGCACTATATTAATGAAACTGACCCGAAACAATCAGAAGGCTTTGTAAAAAAAAAAAAAAAAGGGAAGATTTGTGCTGAGAATTATGACCATTTTTAAAATGTGATTTAGTGTCAGAAGCAGAGCCAGTAGTGACGAGGGGATTGCTCCTGTCAGTATGGAAGGAACAGGTGAGCTGTTGTAACAGAGTGTGTGAACAAGCAAGCATTAGTTCCAATATAACCACTTTCTGTGCCCATTTATATATATATTTTTATTGTCAGTGGGACAGACTAAAGATGTCCCCTCTGGAGGGTTACACTGTCAGGACAGCCAGTGGAATGCCACAAGGAAGTGAGGAGGATCCTTCCATGGAACAGCAGGATGTTGAACTAGAGAGCAAAATGTGTTCCTCCTGTAAAAACTGTGTCATTTGTGTTCATCTCATCCTCTCTCAGTACAATCTGCTAACTGATGCCTACCATGTGATTGGACTGGCCTACAAGTTGCTACTAACGCTGTCCATACACAGGTAGCCTGTGAGAGAAGTTTCTCAACAATGAAATTCATAAAAAACAGACTCAGGAGCACTTTGACCCAGAAGAAACTTGAGGCATTCATGCTCATGTGCACTGAGAAAGAAATTCTCATGTCTTTGGACAATGATACTGTAATAAACAAAGTCGCAGAGACCAGTGCACTGCTCAGACGTTTAATAATGTTTTAGGGTTGGTCATGTTTCTTTGAAACTACTCTTATGGAGAGAAAAAAAAGATAAAGGCATCAAGAAAGTTATGTTATACTGTGAATAACAAACTTGCAGAGAACAGTGCAATATATATTTTATTCTTTATTCATTAGGAAGTGCATTTTTTTTATTTATTTCTTTTACATTTAATATTTAATATTTGTAGTTATTTCATTTTTAAGGCTTGGATATGGATGTCACAAATAATGTTGGAAATGTGCACTCATGTTTAAATAAATCTACATTGCAAAGCAATCCTTACTTGCACTGAATTTAAAATATTTTAGAACAATACACTGAATTACAAGGCTTTACAGAACAGTGCGCTATTGTAGACTTAACATGTAAGGTTATAATTGCATGATTTTAAAAATAATAGGTCGTGATCTAAAGTGGGCCGGTCTAAGGCATGAAACTCCAGGGCTGAAAATGAGTCCCACTCCGGCCCTGAGGTCCAACCTTGTACTGATATTTTCTTTAAGTGATTGAATTTTCCCTCATGTTCATCAGTGTATTTTCTTTATAAATCTAACTGCTTGTATGTCTTGACTACGTCAGCACAGATGTTTGTATAATCAAGTACAGCGTACATCTAAACAACACTCAAAGACAAACTGACAGCTTGCACTAAAGAAACGACTGAGACCAGATCACCACCTTTATTAAACATTTCAGTGACAATTATAACTTGACATTTGTCTCAAACATGTGAGGAGGTTGGTCTTGAAGTATCCTGGAGTTGGTCATGATTCTGGATTCCTGGTGGATTCAGTGCTGTTGGACCAACAGCATATCAATCATAGCATGAACAGTTCAAAATATTTATTCATTTAAATAAAGAAATTACTCACTTCAGGTTGCTTTCTTATATTAACTGTTTTTCAGTTCATCGCTGAGTTTCTGGACCATCGCAAGCTCTGTAGTAACATCTAAAAACACAGTCAGATATTTGGTGTGTCAATTCCACTGTATATTTACAGGAATTTGGTGTTAAAAAATGAATAATTTCACTTGGATTTGTTTCCTTTCAACTAAGTTTCCTCTTAATTTGTGAACGTATCAGGAAAGTTCATCTGCTGAGCTCAACACCTGTCAATATGTGTGAAAGACAAATCTTTGAAACTCACATAAAATGTCAGGAGGAAAAAAAAAGCCAAAATAGTGCTCATCCACATTAATACATTTAATATAACTGATTTTATGATTTACCTTCAGACCGAGCTGTTACGTTACCTGGGACTGAGCAGTCATCGGTCCTAAATGAGAACTCAATAGATTTCATGTTTTCCTCCAGTGTCCTCAAGATGTCCTTCTAATGAAGCATTAAAATCTTTTATCACTTACTGAAAAGCCAAAATGTAGTTAAAGAACAAATGGTTCACACATGAGAGAACTGTAGAAATATGAGTTCTTTAGCTGGTTACACGGGGTGAAAGAAGAGAACGTTTTTGCATCTTCTTTTTTCTTTAGCAAAGCTACAGTCTCATCATTTCAGTTTTCAGTTTCAGTTTCAGCTTTGATTTCAAAAACTGGGACAAACCATCAAAGACTGCAGCTGGTTCAACATCACATTCTTGGCCCGGTCAAACATGGTGTTCTTGGAATCATGCACATGACCCTCAATCGTGCTTATCATTTTTTGCAGTGAGTCATTTCCTTTACAACGTGCCGCCCCTTCAAAAACAGAACATAATCATGTAAATTGCATGCATAACTGCAAAGAAAGAGTCTTCAATGTCAGGCTGTACTGTCATCATCAACTTCTTACTCTTGTAGCACTCCTGCATGGTTTCTCCAATCGTCTCCGTCAGACTGCTGTAGATTGCTTTCTTGCGGCCATGAATGACTGCGTTCAGGTGTGTCTTCATTTTTTCCTCCTAATAGAGATGAAAACAGAGTGGTAAGTCAGAGCTCTTTGAGAAAAAAAAACACACATGAATATCACATGTGCAAAAACACGTGTTCCAGTGTGACTAAATCAACATCACAAATAAAATATGTGAAACACATGAAACATATAATTTGCCTGTGGAAAAATGGAATACTTTAATGGTGCAAACTTTCATTAGGAACCAAAATGACATGATTTGAAGCAGTTCTGAGCGGGAATGAAAGATATGTTTCCAGCAAAATGGCCATTAAAGTGAACATTTGTCCAAACAAATTGCTATTTTAAAGCAAACCACAGCAAGTTTATTTGTATAGCACATTTTGTGTACAAGACAATTCAAGGTGCTTTACATAAAACATTTAAAGCATTACAGAAAACAGGAGAAAATAAAAAGAAGATAAAAAAAAACATTAAAAACATAAAAAAGAAAGAAAAAACAATAAATGTCTTGCAATCTTTCAATCCTCTTTTCGAGCTGTTATTCTCTCAGAGTCGCTCACACTCTTCGGAGACATTGTTGTCTCTGTGTTCCAGCAATAACAAAAAATACCCTCAAAAATATGTATGTGTATGTGTTGTTGCACATAATTTTCTTTCCAGTGAAGATAAGAAAAAGTAGAGAAAAAGCAATAAAAAAATGCAAGCAGAAGAGAGAGAGCAAAGCAGGACACATCCGCACGGCAGCAAACCTGCCCCTGATAAGAGTCAAAACATCATTCCTCTTGACCTCTGCTTCTGGCGCTTTCCCATGTTGCCATTAACACTTTAGAAATGATCCAATTCTATGAAAGCCAAGGCCATTAACTCTCCTGTATTTGCTGTTCATGGGAATCGGTAGTCGACTTGTACAGACTAATGACAATGTAGCAGTAATTCCTGTTCAAACAGTCCTTTTATACAGTTTTTGTACACATACAAAATTAAAATGAACTTGTTCTGTCTGTTAGGTTCCAGTCCAACAACAATATGCTTATATAGCACCTTTCTAGTCCAGGGGCCAGTCAAAGCGCTATCCACACTATCCTTGAGGGGGAAGAACAATTTGAGTCCTATCAGGGGCAAAAAATATCAATTTATTTTGATGTAGGCAGATTGTTCCCTGGGCAAACATTAATGATCATTTAGCTGCAAATGTACAATTAGTTCTAACTCAAAACTGCTTTTATCCACATCTTTTTGATGCGTAAAAAAAGGTTTACGCTCCTTCCTATCTAACGATAGACCAGGGGATGTTCTTAACATTGGAATTTTCCTTTAATGTACAAAAGATCAAAATTGGATTTGGCACATTTGAAATATTTATGTATCATATTTTTCACAGGGACTCCATGTGTTATACTCTGTAATTACATGTTAGTCACATCTGTTCTGCATGTGCTCCATTACATTACACCATATGTTGACATGTTTCTTTCATGTGATCACATCCATACAGCATTTTTTTTCTATACTGGTAAAAAAAAAAAAAAAAAAAAGTAAAAACTTCAAAAATGAATAAGCAAAATGCTTTGAGATGGTCAATATAAACTGTAAATTAGCTTTGAAAAAGCAAAAATAGATATGCCAAAAACATTTCAGTTAACCAACATATATGACGGCGATTTTACTTTTCTCATCTTTACCTCTTTCTGGAGAGATAGAAGCTGCGGTTCAAGGTCCTTGTACTTGTGAATCAGCCCCTCACTGTCAAGTGAAATCTTATTGATGACACCGTTGAATGGTCCACATTCTTCATCAGTTCTGAAAGATGTTGAAAGGTTGAAATATTTCTAAATGGAAGCATCAACACATTTTGATGAGCTAACACCATTAGATTATGAGCTAATTCCATGTATTCTTCAAAGTTGGGAACTGAAGAGAAGGTATTTTGCTTTTTTTCGGTCTTACGGGAATGTTTTCCTGAACTCCTCATCAATACTGTCAGTCAGGAATGAAGCTAACATCATGTTGAGGTTTAACTGTTTTCCTCTTTTGGGTTTGTAGACGCCACCATTATTGACCACACTCTTCAGTATCCTGTCAAATGCACTATTAGCCTTCATCTGTAACAAAGCATGAAAACAATATTTAACACATGTACCCAGAAGGTAAAATCGGCCACGGGTTTCTAATCTAAATACATACAGGAGGATTTAGGGCAGACATCAGGCATTTTTCACATGACTGAATTGAGGTTTCAACTCCTTCAGAAAGGCATCTTTCAAAAGGACTCTTGGCCTGCTCCAGTGATTTTTGAACCAATTCAAGCTGAAGGGTTATGTTTCTCTCAAGGTCTTTGCACACTTCTGTTTTTTTTACAGCCTAAAACAAAGTAAAAAAAAAAAAAGAAAACAAATTATTTAAAGCCAAAGACCTACCTCATACAGCATAAACGCAGTGCATCCTAATGCAAATGCTTTCCCAGGGTATCATGCAGTGCTTTAGAAAAGTATGGATTTCCAGGTCTTGATGGAGTAGATAAGTCTTCATCTTAGCAGTCACGCTGAGTTGGAAATAGCTTGATTTGACAACTGTACTGATCTGCTTGTTCATCTTAAAAGAGCTATAAGGAATCCACTTTTTGAAAACAAGCTTCTCCAGTTTTGAAACTGCCATTAAAATGTTGTCCCACATAAATATTCTGATGCTGGAATATGTGTGACGGCTGTCTCACCACTTCTGCACAGCTGGACCTTTGAATCAGAGACAGAAGCCCATGAGCTGCAGACACATCATTTACTGTCTCTGTGTGACTGTCATTGAGGTTTCTTAAAAGCTCCTGAAGCTTGGGTATTTCTGGAAAAACACAAAACAAAGACATCAATAAATACAGATTTAAATGTCACACACAAATGTTGTTTAAATTAAGAAAGACAACGTGCTCACACAGAAAAAAATCACAAAAACTTCACCTACCACTGTCCTCCTGAGTTAGGAGTTTCCTTTCAAAAAACTCTCTGGAGCTCACTGTGAACACTTTGAAACAGTCATCTCTGAAATGTTTCTGGGGAAAATAGGAGTTAATTGTAACTGCAGTTGTGGACAACCTCTGGAACTCTGTCAGTAGTTCACAGTCACCTTTACTGCATTCAGCTTGTTGAATTCCTTTCGCACTTCCTCCTTTGTTTCCATGTTTCTCTCAAGTATGCCCTCACGAAGGTATTGTGAGCTGTAAATATATATTTATATATATCTATGTGTAAACATACAAACATAAGTAAGCCCAAAGAGACCAAAATGTTACACTCCATCATTTAATCCTTCGGGAAAAGGTGCAAAGACACATTGATTATCTGGAAAGGAACAACATTTGATATGTGATGTGACTCCCCTGTGCAGCTGCAAGTAAATATGTCCAGAAACTGTTGTTTAGTCCAACACATAAATATAGAGAAACATTTTAAACCGTTCCTTGGATCAGATCATTTTCATTTGCGGGGCTGGATTAGGCTGACGTTACCTTTCACAGACTTATGCGCAGTTTTTGTTTTCTTTTCCTCAAGAATTCATTGGCATAATAGAGAATTTATTGTTGCTTCAAGCCAAGTCTAAAGTCAATCTGTCTTGACACACCAAAACAGCTCCAAGGCATGCCTTGTCTTTTAGTATCATAAACTTTAAACATTAGCTAACATGAAAGAGGCCTTCAGTCCACTTAGAAGTTGGCCTTTGTTCCTTTGTAACCTTGTAATCCTTGTTCTTTAAATAAAAAAGAGAGTCACTCATACTTGTAGTCCTACCGGCTAAATCCACCTAACTTTAACTTCCAAAATATCTACTCATGGCAGAAAAATGGTTAGCTCTGCTGTCCCTCAGCTAGAGGTTTCCTTGTTCAAATCTCACACGGGGGTCTTCTCTGTGTAGCGTATATGTTCTTTTTTAATAGCGTTGGATTCTCCAAATGCTTGTGTGTGCTGTCTCATGTACTCTTGCACTACTGATCTGCCCCTCATCTCTCACCTGATGAGAGCAAGAATAGAGTGTCCTGGTGTGTACAAGAATGAACATTTCACATGAAACAGAACAATGATTTGTACCCAGTATCAGGTAAGTATCAAATCTGCTTACTTATCATCCAAATCCAAATCAGACTTGGTGCAGATGAAGTGAATGCGTTGACACTTGCCACTATTTAGAGTAGCAGCACTTTTCAGGATCTCCCAGGATTCTTGTTCTGATGCTGCTCGAGTGATTTCAGTTACAATCCACACAGTGGAGCAGCTTCCAACAATCTAAGGGCAGAATATAGTCCATGATAATCATTCCTCAGTGTTTCGTTAAAAACATTCAAGTTTCTGGTTAAAACTGCAGTGCACTAATTACCCCTTTCCACATTTGATCTCTGCTCTTGTTCCGGTCCCCGTTTCCTGGAAGGTCCACAAGTGTGACACGCTGGAGGAGATCATTGTGTGGCACCTTTACAGTCACACACTTGACCAGAGGCCAGTACCACCTCTTTACTTCTGCGCCTCCATCCTGCTTTGTTTCATTTCTTGTGTACTGGACAAACTCTGTAGAGAGTCTCTTAGCCTGCAGCAGAAAACCAACATTTAGATGTGGTCTTGGACACAAAGTTGTTTACAAAAAAAAAGAAAAAGTAAAAAGACACAGAATCATTGTGGTGGCAGTGTGATAATATAGAGTGCAAAACGTGTGCATCCTAGTCATGGAACAAGAGTTAGTGAGGATAACTAACTCCTCATAACATAATATAAGCTTGTAAGACAACTGGGATGTTCAAGTGCAATAATGGCCCTGAAAACAGTAACAGCTGAAGACCAGCTGAATGAGGAAAAAGAAAAAGGATGCCTGAATGAATATTTTACTGTGTTGGCATAACAATCCAACCTTCACCAAGAGATGCCCAGTGAGCTCTGAAAGTGAAGGGCGATGAGATGTCGGGACAGTTGAGGTTTATGAGAAATGTGGATTAATAACTGATGAATTGAGACAATGATGTCAAACGGAGACAGCATACAGAAAAAAAGAGCATGAAAGTTTTTAGAGGTGCTATAAATGTGCTATAAATTACAGTAAACTACGACTGCACATGTAAAGAGGTCAAAGATCTGGGTGTAGTCCCAGCCTGTAACCCATGGCTCTTTGTCATCACACTCTCTGTACACATTCCTAGTTTGTATTTTTTTTTTTTGCTTTCAGATAAAGGCCACTGGAACCCATAGGGGAGAAAAAAGAAATCCCCGAGCTTTACTTACCATTAATATAGTAATTTTGGTTATAGTTATCAATTTCTCTACTCGTCTATTTCAAACATATAGTTAAGTATAGACCATTTTGTAACTTATTCATGAATAAATGTGTTCTTCTTTGAAGGTGCCTTTATCAAGAGGTTGCATTTATCTTTATCATTTTTATTATTAGTTGAAATTCTAAATTGATGGTAAATCATTCATTTTTAAGTGAAGCCCCATTGCAGGAATTATTTTTGTCAGACAGCATGTAGGCCACGCTGGTTTAAAACCGGACCTATTTGGGTACAGGATGGTGTTGAAATAGGAAAATGGCAGTCCCGTATGGTTTCAGTATTATGGGACCCAAATGGGAAACCCATGAGAGCCAAATATGTGGGGGGGCCGTGAGGGATACAAGTGGGCTGAATGGGCATGAAGTCCTATACAGTAATCCTGAGCCCCACTTAAAAACCAGGTAGATCCCACAGAGAGTCCATATGGACAAACACAGACCCATACTGAAGCCAACAGTTAAATTCTGGCTGGGTAGCTATGATCAGTAGCATTAAACACAACATTTAATCATTCTTCGTTATTATCTCTATTCATTTGCACATTTTGGGGTGCTTGTATGTGACATATTGTTGTGCTATATTCCCAGCGTAAAAGGTGAACAAATTATGTGTCGTTTAAAAATCAGTAACTATGAAAATCAATTTCAAGGGTCAAAGAATGTCAGCAAAGATCTTACCGATTCACATGTCAAAGTCTTCTTCCTGGACTGGAGGAATTCTGGTATTTCTGTGAAATATTTGTTGTCCATGAGGCCAGCAGGGGATTGTGTTTTCCATTCATCTCCATACAGAGCCGACAGCTTTTCAACAGATTCATGATGATAGTCGTCCTCTTTCTCCTCATCTGTATTATTCCCAAGCAACTCTTTCATTGACAACAACTCAGCTTTCCACTCCTAAGATACGAAAAATAAATGCATCTTAGTTTCTTGTAGTATTTGTGCAGCTACACTGGAACATGTAAAGTAACATCAAGAAATGAAAAGCCTTTAACTTTTTTTTGCTTTTTACCTCTTTTGTGATGAACTCAATCTCTGCCTCATACGTTGTGTTGTGCATGTTTGCCTCTACTTTGATCATGACTGACGTACATGCATTCACACTTCCAGAAGGCAAAAGATTCTTCTGACCAATGACAGCATTTATTAAAGCACTTTTTCCAGCCCCTGTTTTGCCAAAGACGCCAACCAGCTCCCGCTTGTCTGTCTCCAAATTGAGGATTTTAGACCTGAGAAGAAGATATTAAAACTGAGGTGATTTGGTGATAAGCAAACCTATCTATCAAAGCTGAACACAACAGCTTATAGTTATTTTACTTGAAAAAAGTTCAAAAACAGAGCAGTGATACTTATATAGTCGCAGTATTGAGAATTTATAGAAAGTTCAGATTAGCTTGAGATCAGGTTTTGCATAAAGTTATAAATACGATAACTGAGAGGATGGGAATCTCAGGAGCGTCAACCCAAACTTCTCGTCTCATTTATAAGGTATCAGGCTTTAATTTAGTCTTTGGAGTTACAAAAAAAAAAGTAAAATGTTTTCCTTTCTTTTAAATGGTATAATAGGAAAAATGAATTAATATTCAACTGGACTGTTGACATTAAAACCATGTTTCTTAATTCTACTTCATGAAAGCATATGCGCTGATCTAATGTAGCTTTATGTATCTGAGTTTTATTAATTTATCTTAATACAGCGAAGATTGCTGTGATGTTGATTTATGCTTTTTATGAGACTTATAGCAAATCAAGGAATGGTGGTTCAAAAAAATGTTGTTAAATTCCAATAAATAGGTAATTCGTGCATAAATGAGTGTTCAGGAATAAATGGAGATGCTGTATAACAATAATACACTTCCACATCTCTTTGTCACATTAGTGACTTTGGTTATCACTGAGAACTAGATGAAATCAGAGCTTTTTCTTTGTTTTTAGGGCTTTGGCATCTAAAGTGCCAAGAGTAGTAAGATCTGCAGCAGAGCTCATGATTACTAACCAGAGACAGTCTTTAAAAGTTTTTTTTAGACCATCTCTGACCAGTAGGACTGGTTCCACACGCTGAAATAACATTTTGACATGAGTTTCATCAAGACCTAAAGTGCAGGGAAGTCATAGGTTGTTTGTTTTTTTTGTTTTTGTTTGTTTGTTTGTGTGTTTGTTTGTTTTGCAGATTTGGCAGAAATGCTGTGAATAACAAAAGAACTAAAATGTTTGTGGGTGGAAAGGCTTTTGTCAAACCAGCATGATAAAAGGAAATACTTACTGTAGAAAAGCACTGAGCGCCTTGTTTTCATGGCTGAGAAGTCTCGCATGGACATGTTCCATTATTCTTTTCAAATCAGACAGTATCATTGTTTCTGTCGGTGTAAAAGTAAAGAGTTATTTAGGAGGAGTGAACCATGAATAAAGTGGAGAACATCAAGCTAATCCTGCGGCCTGTCAGCAGAGGGGTTTACTGCACACCTACAACATGCATCATGGTGATTAAAATACCTGATATTATCAAGGCAAATGAAAAGAAAATATTTCTGTGATCAAGTAGAAACATATTTTATTCCAAATGAATAAATGCATTGCATTATACGTCCAGAGAGTGAGCTATATTTTGGCATTGTTTATAAAAAAATATACCTAAGAAAAATCTTGATACAGTCCTATGTGGCCGTTTAGATGGTGGCTCTGAATTACTGGGCTCCTCTTGAAGGTCCATCTTTCTCTTTCCTTATTAGATTAAAAGAAAAATGAAAAGAGGAATGAGAGAAGTTTTCTTTCCTGGGGTTAATACTTTTATCAGTTTCTTATCAGCAGAAAAAAAAAACAAACAAACAAACAAAAAAGATATGATTTAAGAGATTGTAGCTGACCTTGATCACTTGTTGATGGCAAAACCTGAGGATGAATATAAATAAAAGACTCTTTAACAATATTTAAATACAATCTTTACATATACCTGACACTAAAGCCATTTAAAAAAAAAAAAGATTTGCCCTTTCAGAAAGACAACGCTTAACTTTGAAGATTTCATCCCAACTGGAATTTGTTTATTAAAATCGTGGGATGGTGAGTAAAGAAACATGAGGGATTTGTAAATGAAATTTAGGCTCTTATTTCATAAATGCAGCTAATCAAAGTCCTGTGAGTCCATTTAAACAAGACCAGGTTATCTGTGAATTGCATTGCAAGACCAGATTATTTTCAGTCCTGTGAGTCAGATTTGACAAAACCAGGTGATTTCAAAATCCTGTGAGTGAAAACAACACCAGGTGTAATGGGGAATAATACAGCTAAAGGACAACGACCACAACAACCTGACTCGGACTTGACGTTATTTATGAAAAACAAGTTTGGTTATGATGTGTGTGAATTTTTGCCTTACTGGAGTGAAAACTTTGGGTTTCCCGAAGGAGGATCACTGAGTAAGAATCAGCTGGAAAAACTGAGAAAGGCTTTGGTTGAAAAGAGAGATGCAATGTTTGAACAGAAAAAAGTCAAGACTGTAGAAGCACATTGTATGTTGAGAATGGAAGAATGTTTGAAGAAATGGGAAGCAGAATGTGATGAAAATGTAAAAAAGAAAGCAGAAACTGCCTCTTGTTCTTTGTGTCCTTCTCTGCAGACTGGATGGGGAGCCGATCTGCTGCTGGACAGTACACCCCGGCCCTATATGCCTCAACCGCAAGCTTTGCCTCAAACTGTTCCCCTCTGCCACTGCCTTTGCCCCCCACCACCACCGCCTCCACTCCCAGCAGAGCAACGACAGCCTGGACGACCTGGATCCTCCGGTCAGGACGACCGTGAAGGCCACCAAGATGGACTGATTGCCTGGGAAAAAACCCGTGAGGAAGGCCCAGACGAAAAAGGAGGTGTAGCCTTGGCTAAGGCGGTTCGTGAGTTTGTGAGAGACTTTACTCCAACGTCATCTGAAATGGCTCGTGTCATGATTCATCTCATGTCCCCTGCTCAGTTTGCTCTCATCCATGACCATTTTTCTGCACATCGTCAGCCCACTTCACCTGACTGGTTAACAGACAACACAGAGGGCTCGGCTAACAGGGCCTACAGAGAGTGGCTTGGCGCTTTCTCCGCTGCCATCACTGAGAACTTCCAGACCACCTGCGATCTTTCAAAGGTCAGTGTGTGTGTGCAGAAGGAGGGAGAGACTTGTGAGGACTATCTTGTCCGCCTCCAGACCATCTTCGACGACTACAGCGGAACTACACGGCCCACCGAATATCCTGGCAACACTATGACCACCTACGAGGCCCTCCTAAAGAACTCTTTCCTTGAAGGTATGCACTCATCTCTGTCTGAGGCCACTAAAAAGTGTTGTGTTGGTTGGAGAGACTCTTCTGTCCGCCTCACTGATGTGCTGAGACATGCATGCCATGTGCAGGAGCAGGAAAACGACAAGAAAGCCAGAAGGAAACAGAAAGACACTGATCACCATCAACTGCGTCTCCTCCAGCATGTGACCTCTGCTCCTGCTCCAACGCCTGCCCCCCTCCCTTCACTGCCTGGCCATGACGTTACTGCCCCTCCTCCTCAACCACACCCCCAAGCTGATGTCTGTTTCTATTGTGGCCTCAGCGGACATTGGGCTCGAACCTGTCCTGTTAAGACTTTCCGGAACCGACGCCATGGGCGTGGTAAAGGCAGAGGCAACTCCTCCCGTCATCATTATTCGGACTGAGAGGCGGGACGGGGTGGAGTTCCGGCTGGCACATCGGCTCGGGTATCTTCCATTGCTGCAGATAAGTACTATCACACACAGACTCTCATATACATGCCAACTGTGGACAGTGTTTTAAAGCTTCCCATTCTACAAGTGAAAAAGTGGAAAAGTGATTGTATTCATTGTTGATTCTGATACCACATATTCTGTAATACGCATGTCAGACCTGCCTGGTGTTAAACTCAGTGGTAGATATCTCTATTCTGTGGGCTCTAGTGGTGACGAAGTGAAAGAAAATTTTACTGTTCCCCTTTCGTGCTCATTCGACACCTCGCCCGCTGTGAAACATTCTTTTCTTTATTCTCATTGTTGCCCTTTCAATTTATTGGGCAGGGACCTCATGCTAACTTTGGGCATTGAGCTATGCTCTACACCTGAAGGCATGGAGGTCACCACTTCTAATGAATGTCCCTTCACCCTAGTTCAGGATGTGCTGAGACCTCAGCCACTCAAATTTATCAGTAGTGGATTAACCTACAGCAATCTGTTCCCCTCATCACCATGGCAACTGAACATGTGTCAATACAGGCTTGCTTCATGAAGCCTGACTGCTTCCATTGCACTGCTCATGTATCCAGCTCACCTGACTTTGACTTTCAAGAAAAGTTCTTTGATTCTGTAAATGACTCTGTCCGATCCTGCAGACTTTACTGGTCTGCAACGCGCAGCGCCCTCTCATCTCTCTGTCTTCTGAGCAGCTCACCTTTTACTGGGTTTCTGATAGTGACCCTCACATTTCTCTGGCCAAGTCCCCCACTGATCAGTGGCGTGACCTGGGCTCCTGGGTCAAGCAGTGTAACTCTACATCTGACTGGTGGCCCACGTCTGACCCTGACGTTCAATTCTCTCCGTCTCTTTCTGTCTTCAGAAAAAATCATGAGTGTGATTTCTCTGCCCTACGTGCTGTGTATACCCTCCAGTCTCCTGCGTTACTGCAGGTGCCCCTTCTTACCAGAAGGGGCACCTTCTGACCTTCTAACCTAACCTTACCTTCTAACCTCCCCCTCCTTCCCTGAGCTTGCTGGAGTGCCTGACTCTGTGTGGGCCACTCACAAGTATGATGTTGGTCTCATACGCAACTGTGAGCCCCTTGTTGTCACCCCTACGTCTCATTTCGGCCCCAGGCGAGCTCAATACCCCCTAAGACAGGAAGCTATCGCAGGCATACGCCCCATTTTTTATGCTTTTCTGAAGGCTGGCGTTATTGTTCCCTGCGATGACTCTCCTGTAAATACACCTATCTTACCTGTCAGGAAATACAGACCCCCTCCAGCTCCAGAGGAATGGCGCTTTGTTCAGGATTTAACCCCTGTCAAAAGCTGTTCACACTCGACCCCCTTCAGTCCCTAACCCTTACACCATTTTGTCCAATGTTCCAGCAGGAACTAAGTGGTTTTCTGTCCTTGACCTGTCTAATGCATTTTTCTCTGTTCCTGTCCACCCAGACTCCCAGTTTTGGTTTGCATTTCAGTTTGATGGTTGTGGTTACACGTTCACCAGGATGCCCCAGGGCTACTGTGAGTCTCCCACTGTCTATAACAGAGCACTGGCGGCCTCACTCTCATCCTTTTCTCCAACACCTGGCTCCGCCCTCCTGCAGTATGTTGATGACCTCATGCTTGGTTCTCCTACACGTGAGCAGTGTGTCACTGACACTGTTGCACTCCTTCACCATCTTGCTGCTGAAGGTCACAAGGTTAGCAGACACAAAATGCAATTTTGTCAACCTGCTGTTACCTTTTTAGGTCACAACATCAGTGCAGATGGGAAAAGCCTGTCCTCCAAACATTTAACAGCCATCCAGCAGGCCCCTCGCCCTGAAACTGTCAAACAGCTCCTGTCTTTCATTGGTCTCTGCTCCTACTGCAGGACCTTTGTGCCTAACTTCTCTGAACTCTCCCAAACCCCTTGGTGAGTTGGCCCGCTCGAAGCCCATGTTTTCTAAGCTTATCTGGACAGATGAAGTTGAACAATCTTTTGTTGATCTGAAACAGTCTCCGCCCACCTTAGGTCTTCCTGACCCATCCAGACCCTTCACACAAACTGTTGATGAACAAGGCTCATGTATGACTTCTGTTCTCTTGCAGGATCATGGTGGTGTCCTCAGACCTGTGGTCCCGTATGAGGTCCACATGATCCTCTGATGACTCTGCAGCTGTTGGGTGTATCAGCAACGGACAAGAAGCAGAGTACAAAGAACTGATCTGTATGTTTGTGAAATGATGTAGTAACAATCATCTCGTATTAAATACCAGCAAAACTAAGGAGATGATTGTCGACTTCAGGAGGAGCAAGAATCAACACAGCAGTGTTTTCATCCTGGGAAAGGAGGTGGAGGTGGTGGAGGAATACAAGTATCTTGGAGTTCAGCTTGACAACAGACTGGAGTGGAAATGCAACACAGAATACATCTACAAGAAAGGTCAGAGCAGACTCTACTTTTTAAGAAAGTTGAGATCTTTTAATGTCTGCACCAAGATGTTGCACATCTTCTATAGGTCTGTTGTTGAAAGTGCAATCAGCTTTGCAGCCATCTGCTGGGGCAGCAGCATCAGAACCAGAGACCTGAAGGGAATCAACAAACTGATCAGGAAAGCTGGATCTGTGCTGGGTGTAACTCTGGAGCCGCTGGAGCTGATTGTACAAAAAAGAATGCTGCACAAGCTGATGAAGATGATGGAGGACTCTTCACACCCTCTGCACGACACAGTGATCAAACAACAGAGTGTGTTCAGTGAGAGGCTTCTTCAGGTCCGTTGCAAGACGGAAAGATACAGAAGATCATTCCTGCCAGCAGCCGTCAGCCTCCACAACAAGACTTAACACCTGTTATTATATTATTATTATTATTTCTGTCTGTTTTTTATAAAAAAAAAAAAAAAAAAAAAAAGAGAGAGAGCCCTTACTACATTGAATTTCCCTTTATGGGATAAATAAAGTTTGGTTTTTTTTTCATCCTGTCGGAACACAGAACCTCTCATTTCTCTCTGCCTTGTTTTCTCAGGTATCACACCTGTCTTTTAGAACTGCCCACTGTCCCAGTGAAAAGCTGCACTGTTCTGAATCCTGCCACTCTTCTCCTAACCCCTGATGAGGGCACCCCTCATGACTGTGTGGCTGAGCTCTCTCTCACCTGCACTCCTCACCCTGACCTCTTGGACAGCCCTCTGACCGATCCAGACCCAATCCTGTATGTTCATGGCTCTGCATCTCGTGATGCCCTCACTGGTCACTTCCGTATTGGTTTCGCCGTCTGCTCAGACCATGGCACGGTAGAGTCCGCGCCTCTGCCGTCCCATTTCTCTGCGCAGGCTGCTGAACTTGTGGCCTTAACTCGTGCATGCATGCTCGCGGAAAAACGCTCAGTTACCATTTACACCGACTCTCGCTACGCATTTGGTGTAGTACACGATTTTGGTTTCATGAAATCTGACAGGAAGCCCATTCTCCATTGTTCTTTAATTGCAGGTCTCCTGGATGCCATCTTGCTGCTTTCCCAAGTTGCTGTATGCAAATGTGCAGCTCACGCTAATGCCTCTGATTCTGTCTCCACAGTGACCTCTTGTGCAGATGCTGCAGCTAAGGCAGCTGCACTGACACCATTTCCTGTTGCAGCTTCCTGTGTCCGGACCGACAGCTCTCCCTCAAGTACGTCTCCTCTCACAGCTCTGCAATCACTGGCTTCAGCTACTGACAAAAGGCCTGGCGTGCTGCAGGTTCCCATTTTTCCCCTCATGGATGGTTTGGGCCAGATGGTAAACCCTGCTTGCCTTCTGCTCTTTTTGCCCACTATGCTAACTTGACACATGGTCTTGACCACGTGTCAAAAGGGGGATTGTTAAGTGCAATAGCTGAGTGTTGTTTTACAAAAGTTTTTGCAGCTTATGCACAAAAATTTTGCCAATCTTGCATGATTTGTGCCACCCATAACCCAGGTAGGCAAATCCAAAATGCACAACAGGCCTCTCATCCCCCACCAATCAGACCGTTTGAACATACTATTATGGACTTTGTTGGATTTTCTCCCTCTGAATGTAAGCCATCTCTCAAATCTCTCTTCACCTTGACATAGATGTCAGAAAACACTGTGCCTATCACCCAGCCAGTGGTGGAGCTGTGGAACGAGAGAATGGTACTTTAAAGAACAAACTTGTTAAGTGTTGTAAGGAAACAGATTTGCCCTGAACAAAACCCTCCCTCTTGTGCTAATGCACATGAGAATGAGGAAAAGAGGCAGGGCCAACCTGAGTCCTTTGAAATTTTGTTTGCAGCCCCTCCCAACGTTGGACTGGCGCCCCCCAAGGCTTCTCCACCAGAGACAGCCCTGTGTGAAAGCAGTATTCTCACCTAATGTACTAACCTTACTAAAACCCCGTCAGACATCCGTTCTCAGGTATTTGCAGCTCTTCCCCACCCAGCTGAGGGTCACCTGCACTCACTGCGCCCAAGTGACTATGTGCTGATGAAACGCTTCAAAAGGCAGAGGTGGGACCATCAGCGCTGGCCCCTACCAGATCCTCCTGGTCACTCAAACTGCAGTCAAGGTTGCCAAATGTGCCACGTGGGTCCACGCACTTCATTGTTGTGGGGTCCCTGCCCCAGCTGACCCCCCTGCTGACCAGCAGTCTGATCCTGTTCCCTAAGGTCTTCGCTCTCAAGCAAGATCAGTGTGGAATGAAATAAGTGTCCCACTGCTACAGTAGCGTGCCAAGCTCCTCCCCATCTTCACCATGGATCGTCCGCGGCCCTGGCATCCTTTCAGGATACACGGCTGGTCTCTCCGAGGCTCCGTGTGCGTCCTTGTTCTCCTGAGCGCTGTCATTGTGCTCCCCATCATCCTGATGTCATCACGTGTCACCACTCCTGCCACTGCCCCTCCTGACAACCTCTCCAACTCATCTGGCCCCACTGCGCCCCCTCAACTGCCCCTCCTTCGTCCCTTTCCAGACGTAGAAGGAACACCCCTCTGCCCAAACCCCACAGCAGCCCTAGATGACAAAAACCTGTTTGGTGTGCAGGTAATGTGTCCCTCATCCCACCTCAGTGGAAGAACACGCAGGACACCGACTCATGCTGGGGTTTCTGGATCTGGGTCTGATTCCCGCTTCAAGGTTACTTTGTGTGAATAAAGAAACCTAACTTCTAGGTCAAAAGATGCTCTGTTTGGTATTTCTTTAGCCATTAATGATGAACTGCCTTAACCCTAAAGTGTGCCAGTTTTAAAGTGTTCCTGGCTGCTATTACCTTTGCCCATTTCATCATTTTTCCTGTCATGTTGTTTTTATAGTGTGGTTGTTTATTCAGGTAATTTTGTAGTTTTGGATGATTATTTTTTCCCTTTTGGTGTTTTATTTGTGCTGATTTCTCCATTAGTGTTGATCCTAGTGTATCAAAAGGGAGGAATTGTAAATGAAATTTAGGCTCTTATTTCATAAATGCAGCTAATCTCATAACTTTGGTATTTAGGCCCATATATCCTAAAATGCAGCTAACCCCATGTAACCTGCTGAACTCATATAACCTTTTATACTCGCCTGCACATCAGTTATGTTCGTGTGCTACTGTGAACCGAATATCATCCTGTTCTCACAGACACCTGCAAGGTCAAATAACTAAGATATGAGGCTAACGAAACATGAAGTAGGGCTCTCTTTGTTCACTATCAGTAATACAACATGACCATATATGGGCTTCTGGTGCTGTTGCTTAAAACTCTCTGTCTCTCTGCCTTTGGGCAGAGAGAAATCTTTTCTCTCTCCATGCGCATGATATATTGTTGACTTGACTTAATAAAAACATTGTGAACGCAGTTGTTATATTTTTATTCTACTGGATTCTTCTTCAGATAATATTTTCCACGACAGATTCAATTAATCATCTTTGTCACTGAATAATGATGACCCAGAGGGAAACGTTTTCCACCAAAGTGAACTGGCTGAAGAGTTTTCAGTGTCTTAAAATATAAATGAGTGAAGAGTAAAGAATTTATATTATAAAATGTCTATGAACAGTAATGTCATCTTTACCTCAGTAAAACCAGCTGCCTCTCTGTGACGCTGTGGACATTAAAAAACTATACATTAGGTCATGGAGGTTAAAACAACAAGACAAAAATTAGCTAAAAGAATGTAGAATGAAATAATAATGAAATAATAAAAATCAATAATGATGTATTATTAATGTTAATGGTAACTTACTTGGCTGAAAAAATCAATCGCATGTTTATTTGTGTTTGTTTTCTACCTAATGACAAGAAAGTAGCTTCCATCCCAAAAATAGCAAAGAATTTAATCAATTCTAGTCAATGCTGTGAAAAATGTTATCATTTTCTATCTGAACACAGCATCATAACAACCATTTTAAAAAGAAAACTAACCTGTAACAGTTGACCTTTATTACCTTTAACAACTTGAGTCTCTCCTTAAATCTTGCTGATGGTCCCATGATAGGAAAGATTTGATCGATGTCATCATCCTCAAGACAGTAAAGGCTTTCTTTGTCAATGCCTTCATCTGTAATTAACAGATGCTTCAGTACGACTTAGTTATGCAAAATCATTTTTTAAAACGGCTGCAGTTTTTGCTCAGACACAATTCTGTTATAATCTGTTTCACAAGGGTGGAGCGGAGTTGTACATCCAGACAAACATTTTATAATTTTTGTGCAGTTTAACATCACAGAGCTGGTCACAATAAATGATTATTTCCCTTGTATTTGAAATGATCTTTCAAAAAAACAAACTATGAAGTAAAAACTGTTTCTCAGGAGAACAATGTTGTAGTTTTATCTTGTGTCACATTCAGAATTGGACATTCATGTCAATATTGTAAAAACATCTGCCAATGGCAATAATGCAATGTAACATTTTACCTCTAAATTTTTGTATCCACTCACTTAAACCCCATCGAATAAGTGTATCACATACAAAACTGTCCATGACCTGAAAGATGAATCATACTGTTACGATTACAATCATCACCAAACACATGTATGGCACAATGACACAGCTATATCCATCTGATTAAATGTTAAATGCTGCTCACCTCAAACGATATCAAGGACACAGACAGTGGAAAGAGAAGCGAGAAATCAGCCAAGAGCTGGAGCAAGACAATAACGATGGAGGAGCATGCAGAAAGAAAAAAGTTTCAATGTGAGATGGAGGTCAAAAAGAGTGACATTAACCTGCCTGCACCTGGAGAGATACGGAGTGAAAGACACAGACTGTGACGGTGTGAGACAAGCGAGAAAGAGAAAGGCTGGTGGGTGTGGCCACAAGGAGGAAACTGAAAGTGTTTTATTGCTTTAATTTTTATGTAAAAACATGTTCCTGTAGGTTCTCATTTTACACAATACATATGGTTAAGAGGTATTCTTATATTCCTTTATAAGTAGAAAACCTAGATCAAGTTCTAAAATAATGCATAAAAGTAAAACACCACACCCTTCTGCATTAATGGAGACTTTAAACCCTACATGTGTAATTCAATCTTATCATTAACGGTACTGTGTACTAAAAGAATAACATTACTCTTGATACCTTTAAGGCTTCACACAAGCATTGTGGAAGATGGTAGATCATATTTGTGCTCTAATAGCTCTCTGCTGGTTTTTAGTGTCAGCTGTCTCTCCATCAGAAATCTGGAGGAGAAAACAACAGAAGCCAAACTTACAAAATAAAGGTATTTGCTGCCCCCATGTGGTGCCTCATGTAGATGCATTACACTTGCATTTCTATATAAATGCATGCATTTAGGATCAGCAATGACTGAAAAATATTTCGGTTTTTATGCTTTAAAATTTTTTTTTGAATGACAATTTTCACTTGAAAACCACCAGTTTGCTCTGTTAAGGTGTAGATCTTTGCATTTTTCATTTGAGTAAGTCTCAAAACGACAGAAAGGTCCAGAAACGATTAAGTCTCATCATCCCTCCAGTTAGTCATGTCTATAAGAAGAGTTATTTTTATGTCACCATTACTAGTGTTAACTTTGTTCATCCATAAATCAGTACAGTTTCAGTGTTGCCATCCCAAGGAGCCAACTTTAACTCTTTAAAAGTTCAAACTCACCACATAAACCCTTTAAATGAAAAGAAAAAAGAACCTGAACAAATTACCTTCTGCTATTTTACAAATAACTGAAGTTGCCCTCATGTTTACTAGCATTTGTAATCATTAATTATTATATATTATCAATAGAAAGCTAGTAAAGAATTGAATGTGTTACATTTTACAATAAATTTAAAATGGACTTTATTGGACAAAGAAATGCACAACAAGTTTGATGACAAGACAATGTTTGAGATCATCACAACAACCCTTGAAAATACTGTGAAGACAAATCATTATTTAAGACTTATCTTGTAAATGTCAGGAGCTTGAGTCTGGATTCAGTTTGTATTGCGATCGTGGATTCAGTGCAGCTGTTAAAGAGAACAACATCTGTATGGACATTAACATTAACTCAATGTTCAAATTATTATTATAATTAGCAGATGTGCAACTTCACCGTGGAACTTGTTTGCATATTAAAACTGCAAAAAAAAAAAAAAATGTTTTCAACAAATTCACAAAATTTTGTGGGAGATTTTTCATTTTATGTAAAATATTTTTTCATATTCAGTGTAAAAGATCTTCGAAGGCTTTCAAAACTGTTGTGACCAAAGTGTTTCAGTCGAAAACTTTCTTGTACCTGTAGTTGTAGACAGCCTCATTCTGTAAGTAGTTCAAACTCACCTTAACTTTGTTTTGCTTGTTGAATTCCTTTTCCACGTTTCTCTTGGCATCATTGTTCCTCTCAATAACAAGACATGTATATTCTGTGCTGTAAAAAAAAAAAAAATCATACAGTGGATCTATATCATTTTACACAAGCCCTACAAGTAGAAAGGTCCAAAGACACTAATGGACTCATTTATTTGTATTCCTGTCTTTGGTTTGTTAAGATCTCCACAAAAATAATCAGTTTATTAGTGTCTAACACAGGTATTGTTCATTCTCCATGTACTTTTAGAGATCATTGTTAGAGCCCAACAATAAAAAAAAAAAAAAGCATTTTCTAATAATAAAAAGGATGGATGAGAACCTTTTGTTTATTTTGATTTCACTTCCTAAAAACAAGCCTATTCAACATACATGACAGATTATATTCATTTTTGGCCTTGAAACAATAATGTGAAAAGAGTGATGGATGCCTGAAAACTGCCTCTAGAGTCAAGCCAGGCATATTTCTTCTCTTTAGTACATTAAGGAGTTAAAACAATCTTAGACAATAGTTTAAAGACTGAAACATTACTCCACCAACAAATTATAAAGTATAGAAAATATCAGGTAATAAATTTTGTTAGTTCCATATTCTACTGAATTGTTTACATCAAAGATCGTTTTTTTTTTGTTTGTTTGTTTGTTTGTTTGTTTAATAGATGGAAAAGAAGTAATTACATTTAATTTCAGTTTATGGACTTTGGTTTCATTTATTCTTTTTGAAATTGGTACCAGTGCAGGAATGTTGGTTTTTACCTTTTCTACGTGAATTAGTTAAGTCTACGTCGTTGTTGGCCCGTGGCTACATTCGTACAGTTACTTATGTGGTAACATGTTTTATAAGCTGTTTAAATGAATTTTTTCTCTTATCATCAAAAGACTATAAAGATTTATTTTACCAGTAATTGTCAAGATAATCAAGGTGACAGTAAGGCTTCGGTTTAATGATGCACTGACTCTCTTTACACCCTGAAGCCATACCTCATGTCAAGTATCCCGTTTTGGCCGGGAAAGTCCCGTATTTTACTCTTCTCTCTCTGCTCGTCCTCCCGTATTAGTATTTTTCCCATAAATTTCTCGTATTTTAACCTGCGTTATTGATAATTATTGATATTATAATAATAATACCGCATCGGAGTGGAAAAAAAAAAAAAAAACAATTCCCAATCTGAGATCTGTCACTTGTCTCGCGATAACTGCCACAGCAGTAGCCCACTACAGGTACTGTAGGTGGTAGATGTCGCGAGGTTAGTGTGTGACATCCGATGAGTGGACAACGCTCGAAGGAAAAAAAAAAGGATTGCGCTCTTCTCTCATGTAAAATAAACTACTCTGGACCAGTCCACAAATTCACTCCTTCCAAAACAGTCATAAAGAATGCAAAGTCTGCAACAAATGAGTGCAACAAGTCATTAAAAGAGTAAAGAAAAGGCACGTGAAATGAGATGAAAAACGTGTAAAAGAAGAGCAATATGAAATGAAAACAATGTGTGCAATGAAAATCAAAGGTAAATGTAAATACAAGCCGTTAAATGAACAAAAAATGTGCAAATCCCTTCAAATAAATACTTTTCATATATACACCTTTTTTGTTTTCATTTAGGCTATAAGGAATGTTCACATTATGTCCTCACAGCAATGGTCAGACACACCTGGATTTACCAGTTTGTCCAATAATGGCACACTGGACACAAAAGAGCTGGCTGAAGTTCAGGAAGTAGTGTAGCTGGGATTTTAGCTTTTTTGTACAACAAAAATATAAGAGATACTGGAGCTTGGTTGGGATGGTGGGAATGCTCATGGGCGGCGACCAGAAAATGTCCCTTATTTTCAAATCCATAATTTGACAGGTATGCTTGAAGCAGAACTGTAGCAGTGTGATTCACACATGGTGTTGCTGTCTCAGATACCTTTAAAGAACTTCAGTTTTCAGAGATACACACATTAAAAGCTAAAACACAATTTTACGTAATGTTTATGCTTCAAACTGACATAAACAGAAAATAACTCTGTTGGGCTTTAAACCAATTTTTTTAAAATTATGCTAGATTTGACAAGTCCAGCCAGATGAGATTTGGAAATGACTTGCAAATGAACTGCGTCAATTTGCGAAATGTCAATTACTAACCCCTCATTAACAGCCATTAACATCCATTAACAGTCACTAACACCCATTAACACCCATTGTTATGTGATAATTTTATTGCTATTGAAAAGGCATAATAAAAATAACAATTTAACACAGTCACTTATATAATACCTCAGCTGTAAGATAATTGCTTAAAAGTATTGTATGAGCAACAATCTTCTAATTCTAAATAATACTATAAGTGAGCAACATTTACGTCAAAGCAGCGTATTTCCACAGTTAAAGTAGACAAACGGCCACACAACACACACTAAATGTCTTCATTTCAGAAATTTTAATTCTGAAAAATAATCTAAGTTTCCTGATTGAAATTTCATACTTTAGTTTCTTCAAAGCAAACCTTTCAAGTCACATAGAGTTACAATGTCTTACTTTGTTTTATTCCATTTTAATTCCTTACAGCGTTATGAAATTCTGTTCTTTGATTGTGTTACTGATAGAAAGCTGTTTACAGCTCTGAAAGTTGCATTATATGCAGTTCATGTTCTCGATGAGGTCGCCAACCAGAGCTTGTTAATGTCAGCTGAACCTTCAGTAAGGCAGGAGAGACCTGCTGAAGACCAAAATAATGAACATGTTGTCATTATAATCATGTTGAATTCTGAAATTTGTCTCAGCATTGTCTGTTAAAATCTCAAATCATCGCTCATATCTGATATCTTCTGTCATAAGTGCAATTTTCCGGATAACATGTTTGTTTCCCACTTTGCATATTATATGCATGACATTTTATTTACACACCACCTTATACACCTTGACCGTTGTAAGTAGGTTTGTATGTGCTCATCTCTTCCTTCTTCTTAAACTGCTGTTCTACACTGGAATGAAAAAACTCCATGCCCATGAACCTTGTCTGCAAATGACATTTGTCTTTTTGACTATTGTCTTTTCTTCTACACAAAGACCATACTGCCTTCCAGATTTCATGAAAGGTTTGTAGACGCCATCCAGATTGGGCAGAGACATAAATGTTTAACATCATTTTATATCAAAATGCATACTGCAAGAAATAACAATGATTGTCTTATTTGTGCAAATTTATAGATTTCAAAACTTTTCCAGGAAAATATTTATTTAGAATTACAACTTAAAAAACACAATTTTTGGTTGAAGTACTATAACATAACATCACTAATAGCTTTATTATATGTAACCAGTAAATATTTGACATAACTCACCACAGTGTTTAAATATACAATATACAATGTTTATATATTCACACACAGCAAATATTAATATATTAAATAAATTATATATTATGGTAGTGTTTTTTTTCTTTTCTTTTCAGCATCAAAGTTCATCAGAAACTTGCAAGAGAAGATGAAGGAAGCTAAAGCTCCCAGTGCAGCGTATTTGCTGCCTCCTTGTGGTGCCTTTTGTAAATACATCCCAGTTACACTCCCGCACTCCTTTCAGACTGTCAGTAAGTTTCCTTCACAATACGTCTTGTCCATTTTTATGAAGATAATTATTTAACATAATCATTTTACAGATAACACTTCAGTGGTATTTCAGCTTGTCTCAGGGTGATGTTATATGAGGATAAATGATTCACAGGCCTTAACGCTCACTCACGTTTTTCCTTCCACGTCCCTGGCTCTGAGCACCATGTGACAGTAGTAATCACTGTCTGGGTGTGTACTGCATTAAGACCATCAGATTTTGTACATTTTTTTATGAATCATGTAGATCAGAGAACTTTAGGTGGTTTTATGCAAAGAAAGTGTCTGAAGAAGACTTCATTTCAGAACGAAGAATGAAGTACAACCAATATTTTCATCTCCTAAAATGGAGATTGTGTGGTTTGCTTTGCATGTCCACTATTTGTGCTTCCAGAGATGACTCAGCATTTAAAAATATGCGTGTGAATTCTGCCAGCAAATTCAAAATAAGCTTATGTTTTAGTTTTAGGCACTTGACTTCCAAAGAGGATTACAACTTTTTTTCTTCTCTTTTTTTTTTTTTTTTTTTTTAGGAAATGGGATTACAGTAATTTACATGGACATAACTGTGCTCAGTGGTTATATATATATTTATATATCAGTCCTCTGGACATTCAAGTGTCAGAACAATTTACATCATCCTTTCAGTTTGACCACACCTCAGTGATAGGCTTCAGTGGAAATACACTGATGATCATTAAACTAGAGGCTCATCTGTATTTACCTGCACTGAATGTAGCTAACTGTACCTCCAGACTGGAAACTCAGAGTGACTCTGCACATGAGCACTCCTGTTCACCTGCCTCAAGTGCTGAACAGACCTTTCCATGACCCTGCTTACTGGTGACAGCTGTACCCAGTCACCATGGAACAGCACACCACCCTAGAACCAGTCAAACAATGGTGCCTTCAAGACCAGGTCCCTAGAGGCAGACAGACAGCCAGACCAGATACTGGACAGGACCTGACTCAGCCCGAGCCACCCATGTGTGTCATGCTCCTTCTGGCACAACAGCCCTTCTATTTACCACCTGTTTACCTCACTTTACCTCATTTCCCTTCATTTCCCCTGCTTATATTTGCAGACGTGCTGTACAGTAGAGGGGTTTTCCTGTTGTCAGATTAATTCTCAAACATAGGAAAATCTGGAAAAACAGATTAGCGGTCATTTTAACCTGTGGATGTGAGAAAATAGACTCAAATAGACATTAAAAACGAAGATCTCCCTGAAGTAGAATGAAAAAAAGCCATAAAGGTGAGAAGTACAAATAAACATAAACGCTGATTCACCTGTGGACTAAAAGCAAGCATCTGGTTGGCCTGCAGAGCAAATCTGTTTGCTGTTTCTTATTACAATGTTCTAGTGTATGTATGTGTTTTTGTTGAACAGCCTCTTTTGCCCAGAAAGGGTCATTTTCAGGGCACACTTTTGAAAAGAAATGCTGCATGCAGTAAGAACTCAAACCTCCTTTTAATGTTGATTTTCATGGATTTCAAATGCTTTATTTGTCTTGAGACGTTCTCCTTAAGTAATGATGCTGTTTATTATATCTAAGACATCAAAGTCAGACAATAAACTCCACTACTTGCAGCCAGAAAAGACATCATGCTTGAAACATCACCACCTGGAATCAACTAACAAATAGGTAATACCCTCTTATTGGAAAAGTACTGCAGTGAGTAATTTGGTTTCAGATAGCAAACAAATTAAGTAACCCTAATTGTTACCTTCTCATTCCCGAAACAACCATATCTGGAGTTACATCTTCTGATTGGGGGAAATTGTGGGAAAGATGTTATTCTGTTTCACGTGGATCAAATTATTGGTCTACATCAAGCAGACACTACTAAAACTGGGATCACGCATTTAAAATCTATACAAGCGAACCATCTTTCTAGAGGCAGAAAAGTGGTTGGAGATCACATCTGGTGAAATCTAACTGAAGAATATTTGCATTAGAACCTGTTGTAATGTTTAATAGTGACTGGAAGAGCATTTCCACACGCACAATGTCAACAGAGCTCGTAATATTGTGACTAAAAAAATGTAGGAAAACTCCTTATCAATGAGACAAATGGAGAGAAAAAAAGAGGTTATCATTTTGCAAGAGAGCAATAAGTTTTCTCTCTGGAGCATTAGAAAAGGTTCATGTCATCTGTGTCCCAGGTTGACTATGTTCCATAATTAAAGATGCAATAGAGTAAGAAGAGTGGCTAATGAAGACATGTAGCCATCAAGTTCTTACCCTGTGAGAACCTTACACCACAGGTGCTTTAGTTAGTCAGGTCTAGGTTCATCAGGGTTATATACTCTAAAAATGAAGATGGGTATCTGAATATACCTGTTCAACTTTGAGACAGAGGCGACGCTACCATAAATGCCATCCCTCAGACATCAGACAACTTTACACCTTTATACCAGCAGACAAACCTCCAGAGAAATAACAGCAAAGGACACAAGCCTTTTGCAGGCTACTCATGACTGGAAAGTAGAAGTGGATCCAAACAAAAAGCTTGTGTTCCCTCCAGATATCGTGGCCACACACACTCCAGCCAAATATGGATCTGTGGTCCACAACAGCCAAGATAACAGATGTTGTGGAACTGATCTTATCATGGGAAGATGGTGCTAAAGAGGCACATGAGAGGACAAAGACCAAATATTTTGACCTGGAAATGCAAGCAGCCCAGATTGGCTGGAAGTTAAGGGTACTGTCGAAGTAGGATGCAGGGGATTTGTTTGCTAAATTTGTGTCTTGGAATGGGACTGAAACATTTCTCTCAACTACAAATCATCAACTCTAACCATGCCAAAAGCAAAGAAAAAATCAGCAATTGGCTCTGGATTAAAAGAAAGGATAACAACTGGGCTGCACAATGAAACGGGATGGGTATGGACCTGATGGGGACACGGAGTATCACTTGTTGAACCCTCTAGAGTTAATTTAGGAAGGGTGGTCACTACTTAAAGAACCTGATACATAACCCCAGTCTGCTGCCAGGATCATGGGTACCGGCTTAACACAGTGACTGAAACTTAAAGTTCTATTAGTTCTACTCTGTGATGTGCTAGAGAAAATGTTATGCATCAATGCGACTCTCCTATAATCAATAGAGTTATAAATAAATGTTTTGACTGATCATAAGCTTAGAAAAATAATGCAATGGTGAAAGGGTGCCATGATGGATGCAAAACTAAAAAGTCATACAGTATTTCAGTACAACAAAACACCAAGAAAGTAGAAATCCCCAAGTAATATGAAAGACAATTTGACAAAGTCTACATGAGGAAACTGTGAAAGTTCTCATAAAAATACAGTTACAGCTACAGTTATGTCTCAAGAGGAAACAACACAGAAAACAGAACTGGTCTCATGTAAGTGTGTAAATCTTTTATCTGTGATATAAGATGTGGGGTGTTAGGTACTTCTGATTACACCTTACATCTAAGCAGTTCAGATTCAGTGATAGAGGGAGAAAACAGAGGCCTCAGACTTCAAATGAAAGTAAAAAGCACAGACAGACAGTGGATGGTGATAACCCTGCTGCCAAAATCAGCACAAATAAAAATCAAAACCTTATTTATTGCCCTCCCCAACAGTGAAATCTAATTTTCGCCCTTGCTAAGAGAATTTGAAAAATACTTAAACATTGGCAAGACTGCCAAGCTGACAACACTGGCGGTGCCAGTCGTGGTCTCATCTTTTTCTACTGCGACATCATCAGTTGAGAATTTGTTTTTCACTGCGTGAGAAAGTATGTATGGCATGAGGGTGTGTGAAAAGTTTGAATTGCGTGACTCTCACAGTCAATGGTTGAGACTGGGAGGTTTGAAAACTGAAATATCCTCTACTTTACCTCTAAAACAGCAGCACTTATTAAATGGCTTTCTGCAATACCCAAGATAAAGAATCGCAGCTGTCTACAAGGCTACATTTTACAAATGAAGAATTCATCTTTTTTTCTTTCTTTTTTTTTTTTTTTAATTGCTAAACATACAAAAAACTAATCTAATTCCCATAGTCTTGTGGCTTATGTGTTTGCCTAGCAAATGTTCAGACTGTAATTTTAAACATTAAATCAACTTAATTACACGTTATCATTCAGCCGTCTCAGCTTCCAGGTCGCAGCACTGCTTCCTCACAGAGGAATAAATGCTATAAATACTTTACTTTGTTTTAATACCATCCTTTATGATGAGGCAGACAGGAACAAAGTGAGAGCTAAAAGAGTAAAAAGTAAAGTAAAAAGAAAAAAGTGTTTCCATTTTATTTATTTTTTCTTTACATTCCTCTTCTTTGTTGATACACTCAAACATCTTTGCTGTCACTAGTGTGTGTGTGTGTGTGTGTGTCCTTATAGTGGGTAAACGCAGCCTTTTTTTGGTCAGGAAAGGCTGTCCCGGTCTCTGCTCAATGTAAAGCAGCTGGATGGGCTTTGCATGTTTCAACCAAACAGAGCCAAGTGGACTATCACCATCTCAGAGGACCTGGGATACCTTCAAGAGAAACACAGAGGATGCCAGCCCGACAGCGAGGCATTTACAGAATGATGCTTCTACAAACTAAAAAGATCAGTGATTTAGGTTGGCCAGATGTTGATTATGATGGAACGTCTCTTCCTGTTAAAGCAACAGGGCCTGTCACCTGGCAACCAAACACAAACCTGTCACATGCTTGGGAAGTATTTGGGTGGGGGGGGGGACTGTCTTTCTTTCCCTCTGCTGAAGCCCATATAAGGCAGGGATGTTGCTTGATGGATTGGTGCAGATCCCCTGACTGAGCAGGGTGCTTTGGTGCCACTCTCCCAGGTCTCTGCAAGTTCTCCAGTCAACTTCATTCACACATAACAGCATGAAGGAAACCCCCTCTTTTCCTGAGAAACGACACCACATCCTGCCTGTCGGTTCAAACCTAGTAACACTGCTATATTTTACTACCAATAACCAGGCCAAAAGCATCAGGGGGCCCATCTCTCCTGACTGTGCAGCTAAAATCAGTTTCATCTCATGGATGGTATGTGTTTTCTGCTCATAAAAGAGCACTTTCATAGCAAAGTTCCTTTTACTCACATTTAAACTTAATTTTGATTGCAAGTCATTCGCTTTGCAGATTTTTATTTATTTTTTTGTTGGACAAGTAGAACATTTTTTCCACCTTACTTGCAGCTACACTACAGCATTTGTAAATATGTCAAATGTTGTTCACGATATATATGTTAGAGCAAAGTGCTGTTGAGTTTGATATATTGTCTACAATTTATGCAGCACTTCATGCATAAAAGGAAGATTACTGGTCCCTTTTACATTTTATATGGAATCAACACCTCCCCACGCTCATAAATCTGAGCGGGTATGAGGTGAGGCCTGTTCTGTCGACAGCCTGTGTTTCACTGAATGGAAAAGTCTGGACGCAGCACACAGGGAATGCACACATCCACACATGCACATTAATGAATGTTGATGGAGCTGTGGCTGTCCCACAACTCTGTGGGACTCGAGGAGCATTAACAATGCCTTCTTTGCTCACCAAAGCTTCTTCTTCCATCCCCACCTTCCTTCCTTCCAACATCAGTCCTTCTTTCCTTTCCTGACCAATATCCGACAAGTGGTCGCCTAAACTTCAAAACGAGTATACACAGCTTCCCCTCTTTTCCATACACTACTGTACGTCATATTTGAAAGGTTGTCACATTGAATATGGCAAGAGGCGTTGAGTAACTACGCCTGATTCTGACTTTAGGAGCAGAACTAGAACTTGTGTTAAATCAAATACTTGGACCAGCATGAAAGGCGATATCGGGCAGACTGATTTAAAAACTAAAAACTCAGGGAAAAGAAAAATTAGAAAAATTTAAATTACTAGGAGACTATCTAGAAGGGAGAAAGCTTGGAATGCTCACCAGCCTGGTGCAAAATGATCCAGCATAGGGAGAGAGATTAGAAGAATAGGAGATGCCAAAGACACAAAAGAGAACAGGAAGCATGGGACCCTGAAATGAGACGAGACTCATGTACTATGAATTTGGTGGAGATGCTTACTAAATAATGCCAACATTTTTTAAGGATCATGGAAACTATTTTCAGGCAATTTGTCTCTGCTGGACTCCTGATAAATATCTGTTACAATCATCTAATATAGAAACTTAAAAGATTAAAACATTTGCAGTAAGATTAGCCCAAAGAAATCTGGTGTTGTCATCACTGAAATAATTGTGGCAACCTCAAGAATAATCCTTCTATTATACTTGAAAAACACTTTCACTGCTCAGCAGTGAAGTTCCCAGGGTTCTCTGGCAAATTAATGGAGTATTATGCACTTTTGATCCCTATTCACATGTTCAAGAACCACAATAGAGTTGTTTTACTTTGACTGTGACTCTGAAACTCAGTGGATTTGTTAGATTGTGCAGTTTATATCTTTTATTTTCTGTGTGCCTCCCACTTCGCCTGCTTACCACTGACTCTGCTGTTTTTGGTTGCTCTGTCTGGAGACCCCTGGTATGTCTGCTCTTTCAAAACTTTTATTCATTGCTTAATCAGTCTTCCTCCTGTAATGACAGCAAGATGAAATGAAAGCGGGTTTATATGGTAGCTTTAGACAATTTTAAACATTTGAAAGTCAGGAAAAAAAATCATATTTGCCCTTTAAAGAATTTTTTTTTTGGTTGTTTACTTATGTTATATAGATATATATATATATATATATATATATATATATATATATATATATATATATATATATATATATATATATATATATATATATATCTATATATATGTAGCGTATAGGACATAGGCCCAACGTTAAAAATTAAGAGAAATAATCAGTTTCATTCTGACTACTGGCAAAATGTTGAATATCAGTCTGCTAATATATGTTGAGCAGTCTTGTCTATTGAGCCGTCTTTCAGTGACATCATTTTCCTCATGCAGCTGTACACCAAACATGTTGACAATCTGCAGAGTAACTAAGAAGCCGTTTGCATCACGTGTCTTTGTGCAGCTTCAATCCAATTTGTGGCCGAGCCTTCTCACCGTAAAGAGCTCAAGCAGCGGCTTCATTTGCCGCCAGGCGTGGTGAGACTTCCATACCCTCCATCACTAAGAATGTGGCCTCAATACCGCCACACTACCCAATTATAATCATTTTAAGATATGTTTTTAATCTTCTCTCACACCCACTTCTTCCTGGGTTTTAATCAGCTGTCAAGTTTGTACTATGAGCCCACGTTGCTTCATAAAAACAACATTCCTCCTGTGTTAATGGATTGGATTAGCGCTGGATTATTTCAATAACACGGGTTCAGACATCCTGTGTTTGGCAGGGCATCTGTGCCCATCCCGCATTACATTACATGATTGTGATTTATCTTGTGTATATATTCTGTCATAACTTTAAACTTGACTTCCAGCAGTACTTAAAGCCAGTTGAGGTTCTTAAAAGAGGAACTGACTCTGCTTTTATAGAGGTGGAGTTCATAACATTGGCTCCTTCTGTTCCTGTCTTTTGGAGACTCAACACTAATCCTGGCATCAGTGATCTATTTCAACACTGTACCTGTGCCTGATCAGGGCAGACCACCCCTACCTAACTCACTATTTCAAGAGGAGACAGGGAGAGCTTCTCCTTGGCTTTGAGTTTTCATTCAACAAATGTGTCTGGAAGGAATTTGAACTAGTTGCTCGGCCCAAGAGAGTGTAAAAGGAAGCACCGAGGGAGAAACAGGTGCAGTTGGGTCGACTTCCATCCTCCCTGTTATGGCAAAAGATTAGATTGTGAGTGTGCTGCACTTTAATTTTATCCGGTTAATAGTATGGAGCAGCTTTAACGCTGGTTAAACAGAAAGTTGTGCGAATGTCAGCTAATATCACCTCAGACATGCACTCATTATGAAAGGAACAAGTGTCACAGGGCTTTAAACCAAACTGTTTACATGTTAATCCAGTAGTAAACTTACATCTACTACTTTTAAGCAGTGGCCAAAAGAAGAGTGCTGATGAAAAAAGGCATCAGCCCTGTTTTTCTTTCTCTCTTTTTTTCACAATAAAACTGTCAAAGCTGTCTATTTCTTGCACTTTTCAATTCGTGGGTTTCACTCAAAAGCAAACAACGCTTCACTTCCTTGTGCCTTCGGTCTGGAGCGTGATCTCAACCATGCTGACAATAGCACTGGATCAAAACTAAGTCCATCTATTCTATTTAAAAGTTATTGAAATATTTCAGCGTGACCAACGCCGTCATTTTTAGTGTAGCTAAAAGTGACTGTCTCTGTTGTTGCTGATGAATACGATCACTGATCAGTTAATTAACTTGACATTTTAAGTGTAATGATAGGATGAAGTAAGTTTGCCCTGAGAGTATTATCCAAACAATGCAGCTCTCTCCTCACAATGAAAAGCTTCCTTGCGTTTATCAAGTTGCTTGCCTTCACAATGAGCTCTCATGAGTGATGGTTTTATTAATCTTCTCCTTTGGCACTAGGATGGAGGGAAAGAATTTAGAGAGAGTGAAAAAGGAGAGAGAGGATAGTGATTTTCCTCATGGGCAGCCTGAATGAGACATTATTACAAACTTTTAAAAGAGGCAAATCCAGCAAAGTGAAAACATACTTTTTAGGGTGACATGTTTTAATATTAACAGTGTTACCAAGGGAAGGATTTAAGGAGCCTATTCATGGCCTGACTTTTACTTGTTATTCCCTCCCTCCTTGCCATTAACACAGAAAACAAATCCAAAATTATACAGAGTGGGAAAACATAAACGCGATCTTAAGGAACTTTATTGCTGAATGGAGCATACAAAAGACAAAGAGTTGGCTTCAGCCTACTGAGAGAAATCCTTGTTTTGTTGGCAAGACTGTGTTTGTATTCATTTGGGTATATTTCAAACTTTCCGATGTGTCTGCTACATGTTTTAGGAAAAACAAAATCTCGCTGTGAACTATTGAATGTGGGAGGTACAAATGTCAGGAAGACTCAACGTGAAAGCCGTTTCTCTGTTTCACACAAAATATTGACAGACAAATGGAAAGATTTGCAGAGATGCATGCAGTGCATTGTGACTCATATGACCTACAGATGGCGCAAGAAAATCAGTCATAAGATACCGTCCCCACTTGCACTCTTGTGACTCTGTGTTTCAACGTGTTGACACAGGACTAAATGTATGGATCCTGAGTTTATGCGTGTCTCTTTGTGAGGAAGTGAGTTGCTCCCATTATTGCGTCTCAGAGGGAAGTTTATTCACAGGCAGAAAACATAACTCTCATTCTCCTGCTGTGTAATAGCTTCTCATTCACTGTAATGCATATAGGTTTATCGAGCCACATTTGGTGGCAGATTTTTTTTTTTAAATGACCATACTTCTGAGTGTGTTAGTAGAAAAACCACACCAAAGTTAGAGCTGAAAGTGAATAAAGCTACAAGTCAGTTGAAAAGCTTTAGAAATATCACCTTGTTCTCTATGTAAATGCAATTAATGATCCAGACAATAATCAGGAATAAAGTATACTTAAAATTATTATCGTGAAATGAAAATGCCCATTTCCTTCCCGTTTTAACTTTCTGTTCCTGTATATAACTATTTACTGTGTTTTTACAGTAGATTATATTCCTCACATCTCTAAAGCAGGCTGTGTAATGATTTATGTAAGCATATAAAAGCTATATTTGACTGCAGGAGCTACTCTCCTACTATTTTACTACAGAGCAGCAGTGTCTGCCTGGTTACGCTGGGATCCTCCTCCCGGCTCTTCCACAAACACAAGACAACCACGAGGCACCGCAACCAATATTCTGCTCCCCTTGCTCCCCTTTGCCGCAGGGAGTCTGCTGAGACGTGAGATGCGTAGGGAGCTGACTGGAAAACTAAACAAGATAGTGCCAGAGGAAGCAATGGCACAGTTAAATCATGGAGTCACTGAGGTAAGGTGTTCGTGCACCCACGCAGAAATCCTCCCTGTCCCAGATCCCACCCTCAACATCCTGAAAACACACCAGAACGCCCACAAGGACAGTATCAATATTTGTTGTACCAGTGCAGGACGTCCACCTTGTTATTGTGTGGGTTAGCGGCGTTTCTGTACCTGCTTCACTGCCTGCATAGGTGGGAATGTGCTATTTTTAAATCTTGATTGATATTGACTAATGCTAGGAATGAGGAGACAGGTGAGCATGCCACACAGAAATACTGACCTATACCGTGTCTTATGTTCTTCTTGGCAGGAAGAAATGCTAATATTTTTCTTCTTTCACCTCATTTTTACGACCTTGCATGTTTCCATGGGCACTGAGGAATTAAATATTCAAAAGGAAATAAAAGAATATATTTAAGCTTCTCAATTGGGTTATCACATCTCCAAAACTGGATTTCAGACGTCTTTCTCTTTTTCATTTTTCTTCTTTTCTTTCACTCTTATTCTGTACCTGAGCGGTGCTTTAACATTTTCTGTAGCCCTTCTTATTTGTTCTAACAGGCCCAGCTTTTTCAGCTATCTTTTTCTTTAAGGGAGCTGAATGTCTGGCAGGAAACATGAGACGAACGGATAACCTCCAATAAAGGTCACCAGCCGGAGTCGAAATGGGGACATCACAATTTCAAGCGTCTTTGACTGCTGGCCAGTCACGATGTCCTGAAAAAAAAAAAAAAAAAAACTCCTGATGTCCCAAAGGCCTCCCACCCTAGGCTAGACAAATGAGCTCTCATCAGCTGTGTGATTGTGGGTGGGATGCACCTGAGTCATAAAGCTTTACTCTGTAACTACCAGCCCTTCAACTGATGGCCCATTAGATTGGCTTGCTGACCCAACTTCACCGCCCAAAGGATCAAAAATAACAGGGCTGAAAGGAGCAATTGTAGAAGAAAGAGAAAGAGGGAGGGAAGGGACGGAGCAGGATCGGCATCAAAGTACATCATATATTCAGGATACCCTACTTAACTCCTCGATACCCTGGGGCATTTCACCTCTCACACGATGTCAGCAAAAAATGAAATAAAATGAAATAAAAAAGGGAAATTTTCCATGTATTTAAGGTTCAAAATGATTTTTCAAGTCACCAACCACAACCCCCTTAACCCTAACCCAAATAAGCCACGAATTTGCTGCTGCTCTTGTAAATCAAACATAATCATATGCCTGTTTTAGAAATAACTTCTGAATCAAAAGCTTGAGAAAATCTGCCCTGCTCCCCTGTAGAGGGGGTTAAATGCCCGAGCAAGATGAGCTCACTGGCTTCAGTCCAAAATCCCAAGTCTATTGAAGTTTATTCAAGCCATAATTCAACCATGCCAACAATTTCTTTGAGAAAAAAAAAGAAAGAAAAGACAGAAAGGAAGAGCTTGAGAGAGGAGAACTTGTACACGGGAGCACATTTGCAGCAAAAGAAGCGTCAAAATGCCTCAATGTTGGATGAGTCCCAAGAGGGAAATGCACACAGATATCATGTTTCGTCTTGTAGATTGTAACATAAGTGCCTAAAGGTGTCTTAAGCTGCTTCCCCTCCTCACTCCATGAAAGCTGTCAAGGTTCAAAGAGGTGAGCTTTGCGAAGAACGAAAAAACACAACCATAGCCTAAATCTAAATGACTAAAAATAAATAATAATTTGCATAAAAGAGCACACACTCGGCCAGCATTTTGTCCGTGTCGTAAGAATCTTTTCATAGTTTGGGTGAAGCCACTGACGCAATAAGCAGAAATGCCTGCTGATGTCCTCTTCTGTGTGTCATCTTTCATGTCAGACTGTTACTGACGTCTTGCGTGGGTCACGTCAGTGTGGTGCCAAGTGTCCTGGCGTGTCCATTACTGGAAAGTCACTCGAGAACATGTATGTACAAGAAATTTACACGTGCAAGCAAAAGGATCACAAACAAATGCTGATGGTTTGAATGTGACAGTAGACCGCAGAGTCTGTCCCGCCTCTTGATCAGTTATCCAAACTGTCTTTAGACATACAAGAGAGGCGTTGCTTTAGGTTGGAAAAGAAGTGAGTGTTCTTTTGTGTGTTTGAAGTCTAAGATTGAGACAAAAAAAAAACATTCTGAACAAGAGCTCATGAGCAGGTTTTTTTTTTTTTCATTTCTTGTTCCATCGTACTTCATACTGGGGGGAAAAAAAAGAAAACTAAAGAGAGTACAGACAAGTCATTTTAACTGATTTCATGTTTATGCATGTTTAAACACATATTAACGTATAAGGTTGCAGAGGAGTGGAGATAAAGCCTTCACGCATAAGGTACTTTATCTTCCCCCTGCTGTCTATATCTTTCACCCCATCCCTCCTCCTCCTTGATCCACTGCTCTTTGATTTCTGTCTTTCTTCTATTTGCTGAAAGAGCTGACTGTGCTGCTCTCTGTGAGTGCTCCAAGTGAGCTTGTCTGTTGTGCATTGTTCCCCTCTTCCTCAATATGATGAGAAAAGCTTGAAATAACAATGTCTGGGGGTGGAGTGAGACCCTCTGCACTCTGTTTCATCTCTTCTGTTCTTGTCTCTCCACATGACTGTGATGCTCTCAGCAGATCTCCTGCAGGTGTGGGCCTTCTGAACCTCTTTGAGACAAATTGCACATTCATCCCTGCTAACACACTCACATTAAGCCTGCAGCATGGGCATATACTACATAAGAAATGATATTGGGAGCCATCTGCCAAATGTATTATGCGCATGTAGTGTTTTCCATTCTCGTTGTAAAAATTGTAAAAAAAGAAAAATTGTACCCCGTTAGATGACCATCCTTAACAGGGAAAACACATGCAGAAGTTCAAATGCACTCACAGTATTAACTACTCTGGCATAAGGCGAGCACAAATGTATCCACACCACGCAGCTATGAGACATGATTATCAGGATCTGACCTGCTGACCGTTAGGAGGTCATGTGTGAGGTGGAGGCTGCAGCCGCTGGCCCCACCAACACCAGAATGTCTGATGTTTCAGGAATCTATGCAGCGCCGCTCTGCCTGACCACCCAGCACAAAACAGAACACTTCTGTTGAGCCATCTGTAGAGACAGAAAAAAAAAATCTATTTAGGGATTTAGAGTAAGGCTGGCTTCCTAGAGGGTGCTGTGTCTTCTAAGTTTTATGAGTAATTGATAATATCATAAAATGTTTTTTTTTTTTTCCTCTTCTTGCAAGTTTTGCAGATCTGACTGCCAGTCATTGTTTTATTGCAGATGTCCTTTTTTTTTTACTTGGCTCTGCCTTTGGCAAAGCAGTTCCACTCTCTTCTGAGTGCTATTCAGGCTGAGACTGGCATCGGGTTCTTTAACTGAGAAACACGGAGAAGCCTGATTTCTGCAGTGCTAAATATGCAGATATTAGCAGGTATATCTAACGTAATATATATTGTCACACTGTCTCTCACCCTTGAATAAATGTCTTTATCATTTATGGTCAGCTGGCTGGGTGATGGGAAATCTTGCCAAAAACATTGACACCAATTTGATAATAATACTTTGGCTCCTTGTTATATTCACTCGTCTAGCAACCACATGTGACATCTGATATGCAGCTCAGATGAACGACAACATCCATCCATCATCTATACCTGCTTAATCCTATGCAGGGTCATGGGGCTCTGCTGGAGCCTAACCCAGTTCGAAAGGCAGGGGTCCACCCTGGACAGGTCACCAGTCCATCGCAGGGCCACATGTAGACGAACAACCACTCCTACGGGTTATTTAGAACCACCAATTAACCTGACATGCATGTCTTTGGACTGTGGGAGGAAGTTGGAGTACCCAGAGAAAACCCACGCAAGCACGGGGAGAACATGCAAACTCTACACAGAAAACCTTCCCACACGAACCAGGAACCTTCTTGCTGTGAGGCAACAGTGCTAACCACCAAGCCACTGTGCTGCCCCGAATGACAACATGACAGATTAAATCAATAAAGCCTAAGGTACTCTCAAAGCCATCTACTGACACCATATCATATTGCCAAACTTGGACATTCTTGTAATGTGTGGTAGCAACATGTTGGATCAATCGCATCTGTTTATGACAGTCTGCTCCGTGCTTCACACCCAGTTTCCTCTGTTCCTGATGTCCCAGTGAGTGGCTCTGCTTCAACAAAATCAGGAAAGAATTGGACCTTTGTTTGAGATTTGTTTGATGTTGAATGTTCATATTATCGTGACTTACGTATTTTATTAAATTATTTCAAATCTCACAAACGTTCTGCAGTGGCTAAACATAGCTCTTTTCCTCCAGCATCACTGTCTCTCTTAAAGGCATGACTCCCTCATTCCTCTACCTTCTTATCAACAATAAAACAAAGAACCTGCACACTGCACAGACAGACTATATGTGTATTACTTTTGTGATATTTTATGCTGACCACAATCCCTTTTGATGGATATCTACTATGGCTTTGGAGAGTTGTAGTTTTTCCAGTGGGTGAGTCATGGGGCTTCTGACTGATGCCCATACCAATTTACTGCTACTGTAACTGCTCGTGTTCCCCACCCTCAAGTCTGCGTGTGTGTGTTTGTGTGCATGTGTACGCAAGTCAGTGAATAAGTGTCCTGTGAATTGACTGGTTGTGGTTGTAGTTTCCAAATTCTGATTCGTGACTTTCCGCTCCCCTCTTGAACAGCAGACGAGTAGCGTAAAAGGGGAGCGGGGCTGCTACAGTTCTTTTACAATGCACTATACAAACTCACACATGCACAGAAATTACTCATTCGGGTTTTCCTGGTGACTCTTCTCTCTCGTCCTAAAACATGTCAACCACTCAAATCTAACAGAATATATAAAAAACTAACACATAAAAACTTTAAAATTAGGTGGATAATACATCACTTGGACAGCAACACATGACATATTACACATTGTTGTTGTTTATTTAGCAAAGATTAAGCATTAATGCAAAGTGCACCCCCAACTTAAGTTGCTGATAGAAGCATCTTCAGCAACAGAAACTTAAAGTAAATGTTTTCTGTATAACACTGTCAGTCCAGTCCCTCGCATCATTCTGGAGGAATGTTGCCCCTCTCTTCTTTACAACTTTGCTTCAGTTCATTGAGGTTTGCAAGCATTTCTTCATGCACAGCTCTTTTAAGGTCCCACCACATCATTTAAATCAGGTTGAGGTCTGAACTTTGACTGGGTTATTGCAACACTTTGGTCCTTTTCTTTTTCAGACATTCTGCTTGTAGACTTGGTGGTACCCTGGGGATCACCGTCCCACAGCATGGTCCAGTTCCAGCCTAAACTGGACTGATGGACAGTTGAAGCAGCTCAAATGTGTATCGCTTCATGGCACAATGTCATATGCATGAAAAACAAAAAACTAGCTCACAGAACTACAGTGGATATCATAGCAGAGGCAATTAAGAGGCTCAGATATGTAAAGATGAAAGAAAAAAATGTAGTGACAAAACAAGAGTAATCTCGTAAAGCGTCATAAAAGCAACTTAACTGTTGGGCCCGCTGAGCTGTATATGACAAAAGTTCTTTTTTGCTGCTTCAGATATCAGGTAGGAAAAATAATGTAATAAATCAACTTATGAACTTACAAAGACTTTTATTTAAAGATTCTCACCCGCAATACCTTACCTGGAAAGGTTTATTTGAGTTTCTACATGCATTCTGAGCTCAACAAGTAGAATACCTTGTCAAGACTTCTAATAATACAGATTACACATTTCCAAAAAAAAAAAAATCATAATAAATAAATAAATATTCAGTTTGTTTGTTTTAGCAGAAGTAAAAAAAAGTTCTATATATTCCAGTTAAATGCAGTACAATCATATACATCCATTTATTATAATTCATTTAGTTTCAGTTTGATCCAAATCATATTCAATATTTGTCATACAATGACAAGTCTTGACAAATTGCTATAGCTAAAGAATTTAACATCAAATCTTCTCTTTGATTCATCAGTCCTGAGCATGCATGATCTACTGTACTTCTCTTTCTCAAAACTCGAGGAACCACAAGTAAACCTCCAGTATCAGAGTCAAGTGCTCTATTTGGAAAAATATAGAAAAATAAGATCTTTAAGATAAGACGGCTTTGCCTTTAAGGGTTTTATAGCTGAGGAGAAGCATTTTAAATTCCATCCAGGATTTCACAGGCAATGAACAGAGGCTAAAATTATAAAAAATATAATTTCTTTTCATAATCCTCATCACAGTTCTTATTACAAGATTTGGATCAGTCAAAGGAGTTCAGTTATTATGGGACATCTTAAAAATAAGGAGTAGTCCAATTTTGAAATATTTATTTTTCATAGAAAAGGAGCATCTTTCTGAGACAGAATGTTCCTAATTTTCAATCCCGAAATGTACCTTATGTGTGAATTGAAGGACAAATCCAGATCAACAATATCTCTGAAGTTCATTACAGAATAACTGGATGTGAAATTGATGGCAATCAGGGTACCTCCATCCCTAGACAATCTATTCCTGAATCTATTTGAGAAAAGACAGCACATCAGTCTTGTCAGAGTTTAGTAGCAAATAATTCAACTTCATCCTGGTCTTTATGTCTCTGTAGTCCAGCTAACTGAATAGCTTCATCTGGCTTCAAAAATAGGTAGAGTTGAGTAGTGTCTGCATGTCCATGCATATTTGATGGAATCCTGCTTAATAATATTAACAAATAGAAGCATACATAAGTGAAAAATATCAGCTCAAACACAGGACCCTGTGGAACACCATAACTAACACTGACAGCAAGACTCCTCATTTACATGATCAAAACTATGAATGAGGAATAGGAGAAAGAGGAGCATGTTTTTCCCATGAGCAAACCAACAAACAGATAAATAAATAGTTGCATAAATAAATAAATTGAAAATAGAATTGTCCATTGGGATGAATAAAGTATCTCTATCTATCTATATCTATCTCTCTAGAGGCAACTGGACAGTTTTTGATAAATGGCTAAATTTGGTTAAAGAAGAGAAGAGTTTTCACTTTTGATGCATTATATATGGTCATAGTGGGCACTTGCATACACTAAAGTGAGGAAGAAATCCATTTAATTGCAAGTTAAAAAAAAAAAATTTGTTTTGAAATCTTAACTAGGTATAACACATTAAATGGTCCATGTATCTTTGAGTTTAAAAAAAAATCAGTGCCTAAAACTAATCATTTCATATCTTAATTACCTTTTTTAACTTTTTCTTCTTTAATCTAATACAGACTGCTTGAGGAAGGACTGAGTAGCTTCATCTACTCAAGTGAAAAGGAAGACATACCTCATGTCCCGAAGGATGACATGGCTTCAAAACATCAACTATATTTAAGACTGCATGACTAATCGCTGACTACTGCAGCGCAATCAGAAACGTTTGCGCAAGCTTGCGGCCTTCCAGGACGATGTCCCACCTGGGATTCATTCAAAGATCATGGAAATGCAACTTATCTGAGGCACAGCACATTCTTATATTTCTGTCTCACATTTTCCATGAAATAGAAGGAAGAAAATGAGTGCAATCCTTTCACTTTAATGCTTGTGTGAATGACCCGACCACCTAGTCGGGGCTCCCAGTTAATTCTCTCCAGACGAGAAATGCCAAATTTCATTTAGCTGTTACTGCTGAGCCAGACGTGAAGCCTTTTATCAAGGATCATCCCTGGGTGGAAGAACTTAATTCTATTCACTCTTTTTTAGTAATTCCCATCCTCATCTGAAGGCAAAGGAGCCTAACTCACCACTGTGATTCCTGTTTTCATCGCAAGCTATGTTGGGCTGAGGTTACCCAATTTAGCTGCCCACAGTATGCCTGAGTTAAATCATCTGTGTTTGTCATACAAATAATAAATATTCATTAATGGTTCTTCCATGGTTCCTCAGATTCTTCCTCATTATTTTGTGTCAGCTCTGTAATCTCTACAGGGATTTTATCCTTCTGGACTTCCAGAAATAATCCTAAACCAATATTGACATGTGCTAAAGAAGTTCACCTGTGGTAAAAGAGTTGGGCCAGAGGACTGGGAAGAGGGTCGTGGAGCCCAGGCCAAACCACAGGGCTACTCAGAGAGGAGAGGGTGGCCAGCGGAACAACGGTGCATCAAAGACAGCTTGAACCGCCAACCTCATCTCTGCTCCTCTTCGCCTCTCATGCTCAATTCTATTTTGAGAAAGACTAACATGAGAGCAAACAGTACAGGCTCCATTATTGTTGTCATCATTTCCAAACAGCAATATTCCATGTAAAACTAATTTCGGGCTCTTGCTATATGGTGTGCATACATACATATGCATAGGCAATTGTGTGCGTGTAATTTGTTAAGAACCATGCACCTTTTCATCCATCTCCATATGTTTGCCCATACAGGTTTAGCTCACGGAGAACCATTCTTTGTTAACATTACTGCAGCCAGTGGGTCCAGAGCCCCCTAGCTGTTCTGCCCAGTGCTTTGGCTCAGACAGGGGTTGACTTGGCTGGGTATGACCACTCTGGGCACTGGTCCCATCCTCGCATAGAGGTGATGAAGGAGGACTCTGTCCCCAGCAACCCCTCCTTCAACCACAGCCACAGAGGTGAGGAGGCACCCAGGGGACATGCTGGCTGGCTTCTGAGAAGACATTCACACAACTGACAAGAGTGTGCTTGGCTGTTCTCAAGGTAAAGGTGCCAGGATGTCTTATCCGCCGCTGCCCACGGCTGCTCTCCTCAGCTGTTAAGTGTTCCACCACCAGGTCAGCATTATCTATCTTCACCTCTTTATGAAAATGACTGCGTGTAGGTCCATGCAAATCTGTGAGCAGTCTCGTGAAATCGGTTTGGAGTATGAAAAAAAAAGTGTCGCTGCATAGTTTGGATTAACATTTTACTCAGACCAATTTTTTGCACTCAAAATTGCAATAATGAAAGTGGGTTTTAGGACTTGCTTCTTCCCGTGCCATTTACTTCTACACTGTTAACTTACTTCAGTCTTCCTCTGAAAAGGGTCATACATTTGTTTTCATAACACAGCACTGTGCTACCCTGCCCAGGTGCTTGTGAATATGAAGCTGTGACAATGGGCCATCAACTGAATGGTGCATCAAAGCTGCCACTGATGATCTGATGATGGTTGAGGGTCCCTGCATAAGGGTGGGCCCCCTGCTTCAGAGAGCTGTTTGTTAGTGAAAAGTGCCATCATACAGGTTCACATTGCCTTTGAATTGAGTCTTTAGTTAAGTGCTATAGTGGCCCCAATGTCAGCTGCTTCTCACTGATCACTAGCTGGCTGGGACAAAGGATTGGGTTTAAGCAGGTGCATTGTCCTGATCTTGATGACAAACAGGAGCTGACTGGGAATTTTGGTGGAAATGTTTTTGAAGAACGGATGAATTGTAGATAAAAGCAAAATGAAATGAAAAGTACCCCCACCAACCCCCTCTTTTTTTTTTTTCCCAGCCAGTCAGAACTCACGTGAGTACTGCAGCTTGCCACCTGTTTCGTGGGAAAGCAATGTCCAAGACAAGCGTTTTAAATCCAAGGGGGGATAAAGGGAGAGGAGAAATAAAGAAGAATGGAAAAGCATTCAGTTTGAGCCTGCCGAGTGCATACCGAGGCTCAGTTCACAGATTCCAAAGACAAGCTGATGGAAGTGAGCCAGGCGCCCTACACGTCAGGGGAGTAGAAATGAAAGAGAGGACAGAAGAAGATGGAGTGAGAGGAGAAGAGCGAATGAGAAAGGGTTGCTAGCTGAAGAAGGTCTTAAAGATATATTGTCTTTAATCTGGAATCTGCGGGACGCTGATGGACAAGGGATGGTGAGTGATGGAAGGAGAAGGAAACGAGATGGGAGGCATAGAATGACAAAGACAAAAGGGACTAAGTTTGATGAGCACTGCAGCTGGGGTAGCTCAAGACTTCTCACCTTTATAACCCCTGCCTGCCTTCTGTTTGCCCCCTTGATACAACTCCAGAAAAAAAAATGCTACTGTCTCCTTGCAAATGCCCCAAAAGGAACTGGATGAAAGAAAAAGATGAATGCAGCAGCGCGTAGACTGAGGATGCTCAGTGAATTGTTGACCTCAGCAGTTAGGTGATACAGAGGTTTGAGTGAGAGCAGCTGCCAAACGTGCTCTTGCCAGGATTAATAGTTCAAGGAGGTGCACCGAGACAACCACGCCACAAGTGGTTTGTCATGTTCTCTCCAGTTTGTCTTTATCCCACACACACAGTCACTTCACAGTCCAGACTCCAGGATCCCAGAGTCTGAGCTCTTAGACAAGACTTAGTGACTGTGTGGAGAACAGGCAATGCTCTTTGTTCAATGACACCACTATTCTTTACTTCAGAAGTAACTCACTGACAGATGGTTGAGTTGTTAGAAGAGAGATGGATGAACACACTTTGTATCTTTAAGAGATAAGAATGGGAAATGGACTGATATGGCCAGAGATAGGAAGTAAAGGAGGGTATGTTATCTGTAAGGTGGACTCGTATGAAAAGAGACAAGATCAGGGGAAGATCAAGAGTAGAAGACAGGGAAACAAAAAAGACTTCATGCAAATTTGGATTTCTTTAGGCCAGAGCAATGTGAGCTCTATCTTCTTAAGACACAGTGGCATCACAGGCCAGATTACTGTCTCCACTGTCTCTCAGCCGGACCTCTCTGATAGCCAATCCCCTTCCAGGAGGCCTTGTAACCCAGGCCATCGGAGGGTGGGGCGGGGTCAGAGGTTAGGAGTTACAGGGCTGACAGACAAGCCAGATTGATGCATGTTGACAAAACCTGAGCCCAGCTCTGGCTAAGAAGCGGCCCTGTCTGCTCCCCAGGGGCTGGGTAGCAGTAGTAGCGCGATCAGAGACCGATACGGATCCCAAACTCATTTTCATCCACAGAGATGGTCTCTGATCTTGTTTGATCATGTTTGAGAAGGCAGCCAGTACAAGAAAACACACTGACAAATATATTGTTTCTTCCACCACAGTGGGCAGTCATTCATACTTGAACTAAAGCCATTTTATTGACAATAATTATTCCAAAACAGCAAGCTTTCCCAAGCTTCAATTGTTTGTCTTTTTTAATATTTATCCTTTAAAATATTTGGAAAAAGTATATTATATTCCAGTGATTCCACACACGCATTTTTTCTTTGATTATCTATAGTGCAATAAATGTTTTGGTCATTTTTTGAAAAACATATATCTTTCTACGATGTTTCAAAACTGACATGCATATGCACTTAAAAAATATCAAATATGAAAAGTTGTACACCTTAACAGTTGTATACCCCTCATATCCCCCTTTTAGGTGCTGTTTTTGAGTATTATATTGTGGAGGGGAAAAAAATGATCAAGCATTGGGGTTGGAGGCACTGAGGAGTAAAGTAATGCAGCATGAACTGTTGCAGATAGAGTTACATGGGGGACCAAATCCTTAGACCAAAACACACTGTTAAACTCACAAAAAAAAAAAAAAAGCTATTAAACACAGCCAACTGGCTCAGTGAAGGACGATGGGCCGGTAGAAACACAGACAATAGCCAGGCTATGCTTTATTGGTTGTTTTGACGTTAGATTGCTCCAGCACTTCCTCTCTTAGAGAAGAGTCAACAAGAAAGGAAGAGCATGCAACACAGACCTCTGCTGAGAGAGCACACCCTTTTACTCTTCTTCTTTTTCTTCTCCTGTTACATGAAGTCATTCATGCGGAACGTGAGGGCCCTCTCCGACCCTCTGCCGAGAGAAAGTGACACACTGGATATATGCTGTTTAAAGATATATAGAAAGTTGTAAAATTTCATCTGCGTGGTGTGGGTCTGTGTCCTTTGACACACATGTCAGTGCAAAACTTGTGAGATGAATAGAGGTCAATGAAGAGACTTAAAGTCTGGCTATGCAGTCAAGGCAGTATTATTGTCCAGGTCAGAGTGATTGGCGCTGTTAAATTTAACCAACAAAATTTTAAATGCTTTACATTTTTAGTGCTAATAAAACAGGTCTGAACAATTTGGTTTGCCCAGTTTTAGGATGTTATTAAAATTTCATATAGCAAAATAGACGATGCAAACACAGAATGCATTTCAGAGCCGAATGCAGCCACATGTGTGATTAATTTGAATGATTCACATCGCCATGCTGTACTGTTCTGTTGCTGGTGTATTCTGGGCTTCGTTCCACAGTGATTGCATGTCTCGTCCCTTATTCTCTCCTCATTGTTACCACCTGTGTCTCGTCAACCCCTGTGAGTATATATCCTCCTCACTTGCTTCATTTCCTGCCAGGCTGTCTGTTGTGTCTTCTCAGCGTGTGTTTCAGTACTTCCCACCCACCGCCATTTCATCGGCGTTCAGGTGTGGAAGTGTTTTTGGTTAAGAACGTTTCTGTTTTGCCGCTCCTGCTTCTCAGTCTTCTGCATTTTGGGTCATCCACCAGCAGCACTCTCTGACAAACCTGTGAACGATGTGCAACATAAAAACAAGCTTTTTTTTTTATGCTCTATTAGAAAAGAAGCTATGTGTTTGAACAACGGTGTAATTGAAAGGGACGTGAGGCACCTGTAATCTCTATTTCAGTAGCTTGTGATGTTAAGAAATGTCAGGAAACAATTTCAGGACATGGTGCCAAGAAGGAAAAACAATGAGAGGGAATGTTGATGCAGTCAATTTAAAAAGACTAATCAGCCTAATGTGAATGTTGCTAGACTGGAGGAAGCTCGAGTATCCAGACAAAACTCCCACAGAGAGAACATGTAAACTCTACACAGAAAGACCCCTGCTGGGATTTGGAGCCATCTTCTGAGCCATCATGCTGCTCGTAGTTTATCAGAAGCAAAATCAAGCCAATATTTAATAAAATAAAGAACATCCCAATGAATAGTGAAACACGGCAGAGATTCAATCATGCTGTGGGGCTGCTTTGCTTCCTCTGTTACCAGAGATACTGAAGGCATGAGAGGAAAAAATAGTTAAGAAGCTTTTTGAAGGAAAATCTGTTACACAGCATTGAAAAACTAGATTTGTACTCTGGGTAGTTCTTGAGACATGTCCATCATTTTGATTTAAACTTTTTTTCTATTAATTTTCACATCATAAATCTGTGATTTTCTAAAATGAATTCTGCATGCTTAAAAGAGCTTAAAATTATGAAAGAACGCCTGAAACTATGAGAAGCTTCAAATTGCTGCAAGAGATATTTAAAAACCACTTTTGACCAAACTGATCATCAAATAAGAGAAGACATGATTGTGTGCACTGGATTGTTCCAAATTGGTTTCATTTTATTTCTAAAGATATTCCCAAAGTTTATGTCAAAAAGATATTCCATTAAATTAAAGAAAAACAGCTCAGCTAATTGATTTTCGCACACATTGACTCTAAAATTGATTTGTCAACGTCAATTATTGATTCTGGTTTATAACCTTTTTTTTATGATGAGCCAAAAACCAAATAAGCACATTTTAAGGATATATAAAAAGGATTATCTCTTATTTAGGGGGAGAAGAAATATTTCACCCTGAGAGGCAAAACTGTTTCAGAAAACTGACAGATGCTTTTGTCAGTTTTCAGAGAACAACATCACAAGTGGCTAATTTTCTGCACTTTCAGGTTTGAACCAGTTGACCTCCTTCAATCTGTGGCATAGTTTAGCCAATCAGGAGAAAAAGGTGAGGATTAGGTGTAAACAAAGAATCACTGGACGTTTGAAGCCAACCAGGGAGGTCATGTTCACATCCCCGGCCACTTCCACCCAGTTTCCTCCATTGATTGGGAATGTTTATCACATTAGAGAGAGGTCAAGGAGGGGGTCAAGTCTGAGAGAGACTGGTAGGTTGCTACCCTGCAGTCTGGCTAATGATACTTTCCAGAGCCTGACCACAGACATGGATGTTTGTTGAGTAGGATTCAGTGGATTTTCACAGTTATTAAGGAAAAGCATGTTTGTCATTAATTGAGGCTGGGGAGAGGTGGAAGGTTTAAAGTACAAATAGTTGAGGAAAAGAAACAGGTTTCTTCACTTCCATGTGATTCCAGCTACTTCTGTCCATCCCTCCTAACAGTTTCTTACCTGTTTATATTGCCAGTCCAACCTACCACCTTCTATACTTCCTCTATATAATTTTCAGTGTCCCCCTGGTCTTGTATCAGCCAGACACTCACATGAAGCTTTCATCTCCAGACTGAGTCCCGGGTCAGAGCCTTGGCTTGGCTTAGCCTGAGGCACAAAGACATCCTTTTCACAAGTGACAGGACTGAGACCTCCCCTGCCTCCCCATTTGACCTCCTTGTTGCGTTAATTGTGTGTAATGCCAGGTCCATGCTCCACCCAGTCCTAGCTGCCCCCCCCCTCCCTGGGCCACCACAACGAAGCCCACTGGCTGCAGAGGCCAATTATTTCTTTATTGTTGACACAGACAGCTAAACATTCCCCCTCCCACATAACTCCTGTCCTCCCGAGTACTCTGGTGTCTCTCTGTTTGCATCTCTCCCAAGTTTCTTTCAGGACCACCAAGGCATTTGCAAAGCCTAATACATGTTGTTGTTATTTGTTGTTGTTGTTGTTGTTGTTTTTTTCTTTCATATTGTGTTGGCAGGATTCCCTCTGCCCTTGCACCACATACCAGTGTAGAACCGTTAACAATGATGCCTCAAGGACTGACTATGATGGGCTGGTGTTGAGGGGTTAAAGGTCACCTGCCATAAAAGAAAAGCCCTTTCCTTACTTCTAGAAACCAGAGAAGTTGAAAAGGAAAAATGTATTACTATTGTTGTTGCAGATGATTTTTAATAACATAATCTCTATCAAAAACAAAAGTGCCAAATAACCCTCACCCTTCCGTTCGAGTTAAAAGGAGAAATGACTCTAACTGTTGAAAAAGACATGTAAAAGACCTGCTTTAATGCCAGTAGTTTTTGTTTTTGTCCCCAAATGTTAGGTGCACTTGAATATTCCTCTGTAATTCCCACCTGGCCAGCTTCCGTTGCCTGGTTTGAAGCATTGAAACAAGACTGCATTTAGGCACAAAATTTAAACAATATTACAAAATGTGGATAAAACGAAACAGAGTTTCCTTTTTAACATGCTTATTTTCCCTTCCACGATAATTACTGAGGCTTTTCTTATCTCTTTTCTTTGGAAAAAGACGAAGGTGTCTCTTTATACACATCATTATACATGGAGACGGCCACATCTGAGGATTTCTGGGAAGCCATTGTCCACAATTTCACAGAGGAATAGTGGATTCCTTGCGCAACATTTGATGAGTTATGTAAGGCAATAACTCCCCTTGATGCGAACTGCTACATGATGCCCAGGGGAGCCAGTTGCTACACCAAAAGTGAATGGGACTCTTTTTGGTACGTCATGGGACCTGTATATTAGAAAAAAATGTTTCCATTGCAAAATATTCCTTTTTCAAATCGCCACCAAAAGAAGACACCTGGTGCAAGTGTAAAAATGTTTATGCAATAAGTTAAATTTTATTGTTGCACTTAAGGCACAAAGCTGTAATAAAGAGTTTTGGTCCCTGGCCGTTGACAGAACTATATGGAAAAACATCTGAGTCTTGTGTGTGTAAGAGAAAAATTAAGATGGATCCACTGAATTTTTCTTCTTTTGGGTATGTTGTGATTATTCAACACATCTGCTGTGACATGCCAAATGCACACAAACCTTTCTACAAGTTGTCAGGGATAGTGTCAGCAAAAGAACATGAATAAAAGAGAATTTCAAGATCAAATCTGCAGAAAAATCTCGAAGATTTTGCCAATCAAGAGGTACAGAAGGTCAAGAGTCTTTTTTACAATTGTGTTTTCATGAGTGTGACTGCACATAAGAGGACGGGTAAAGACTTCCCTGACAGGCAACAAGCAGAGAGTCCCACCTTTGCCGTTAGCGGCTGTGATCATTTAGGACCTGTCCCTCTTCGTCATATCAGCGTCCTCTGAGGTTTTGTGGCTGAGTCAGATGGTATTTGGTGTACAGTGTATTTTAACAAAGCTGCCTTTATGTGGAGCTACTCACTGTGACTACCTATGCTGTCAGGCCAAGATAGAGTGCGAGAGTGTGTTTGGCATTTATCAGCATATCTGATTGGATCTCCCTTTTGATTGTCACTCTAAAAGTGCACTAAACTTCTCCGTCTTTGCAGAGAATCCATCATGTGACAGTTATTGTTCTGCAGGGATACAAGTTCCACCAGGTGTGTGTGTGATGAGCGTGACAGCCTGATGATTTAGCACTGCAGGCCTGTGATTTTTAACAAGTTAGAGGAGCCTCTGCAGATGGATGGATAAGTTATACCCATGGGAGCCATACAGGCTCCTATAGAGAGGTCCCCGGGCCACCTGACTCCACCCAGGAGAAGCCATTGCGAACCGAGTGTCGGTCCTGGGCAGAGTGGACTGGAGCCAGTCTGTACTGTGACGAATGGGACACCTGAGCCAAACTGTAACACCGCCAGCGTGGTGGGTCCCCCTAATCACTCTGGCTGCCCAACTTCCAGCATCAGGTTTCAGATTCCACGGGGTGTGATGGTGGGGCTCCGGCCCAGTGAGGCTGAAGTGTCTGGTTTGCTTTAACAACAAACATTTACGGGCACTCCTGCACATACCAGTCAGTGCTCCACAATAGTGCGCAAAGTCAAAAACAGAGAGACTGGCAAATGAACACATGCTCTCACACTTGCAAGCATGCACATGGCTCAGACTGAATCCACAGTTTACAAGACTGTGCCTCCCTCAGCAGATGGTATATAACTTGAATTTTCTGAAATATGATCACTTATGCTTGATGATGTCCTTTTCAATAAAGTGACATTTATGAAGAGAATATGCCAGCTGTTTCTCACCATCCAAGCCTCTGGTCAGGCCACTTTAAAGCCTTCATGCAATAACAAGTTTGAGGAATTTGCAATATTAGTCACTTACATACACCACACTCTCATGATCAAATAAACCTTGATAAAAAGTGAAATGCCCTGTGGAAAAAAAAAGCAAAAAACACTTTACTAAATTTGTCAGTGACTGTTAAAGCTGGCCTGTGTGGTTAAAAGGGGGCTTTGAATATGCACAACTCAACGCTTGGAGATACAGCGTTCTGTTGACACGGTAAACTATCAGTTTACCATGTTAATTGAACATCTAATAGCTTATATAGAGCAGATGGTGTGAGGTGAAGCATGCCCTTCTGCCCCCTCTCTTTGGGTTTTATTTCGGGATCAGCTACAGGAGGTGGGGTGAGAAGGGGGCAGTGGATGGCCTCCGTGCCCAGGACTAAAGCCTCCCTGTTTTGGCACATGAGACCCACACCTCCCCTCATCTTTGCCGACATCCACCACGGACAAATTTAGGTGAGGGGAAAACTGCGCAGAGAGATATTTCAGTGCACTGTGTGTCAATAGTGACGTGTGCCAAACCAAACTCCATTTGCACTTGTTTCTCTACTTAATCGCTCATCTAAACAAGCTTGAGGGTTGCTGGGAAAGGAGGAAGAAGGGCAAGAGGGGGTGGGAGGTGGAAAGGTGAGGAGGCAAGAAAGGGGGAGTGGATGGAGTTTGCCAAAATAAATGCATGAATGCTGTCTTTGACTGACTCGTATCTTTGAAGTGAGCTATAATTGCACTCCTCTTGTCCAGCAGTGGAGCCTGTGGCAAGCCAGGCAGTGACCGAACGGGGATGTTTGGCTGTATCACAGAGGAAACGTCATGGCTTAACAATAAACAATATCAAGAGGCCTCAATTCAGCCTGAAGTAGACAGCAGAGCAGAACTAACTGCAGTAATGAAAGTCAGGTTTTGCTGTGATCAGTTGTTGAAATTCTGAGAAGTCCATTTTCCTATGATCGTCTGTTGCAGAATCGGTTCCCAGACAGAACACCAGTTTAGTTCCACATTGAGCGCACTAGTCAGAAATATCCTCCTGACACAGAGATGGCGAGGAGAAACTGAGAGCATACTCACAAAGCTCCCTTCAAGGGAGCAGATATGCAACCATGAGGTAACGCTTGAATCCTCAGCCCTTTCAGAACAGCATACCTGTATCCACTGCTCTCCTCTGCTGCCTGAGAACACCAAAAATGTAAAAGCATGTGTTTATCTGTTCATGCATGTTCACTACATGTACATCAGTGGGGGAAATGTGACTCCTGAGACATAAGAGTGAATGGTGGTGGAGTTAACCTCTTTCTGACCACGATGATATTTTTCCACTGGGGGGGGGGGGGGGGGGGGGGGACAGGGTTACACATGCTGTGATTAATACACAGCTCCTTGATGTCTTATTTATAAAACATAAACCCACCCAACCCAGTGATCATTAGACTGAACTCCCAAAGGGACACTGTACACAATGCACCTTTCAGTTGCTCTTTTAAAAAAGATTTCTTATGCCAAGGGTGTGTTGTCTGGGTTTTTTTAATGTTCCACTGCAGGACTTGTGAAATGGGAAAAACCCAGCTTGGTGTAGCCTTACAATACCCCTTGGTGAATGTAACTTTGTACTACCTTTTTTTTTTCTCTTTTAAACTGGAAAAGTAAACTAATGGGGGATCAGTGAGGTGTTGCAGGGAGCAGAACTGTACTTGTCAGGGCAGGGCTCAAAATGGCTGCTAGGTGTTTCTTGTCTTTTGTTTCATTTTATAATGATGAGGATCCCTGACAGCTCAGGTACTGTGATGAGAAGATGGAATGGCTGATCACCTTGAAGCAGCTGTTTGATGTTTTCCTGAATTCCTCCACCGAGCCAAACGCACATTCCAGGTCCTGCAGATGCAGTGTCCCATTGAACTTGCAAGTCTTTTCACAACCCAGAGCAATTTAAATCAGATTTTATTTAACCTGGTTTAATTAGTATTTTTCACTCACACACATAAATCAGAAAATTAAAAAAAGTGTATATCTATGTGTGTGTTTGTGTAAAAAGATTGTGGATTATTTTTAAAGATTTTGCATATCTTATCATCTACAGTGCATAACATCATCAAAAGATTCAGAGTTGTTGGTAATCATGGACGCCGTGTCCTCCAGGATAAAGAGGAGGGAGACCTGCAGTTCAGATCTTCCACCTGTAGAGAACATTTGGTGCATCATTAAAGAAAAACACGTCAAAGACGACCACAAACTCTTCAGCAGCTCCTCAGCAGCTTGGATGATATAGCAGCCTATATCATCCAAGAATGGGATCAGATTCCAACACCATATTCTAGAAACTCCTAACCTCGATATCCAGACGTCTTCAAACTGTTTTGAAAAGAAGAGGAGATGCTCCATCATGGTAAACATGACCCTGTCCAACTGTTTTGAGACATGTAGAGAAAGGACCAAAAACAAACAAGCAAGGGATAAGAGAAGCAAAATAGGAAGTTGAAACTCCTGATGCACAACAATCAAGATAAAAATTCTTGAATTAGTGACTAATACCCAGGAGGCAAAGGCAGGTCCCAGGACAGCTGCTAACACAGAGCAGAGAAGCCAAATTAAAAAGTGGATGTAGTTAAAGCATTAAGTGTTAATATGTTTTTAAGTAAGATCCCAATAGGACAAAATTCCCTGACTTTCAATTTGTTATTATATTTCTTGGCCACCCACATGTATCCTTGGAGCCATTAGTACAACAGATCCTTGTATTCAATGTTTCAGTCAACCCCAGACAGATTTCCTCCCTGCATGCTTCTTACAAGGAGGAATCCAGCCCCAGGTTGTGAGCTGGTGGACAAACCTGGCATCTCTCCAATAGCTTTTAAGGACTAAATGATTAGTAGGGACCAAAATCTTTGAAGTTTGTCCAATTTTGAGCAAGAGTACTATTACCATGAAATGGCTGCAATGCATGCCCAGGGGCAATAGTTAAAGGGGAAAGCGCTTGCTTTTGTCACAGGCGTGGGCTCTTATAAGTGCCTGGCAACTTTATGAGCAGCAGTCTTGAGTGTGCCTTACATGTTTCAAAATTCTTACTCGAGGAGAAGAAGATCCTGCAGGATGTACGTTGGATGCACCACTGTCATGCTTACAGATGGATGAATGAAAGATGGACTTGAAGGATATGCAGTACAGAAGATTTGTGCTTGTTGTTTTTTTGTTTAAAGTGAGGTTGTGTCAGTGGAACATTGTCACGGTGAACTGTTGTACATGTATTAACATGGATGCCCTTCAGTTGCATAAAAGTGACAGGATAAATAACTGTCACAAAAGTGATATTTATGAGGTTTGAGTTGTTTTAGATGAGAAAATATTCTATTGCCCTCATTCTTGGTAGTTTTTTGGCTAGCCTCGCTCTCACTGTTCTCTCAGTACTTTACACATCCACACTTCAAAAACACCCAAACAACCATTCGATACATGTGCTAACAAACAAAAAGCTCTGCAGCACAAAGATCCATAAATGTAAAGGCAGGACTGGGGCATATCAACACAGGTAAGGACGAAGCAAACAAATACAGAGAGAAAACCCAACTGTAATGCACTAATGAAAAGATGCTTTAAGATTTCAAAAAGGAAGTGAATAAGCCAGTCCTGCTAACTTTGAGAACCCCAGAAGCTAAAGACAAACTCCTGTCTAAAAGAAAGAAATGTCAAAGCTAGAACCACTGACCTTTAACAGCATAAGTCAGTAGTAATATTTATCATACACCTACTTGTAAAAAAAGTATTAGTGTTCAACAAAGTCTCCTGACAAAGAATTATCTCAAGTCATCCACTATTTTACTTATTTGTGGAGACTAATATTGATTGGATCCTGGGAAACAGAGATATATTCATCCTCATCTCCTCTACCAGGTGACTGATAATATCAGATGCAGCACCTCCTGCCTTTTACTTTGCTTCTTCTGAAGGATTACTGCTTTATATGTTCTTACAGTTTTGAAATCTTATCATATTTACCCACAAATTATTTTCAGAACCTTCAGTTCAAACCAAAACAAATTCTTTCACAATATTATGATGAAATAAAATATGGGCATGACAAAGAAGTATGGCTTATGCCCTATTCAGCAGGGTTAGTTTTACATGGAGGGGTGGAGTAAAGCCTTTTACCACAGGATGTCTGTAATATTAATGACCAATAAGTGTGGGGTAAGAAACCCCAGTAAAACTACAAAAGGTGGGAGGAGTAACCCAATTAACACACTGCCATACACTTTACACACAATACAGTGAGATGTGGTTGAGCGAATAATTATGTGAAGTAAATTCTGATTTGGAATCTGTTGCTAATTGGTGTTGAGCAACAAATATCAGCAAATATCTCTTTTCACACCCTTTACTCCCTTCTCTCTCTCTCTCACCCTCTCCACATCACGGAGCCAGACTCACCTTATCCTGACTGACTCAGATGGAGGGAGTGAAATTATAGAGTTCCAAGCTTCAAATCTCCCTCCATCTCCGTTCTACAGAACTGCCAAAAAGGGGAGAAAAGAATAACAGGCTTTACTGCCTTTGGCCTGGCTTTCCCTTGACCAGACCTTATGGTCAGCCCCATCAACAGATAATTATTCCAGCTCATAAAGGCATGGAGGAAAATGAGGAAAATGTAGAGGAATGACTGGGAGGAGAGAAGCAAAAATGATACTGTGTACTAAGTTGATGGTGGGAGGAAAGAAACTAGGAAATGTATCCAGTAAAATTGTGTGTGTTAAAAGTGGGAGTGAAATAAAGAACGGGTCTAAATACCTGAGCAGGATGACAGAATAAATGGCATAAACAAGCTTTAAGTGTAAAAATGAAGTTTAGAGAAAAGAGGACAAATGCAAAAAAATTATTATCAAATGGAGATAGAAGGGAATATCACATCATCCCAAAAGAAGAAGAAATATGACACAAGGCAGACCTGGATCATATCCTGGTCAAATAAAGCAAACTGCTTTGCTTTGCTCTTCACACAACTGACTGAGTTCTCTTTCATCTGCACTTCTGAAGCAACAGCCACTGCACGTGAAAACTTTGCTTGTAACAAAAGTGCAAATGGGTGGTTCCACAAGTTATCCTCAGTTTGCAGACAGCATGCAGACAGATGTAAAGCCTGCATGACAACGATGTCCTACCTGGCTGGCAAACGAGTGGAGACAAGACAAGAAGACAAAAAAAGTGAAGCAAAGGTTGCATGACAGCAGAAAATTAGTAAAAACCTGGGTTTATTCAACGTTAATGAACACATTAATCTGTCCAAATACAGGAGTCATTGAAAATTTGGGAAAAGAAAAAAAAAAAAACTGAATTATATTATGTTGAGGGTTTGCTTTCATTTACGTACACTGCTTTGTCAAATAAATGCATAGATAGCTGTTCCCTACCTACTGAGTCAGCGCTAACCTAAATCACATGACTCATATTACAGCAAAGAAAACTTAAACTGTGTTCATACATTTTGCTTCTTTTTTTTTTTGCTCACAGACACCTTTTTATCTCTTTTCACAAATTTTCTATAGAATTGGAATCAGAGCTTTGCGATGGCCGCTCAAAAACATTGACTTTGTTGTTCTTAAGCACTTTGTAACTAAGTTGCTGGTATGTTTAGGGTCATTGTTCAGTTGGAAGACCCATTTGCTCCGAAGCTTTAACTTCCTGGCTGATGTCTTGAGATATCGCTTCAGTATTTCTACATAATCTTCTTTCTTCATGATGCCATCTATTTAGTGAAGTCCACCAGTTCCTCCTGCAGCAAAACACCTCCACAACATGATGCTGCCACCCCCGTACTTCACAGTTGGGATGCTGTTCTCAGTCTTCCAATCTTCCCCTTTTTTCCTCAAGATGTAACGATGGTCATTATGGCCAGACAGTTTAACTTCAGCTTTTGTTTGAGGGTTGATACGCACATTTCACACTAAAGGCACATTCATCTCTGAGACACAAAACCTGTCTCCTTCCTGAGAGGTATGATGGTTGGATATTCCAATGGTGTTTATACTTGCATATGTGGCACCTTCAGCCATCTAGAAATTGTACCCAAGGAACTAGACTTGTGGAGGTCCACAATTCTTTTCCTGATTTCTTGGCTGATTTCTTTTAATTTTCCCATGATGTCATACATGGAAGCAATGTGTTTGAGGTGTGCCTTAAAATACAGCCAGAGGTGTGCCTCCAAATGTTGTTAACCCAAATGTTGTCAGCTAACTTATCAAAAGCCTTAAAACCCATGACATCATCATCTGGGCTTTCCCAAATTGTTTTAAGGAATAGCAATCTTGGTGGGTTCTTTCTTCTAACTTCCTCTAACAATCCCTAAATAAACATTGTCTCTCTCATTATTCTGGCATTTTGTGTTGCGTCTGTAAACATATATATATATATTTCAATATCTTAAAAGGTGTCTTTGTATCAGGATATCTTTGTCTTTGAACAAAGATGCCCTGTAGCCTTCCCTATGGTGTCATCACAGACAATTTCTCTGTCATTTTTGGAATATGATGCATTGCTTACCATCATCTATGATACACTTGTGTAATGTCTACAGCAGTGCTTCTTTGATGACAGACAGCGACTATGAACTCAGAAGTGGCTCAAGGCTCTAGCGTGAGCGAAGAGATGTGTTTTGCTGATGTTATCAAGACAGCTGTAAACAATTCTTACTCAGAACAGACTGGCCAAAACACTGGGACACACTGAACACTGAGACACACTGATTGTAAACTAAAACACACTGCAACCATGAAAAAAAGGCAGTCACACATGTTCTTGATTTGTCTTCAATTTTTAATTTGTTTTTAAAATCTCACTTTCTTAAGCCTATGTGCCCGCTCTTTTACTTTCTCTCATTTTTAATTTTTCTCCCATTTTTTTCAGTTTGCTACATTATGGTTCTTGTCTCTGTAGTGGATGTTATCGCACCGTATCGCATTCCCTCTTCTTGTCTCTTCCCAGCTTGTCCTTCTATGTCCGTCACAGCTCAGTGCCACTCCATCACACGCACAAACATCATACCTCTTGCCATCTTTTTGAAAAAAAGAAAGAAACATAGTTATATCTTGACCCCCCCCCCCCCTTCTCATTAATCCAGCACTGTCAGCCGAAACTCCGGCACTGAAACATAATCACACTCTGCAACACAAGCTATAATTCACTGTGCATGTGGCATTTTAAATTAGAACAATCTCCAAGAGTCCTGCAGTCAGTTCCTGCTTCTGCCTGAGCAGGTATGTGTTTGTTTTATGTCTGGTTTGATTGCACTGGAAGGTGCGCTTTGAGCTGTCAAAGCCTTGTCACACACTGCAGCGCATTCACTGCAGGTTTATGGCTGTCTGCATCCGTGATGGGAATGCACTGAAGCACTTTTGCCAACTCTGTTCATCAAAGTCTGGTTGTGTGAGTTTTTAGTTTATTAAAGGACTTAAATTTACCAAGTAAAAAAAAAAAAAAGAGAGAGATTATAATGAGACTGAATAATATTTGAAACACACTGATAGGGGATAAAGGCACAGCACCTTTTATCTATTAGTTAAGCTCGTGCATGCAGTTCACGGTGTTTACTTTATGTCTGTAAGCAGATGGCCGAACCAATAACATGTCTGCACATGTCTGCCATCTGAACTCTATTAGTGAATCAGACACAATTAAGATTTCCTCTGCAGACATTTACTGAATAATTTATCGAAACGTCCCCTTCAACCCCGTCTCATTATCTGTGAGTTGAGACCCATCTGTACATTATCTGTGTATTTGCAGTTGCTTCGTGCTGACTAATATCTTGGAGCAGCTCAGGATTTGTTAGCAGGTTTCTGCACACTAATGACATTCCTCAGTGCATCTGTTTTCCTCCTGTGTGTCTTACGGCCTTGTTCAGAGACGCTCATTTGGTTACAGCTTTTCCCACTTCCTTTCTTTCCAAACTGGTGTGATGACTCACAAAATGCAGGTAGATAGGAAACAAAAACAAAAAGAAACCCCTGAACATTACAGCACATGTCGTTTTCGTGTCTGGGAAAAGAACAGCTTTTCTGTGGTGGATAGGAGATTGTATTCACGAGAGTGCAGGTTAAACCATTATTGGATTTTGTTGCATAACAGGAGTTTATGAGTAGTATTTTCAGTGATCACAACACATGGGAATAAATGGAGATGGTTGTGTAAATGTAGCAATAAGCCAAGTTGGAGGAAAAAAAGGATCATGTACTGTGGCTGGTAAAGTGATAAAGACAGAGGACTGGAGAAAGCACGAGCAGAAGGAGGGTGTGTATGGTTGTTCTGCTTGTAGATGCTGTAGATGGTAATGTTCTATAGAAGTAGAAATTCTTTCCGCCTCACTGACAGTTATGTGCTTATGAAGTATTTGGTTGCCATTAATACAAATATCTTTATAAGTGGTTTATATTCACTAAGATACTCCACTGATTACTCTGTGATCTGATACAATTCCAGGGTGCAAAATAAGAGGGATATCTTAAGTGCTTGGCCCAAATAAGAGACAGACAGACAAGCAGAACCTTAGAGGAAACACTGTCTGAATAATTTGGAGGAGGAAACCGTGGGTGGAAGGATAAAGGGGGGGTTGGAAGTTTGTCTGGTGGGAATGAGAAAAACATATCCAACGATCGTCAACATTGAGCGTTGTTATAAATTGGCTGTGCACAACCAGCCATGTATGTATAGAGATTTATACAAGGAACACGTGTTGCCACGCTGACCAAAAACCGATAAAAACTGATAGTTACCGATACTACAGAAAACCCTCAGAGTTAATCTGTGAAGAGCCAATCCTTTGGGAGTTAGTTCTGGCAGGCATCTCAAGCAGTTTTATGCTCGCTTTCACTCGTCTGCACAGTTTACTCCATTTACTCGATCTTGCTCTGGTGGGTTCAAGGAGCAGGACGATCCATCTCTTCGGCGCACCTTCCATTACTTGCTGGCAAAACTCGCTGCCACGCTTAGAGTCCCACCTGCAGGTCAGGGTCCACCTGTGGGCCCTGATAGAGGAGTCAAGTTATGTTCATCACCCCCAATATACTGTATCTATGTGTGCCTAATAAGTGGACACTGATGAGATTATAGCCAAGATGCCAAGATGCCGTGTTTCATTTTCTTTCTAGAAAACTACGTTCCCAAGGTAAAGTTTTTCCTTCAACGTGAGCAAAGTTAATGTTTGGGAAAATGCATTATTTTCTACACCATGGAGTGCATTACATCACTGTTTTCCAACTGAGTCCCAACTTGTTGAGAGGAACTCCTATGGATATAGATTGTAATGGAAAGGTTTTTTTTTTTTTTTCCATTTAGCTGAAAATTGTGTTCACAAAGGACCCCATCATAAACATACATATTCCAAAAGGGATTCCACTGCCTTTAGACTAGTCGGAAATACAGTAAATCCCCTGAACTAAAGAACAAAATTGCTATACAAAAATGCTTGTTTAGAAAACACTTTTGGCCCTGATTAAAAAGAACAAACACTGGGGAAAAATCAGAGGGACTATATATGCACATCTAAGCACAAAGGGCAAAGAATGTAGAAAATGGCAAAAAAAAAAAAAAAAAAGAGAAAAGACAGATGTTTACACACTATTTTGAAACATTAAAAACTGTGAAGGATTTGTGTTTCCGCATGGCAACTGCTGTTACTAGACAGCATCATATTTCCAATCTCTTTCTCTTCCTTGTTGAAAAATATACTTTCTTGGCCTCTGCTTAAATCAGCTTAAACACCTTGACACTTTCTCAAGTCAGTGAGCTGCTATCTCTGATATCATTCATCTCAGCTTGAGTCGTCAAGTCCACTGCCATCTTTCAGATATGGGTGTTGTGGTCGTTGCCTGCCGACGTCTCTGTTGTGGTCATGTTTGGAAGATAAACCATGTAGTATCTGGTTTGTATAGACTTGGAAGAGGCGATACAGCATGACTTCACAGTTGAGCTATTGTATTACTTTGGGCTCATGTTACAGCTTACCAAGTTTTGTTGCTCTCTGGACTCCAGTTTTACTCACAAATGATAATAAGAAAAGACTGAATTTAGCAATTTCACCAAAACCATTTGTTAATTTTATTTCAATATGTTTCCACTCCACCGACTCTCTCTGGCACCCTGGGCTTGCTGCAACCTGAACTTCAAAAGCGAAAAGTCTAAATATCTATCCTCAGACTTACCTCCCAATTAACCTTCACACTTTCCAACCTGTTTTGCCCTCTTTCCGTGTGACCCTCTAACCCCTTCCCCTGTTTTCATATCCCTCCCCCCTCCTCCAAACACAGGAAACCTGTCCTGGAAAACTCAGCTTGTGTGTCACTCCACTTTAAAGTGAGAGTATCAAGCAGGAAAATAAATATGGGATAGGGAAAGTAGCCGCAGAACAAAGTAAAGCAAAATTGGCGTGGCTGCATAGCTGGGTTCTGGCTGATGTCCATGCTGATAGAGAGGCTTAGACCCAGACAGGGAGGACGCTCGCATTTCAAAAAAAGCTGCCTCTGATGCTATCAGCGGCATGCTATTGCTATGCTATTAGACAGTGAGGGCTGCGATTGTTGCTGTGATTATGCTGCACGGGGTGCAAGGCAGCTCTCCTTTTATTTCTCATTAACCAATAAATCAGATTAGCATGCACCCACCGACACAGCAACTAGGGGTTAGTTCAGGGGTGTTCAAACTCGGTCCTCGAGGGCCGCTGTCCTGCATGTTTTAGATATTTCCTGCCACAACACACCTGATTCTAATGAATGGATCACCACCAACTTGCCATTCAGGTCTGCACAAGTCTGTTAATGACTCATTTATTTGAGTCAGGTGTGCTGAAGCAGGGACGCATCTAAGATTTGCAGGACAGTGGCCCTCGAGGACTGGAGTTGGACACCCCTGGGTTAGTTCCATTTTCCATGTTTCAGCTGAGGCATTGCCCCGTGTACGTCTCCTTATTAATCCTGTAAAGTTGACAGAATCGTTTGTCTGACAGAGTCACAATTATTCTCTTAGCTTGGCAACTATACTCCTTCACTGCAAGCCTGCAAAGAGAAAACCAAGAAAAGATCGGAAAACACAGACAGCATAATAATAATGTTTAATAACTCTGATCTTCTTTTGATAATGGTTCATTACGGGATGCCTACCGTCAAATGATCTAATTGAGCCTATTGCAGAATGGTATGCATAACTCTCATTCACGCAACAGACTCGTCATTGTCACGGCAACGTGCTGGCCCATTTCATCTTGTCGGCTTCAAAGAGGGAGAGAAATCTGTCACTCAAGTGCTTCTCGCCGTGTCTCAACACTTGAACCAACGCACACAGACAATTTAAGTGACTCATATCAGCACTACAAATGTTCGTCAGTGGGTAAACTGATAGGAATGGCTTAAAACACAACACACAGCTTGGCAGGCGTTGAGTTTAAAGGCGGAGATTTCCCGACAAGTCTTAACGGCGATGCTGAGTGGAGATTTATCTGGTGGAATGTGGGGTGAAATCGCAGCCTGCATATTAAGCAGCCTGGCAAGGGGGGCCAAAAAACGATACAGGGGACAGATATGTTTAGGTGGGGGGGGGGCGTTAGGCATTCCTATAAAGTTGCCGTGGGGACAGTCAAGGCTGTGTTCCATGAGCGTGTCCACATGTTGACAGCTTTACGCCTGTGGTCCTGCACTTTAACTGCTGCCTTGGATCAACCCAAAAGCCATCGTCTCTAAACGCTTGCTGTCTAAGCTGAAAGAAAATCTGGCCTGGACTGAAGCTTAAAGCTCAGCGATGAACGCTTTACGACTACGATGACCGCTATAGATTAAAAAGATGTTAACAGTTTTGCTTAAATAAGGCCAATAACTGTCAAATGGACACCAGTCTCAACAGGTGCTCTGTCTAAAATCCAGACAATCTCAGGGAGCACACATCAGATGGTCATGGTGGTTGAGCTTGTCGACCTCTGAGCCCCCCCACCCCCCACCCTGTAAAAATCTCACAGCTCGTCTGTCCCCAGTCCACGTCTCCACGTCTCCAGTCTTAAGCACAAGGAGATGAACCATTGTTGGTTTGGAGTTTTCAGGAAAAGGGCCTTTCTGTTTGTAAGGTTAAAAGGTCAGTTGTCGACATCACAGTAAAAATCTCGCTATCGAAATCTTTTCCACACTATCATCCTAATATAACTGTTTGAATATCATTTTTAAATGGCCAGTTCACTAGATTGGGCCTTAAAGAATTTAACGCAAAGCTAAGCTACGCTCTGCCTTTGTGCAGCCTTACCAAACCATTACACAGATGATTGGATAAGACAGATAAACTGTGGATGCCTCTCAACCATGAGTTTTGCTGTGGTTCAGACAGCACTATTTTTTATAAAAGTATTCCCAAATGTTACCAATTAATTCACAGACATAGTTGCAAGGCTGAACAAAGTTACTGAGGAAGCCAAAATTGGTATTCATCATGACATCTGAAAGAACAGAAATGAGGAAAAAAAAACTCACATTTCCTCTGTTCTTTCTTCAAGTTTGCGCTTCAACAGCATGTTAGATTGACTGACTGAAAACTCACACCTGTTCATAAATAAAATGAATTCCTATGGATATAATTTGCCAAGTTGTTGTGCACAAACTGTAGGTTTATAGGTATAAATATCTGTTATTTCAGGCAGAGAACTTACAGTAGATGACATTTGTATGATCTGCTTCATTCATGCTTTACATTACTTTTCGTGCACCAGCTGTTTGACAACCAGCTGACTAAACATCTAAATATACAAATGAAAGCTTGGTATCTATAATCTGACTCCTAACATTCATGCCATGCTAATACACAGTAACACAGTTCACTGCCACACTCCAAATGAGCTCTAGTCTTTTACTTTTGTTCTTATTTTTATGTTTGTTATGTTATGTTTGTGTTTTTTTGTTCAGCCTTTGATCCTGTTCAGATTGTTTGACAGCTCCCCAAAAGATCCTCTTATTAAACAGCATTACATGTTAGTGAGCCAGTTCCTTCACTTAAGCATCTCTGACTAAAATATATTACAAAGTTTGAGTAACCACGTGTAATCACAAAGCTGTAACCATTACTCGTTTCAATTTCAGATGAAAACCATTGTTCCTTTCATCACCACATTTATTTATTCCCACCATTTTGGCATTCCTTCATATCAGTGACAGAGAGCTGTTGAGGATATTGTCAGTGAAATATCCCTGCATGACTTTATAAATGTCTCTTTTGGCGAGAACAGTGAAGCCATGTTTGCATCTTGAAGCCTTTTTTTTCAGGGTTTTGTCCTAACATGTGTGGATCCTTCTGGTCCAATCTCAGTTCCCAACCAACCTTTGAACACCACTCCCTGTGCCCATTGCCACGTCTCATCCCATTTATACAGCGTCACAGTGAGTCCATCCAAGTTTAGCTTCCACTTGGATGACAGCATTAGATGTTTCTAAGTGCAGTGCTTGTAAGTGGAGCTCCCTGTTTGGCTTGAGTCTGTATGAGATGTAGCAATAGTGGTGGTATTCTGCACTGTACAGGTGTTAATTTTATACATGTCAAGTAGTCACTTTTAACCTGATCATCCCCCGTGAGGTGTGGACTGAAATGTAAGCATTCAGAGACCAAAGACAAATATACACATCTTCTGAGTCTATATGTTTCCGAGAGGCAGCAGATGAACTAATGTACATTGAGTGTATATGAACAGGCTACTTTTAAACTGAAGTTAAAAAAAAAAAAAAAGAAGAAACGCTCTTTTGATCCTTCTATGTGGTGTGAGTGATCTTTAAGGCAATTTCAGGGTTTCAACTTCAGTCTGGTTTCACACTTTCTGCCTTATTTCATTTCAAAAATGAGTATGAGAATATGTTGCTGCTCAAAAAAGAACTAAAAAAGAAAAACTAGAAAATTAATGTGCAAATAACAACAAATCAACTTACACAGTCTCTCCCCAAAATACTCAACCAGAACAATGACCATAGTTTAACTTTGCTGTTGTTAGTGCCATTGCCCTTTTCCAACAATGAACAGCCTATACTGTCACAAATATTGGGCCTCATGCATTTGTGGAACTTCTCCATCGATGGAACAAATGGACTCAGAAACCCAAAAGTGACCCATGATGGAATATCAGCACTGTAGTTCTGACGTGATCTCCCAGAAACAGGCAAATCAGTATTATCTCTTTAAAGTATTATGTAGTGTTTGCATCACACCTGCTATTTGATTAAAAAAAAAAAAAAAAAACACCAATTGGTGGTTCAAACCCAAGCATGAAGACATGTTGATGTCTTCTTGGGTGAAAATCATCGGCCTCACATCACTGCCCCCCATCCCCCCACCCATGAAACTCTCTGTGCAGAAGAGCAGTGTGTGGATCATAAAAGCGGCAGTCTGACTGGGGCTCTTTGTGTAATAGAAATAGCACCGCTCGTCCCTCAACAAGTGATGAGGACTTCTCAAAATACCCATGCTTGATTTTCCTCTCCTCTTTGTGATAATGTTCTGTCCTCTTTAATATATGTGTGGTTTACTCCTCTTATGAAGGATATTGGTGTTATTGGTTGTAGTAACAGGTCAGGTTAACACCAAAAACATTGAATAGAAAGTCACTGGACCAAGAAAGTTCAACTGCATTTTGTTCAAGCATTTTTATGACTTCTGTCTGATTGAAAATTGAGAGAATGTTATTGATGCAAAAGAATTTTCAACTTCACAAAAGACAAAAACAGACAAAAAAGAAACATGTAACTTATCTTGATTTTTGTAAATTGTGGCATGAACGAGATAGTTTTTGTGAACAACATGTTAATGTTCTACTACTGCTACAGATGGAAGTGTTTCCTTTTAGTATGGTTGCAAGCTCTCCCGGTATCAGTACAGGGCGCAGATATTTGAGTATAAATAGCGTGAAAAGAGGAATTGTACCAGACAGGAATGTCCTCCTCAAGGGCATCTGTTGGACGATGCCCAAAATGCCGCGATGGGTGTTAAAATTTTCTGGAATGCAGCCAAGGCTGGAGGAAAAAGTGGGGGCGAGTGTAAAAAAGAAAGAGAGAGAGAGTAAATTGTCTAAAGAGACCCACATCTAATATTGTTTCTACTCATTAATCTATTTATGGATACGTAGGGAGACAGAGAGGAAGAACAAAAACAGATCTACGAGGCAACAGTCCCACAGAATTTCTGCAGCTCAAAAGAAAGAACATGGAAGATTAATTGGAAATGGCAAGAGGCAGTCCAAATACAGATATCATGATGAGGCCATGGGGTGAAAACATGCAGGGAGAATATCTGCTCGGCTCGAAGCAGAAGAGGCAGAATGACAGAGGAGGAAGCAGAAAAACAAGATGGAGAACTTATTTCACACTTCTGGCCAGTGTGATCCTCCATTTCTCTCTGCTGACCACTGAGATTCAAAGACGTTGACGACACAGAACACACACGAGTCCACTCACTTCCTGATTCTGCCTTAGTGAAGCTGCCTAAATGTTCTTCTTCTTTCCGTGACCTCTTTCACTTCTTGCTCTTTCAGACTGTAATCTGTTTTTCTTTTCCACAAAGAAGCACCAGGACAACTGGCTGCTGTTTGGAGTAGCCATCATCTGGATATCAGAGACATAAAACTGCACTTCTCAAAGGAATCTGAGCGAATGACCTTATAAAATAACATGCCAGAAGAGCTTTCAACAACTCCTTTTTCACCTCTCAAAGAAAAAGCTCTGTGATACCTCAGCGGAGCATATGAGTGATTCAGCAGGTATGTCAGGTATTGGGTTAGTGATTTTGTGCACGTTTGTCAGTGTGGAGGCCCTGTGTGCTGCAAAGCTGTGCGTCTCTGTGAATGCAACCGCAGTAGCCTTGTTGCCTTGTTTGTAGCAACAGGAGCTGCTGTCAGTCGCAAAGTGACCCTGCTATTTTACAGGGGTTAAAGGTGTGAGGTCAATGAGGTGACACTGGAATTGTTGGGAGATATGGAGTGAACCGGCCCAGCCCAGTCCCGTCACAGACTTGACACACCAACAAAAGGCTCTGACCTTGTCGCCTGGGAAGTTTTAAGATTCAAGCAGAGTTGCTGAATTTGGATTTTAGCTGCAAAGAAAGGAAACACTGAAGCTAACGGTCGTTAGGCTCCCAGCGAGCTTAAGACATGCCATCATTTTGCAGCGGTGTAAAAGCCGGATGAGAAATGACCACAAAAAAGCGTCATCTGTAGATTCCAGGGTGACAAGTTATGAATCACTATGCTGACACTGCAGAGACACTCTGTACCTTCTGGCAATTGCATTACTTTTTTTTTTTTTTTTTTTAAGGGAAGTTCATTCCCGTAATTGTGAAATTTGAGAGTGTTTGATTAGGACAGACACCAGAGGGATCACCAGCAGGGCCAGGAGTCGTGGTTAAGGACGTGCCGCGGTCCCCGGTGCCTGAAACGTTACGGCAGCAGTGTATTTCTGGGCTCCGGCTTGTCACAGTGAGATTAATTTTATACGTAACACAAAGGCGGCGCAGGCTGCACACAGCCGGTCAGGCTGGAAGGGCTATGCGCTCGCACAAAGGCACCACTGTAACTCCACTGAGCCCGCAGAAGTTTGCTTTTGATGTCCCATCACGCGAAGTCACACTCCAGAATAGAAGTAAAAACCTCACATCTTCTGCGCTTCCCTCCTCTGTTTTTATTTTGGTTTTCATGTCAGGGGCTATTTTCAGAACTCATCTCTCCATCTGGCAACGCCGAGGAAAACTATTAGAAGTGGAATACAAGGGTGGGAATCGACATCCTGAATACAAACATGACGAAGAGCAAGGTGTCGTGCCTTTTTTTTTTATTATTATTATTTTTTTTATATTGATAAAAAGTCAGAGTGGCTGTATTTTACTAGTCACAATTCATCAGTGCTGTGACCTACAGCATTGACAGGTGCTCAACAACAATATCTGACTCTCTTTTTGTCTGCGTCCCCAGAATTGTTGACCTTCTGTCCTCAAAGCCCCCATCTGTTACCTCCTTAAGCCTCCAGGCTCGTTCACAGCGGCAGTCATCCCTCTTTAGATGCAAGTGACTTTTCATATGACAACACAAAGCACGCACGTGATAACGTTTATTTGAACACCGCGGATGCTGGATTGAATGTTTTTGAAATGAATCCACACTGGGGGGAAAAAAAAAAAAGTCCTTGAATGTAATTCACTGGAGCATGAATGTAACATGATGGAGGTTTTTTAATGGCTATGTTTATAAGTGTCTTGCATCACATAATCGCTGTGGTGACCCCATCCTCTTGAGGCCCTGAGGTTTACCAGACGTGACTTCCCCACACATTAAACCACAGGATGCCACCTTGGAGCAACAACCGCTGCAGCTGTTCAGAGAGAACATGCCACCCATACTAAATCTGGCACCCACAACTAGACGCATGAGCTGCACGAGAGCCTGATGAGGCCATTTGTTCTCATAGTGGGAACAAGAGATGAAAAGAAGTAGAAGATGGGAAGAAAGAACATAATATTGTCAGTCCTGGCAGTATTTCAAAGATTTCATTCTGCATCTTTGTGTGTTATCACAGGGCGGAGATCGACATGAGGAGGGGGCAATGGGGGGGGCAATGAAAGCAGTGTGGGCATGCCCGTTGTTTGTTTGCCTATCTTGCCTTTCGATCAACTCTAGAGCAACTCAACCAACAACGGGAGGACAGCTTTCCACTGAACCAACGCTGTGGCAGCACCTACACATCAACAGGTACATGTTAAACACCTCGCAGCACATGCACGCCTGTTGCGGAGGTCTTTTTTTTCCAGCGTCTTAACACTAAATCCCTTTATTCCAGTTGCCCTCATTTCTCCCTCCCATCTCTTCAACGTCTTCGCCCTCACTTTGGTTTTATAAGAATCCTCATTTAAACATCCCACTTTTCACTTCATCCCCTTCAGTTTTTCACCTGTCCATAACCTCTATCCCGTCCTGCTCTCCTCTCGTCTTACATGTCATTACACATTTACACAGACGTCTCGGTGCCAAGCTTTCCACATACAGCAGCCATTGTTCTAATTTGCTCTAGGACAAATGTTTCAAACCTTAGATATCATCAAATTATCAAACATAAACATTTTCCTGTTGAAGTATTGGTTTCTGCTGTACAAACCCACTAACATTGTCCTCCGATTCTCACATACAGACAAGCCTTTTAGCATTCAGTGTCTCAGATGAACTTAGCGCTGAAATGCACACTTGCGCCACTGGCATGAGCGCAACAAAGGTCTACACAGAGCCTGTTGTCCTGGGACAGTAAGGTAGTTATCTGTGCCACAGTGGGAACATAAAGCAGTCAATAGATGAATGCTATCTTTATATCTACTGCACCAGAGGTGATTTGAAACACTGCCACTGGACGTCATGGGGCTCCACTCTGAAACACGGCCTTTGAAGCACTGACAGCATCGACAGAATAAGGCCAGCTCTTTGATACAAGTGGTGGGGAAAGGAAAACTCAGACGCTAAAAGTGAGCATTATTTAGTTACAGAAACGCTTGAATGTTAAAGGAAAAAAAAACGTTGGAGATTTTCTTTTTCTTTTTTGTGCCCAGCATGTGAAACGCATGTGTTCAACTGTCACTTGAAGGAAGAAAATGTGAAAGTTAAATTTGGTTGGAAATTAAACGCAACTGCCACCACAAGAGCACCGTAAATGAAGATCTCAATTACAATGAAATCCCTTGTCGGGCTTTTGGCTTAGAGGACTTTAGTTATCTATCCCAAAGTTGGTTTGTTTTACTCCAAATTCCTGTTTCCCTGTTTCCCTATCTCCCATCATCTGAATGCTCTTTCTCACTTCCTGCCCGCAGGACTTCAGGTAAACCAATACATGACGTCAGCGAGGAGCTTGTGTCTCACCACGTTGGGGCCCAAAGGGCTTTCCGAGGTGAATGATAAACACAGCGGCTGGCAGCAGGAGAGAGAGTTAATTACTGCAGCTGATTCACTCGCTAATGACTGGTTCACCTCTGTGGGGTGTTTTTAATGGATTTCAGGAGTCAGGCGAGCAAAAGCTCAATGTGTTTTTAATGGGACTCTGAACAGTTAGAGCTGGGAACACAAACTGGGCCGCTGCCTTTACTTGTGGTCCAAAGAGTGGTCTCATTAGAGGCTTGGTAATAAAAAAAGAATTCTGGAGTGATTAGATCAGGAGGAATAAAGGAAAAAATAAATAAATGAAAGACAATGTCAACAGTTTCTTGCAACTCGGATAACTCCCCAAGGCATTTCTTTCACCACGATCACACCTAATTCCTGTTTTTGTGCTATATTACAACATACACTTTCACTGGTTTTCTGACTCAGGGCTACAAAATGGGAAGAAAGGCTTTTTTTTTCTGAATGCACAAAAGAAATGTGAGTCGGGAGCATTTTTAAAGAAGCTTTTTTATTAGAAGTTAATTTTGCCGCTCTGCGCCTTCAACTGCTGTGCCAAGCTAGTAATCAGTCTGTTCCCACGACAGAAGCAAAATCTCCTTTAGAGCAAGACAGAGCAAGCCAGCTATTAAGAGCTAACTGATACGTGAAAGAAATCCAAGTGATTCTTCATACACTTGCAGTAAACGTCTGGCTATGAAGAATGCAGAACATGATGGAAAAGTTCCTAGATCCACATTAATTACCTCCAAGCTATATAAAGCCCTAACAGGAACAATGAAAAATGCGATGATAGCGCTGCTGAGTTTTGTTTTCTTGGGTCTGGTCTCAGAGAAATATTTGAACTGAACACAAATGTTTTAACACTGCATTTTGTGGTGGAGGCATGTGATGTGTTAAACTCCCATCCCATTACCAATAAAAATAGAAAGCCTTTCCTGTTTTAACTTGGTTTCCAGGGTGACACATCCCACCCACAGACTGGATAAGTCTCCAGAATGAAATATCAAGCCAATCAGCTTCTGTTCTCTCAAGGGGCCAACAGGGAATGGCCCCCATGGCTGCTGTAAGAAAACCATTTGCATCAAAGTTAATAAAGAAAAAATTGCTCCAGACTTGAGACCTAAGTAAATATTTTCTTTAGAGTTTAAAATCTCATTTTCTAGTTTTACATCTTATTCAACAGTTGTTGTTTTTTTGTGAGTTATGGTCCCATTCAGGGTGAAATACACAATGAAGCAGATCATTCATAAGGGCAGGACTGTGTTGGGATTGAGAAGCTGCCAACCTCTGGGTAGTCCAACAATCCTTTTGGTTACATCACCATGTGATTTTATCTACATATCAAAGTTTGGTTTCAGTCCATGGTTTGGTGACAACAAAGCATCTTCCCAGAAAAGACTGGAGATTGTTTCATTCTGAGAAGAACAGATAGTGAGTTTTACAGCGTTTTTTTTTTTTCTTTTATGGTTACACTGGACTTGACAGTGCATCTGCTTTCATGATGTTAAAAAAGTATTTTTGCTTCTACACAAGCATACACAAACAAAACCAGCACACAGTTCTGCAAATAAATATTTCAGTCACCATATCTTGAATAAATACAATCTCAAATTATTTCTGTCCAGACCTGAATCACATGACTGAACCCAGATCTGTCCAGTGAGATGCATCTCTTCATCTCTTGCTCTTCTTATCTAGATGCTGCCAGCAGTTTAGAGAAAGATAAATCTGGATTCATAAGACGACATTACCTTTTGCATTTACCAGAGTCCAATAATTATGCTCAGCAGAAAACTTAAGACTTTTTTTGTAGTTGTCTTCATTTTTATGTCACCAAACATTGAAGTGATCTGTGGTTGTAATCCTTCAAGGTCTTTTTCCATCTACATTTCTGTCTGGAAGACAATGATTCACAACTATCTTTCCAGGTGTTTTTAATAAGTCAAACCGCTTGGGACCTGGTTCAGGCAGCCATCTCAAGAGGGATTTACCTCTCTGCATGCTCTGTTCCAAATGCTCCATCTCCTCATCGGTCTGTTGAAGGAACAAGAGGTACTCGTCTCTCACATGCCTTCTGATCACTTTCACTTGACATGTGACCAGCCACTCTTCAAATCCCACTCGGTCTAACTAGATCAGAGCCTTCATACCAAAGGTCAAAAGTTTTATCATTTGGATAGTTTTAAGTCAAATTTTAGTAGTTTCACCAGTCTTCCTTATTTGCTTTGTTTCCTTGATGCAAACCAAAAATGTGATCGTTCTGAAACAGACTAACATCTTTCCATTTCCATGGAATGTATCTTTCGACACTGTTGCTAAAAGATTACAATCTATTTGTGTTCCCGCCTCTGCAACTAGGATTAGATACCTGGTTATCAAATGTAATACACGAATCACTTATCTTATCTTAGTTTAATCCAGAATTTAACAGGCAGTGGATTCTTACTGAAAATTATTAACATAGCAAATTGACATTATACAAAATCATTATATAAGGCTGCTGCAGTATATATAGAAGCTGAGGAAACCGCCAACTGAAGCCACTCATTTGTTTAACCAGTATTGTATGGTGGGTAATGCCAGTAATGAGGGAAGGAATCCTCATCCAACATGAGAACAAAAGTCCTGTGTTCGCCACCATTCTGCTAATTGACATTCCGTTGGCACTATTTGTGTGATGCCAGCACATTATTTCAACACATTACGTGCTACAATCATGTAATTTGGGGATAATAAAGAGGCTTTGCTTTTCAATTACAAGTGAATAAAACCATACCAGGTCAGCCAAACTAAAGCACCGTCTGACAAACAATAATATTCAACCTCAACCCATCTACCCACAGAGGTCACTAATCCATCATGGAGGTCATAGAGTTACTCCTTTCAAAGGTTCTGGGGAAGAATACAGGAAATCTCCATCCCCTCCGAAAGTATTTGGCCACAGTTTATACTTCCATGGCACACTTCCATGTAGTAAAATGGCATTTCAATCAGACTGTCAACAGTAACTTTGAGAAACGTGGGAGCGACAGGCAAACACATGCACTTACATGTAACAACCTTCAGGCACTGTTTTTGTAAATCAAACGAAAGACCTAGAATTTTCCAGGAGAAATATTACATTGATTATTTCAAATGAAGGGTTTAAGGGCTGTGATTCAGTTTTCTACAGGATTTTGTGTTGTTTTCTCTTAAGCACATTATTCACTTCATAGAAATGAGCATCTGTTGACAGCAGCAGTGTCATAAAAGCCATGAACTGACTAATTATGTGCTCATTTCCGGTTAGAAAAAAAATGTGCTTTTGTTAGGATCTGTGGTGTATTTTTGGTACATTTGGTAAGAAACTGCAGCAAAGGCAGAATCCAACCATCACTACTGAAAAAAAACCCAGACATTCAAAGAGAACATATCAACCACAGAGCTGAAGAAAACACTGGAGCTGACAATGGGCTCATTTCTGTGGCGGATAGGGCAGCCGTCCTGGTGTGGTATAAACACCACAGGTTAGGCTTGTGTGATGACAGGATTTTAAGAGCTGGCTTTGTATTCAATGTAATTTTGTGGGTAAGATTTGTATACAGAAAACCATAAACACGAATCACATTCGGCATTTTCTCATATGTATGCTTTAGTTGCATAATGAAATGCAGTTTAATGAAAAGGATTACATATTGTCACATAACTCCTGAAGAAACCTCAGTGGTGTTTATGTTTGACCACTGGCTGGTCAAATACTTGTAAGACAGCTCTACTCACACATGTAACACATTACATTATTGTGGACTTTAATTTATTTACTTTTTTTTAATTGTATCAGCAAAATATTGTCTTTTTAACTCTTTCCCCAAGTCCTCAAATACATCAATCAATAAATGCATGGCATCAATTTGACTGCAAGACTATTGCTTAATGGGGGTTTTGAAAAATATTGGAAAGTGTGCAGAAATGGTTAAAAATGAGGCAACAGGGAATCAATTAACAATCAATAATAAGCCAATCAATTAATGATTCAGTCAACATCACAGTGGTCCCATTTGTTGCCCCAATATTTGAATGCTTGTTTGCAAAACTTAAAAGTAAAGTTAACGTCTTGATCACACACAAATCTTTCACACATAAAGTTTGGATGTGTTTTGCTCAACTGAGCTGAAAACTACTGTTGGTTGTATACCACGTATTAGTCCTAGTTAAGGCTGTTAACTAGTTAATAAGAAACAACTCAACTAGTGCACCCCTCGACATCTAGCTGCCATGTACTGAGAGAGAAAGAAAATCATACCCATAGACTTTTGGAGACGTCCTATAAAATTGACACTTGGATGATAAAACAGCCACAAACAAATCCAGTAATAACCCCATTGATCAGGGTTTAACATCGTCCCTCTCTTCATTAGAAAAGACACCTTCAAAACATCACTTATTTCCTCTAAATTCTGTAACGATTATCAGACAGCAAAAGTTGACAGTTAGTGCCAATTATTCCATGTATCCTACATTTTATTGAGCCTGTTAGTCATTCTGCTGTCATTCCTTGATGACATCCACCTGTTGCTCATCCACCTTTTTTTTTTTAACCCTTTCTATACCACACCAACATGGTGACTCCGCTTGGATGTTTGTGGCTGGTTGAGCATACGTCAGCATCCACTCTATAGTTGTTTTTGTTTGTCTGTTTTGTTTTGTTTTTTTGTTGTTGTCTGTTTTTATGTGCGTACGTGTCGTGTTGAACTGTAGGCCAGTCCTTCTAGGGACTTTTTACCTTGAACCATGATAAAAGTTCAAATTTTGCCCACTACTACTGTGACTGTAGATGATGTGCTAGAAAGGTTGAAGTCCTTTTTCTCTGTTGTGCTTTGTTTTTAGGTCTATATCACAAATTTTAACACACTAACAAAACTAAACTATGATGGAAAACAAGTGCAATTTCTGTTTATACAGCGACATGGAATTCAACCAAAATCACCACAGGCATTTCTTTCCTGAACCTAATTGCGCTCATCCCAGTTAACAGTAAAAGACAACTCTTAGCAGCTACTGACCGATCCACACTGTGTGATATATGTGTGTGTCTGCTGTTGGGTAGAGCTTAAATAAGAAAGGGGGAGTGAAAGAGGAATTCCTGGAGGCTGAGCACATGCTCTGTTTTGCTCTCCTTTCCCCACTCGCGGGTCAGAGATGTCAGTCATTTATGTTGGAGCGTATGTGCACAGTCACGTCAGGCAGTGGCCCACAATGATTTACACCTCCAACTCTGCACGACAATGAATATGTCATTTGAAGTAGCAGGTGTTCACATGTTGCTTAGCTCATGGAAAGCAAATTAAAGGGAGCGGGGGAGAGACAGACAAGTGTGTGAGGAAAGGGGGGACGGGGTAGGGCTGAACCTGAATTAAACTTTAAATGGTGCAGTCAAACCGGCATGTAGTTCACTGAGTTTCCCGACCAGTGCTGGGCGTGTTTCTCATCCTGAGACAATAATTTCCAGCAAACTGGTTGTACTTATGCTGTTGCTGTTATTAGCTTTGGTGAAAGTCATCTCAGAGATATGTGGATCAGACTAAAACCACTGAAAATAAACCCCGAGTTAGTGGGAACTGTGAATACAAGTGTCTGTGAGAGCTTGGTTCTACACAATCTGCATGACATCATTTCACTGTGCACAGAACAGTATGAAAAAGCTGTGAAGATAAAAACAGACTAACTGAGTCACCAGACAAAATAGCAGTTTGATTTAAAGAAAGAAAAAAACATCTGAAGATCAGTGGGAACAAAAGTCAGGAACAGAGATCCAGTGCAGCAATACATGGATCAACTGAGGTTGGTTTTGAGAGAAACCCTCATGTTACATAAAAAAGAAAGATAAGAAAGATAGCATAGATGAGAGGGTTTAGGGATAAACAAAAAGAGATTTGCTCTATTGGAAGTCATGACAAAAAGAACAAATGGGGTGCTGTGAAGTTTGAGAGTGACCAATGTTAACATGCTGTCAAGATCCCCACACAGTGTTCCCCCCACCAGCTCACCCCCTCCTGCTCAACTGACATGACCTTCCCTCAGAAGCCACTCTGTCAAGAAGGCTTCCACTCAGACTCTTTCAGCCTCACCTCTCATCAAAGACGGTCATGTGGGGGGTTTCTTCAGAAGATAACTTCACAGAAATACAAGCAGCTTTTAAGTGAATGTAGCAGGAAGTCCATGGAAGTTCAGGAAGATATTTCAAAAAGAGAGATCATGAGGTTATCAGGGGTGTTCGTTCACTCACACAGTGGTTCACCGAACCTCCTGCTCATTCAAGATTGTCTCTACTTATTCCTTTCCAGGGAAATCTGACCAGTGGAGGCTTTTCTTGGAAAACGGATGGAACCTTTGTGGCGTTTATGAACACTGGTCAGTGTTTTGACAAACACAGAGCGAATACTAACTGCGCAGTGTATTCACATTCCTTTTAATTTGAAAGTTTAAGATAATATATTGAGTTTTTCTGAAGCTATGTGCTTTCCATCAATAAGGATTTATTCTTATTTTGAAATTGTGTGTGTGTGTGTGTGTGTGTGTGTGTGTGTGTGTATGTATATATATATATATATATATATATATATATATATATATATATATATATATATATACCAGAGAACGTGCGTTTCATTTTAGTAATTGATGAATGACAAAGGTTCTTATCACATGCTTCTCTGCATGTTCTCATCTCATCACTGCTCTATTATTTAATGAAGTTAATGCTGACAAATTTTGTGATTTTTTTTTTTTTTTTTTTTTTTTTTTTAACCCAGAAAAAAAAATTATACACTTATGTGTGGTGGATATCATATCATATTGTATTGTATCATATCATATTGGGATTGGATCGGATCGGATCATTTCCCACCCCCAGTTGCCATAATTACACTGGAAAAAGGCAGAAAAGGCAGCGAGAGGATTTTTTTAAATGACGCTCCCACCTGCAAATCACTGAATTACTGACACATGCATTCATGGCAGATTAAAATTATCCCATGACCTCTGTTTTGACTTAAATTGTGTAGGTAATTTGTTTACTTTACCAATGGCAGACATGGCACATTCACATGGATTAATATCACAGATGTCGCCTGCAATTATTACATATTACCACAGGTCACCGGGGCGAACAGGGCAAAAGACGGATGAATTATGGCCTGACAGGTCACCCTTACGTTCCATTGGAAAACAACGGCTAGATATCTGATTTCAGAACCAAACTAAACAGGTGAATATTGGATTTTAATTTTTCAAGTGGTTGGAAATGTGACTCTCTCATTTGGCCTACCGTGACATCAAAATATGCAAGTGCTTTAATCGCTGTTAAAGCTCCATCCACTTTGAAAAGTCAAAATATCTCTCGTGAAAATGCCTAATACATCACTTAAAAGGTGCCACAGACATTGACTTTGCTTGTGAATATGTGCGTGTTCATCCACACCTCAGCACCAGGTGTGTCTGCCAGCTGCCAGCTGCTGTGGATAGTGTGAGGTCTGTTGTGATGCTCTCATCATACCCTCATCAGGCAGCTAAAAAGGTGGTTTACACCTCAGTCTTTCCCACAATCTGTATGTAAATGGTGCGACCATGTAGACGCATCAAGAACCTGAGTCCTAGTTTAAAGTGTCTTGTGTCTTGTGTGGGGTTTTTTTTTCCAGTCCTCCCTTCAACACACCAGTCTGTACGTGTGTCTATGTGTGTGCGTGCGATCAATTTACTGTCAAGGGCGTTCCTTTAAAGATAAGGATATGTGTGTGTCATTGTGTAAGTGTGTGAAGTGTGTGCAGTCAACCTGTAGCACCAGGTGGTCCAACCAAACTGTTGAATTATGAGATGTTGAGTGCTAAAACACCTCAGATCCATGGAGCTCCCTTTTTTCTTGCCAATCTGTCTTGCGTTGAAAATAAGGAGGTATAGAACATCCTGAAACATCATCATCGAGATAAAGACGAGGATCGCCGAGACGAAAAGAAGCTAAGTTCAGCTGAGTCCGTTAATCTTGTGGTGGTGGTCGGATCAAAGTAAACACTGATAATGGTTACACCACAGTTAATAATACTGTCGGGCCAAGAATGTTGGCCAGGCTGGCTACTCCCGACCTCACGCATAACTGCACACACACACACACACACACGTGCACACACACACACAGTCGTCATTCCTCAACAGCAGTGACACATTCCAAGCTTTTTTCCTTTCTTCCCACAAACCAAACACTGGTCACTCCATCTTTCTAATTGTAGATTTCTGATTTATTTGATGTGCAAAGAGAAACTGGCTTTCCCTGCTGCGCTCCCATCGGAAAACGTGCATGCTCGCACACTCGACCTCTCTCGCAAACACCCATACAGTCGAGGCGCTTCTGCCTTTGTAATTACACCGCATACAAACTTCCTCTCCCATTAGACGCTGACTTATCACCCTCCGGAGAGCTCTACACTCTCTGCAGTTCCTGCACCACGCCTTCCATCACTCCCTGCCTCTTTTTCCTCTCTCCTTCTAATAAGACCTGACAGAGGCCTCGCCAGGTTCATCTCAGTCAGACAGTGCTTAGAGAAAAGTAGTTGTGTACTTGTGGATCAGTCTGTGATGATTTCCAGGCATTCTTTCAACCCCTGCACAGACAGTGGAAGTGAGTTAAGAGAGATACAAATAGATTTGACTAAAAGGAAGTGAGAACTAATTCCATCGTCTTACCAGTGAGCCACGTGTTTCCAGGGTTGAATGGATCCGTGTGCTTTTGCAGTATGTTTTTGCCACCTTCTTAAAAGGGAACGCAGATTTGTCCTATAAGGATTTGATTATTGGTCTAAAAACTGGACGTGCTTTAAGAGGTTGTCCTTAAAGCTGAAGTATAACTGCGTGTGAGGAGTTTCACACTGAGGGACCAAGAAGACTCTGGTCCATCTCCAGGTTATCAGCACCATCTGTGAGCCTCTCATACGTGAGTTTCAGACCTATTGTTTTAGGGCTTCTTGTGGTCTCCTCAACTGTCATGGCCCAGAAAGATGACAGGTGATATGACTCGAATAAAGAATTCTATCTAATAAAAATGAGAAAGCCAGGATGAAAACTGGAAGGGAAAAAGCTGGGTTGGAAGCAGGTCAAGCAGTGAATATCCACTGTGAATCATGCCAGCTTTTTTTTTTTTTAGACTAATTTCATTAATGTTGATTTGATGCTGTGTCGGTTACTCATAATGTCAGGCTAAAATATCTTCTCATATTCCATAAAGTGAAACAAGTGTTCCATTAAATCACTTTATGTTCAGCTGGTCTTTGCCATAAACTGTAATAGTAAAGATGTCAACCGGCAATGTGACAGTAAAGGTTCCAGCCTGAACCCAGAAAGATTAGAAACAGATCTTCACATCAACAAAAACACAGAACGAAAGAGGGTTGGTGGATATTTAAGGCTTTGTTATCTCTCCTGTGTTGCCAGACAACCATTGCTCACTGTGTGAGGTAAAAAATGCTCATGCAAGAACAAAATGTTTGATGGACTGCAGTCCAGGGGTGAAACAGAGACCAGAACTCAAACGTGAAGGGAAGCACCTTCACCTCAACTGTCCCTCTTCTGAATCAGACCTTGCTGCCCTAATTCGATGTTTACATTCTACACGGGGCAGTAATGATAGCCATGAGACTGTGAACAACACCGCGGCCCTATATGCACCTTCCTCTCCCTAACCACCCCCACCACCTTCCACCGCTAACCCAAAGCTGTTTTCACAGGAGCCAAATACCTTAAATACATAATTAGCAGGGTCATTTGTGCAGAGGGGGCCCCAGCGAAGGCATAAGCATGTCGCTGTGAGTTTGTGGGGGGCAGAGGGAAGATGAGGAGCAAAGCAGGGGGAGGATGTGAAGAGGTGAGAGAGCGGCGAACAACAAAGACGGGCATTCGTGGCTGTGGCCCCAGACAAACTTGGCTGCCGCCATCCTCAAAGGCCACCTCTGCCTTTCCTCAAAACCCAGAGGCCACAGGTTGGGGCAGCGAGAAGAAACGTAAGAGGGTGACAGGAAGGGGGGAGGGCAAGGAGAGGGGACGACAAGGGAGGGAAGAAAGTTATGTTAAAGAGATCTGTAATCTGGGAAGGAAATCGTCAAGGTTAATTATGAGGACGGTGTTCTGTCAGTCAAACTGGCTTCTTGTTCTGCATGAAATGAGAAATATCATTTATTTACAATAAACACGGAAAAACTTGGAGATGATTAAACTTTAACAATTCACCATGAGCAACTTAAACCATCTGTGAACCCTAAGCTCCGCCTCTGTGCCTTATGGGTAGTAAAATCCCAGTTTGCTCCCTGCAAGACTCCATCATTTCAGCGGTTCTTGTTGTACGCCAGGCAGCTTTGCTTGAATTGTTCAACCTCAGGCACAGCCCCACACATTTGCAGACGTTCTCACACACACGCTCACATGTGCACACACATGCACAAAGCCCTTTCAGCGGCCCTCTTCACACCTTACCTGCCCCCTCATGCCCCTCTGGCATTGTTTATAAAAGCATGTCCACTTAAGCGCTGACCTGTCTGGCCTTTCTTGCTGTGGTGCCGATTCCCCACATCCTGAGTCCACTCCATTCCCTCTTTTCTGCATTTTCCCCCCCTCTTTCTCCCATCCTATTACACTCTCACTCTTTAGGGTATTCTCTCTCCTCCTTCTTTCTCCACCGTGACATATTGCTTTCCTTTCCCTGCATGGTGAATCCATTGCACACGCTATCCTAAATCCCCACTTCAACCATCCCCACAATTTTTTGAATAAAGCTGTTCAAGTCAGATAAAAACAATAAAATCAATCAAGCCTCTACTCTTCCTTTTATCTTTACTTTATTGACTTTATCCCTTGTTCCACCAGCGAGCAGAATTGCTGTCTCTCTGATCCCTTCTCTCTTTCATGTTTTTCCTTTCTTTATCTGGCTCCCTATTGAGGTAATAATCTGGGTGTATGGCTGAGAAGTGCAAAGGAGTGGGACTTTCATGTCCCTTAGCCCTGGGATTAGAGTGAGCTACTTGGGGGAAAGTAATAAAGCCCCTAGAGCCCACCGTCTGCTGCTGGTGGATACTGGAATAAAGCCCAGCTCTTGCTCAACTTGCAAACTTGAAAAAGCTCACATTTCCTGTATACACCGCCTCCCTCACATTGAGCTTCTGTTCTGCCTGCAGTGGCAGCGTGAGCACGTGGGAACCGCACTCGTCTGGACTCACGTAACCTGTACGTCACTGCCCATTAGGCTGTGTTCTTATGGGGTTGTGTCATTCCATACCTTTTACTCACCCTGGAATATCATCTTAAACACACATGGGAGAATTTATGGGACTCGACATCCAGTGAACAATTTTAAGAACAGAATAACCTTTATTATTGAAAACATAAATATATAAATTATGATAACTGTTTTGTTTTGTTGTTTTTTTTACCCCGTGGAAGCTTGGAAAAAACTAATAAAGACTCTGTGAAAGCAAGGTGGTGTTGTGCTGTACTGAAATCTAAAAAGCTCGAAGTGTGGTCCCTGATATATCTTACATTGATGTAATGTGGATGTGAACGGCAGTGAAATTTTACCCTCGCAAATGTAGCACCAGTCAGTTTATGCTCAGCTGCTCATTCACCAGCAACTGTGTGAAGTTATGCCCACAAATCAACAGGAGTTGACACAGCCACATTTCAATCAAACGTCTCCCATTTGACTTTCACTTGATTCTCTTCAAATTACACAAAGCCTCATTCATTCTCTTTGGTCTGTAAGAATAATCACAGACACTTCCTCATGTCAACACTGAGGGGAAGAGGGCTGTTTTTTTTTTTCTTTTGAGCCATGTTTGAACATTCATCACTGTTAAAGAAACTGCTAAGGAAGCAGTTGTTTGTTCCATTGGGGCGCAGGGTCACTGTAATGTCTTCAGACCACCTCAGTGCACTCATCATCATCTGTCCTGATTGTATGTGGTCGCATAAAGCGCGAGTCCCTCCACAGGGTGGAGTGATTTGTTCTCCTGTCGACAGGGGAGTAAGGCCCGACTGAACAAGGAGCCCATTCATGCAGTTGTCGATTTGCTTTGCTCGCTCATTCACTCTTTAAGGTGGACTTTACTCTTTGGAGGCACAACATTCAAGCTTGTAAAGCAGACTGGCAGCCATTTTCCTTATCAGTGTTAGGAGATAAATAGCCTCTGGTAGAAGAGAAATAGTGTGTGAACGCACGCACAAACTGTGCGTATTTTTGTGCTTTTATTTTTTTTGAATTTTTTTTTTTGTTTCTTTCTTTGTTTAATCAAAGGAAGCTCTATTAATCACCCTCAAAAATGTTTTATGCAGAGAAAATAACATTTTTAATTCCTGCTTCTTGATGTTGAGCTGAATTTCATGCGCAGGACCTTTTGGCCTCTAGAGGAGTGGCAGCTTAGAAACAGCCACAGTTTTATGAGGAAGACTGTTTTCGATTCACATTTTAATGGCAAATGAACTGTGCAGTATAACATCTTTAGAATGAAGTATTCATAGTTTTGATGCAAAATATAAGATATAGATATCCATATATATGATATATATATATATATATATATATATATATATATATATATATATATATATATATATCACCCCTCATTTTGGACATACTTGCAGACTGCAGCTGCTCTTGTGTTTTGGTGTGCTTCCATGATTGCAAGTGAGCACTCAAACATGCACACACCTTGATGTGTGCACGTTTGCGTGCTTTGTCATTTATTGCCTAAGGGGTTTATCAGGACTGTAGCATAAGTCACAGTGTTCAAACAGTTAAGTTTCCCTGTCTGAGCCACTCTATCCCTTTATCCTTCCTGTCCTCTGTCCTTTTCACAGCTCTGATGTAAACAGGCTAACAAACACTTGCAGCCATTTCGCTTTGTCTATGCCATCTCTTGCCCACACTTTTGCATTTTTCTGATGGATTAAATACAAACATTCAACCACAATGAAAGGAAAAAAAAAACATTATTTCTGCTTGGATATAAGTATGCATAATATATTTCATAACAAAAATAAAGCATCTTCCTGTACTGAGTCTCACATCTCCTCCTTTCACACATATTTTCAAACCATATGCAAGACTTGACATCAATCAGATATACTGCAATATAATACGAAACATGGTTGACAAGAAAAACACAAACAAAACTGACACTGAGATTGTGATACTGATGAGTACAAAGAACTGGACCACACGGAAGACTTGCACGTCTGCAAAAACATTAAAAACACCTTTTCTGTTCCTTCTTTAATAATGAAAGAGACAGAAAGCAAAAGTCCAAACATATAAATAGTTTGTAAGTAGCGGTGCATCCTCCTTTTCAAAATTAACTGTACATAGCAGATGGACAAAGTCCCAGAGAACCAGGGGTCTCAGAGATAAACTCTTTAACCGGAGCAAACATCCCATAACTAGAAATGTTTGACGCTCCAAAGAGAGTCACAGACAGAATAAACACCCATTTTTATTCCTATATCTCTCTTGATTTCCTCCCGTGTAAGCAAGAGTCATTCAGATGTGGCAGGGCACTTCTGTTGGGTCAGGGTGCTGGGTTCCAATGAAGGCTTGATCCAACAGTCTGATTTGCTGTGTGTCTTTCCAAACAAAGTCTACCAAAAACGTTGAACACAAATCCCTTTTGCCTCGTCCCATGGGCCTCTTTTCCCTGTCTGAGCTCCATGGCATCTTCTCAATCAGCAGAAGAGTTCAGTTGTCTTGGTATGTGGCATACCACACAGACAGAGACAGTCATCATCAGTTACTGTTTTTTTGTTTGTTTGTTTTTTAAGCACCTTTGGCATCTTACTTATTTTTGCCTGTTGTCTATGATTCATTCTCCTGACTGTATAGAGGAGTGTATTTTCTGAAACAAAGGTTGCATGGCAGTGAGGAAGAGGACAGCACAGGTGTCTTGTTGATAGCATCCTCCGTTTTAGGTCCCTCCCATGCTGAAGTCACTTGTTCTGATTCATCTCACCTCACATCCACTGTAGGACAGAGAGAAAAAGCTGATTATTATCACAACTTTAAAAAAAAAAAACACGTCTCATTATGAAAAAAATCCAAATAAATTTGTGGATTTAGAGCCCAATTTCATTAATCACTTCATGCATTTTAACAAACACACAACACACACCAAGACCAAGATGTTCTGAATAGTGTCCCGCCAAAATCTGAAGACCTCGATCAGAACAGGTACAATTACGTCTAGTCAGAATCCTGCGTGTGTTTACTATTCTGTGTGTTCCCAAATTAAAGGATGGGACAAAGTTTTTGTTTTAAAGGGTGATGACGATATGATGACATAAAGGAAAACAAATAAAGAGAGAAGAGTGGCTTTTAAGAAGTGAAACGACACAAAACGGTTGTATCTGCTTTACTGTCTAATAAGAAAAATGGACACGACCACAAACAAGCAAAACAGTGTGACACAAAGCATATATTTATAGTGTGCATGCTCAGCAGGCCACAAAATCAGCATGCAGCTTCAGTGGAACACAGTATTTGTTAGCCCTTCTCGCACTGATTGGCTGTGATGTGGCAGGTGACAGTGATTGGCAGGCCCTCTTAACACCCTGACTGGGTCAGTGCAGCACCAAAAGGTGGGAGAAGGCTCCAGTACTCGAGTCCTACCTGTTCCCTTCACAGCCTTCCAGTGGACTTTGGGTAATGAAACCAACTTTACTATGTCACCAATAATTCCTTGCTGGGCCTTAGCATTTTAGGTTTCCTTTTTTTACCTTTAGCCCTACGGTGGCCTGAAAACACAAAGTCGGGAAGGGTGGACAGGACGGAGGGTTAAAGGCAAGAAGCAGGTTTTATGACACAAAAAGAGGCGCAACAGCCCTGGGACTGAAGCAGAGAGTGCAAAGATATAACTCAGTACAAATTCTTCAGGTGCCTTATCAGCAAACACATTACAGCACTTATCTGCTCCCAAGGAGGGAAACGCTTCACATCAAGGCACTTGCAGATTTACCTGTTTTCATGCCAAGCAGCCTTTGAACACCCTCTCTTAACACACACATGTGCACACACATTCTCACCTAACAGGCACGAACACACAAGCTTCATAGTTTTGCAACAGTGGGCCACCTCACAGGTGTATTCATCTATTCAAGACCAATCATGCTAAAAGGTCATCAAGTGCAAAGCCAAGGAGCCAGAATGAGAAAGAGACTGTCAGACACGTAGGCGGACGGCAAAAAAAAAAACATGATGAGAAGGGAACAAGAGATGGGTCCAGCTACTAAATCCAGTTTCAAGGTGAGTTAACTGCAAACAGGCTGACATTTACCTGTTTCTGCATCTGAGTGTTCTGCCACGTGATGCTGTGATGTGCATGCACACTCCAGGTGGTCTTCTAACCGCACAAAGACTTCTTTCAGCTTGGGTCTCCTCCTCACGTACTCCACCTTGGCTACCTGTAGAGGAAGGGTGAAAAGGTTAGCTTCAGGTTCTAGCAGCTACTCTTCCCTGTGCGTCAGTAAACGTGACATTAAGAAGCGCAACTCTGTGACTGATGACACATCCATAAACTGATTCATAAAAAGCCAGACGTTTGCTTTGGCTTCTCATGCTTTACGCGTATTGAGAGAATTCCACAGAGGCTGATTCACTGATGTGTCCATCAGTAAATGAATGGCATCTGTAACCGTGTCCAAGCAATCTAAAACTGAGAGATGGAGGGTCGGGGAAATTTTGTATCCCCTAAGGCCCTGGGAAGGTTACTCTGGCAGAGACAAGAAGGTGGGAGATCCCCCAGGTCTAAAATCAGCGCGTCCCCATCCAAACAGACACACACCTAAACTCCTTCACCATGTCCCAACATGTTTTGTTCAAACCATGTTTCTGCATAAGTTAAGCAGGGTATTGCTTAGCATAGCGTGCATGCAAGAAATACAATGTGCTTGGTCTATTTTTACCCCAGACTACAACATTTCCAGTCTATCACAAAAAGAAAATAATTCCACATAACACCTCCTCAGATAAGGGCTTAGACCTCTTCTTCACAAAGCTGGTGATGACCAATCCTCTGCATTATAGACACATTAAATTTTCATCAACAATACACTATGCTGATTAAAGCGTAGATGAAAGTAGAAAAAATAGAAAAGGTTGCATGTAGGTTATGATGATATTGTTGTGTAACTCATGGGGAGGTGGCTGCATGCTTTTGACTCTCTGATCTTAGCGCCAAGGGCAGGTAACATCCCAGTGCAACACTGCAGAGCCTGGAGGGACATGGAAACAATATCCCAACCTTAACATATCTGCCACACGAAAAAAGGATATTGGCTGACAACTTCTCCGAAATCTCTTATGTGTTATGAACGACATCGCTTCGCAATTTCACGCATGCACACCGATGTAGAGCTCTCTTCCTCTATCCCATGATGGCATAATGCCAAGGCTGGCTCTCAGTGGCGTCTGATAAAACAAAGTCTCATGATGGCATTCACACAGAGAGAGCAGCTCTGGGGGTGGTGGGGGGGGTATCTGGTGTGGCTGGAACTGAAGTAAGCGACCATCAGTTTCAGCAGCCACTCCTTTGCGACAGTTTCTAAGCATGGACGAAAAGAAAGAAGAAAGGGAGTAAAAAGAGGATAAGCAATCAGGGGAGGTATGTGGTGAGCAAACAGAGGACAAAGAGTGTCTAGGTTATTGGTGCTGTGTTTGCTGTTACCGGGCCCTGAAAGAGAAGGAGAGAGGGTGAAAGGCCAGACCGAGGAAGAACTAAGAGTAGGAGGTGAACCAATACTCTCATTAGGGAACACAAGGGTGTATGTGTGTGTGCAAATAGAGGGGGTTATTTAAGGAAGGGGAGTAAGGAGTAAGCATGATCATGACATGAGACGACATTCATGTGTTACCTATTAACATCTAGTTTCTGGGTTACCTACCAGGGAAATTCATTAAACAAACACTGACAGGATACACAGAAACGCAATTAAAAGGTTTATTATCTACATATTATGTGCGCAAAACACAGAATTAGACGAGTTTCCGAGAAAACCACTTGCTATCTTTAATAAAATGATCTAACTGAAAAACAGGGAGAGAAGGAAGAGGAGAAAGAGATATGAAAGGTGCAGCTGCCTCCGTGACTCTGCTGCATTGGCTACGGGAATCTCTGTGCTGACAGAGCCTCGGAAGTTGCCGGCACCAAGCAAAAAGACTTCGCCACATCTGACACTTCCCACTGACGTTGATCCTAATGACTAACACCCACATAGACACACACAACTTCTCTGGTCAAACAAACAGCTATTGACAGAAGGATGAAGCAATGAGCTCAGCTGATGTGAAGCTCAGAAGTACCCTTGTCTACTTGGGTAATGGTTAAAAACATTCCTTACACGATTCACAATATGTGTACACAGATACACACTTACATGTGCTCATTTGTCTGTGCTACAGGGTTGTACGGTTTCCTGTTTCTTGCGTTACTAAGAGGCCTTCTATACTCATTTTTCCACTTTACTTCCATATTTATGTCCATCAGTTTCTTTGCCCCCTTTTCAACCCTATTCTGGCTTCCATTCTGGCAGTGCATGTGACTTCCCACATATAACATAGATCAGAAAGAGACCCCCATGCAATGACAAGGGGGCCCACACTCTCTTTGTATAAATCAACTCGGTCTAAACTCCCTGGAAAGCCAGGGTCTTGCGAAAAAAAAATCCCCCTGAGTGGTTGTGATCCAGAGGTTTAGGGTGAGACATGGGGCTCTGGGAAGTGCACCCCCTTGGTTTGTCCCCAGTGTCACCGCAGACCTCCATGTAAAGCCAATTGTTCCAGCCGAGCTAATTGGGAATTCCCTGAGCACAAAACACTGATGAGAGCCTGATGGAGGGGAAAGTTTTGCTCTGGCCTTCCAAGGAAAACACAGCGGGGATGTGGATGTGCACCGCGGGCCATGGCAAACTGGAACAGTGACAGAATGAAGCAAAAATAAATAAAAGTCTATGTGTATGTTTGCAGAATGGAGGGGTGGAAAGAGGCATGGCAGGGTCGCGATTCATCCGTCAGGAGGGAAATTAGGCAACAGAGACGCTCAGTGTTTGTTGCTCAGAAAAAAGGGGAGAAAGGAGAAGCTTTGTATATATATCCATGTGTTTTCAAGAATACCTGCCCCTGAAATAAATGAAAAAAATAAATAAAAAAATGACATCAAGAGAAGAGCGGCAACCCACAGACCATGGTGACTAAACATCAGACAAAGACCGCCAAAACAACCTGCTGCTGCCCTCTACTTCAACTGTAAAGTGGGTGCAAGGGGTTATCTCAAGCAGTTTGTGGAGACAAGAGGAAGGAAAGAGGGCATTTATCTCTAAAATGCCTGCAGTGCTAAAAGGAACTCCACGACAAAACACTCACGCTCACACACTTAACTATACCTCCAAATGTAAATGTCCAGCAGTCCTTAAAAACATAATGTCACCTGGATGAGTCATCATGCAATGAGAAAGAATAAAGTGCAAAATCATTTCATTCCTATCTGATTTCAAGTGTATTCACACCAGACGACCAAAATTCAAGGAATGACATTGCAGAGCACCTTAAAGAGGAAAAGTGAGTATGATTTTAATGAGAGAGCAAAAAAGATGGCGTAAACGGCTGAGACTTGATAGAGGGGTAAAATTAGAGAGTGGGTGTTGTCATGAGAGACAGAGAGTTTGAAGAGGGAGTGAGCAACTATTTCACATAACAGACAATCAGACTCCAAGACTGTGTGCAGAGATGTGGATGCCGAGGATGAAAATGGTGGGGAAGACCAGAAGGGAGGACACAAGGGGTGGAGTGAAGGAAATGAAGTAAAATATCATTAAAATATGCTTCGACTTTTCCCGCTGAAGCTGATGCATTCCAGCCGGTGCTGCAGTAGCCAAGCTCTCAGGCTTCTGGCTTGGTCAGGACACTCCCATGGTCTACGACCTGCCCCGCCATGCACACACAAACTCCCTCACCCTTCTTCATGTAGTCTCAGAGTTGAGTGAATCAAAGGGAAAATAATTCACAGCTGCGAGGGGACTTCAAACGGGGAGGCCCCTCATTCCAATCTGACCCCCCCCCTACAAACCCCGCCCTGTTCTTTAGATGATCATCAATCATTCTCACTGTATCACAATCACATTGTCTTTTATTTATGAAACACCCCGTAAGTCAGGGTCCCACACAACCACAAGGGTACAGCTACTTCTTCTCCCAACATCCGGATGTGAGCCACTGTTGCAGAGGTAACTGTCAATGTGTGTGTGTGTGTGTGTTTGTGTGTAGGGGTCGGGGCCGAGGCCGGGGCCGGCGCTGAGAGATGTGTGGACCCCCACACTCAGCACTGTGGCTGTTTCCGCCTGGCCTCTGTCAGCCTCCACTTTGATCCCAGAGCCATCAACACTTCATTACTCTGTGGCCTGTCTTCCTCTTGCTGCAGCTTCACACAAATGGCCTCATCCCGGCTCTGTGGTCAGGGAGTTTGTGTAGCATAGCATGAAGTGCTCGCTCTTTTTCCCTCACAGTCTCACCCACACACGCTCTACTCGGGTTTACACAGATGTGCACTGATGACCTACTCCGACCTCTGCGAAATACTTGCTTCGAGGCCAGTTATAGGTTTCCTTAAAGGCTTCCAGCTACAAAACATAACCAATCGATTTAAATCGATATGAATTGGAGGAGTTTGCTAAAATGATTAAGGCACAACATGAGCATAGTTAAAATGCTTTCTACGTCTAATCTGTTGCCCTAATGTAATGAGCTTATATACCACCACTGATACGGAGGACATGAGAGTTAACGAGTGAGAGGATGAGTGACGGCTCCATTCTTTGCCAGTGTCAGCATGGCCTGTTTACTCTGATACAAAAGAAGAGCACACAGAGAGGTATTCAGATTCGCACACAGGCAAACATATGCATGAGCGAAGGCCTGTCTGCGAAAGAATGCAAGAGGGAATATCACTAGCTAACTCTCCTCCAAATGCAGATGCAATACGTGTAACATATAGTAGACCCTCGGAGCCAAACCCACTGAGAAAACCATCCAAAAAAGGTGAGCACAGTCACAACCATCTGTGATGTACAAAAGTGATGAGGAGGAGAGGATACAAGAATGATCAGGATGGAGTGAGGACCATCTCATTTTATGGCATTTCTCACATGGAGCAGCACAAAGAGTGCTGGGAAAATAGTCCAGATAGTCCTCTATGACGTATCAACAGTATGAAAATAGAAATGAGAGAAATATTCACTTCCATTCGAAAAGAGATGGGAGTGGCAAGATGCTGGGATCAGAGGTGTAGATATGCTGTCCAAAGTTTTAAATGTGGTGGAGATGACAGTGAAAGGAATGTCCAAACATACTGTATAAATGAATTTTAAAAAAAAAATACTCAATAAGAATTCTGTTTTCTTGCATCCTTTTGTGTTTCTTTTTACTTCTCTACAAATCATCTCTAAATGGCTGGAAAGGTGCTTGTCTTCACATATTGAAGGTATGCAAACAGCACAAAAACAGCTTCATGAATGCAACGTGTACATATCTACATATAATTTTCAGGCTTCCCTTGTCACAGTCGTGGACAAAAGTGCAAAACTATAAAAAGTGGATAGAAATATGAGAAAGATCGTAAGACAGATGAGGGGTAAAACAGAAACAAAGAAAAAGAATGAAGGGAGCTTTAAGAGCTGCTTCCTATTCTTCCTCAGGCTAGTCCTACTTAAAGTTTCCTCTTTTTATTACCCCACCACTGAACAAGACAGGCTTCCACAGAACAGGGCCTGCACAGACCCGTTCTGTTTTTGTGGGTCCATAGCATGAAAAAGGGAAGAGGGCGAGAACTCGAGCGGGGTGAGTAAATAAATAGTGATGTGAATTTGGACAAACGTAAAGTGTCTTTCGATGGAAACAAATACAGCAAGTGTGTTCTTTTCCTGTCGTTGGCCTGCAGAAGAAAAACAAGCCAGATTCAGGGCAGACAGACAGCATTTTTAGCTTTCTAATAAATGAAGCACAAACTGAACCACTATTCAGATTGCCAGAAAATCAAGAAAAAAAAGAAAAAAAAAAACTTGCACATGTGTTGAATGTCTTCTGACGGGACGGAGCCCTGACAGTTGACCTTTCCTGGGGATACAACGCCTCTCAGCTCACTTCACCAAACCCACATGGAAAAACGTTCTCACCCCCAAAACCCTTGCCATCACGCCAAAGGCTCCTTCTCAATTCTGTGGTCTCATTTTGTCCTCAGTCTCATGAGGGGGACACAAACAAAGTTGCATGGACTTCAGCATTCCAGGAATATCTGAATCGAGCCTTGTAGTGTCTTGCATGCCGTCGTCAGTGTCTCTCCATCCCTCCTCATCACTGGGATCACAGACAGAGCTCCTATTGAGAATGACAGACACCAACTGTCTGGCAGACGGAGAGACAGATGAGCTTGCATATAGACACACAGACAGACAGGGTTGTACTCTATATCAGAGCTCTTACTGCAATATGACTCAGCATTTCTGACCATAAACCCTGTGCCCTGTTTGCAAAGCCTCGCGCCCAACAATAATCATCTTGTCGGCGCATCCTTCCACTTCTAGAGCCTATGACTTTAAGAGGGAGCCAGAGAAGATGTCTTTGTATCCCTACTGAAATCTCCTGAACCCGTACCAGCATACACTGGCATGTTTGTTTTATTACTCTGCCAGTGTATCAAAGTGTCTTCCCGGATCTTCCATCGGAAGTGACAGAAAAAGCATTGTGCCAGTGCCCATGGCTGGGCAACATCACAGTGACCGCAGTGCTAATAATTAAGTGCAGATATAGACGCTCTGCTCTGAGGAACATAAACACAGTCAGAGCATTCATGGACATCCTGTTTATCCCCTGGTTGTCTCGTACTCTCACAGAGCAGACCACATAACTCCCATACCTCCAAAGAAAGCCGCTTAACCAACTAACAGGCTTCAGTGTAAATAGCTCAGAAATATATCTTACCTCCAGCTACCATGTCTCCTCTGATCCTTAGCAGAGAGACATGTTGTCAAACAAGCGAGGCCAAAGAGCCTCTAAGAACAGCGCAGCCCTCTTCAGTTCCTCTCTCATTCTCTTTGTCATCTTGTCTTCTCTGGGTACACTGCTCCCAGAAAGACAAAAGGGCAAACAAACAGAAAGCAGAGGAGCAGCTGTGCAACAGCAAGTGACACTCAGACATTATCAAGACACGGGAGACTTTCTCTCTAACCCTGACCGTTTCTGTCTGTTGCATACTAGTCAGGAGCATCCCTCTCTGGGTCAGCTCCTCATCAGATGTTGTGGCTAAAAGTACCAACAGAAATCTTTCCCTTTCGTCCTCGCCCCCTTCCTTCTCTTAGTGTCATCCAGGCACAATCACCATGGACACTGACCAAACATGCAATAGATGGGGAAGGAGGGGAATGTTCAGCTGACATGGAAGGAGACTTGGAAGGTTGGGGAGCAGTAGAGGTTAGGCAGCTGATATTTGAGAACTTACTAATATAGTCGCAGAGGAGAAGAGCTGATTCGAGAGAAGTTGTCAAGGCAAAGAGGAAAGAATGAAGGCCTACCTGGTGAGAGGGAAAGCACTTATTTCCAAGGTTTGATGGGTGGGAGGGGTGTTGGTTCTGGGTGTGATGGTGTTTTGAAGTGCATTTATCCTCTCAATACAATAATGATTTATGTTGATTGCATGTGAGTACAAGTGTGCTTTTTAGGGAGTTGACTCACTTTCAAACAACCTGCCCTGTGGGCGGGAGTCTTACCTTAACGGTGCGGTGGTGCTTCCGGGAGGGGTGACAACACATGTTGCTGGTGTTGCAGCAGCCCGTGCAGCGCTTCACCTCCACACAGGGCGGCCATATCAGGAAGTTGGCAGACGTGGGATCCACCTGACTCCTGGGGATCTCGTAGATCACCGTCCGCGTTTTACACGCTGCTGGGACCGCCTCCTCAACTGAAAGAGAGACGAGTCAAGTTAATGGGTTTGGTCTGCATGTCAGCATTTCCGGCTGCAATTGAGTGCTGATGCATGGCTGTAGTCTGTTCTTTCCACTCACAGCTGCCTGCTCTTTATTTGATGACTCACGTGATGTGAGAGCTGTTCATCCTACCTCAGATCACACCCAATATCTTTTAAGACTGTCTAAAAATCAGCTAAAGAGGTTAAGAATCTATGAAGCATAGAAAGAGTTGCCCATTGTTAAGAGGTCTTACTGGGGTGAACATTTAGTTCTGCCCAGGGAAGTCCCATAATGACCTTTGACCTTGCTCCTATGGGAAAGGGAAACAAGGGATTGATTTGAAGTGCAAAGCTCTCTGAGGCTCAAACCCAAAAGATTTGACAGTGCACGGTAAGGTACCATTATGTCATAAAGATGCTACGTCCATCATGCACAGAATGTGAGCGTTTTGTGGACAACTGCCAAAAGAGTATAATATATCACAATCTTATGATGCAGCACTCATACATGAAATCTGACCAGCCACCTCTTCACGTGCTGCTGGGAAGGATATGGAGGGCACGCAGGCAGTCTTAACACACACATCACACACCACATGGTGTTCTCCACGCCTTGATCAGATATCGTACCGCGTGGCGTTTTATGAAGAAATCTGACTGAGAGCCCAGGCGAGCTGCAACTTGAACCCTGAATGCCTGGAATTTCCACGCTCGAGGATATATTTCTCTCCTGACGCGTGTCTTAGATCTGCAAGCCTCAGGTCAATTAAAAGGCTTCGTGTCAGACGTCCTCATCAACCTCATTCACCAGCCTCCTTTCTCATGCTTCCCTTGCCATAAATACTAGGTAGATGTCTTCATTAGGGTTCCTTTTATCCCCTAAAAAGTAGTTTAAAAACCACTAACTGTTGGCTTTGTTTGAAATTAGTGTAAAGTGATACGTTTCATCTCCTGGGAACTGATATGTTAGAAGTAAAATTTCAGATACAGACTATTTTCAGGACATTTTGGCTTTAAGTGTGCCATGCTGTGGGCCACGATTATGTCAAATAAAATCATGATGCAACCCCTGAGCAGCGGAGGTCTTACCAATGCTCCTCTTGCGTCGGCTGTGCAGCTGGGAGCTCTTCAGGTCATTGTAGTAACCATGACGAGAGAAGTTCTTATGATGGTTGTGGTGCTTGTGGTACTTGGACTCCTCATTAACATCGTTTCCCGTACCTCATCAAAAAAAAAAAAAAAGGCTTCCATGTTAATAATGTTAACATTAAGGAAAAGCACAAAATGCTTGCTCAACCAATAATCCAACTTTGAGTTGTTAACATTCACAGCAACTTTAAAAATGTTGGGTGATGAGCTGAGCAACTACTAATGAGGTCATGGACAGCAGCATTGTCTCCCAGTCAAAAGGTTGGTGGTTTGATTCCCAGCTTGGGCAAGACAGAGAGCCCTTGTCGTGTTCATTAGTGTGAGAGCACTGATGATAGAGAAACAGCACTACGTAGACTAAAACAAAAAACTGCCTCGGCTAATAGAGCTCTGTATGAGCGCGTGTGAACTGAAGAAAGTAGCTTGGATGTGAAAGTGCTTTGAGTGGTCAACATCACAAGAGGAGCAAGATAAAAATACAACCCATTTACAGGGTGCAGGCGGGAGCCACAGATCTCAATGTAACTGCGAGCTTTGTGTGTCAGCCTCTCTCACTGATTCGGCTGAACATACTAAGCAGGAAGAAAGTAGCTAGACGCAGGTGAGTCAGCACAGACTTTCAAAAACAACCAGCTTTCATAGACACACAGGAGGCAAAAGTGGTCATTTGACAGGTGGTGCTCTGTTGCCATTATTCCCGAGCCTAATTAGCGGTTTCATGTCACTCATTTACTGAAAATGTTTGCTTTTTAGTCATTCGGTGGCTTGGGAAAGTACATGTTTTGTTATGTGCTAGCTTCTTAAAGCCCTCTAGGTCCAGACCAATGTAGCTAGTTCAGCTTTTTTACAGTCATGGTCATCTGATAAAGCGCACTTGTTTTGGTCCCCACCCACATTATAAAGTGCATTACAGAAAAGTGCTAGACCAGCTAAAAAATGATAAAGCTTGTCGGCGGGACACTGTCTGAGAGTGTTTGCAAAGTGGGTGGGTCTACCTGTCTGTAAGTAAAGCATAACCATCCCACCTGTCTAACACAACCTGCACTTGTACACTCAATATATACACACGCTCACAATTAGACAAACTCCTCTTATTATCCTCCATAACCTATTAAAACCTCAAGTACACAAGCATAACAAAGCTCAACCATGCGCAAACACGGTACGCTCATCCAGCTTCTTTGTGCCCCGACCAGAGTCATCAAAAGGGATTTCCTCTGCCAATACACAGTCCACCACTGGGATTTGTTGTTTATTTGCTTTTTGATGCCATAGTTTTCCAGGTCTGTCAGGTTTTAGCCCAAAGCCGTGCCTTCCAGCGAGAGCTGAGGGAATTTCCTTCCAGCGTGTTCTCCAGTCAGTCAAGCAGCTAGTGACCCATGAAAAAGGTTCACAGAAGGGAAGTGTTGGCTGCAGCTGAAGCTGGATATTTAAGCAGGGAGCTGAGCTACCAGCCTGTCAGGCCAGGACACTGGAAACATATGCACACACTGTACGTTGACATGACATGTAGTCTACCTTGAAACACACAGCCACATTGTCTGCAGCACTGTTAAGTACTCTCTTTGGAAATAGCTGGCTGAATTTCCCTCTTAATAACCATTTAACTCTCTGAGACACTGACCCCTGCTGTATTTTCTTTTATTTTTGCCTATATAGCCATCTATTCACCTCACTTTTTTCAAATAAAGGCAAGAATGATGGAGGGTGTTACAATGGAGGCCACCTGACACTTGTGCTCAAGCCTGACCGGAGAATGCTTCAGCGTAAAGAAGTCATTTATGCATCATAGAAATAACTTTCTGTTGTTTCTGTCATTTCCATTCAAATCCAAAAGAAGAATAAATAAAAGATGGAAAGTGGAAGATTAGATATCAAAAATGATGTAGTGAAAGCAAGAGAGAAATATTAAAAGGAAGAACAAGAAAAGGGGAAAGAAGAAAGGTGGAAACAGTGAGGAACTTGAGTGAGGGGCTTGTTCCTCTCCTGGTTCCAGGTGACTTAGAGGTAATAACACGCCTGGAGCATTCAGACGACAGAAAAGAGGACAGGAGACAGTCTCTTGTCGTGAATCAGGCTTTCATGACTGGCAAATTACTCTCCCCATTAGCTGAGGGCCTTGACTCCCTCCCATTACTCCTCCTCCTCTCTTTCATTCTCCCTCTCCTTCAACAAATAGCCAACATGTCGTTGCCCACTTAAAGTAACTGACTCCATCATTCTTCCTCTGCCAGTGGTTGTTTTGTTTTTGTTTTTGTTTTTTTTTTTTTGGGGGGGGGGTTGCACCTACATAGTTGAGTTGACAAAGTATCAGCTCAGGTCATATCAGAGGGACACAAGAATGTCGCTGATGAGACTCTGTAGGTTGCAAGGTAGTGGTGTCGTCTGTACAAGAGGCAAAAACGGTGCCAGCGTGTCAGAGACAAAACAGATTACACAACAACCTGCAGTCACTCTGAGTGAAGCAGGAATACAACTTCAAGATTCCTCTTACTCCCTCCTCCACCTCTGCCCCAAGCCAAGAGTCAGGTTCCCTCTTCTGTCAAAGTCCTCCACTGAAAGAGATAAGAGCAGGCAGGCAGGGGGCCACCTCGGGTGGGAGCCGGGGACGGAGAGGAGAGGAGAGGAGGAATAACGAGCAGAGGAGCACCTCGGGGGCCAGACAGCCATCTGCAGACTTCAACAGGGTCATCTCATCTGTCAGTCAGACCTGAAGACACTGTCCTCGCAAAAACAAATGCAAGTCTGCACTGAACATAGCAGCAAATGAAACACAGTCACTGTAAGTCCCTCAGGCCTTCTCTGTGACCCCCCCCCCCTTCCAAATTTACAGACTGAATGATAAAGTTACACTTCTGGGGACAGAGACAACAGATACTCATCAATAAAAACTTCATCACAAATCAATCAAGTAATCAAACGTTACTCACAAAAAAAATATAACACAAGCACAAATATTTAAAATAATTTTCTCAATAAAATATAAAACAAATTATCTGGCAAATGTGTTCCACAGAACTAAACAAATACATCTTAACTTCTCTCCCAGTCTCCAGTTGGTATGACCTTCCCGTGATAGTTCACACCAGTAACCTCCCTGGCTCAACCATCTGCAACAAAAGCTTTGAAAATACCCCTCTGGCTGGCGTCAAAGGTCTTTTTAATGGGCTCGCCAGGGCCGCCAAGCTGACCCTCAGAGAGATTTATGTCCTCGTAATAATAATCAGCCTACTACTGTTACCCTCCAAAACGTTACTCTGTTTGAAGAAAGACACGTTAATTCAATTATAAACGCCTCTTCTCATGCTCGAGGCGCTCTGGTGATCTATTCTGGGCTCAGTGTAAAGTGGGGTGATCACGTTTGTGGTGCACAGGGCTGCTTTAATCGGGAATAAATAATTTGAAAACTAATGCTGTGGAATTGCCATTTAATTCATCTGTCAGAGAAGCGAACACTTGCTTACACAGAGAAACACTGGGATGAAAGATGAGTTGTAATACTGCTTTGCTATTTATAGGTTTTGGGATTGTGAATGAGCTAGGTAGCTTGCATCACTTGGGACTGTTAAAGCAAGTGTAGTAAATACATATTTCCATTAGCAAATCTTCACACGGGAGCCTTTAATTTGATGTATGGCAGGGGCCTGTGTAAATAGAGGCTCGTGTGAAGGCTAACAGCTTCTTCCAGCACACCAATGTAACTTAATCTGAGACAGTCCAAGACAGTTCCCCAGCACAGAGCAAGCACCGCCTGAAAGGAGGAAAAAAAGAAAAAAGAAAAAAAAAACCTGCTCGACTTGCAAGCTGCTGCTGTCTCTTTTACTCTATTTACTGGGCAGCAAATGTGGAAGTCTGGTTGCAATAAGCCACTGCATTGCACTAATTGCAGAGGAAAGAATCTGTGAAAGTCCACCTTTGTCACGTGTGTACAGTAAATGCACCTGTTACTGCTTTATCGTGCATAAACAGGGCTAACTTCTTTGCAATCACCATTGTCATAAATTTTGGACACATTCATGGACAGGTTGACGAGAGCGTAGCACCATAATGTTTAACTGTGAGAGGTTTGCTTTCCATCAAATATCTATTTCCAGAGTAGCTCCATGGGCTATAAGAGCAACATCCAGAACTCAGGGTCCAGTACATTTGTTGCCACGGGAGTATAATGAAGCAGAAATTACCTGCAAAGGAGTCAATCTCCAGTAGACGCTGGAGGTCGCTGATGCTGCGGATTTCACTGTGGGAGAGTCGGTCGATCAGCTCCTGGGGGAACTCCGCTTCCTTCAGGTGGCAGTGGGGGGGGGGGGGCACAGAAATCAAACAAGAGACGAAGGTTAGAGATTTGTCGGCTCAATTGGAAACATTTGTGTGATTCTGTGTCTGTTCAAATAAATTGTTGATAGGACAGCTTTGAAGCTATGTGCCAAAAAAACAAACAGGTCCGCCTCGTTGCCATGCGCCCTCTTCATCCATAAACAGGAGGTGGTGCGGAGCCTCTTTTGAAAAGTACACAATTTAAGTTGCCTATATGCCCTACAACAGCCTGGAGAAACAATGCAAGTTTTAACAGTAACAAGGATGACTGGATAGTGGCTTAGAATTTTTCTTTCTTTTTTTTTTTTTAATCATAGGTATTTGGCTTTTGAATTATTAAATAAAATATGTTCATCTGAAATGCCCGTTTTTGGATAAGTCTTTTACGCAGAAGGCTTACCATAAGAACTGAAAGCCTACTGGAAAAAACACGCTATTAACCTTCAATAACTGTCTCATATATGTTTAGTAATATCACATTTCTGCTCACGTGGTTAACAGAATTCATTCGGAATCGTGGCGTCAGGACTCGAGCCTTCAGGCTGCGGCGCCTTCACACGCTTTGCACTTGTTGCGGGTCTCCCGACACCTCAAGCTGAGCCGTGCAGCCTCGCATGAACGGAGGCTATTTTTACCAACCAAAGCGGTTCCCATGAACGCGCTGAGCCCGTCCAACACGTTTGCACACTTGGCTCAGACCACGAGCAAATTTGGCATAAAAACACAAAAAAATAACTGCGATATAAGTCCGAGAGCGGCAGCAGTGTTTGCGCGCAAAAGCGCACTGGCCCTAAAGGTGAGAGGACCCGATGGGGCGCTTGTTCAGTCTAAAAAAAACGCAACACATGTTCCTTATTAAACTACCCTTCTAGTGTAAACTATCCTTTCTTGTTTCATTAGAGATTTGTTTGGATTTGTTGTATGTAAAATCAAATGAAGAGCTTTGAATCATATTGGCTCTGCCACTCATCTTATCCTGAAACCTGCATTTTTTTTGGTAGGTTTCTCTGTGCATCAAGCTGCTGCGTCATATGTGTGTGGCTTCTCGAGAAATGTGCGCTCCGTGGGACCTTTGCACCCTCTTGTCATAGAAATAAAACCCAGACTATGACACGGGCCAAAGAAACTCTACGACTCCGCAGGCTACTGCTCTGGCTGTGTGGTGACTTTACCTCAGCGGTGGCCAGCAGGTACGTTGTCCACAGCAGGAAGTAGCAAAGTGCGGCTCTCATCTCCCTTTAAATCAAAGTAAACCCCAAACGCGAAAAAGGTGCTGTTGTGTAGGAGCCCCAGAGTCGCTCCTGGCCCCAGAGGATCCACAACCATCCCCTCAGGGAGAGAAACGGGGGTTGTCAAAGCAGCTCGGCGGGCTCAGTCAGACACACTGCTGCACTTGCTTCAAAACTTGAGAAGACTGGAATCTCTTTTTTTTTTTTTTATGCTTCTTTGTTTTTTAATCACATTTGGTTGCGACGTCTTGAACAAGTCCTGTGCTGCAGCTCGACATATCTCCTCAAGCGCAATTGAAACAATCCCAAGAAACAAGCCTTGCGCACATTGCACTTGTCCTTCACCTGGGAAAAAAAAAATTGCTTCAAACTTTAGTCCAGTATAATGAGATGTCAAACACTCCGCTCCTTTCTTTGAGATAATAAGGCAGCACCAAGACGCACAAAAATGGAGAAGTTAGTATTCAGTATTAGTATTTAGCGTTATTTCAGTGAGAATAATCCAAACGAGCAGATGCCCTCAGAAAATGAAAACGGAGAAGGTTGTCCGTGTTGTGCTATCCAGACCTTGTCTTACAGCAGCCTGTACAGGTCCTTGAGTGTGTAGGACTCTGGAGTGAATGGTGTGAGAGCGCCTCTGAGCCGCTGGATATAGACTCAGCAGCCGTTGCGCCTCCCCTCGCGTTTTGGTGATCGTGCATCTATTCAGCGAGGGGAGCTGGTTGGCTGGTTGGATGACTTAGGACTCTGAGCACACGGCCCCTCCACCCCCACTCCCAACCCTTGGATGACTGCATACCCCTGAGCACTGAGCTCATCGTGAGACTGAGTCGATTTTGACTGTGACAATGAAAGATGCGAAACTGATCCATAATATTAATAATAATAATAATAATATTCTGCAATGTTGCCCACAAAGATGGAATTAAATACTTTTTACCTCCTCTCATGAAATGTTTGTGACAGCATGACTTAGTCTTGATAGATTGCTTTCTAAAAACGAAATTATTCCAACTTAATGGGAAACAGTATATTAGGCTACTGAAAATATAATTATTGCCTACATTTTAAAAACATACATTATGGAAGATCAAGTTATACTATTTAAATGTTGAATTATTGTCCTCATATCTTTCATTTCTGTTAGATGAGACTTACACGGACATTTCAAAGATCTAAGTTGAGGTTAACAGCCCTTTGAATTTATTCCTATTCCAGTGTCCCATAATTTTAGATTCCACCCATCATCATGTACCTGAAAGCAATAAACTACTACCACCAAACTAAAAGACATTCATTTTGCATTTGCAAATTCTAAATATTAATTAAACAACAAAATAACAAAAACACTGCCAGCCAAAATCTAATTTTTAGCAGATCTGATCAGAATCAGATCTTTGAGACTGAAAGTCAACAGTTCTAATCCGTCTCTTTGCTAATGTTTCTTTAATGGAAATTGTTGCTGTGGTAACCTGCATGTACAGAAGGGATGTAATCAAACCAGTATGGAGGGTAGTGATCTGGCTTTGCCACTGACACACATGGTTATTTGGAGCCACAAGCTCTTTTTTTTTTTTTTGTACAAGTTACAAGCAAGCGCCTGAGACGGAGGATGCTTCAGTGTGCTGTGTTGTTTCAGGCAGATGTCTCCGTTGGTATGTCAGTACAGCAGGAAACACGGTCCAGGCAGGCCAAAGCTGGCTAACTTCCATCACTCTAGTTTTGATTGTGTTGTGCCCAAATGACACCAATGACTATTTGAAAAAAAAAACAGACCTTTCAGATTGAGATGCATCTGTGAAACAGATGACAGTTCAGACAGTTAAAATCAATCCAGATACAACCTGGATATGGTAAAAATTGGTTCTGGGCTGGCAGAGTGAACATTGCATCAGACGTCACTGCTCACAGCTTCTTGTCACTATTTTTAATTGCAATCATGTTTGGCATCCTGATCTGAACACTGTCATCGAGCCATGTTTGATAAGAAAAGATGAATGCGTGTATGATGATCACATTGTTTCACTACATCTCAACAGGTCTTAATTTCATTAATTGATATCAAGTTCAGTCACTCTTGTAATGCATGCTGTCTTTGAGGAAACAACATGTAATCTAATAAAGAAAATTAAAACCACAATATTCAAAGAAACTACAAACGATTTCAAATCAGAGGGTTATGACATATTACAAGACAGAACTTTTTAAAATAGCAACAGCAAATCTGAGTATTTGGAAATGTATAACTTATTTCATGGACTCCCAGTGTCCACTACACGTGATTGACTGCATCACACAGATCCCATTTATTTTTTATGGAAAGCAAAGAAGCACGATCACTACTGAAGCAAGTAGTGATCTTTGGAAGGCACATCCTAGAGCTGAGCTGAGTTCAACTTAATGAACGTGTCCAACTTGAAAGTGTTATTCAGTCCAAGTAGACATTGTTCATTGTTCACATGTTTGTGTGATAAAACAGAAAGAAGTAATATATCAGCATGCCAAATCATGTGTGGGTATAGCGGACAAGCAGCCTTACCAAATTTAACAATAATTATTGGAAATGTTTTATAGATGATCAGGCTCTCCATTTCTTTATATTCAGACCCGACAGAAAAGCAATCAGTTTAACTTGATGATAAAGATGAAACTCACTCACAACACTATGTACATATACAGTATATTATGTACTTATCACAATATTCATTTTTAGTTATCAGCCTACATCTAAGTAAAAATGTTTCTGATAAAACTTATTCACTTACTTGTACTTAGTTCTTTCTCTTTTTTTCTCTGACCTCATCTCTTGAGAGAACATTGTTGCCTTTAGGCACCAAACTTCACATGACATTAAAACGTACACAAAGCTGCTGTAGTTTTAGAATTACAAATGATCCTCTCATATTAACAATAACCAACCCAACTTCCATTAGCAGGCCTACGTCAGCATACTGACAGAAAATTCACCACAACCTTGCAATGAGGAAAGGTCAAGAGCGTTTGTTGTATTTAGTTGTATTTAAGCATCCATGACAACTAAAGTAATGTCATGTATTTCTGCCTTGTGGAGGGGCAACTCAGACAAAGATGGGCTGTTGCCAAGGCAACAGTAGCTCATGTCGGCAGTGGATGTCCTTGAATGGAGGGCTGATTGTATTGAGAGAAGTCATGGATTTAAAATGTAGTAAACTGGTCAAATTCTTTTCATTCCAGAGATGAAATTCAATTTGGACAAAATATAAAATATGTTGAATTGCTGCAGTGGTTGTGATGATGGAAATGGCTCATGATCTCATGATCTGGGGCTTTCTGTGTGCGTTGTGGTTGAGGTCAGAGGAATTCCTCTCTGTATCATGTCTGAACAGCATGACATGTAAAAAAATATATATACTGTATATATAAATCAAAATCAAAGAAGCACGGAGCCAGTGATCAGATATTTGGTCAGTCATCATCATGGGCACCGGTTTCAGACACAGGTAGCAACTACTTAACCACAGGTCCAAAACTGACTGGCCCTAACTTGTCCTGGGGAAGTTGGAGGTGGGCTTGTGCTGTGCTGGGAGGTCTGGAAGAAAACCCCAAGGGTCTGGTAAAGGAGACATATCCTACAGAAGCAGCGACACGAACAGACAGCATGAACACACCTTATCAGCAGGGGGCCACAGGTCATCCAGCCAGGTGGTCCCTGGAACACCTCGTCCATTCAGCCGGACTACTTTGCACAAGTCAAAGCCCCGGGGCATTGAGACTGGAAACTGCACAGAGAAAGCACAGCGGCAGATGGTGAAGTAATGAGTGTAAATGTTTTAATAGGCCAGTGGAACTCATTTTAGGATGGTACCAGCACAGTAAAATGAATCAAATATTTTTATAACTGCTGAAAGTAATTTATGACATGTCATTGCTACTGGAGGTTCTTTCTTCAACTGTAAGCCCTTCATTCATTTATCATTCATGCCTTTTGTATTGGCTGAGTAATTGTGTCTATTGGTGTATATGATGCTATGGTTAAATGACTAAGACTGGCAGCTGACACACGGCTGATCATGACCTCTGCGTGGTAGGCACTATGTTGTTGTCATGGTTACAGTACAAATCAGCTTCCCTCACAATGCACATTCCTTCTGCGTGACTTATGTTTCTTGTAGGTGTCGTTTTGCATCATGGCAGGAAAGAGGGAGTCGGAGAAGGACGTGAGGATGAAGCGGTGCATTCTTTGTCATTCACTCTAATGCGTCTTTTTGTCTTTTCTTTGTAAACCACTTTTTGCTGCATTTTAATTGTGCTAAAAGTGCTCTATACATAAAGTTTGATTGATTTACAGTTTTGATGCATGTGGTTCTTGAACTTCAGTCACAGGAGTCTGATGCGTAGGTACAATATGGGAGTTGGAGTAGAAGCAAAGAAAACAGAAACTTTGGGGCAGAAGAAAAAAATCAAAATGGGAAGATCAGAAGTCTTTTTTTTCTCTTTCTCTCCCTCTTTCTATCTCCCTTTTTCTCATTCTTTCCCTGTTTTCTGCCTGAACTATTAGGCAACATGTTTACTGGCAACTGAAGCTTGTGTACCTAACAACATTAACCCAATTAAATGATTTTATAGATGGTACTGCACAGTAAATCTTGCCATAAAGACTCTGCGGAGGGGACGCTGTGAGTGAAGTGATGACTCCCGTTTTGCCTCAGGGCCACACATAGTTCCCAGCGAGGGAAGCACAGAAAAAAGGGAAAGTTTCTTTTCTTTTTCTTTTTTTTTTTTTTTTGGTAAGAATGTGTTAGATATGAGTTGCCTTTGGAAAATTGACGTGTGCTTTTTTGCCTGGATGAAGTATCTGTTTGAATAATCTATTTCCATGTTAGGAAAGGGCGACCATTTGTGCAATCTTGACTCTTTAATCTTATTTTTATTTTCAAAGCAAGGACATTGAGGTTTTATTTTGGGTAGGTCTGTGTTGTTAGAATAAACCAAGGATGGAGAGAAGAGGGAGAAGCAGTTGAGTTCATAGACCCTCCAGTCAAATACAGACACACAAAGAGGAAAAAAATAGTTGTAATATATATTATCTGTGTTGATTAGTTACTGGATATCTCCAACTAGTTTATCGATCTCTAAAACTTTCAAATAAACCCTTTGTAATCTGGGTTAGTTTATCTAACCACTTAAAAAATTACACACCTCAATACAAAAATATAGACCATATATAAAGATAAAATGACCTACTAGGAGTTTTCCATGACTTTTCCTGATCTTTCACACTCCATCATCTACATTTTAATGAAATAAGTGCATTTTTTTGGTCATGATTCCAGATCTTGTGAGGTCGAAACCCATTAGGCCCTTTTGAAAACATCCGTTTTTGTCTTTGCCATATATTGAGTATACGGAAAGCAAATGTGGTGCATTTTATTATGGAAACTGTGAGAACATAAACATAATCATCCATAACTCAATCTCAACTTGATCCCAGTGCAGCTGAACTCTGACCGTGCAACGAAAGCAAAGAATCTCACACTTCAATGCGCTGGAGAGCCATAAAAAGATAGAAGAGCTGACAATAGAAACTCTGTATACTGATAGCTGCATATTTGTGAAAGTTATTATAACCTCAGACGTAGCAGTTCCTTTCTGTGGAAACGCTATCATATATTTTCCACGGGGCATCCCAATTCTGCGACACCTCATAATGTCAAAGACCGAGTGGATTGCCTTGCAACCAAGAAACAAAAACACATCTTAACCTGGTGTCCCCTCCTCCCAGCACCGCCCAGCCACATTATGAGCACGCGTGACTCACGGACTTAAGGAGCAAGTCATTTGTAGACTTCAGAGTGATTCCCTCCCTCTTCCTCAGGCTAGAATTAGTCTCTGCTAACTTATCCACTAACCGACTCATCGGTGTCCATGATGACAAAGGTGATGCCATTAGTGGGTTATGTCTTTTCGTTTTTAATGAAAAGTTATTTCCAATGAGCTCTTGTAATACACAAATGAAATGGCGGTAACATTTATGGTTGGGTTACTCATATACACACGTACACAGCCAAGTAATTCAGGTGAGATTTCCCAGGAGCAAAGGTACATTCCACAGGGTGGTAGCAATATAGATTGGACTTGAAAAGAATCCAGAGCAGAGTGCATATCCAGGGCAACCTCTCTGCACATAGACAAGCAGTGGCACAGCGCATGCACGCATCCTTACACCGAGGAAGCTTGCCTCTTGTTCATTTGAATGTTAAACAGTGGAAGGAGGCAAAGTACAGCAGCCATACTTACAACTCCTCCAACACGCAGCTGCTCTTTTATAGGGATGATTACTGGCAGCCATTTACAGCACTTAATCTGTCTAACATGCATGGCAACCTGAATGAAATGCTCTGTGGGGCCTCTCCGCACCCCTTTGGACCCCTTTTGCTTTAAGGTACTATAGCTGTGGAGGAATTCAAGGGGTAAAATCCCCAAATGCTCTTTCATAAGCCACAATACTGTAGTCAAGTCCACCTCTGGGATCCAAAAAAAATGACGCCACATGCACACATAGACGCAGAAGATGGTGGTTTAAGGTATGAAAGGCAGGTTTCCAGCTGTAACACATTATACATTACACCAGCACACTTCAGCTGTTAAGGGACCGAGGCATCTTCTCTGTGTGATCTCCAGATCTGTCAAAGTGCGGTCTGGTCTTGTCATAACTCTGCTTTGGCTTTTTCACGCTGCACTCCCCCATGAAAGCTATCCTTAGAGAGCCAGAAATAGGTGGCCAGTGGGAAAGAGAAATCTGAGCATGAGTTTTGTACGTTTCCTCGCAGAGTCATCTCTCTGCTCAGGTGGGTTCTGGGTTAGACCCTGTTGGTCCGGTCAGAAATGCTCTATTGACCACAAAAATGTACCGGCAGTATCAGACAGCATCCTTCAGCTCCAAATCTAAGAGAAGGAAATCCCAATTTGGGACTCAGGTACAAACTTATTAGCACATGTATTCCCTAATGAACTCAAATATAGACTGTGTATTTGGGAGCCCAACACATATGCACACCTGCACTCCCTCATACACGTTTACCAATTTCCTTAAATGGACAGACAGACAGACATGAAGCAATCCGGGCACAAGCCCCTACATGCAGCTCTCCGTCCCCCCGTCCCGCTGTCCCAGCTCATTTTCCCCTTAAAACACTGCTTCTTTATTCTCTATAAATGTAAAAAAAAAAAAAACTTTCTGCACTCACACACACAGAGAAAACAGGGGACTTCCAGCCACTAAGAAATAGCAGCATAATTGCTGGTGCTCTGTTGTCTATCAAGACATGACCTTTTTTAACATGTGTGTGCCATGTTGGGAGCAATGGGAACTGGCCAGGAAGACAGGGGTCTCCCAAACTCTGTGGTGGTCTGATCCAGTTCCCCCTTCTATTTTCTCCACTCCAACTCCCCCCGAAACTCTGGGAACTCGCACTGTGTGCGCGTGTTGGGCAAGCTCGGATACTGGTATTGAAGGACATGGCTGACCCACAAATCAGACTCTTGGCAGGAGAACATCAAAGCCGGGACAGGACGATGTGGAAAGGATGGCGGGACACAGAGCTGCCCTGTCTCAATGAGATCCCAGGGGGATAGAGGAAAATTTGAGGTCTGTGAGTAGAGCCCAGACATTATAGTGGCAAGCTCTCTGTCGGTGCCAGTGGGAAAATAGCAGGCTAGTATTGGCTTACATGAATCTGGCTCTGAAATAAAGACATTAAAGAATGAAACATATACAGGGACGTATTCATAATAAACATATGAGAAGTTAAAGGATTGTGCATCAACGTTATATGAAAAAAAAAAAAAAAAGGTCATTACTTGTTTTGGAAAGTCATCCAAACAAACAACTGATATTGAGAGTGAAAAAATAGACGTGGAGTTCATGGGAGAGCCTTATCTAAAATCTAATAAAAACCATATATACTTAACAGATCACCCACAAACCCAATGACAAGGTCAGTTTTCAGAGGGAGTGCACAAAGCTGTCCTCTGAGACATATTTGGAGACTATAAGCTCATAATTACTCCAACTGGCCTGTCAGATGCTTTCACATTACCCCTCCTTCTCCACGTCTTTCACTAGCCATATAGGCAGCCCCACTCATGGAGGACAGACCTTAAGATGAGGGCACTGGTGGTGGTGATGATGGTGGTGATGTATGGGATTAGGAGGAGATTTCTCTCCCTGACTTGAGTGACAGGGGAAACAAAATGACTTGGAGGGAAGTAAGAGATGGAAGAGATGTGGGAAGGGCAACAAAAGTTCGAAAGGAAACAACTCCACCAAAAGAAAATCAAGGATGGATTCAAGGATGATTGGACAATCCACTTTAGTGCTCCTCTGATTCTCATCAGTAGCAGCACCTAACATGACCTGAGGCAGCTCATGAAACAGAACAAGTGGCTCAAATGCATCTGAGATTTTCCTCAACACCTTTTCTATAGCAAAGGCAACGACACCTAACTGAGCTATGAAAACGCTTTACCTCCAAGAGAGAAGCCCTTGCTATTTTACGGGCCGTACTATTAAGCTGTTTTGCACGCATTGTGGTAATGATTAACAGCAGTCCATGTCAGCCCCCTACCCCAAAGAGCTCCCAGGTAGCTGCTCTGGAAACACTGTAGCTGATTTTAAAAAGTAATTAGAGAAGGCTCTTGGTTCTTTTACTGATGTTATTATTGGAGTTCATAAAAGCAGTACCGCATATAATCCAAGTTCTGGGATGAATGTCAGCAAGTGAGAAAAAGATGGGAAAAAATGAGAAGACTGGACAGAGTCAGCAGGACACCCGCTCCATTTCTGGTATTCCTGTATTTCTTGCTGCTGTTCTTAGAAAGTGTTTGCATTTAATAATGACAACTGCAGATTTTTGCAGGACCGCTCAGGCATGTGCATACATGCATACTGTGGGGTTTATAGGAGCAAGAAACTGAATTAGAAAAATTATACTTGTTTGGTCTTCGAGCCTGACGAAAGCTCATCCTGTCAGTGCTGCATACAAACCAGAACCTCCCTCTATTGGTCTGGCTCCTTTTCTACAACTCAAGATGAAGTGTCAAAATCCTGAGGCACAGAGATCACAACAAACTGATTAACAACAGGAAGTGGCTCCATTATGGGCTTAAAGATAGGAGAGAGTGCTCTCTGGTTACAGCCTTCAGTCAAATCCACACATTCCATCAGGGTTTAGGGAGAGCTGGGTCACCCCTGAGCTGGGTCCTGCAGGGTTTTAAGGGGAGCTGGGCCACCCTCACTCTGTTCTCCAGCCACTGCCTCAACCCCTGGAGCACTGATCAGAGCACAGCTGGGACACAGAAAAGGTTCTGGGTAATTGAAGGTTGTGGCCTGACAAACAAGAGACATTTGACAGCATTCGCTTTGACTTTGAACACCTGTACTGAGTGGTTGCATTGTGACGGAGGTTTTTGGAGCGAAGCACTCACTTTCAATCAAACTCAAAACCTGAGATCTCCTGGAGAGGACGCTAAATTATATCCAGAAATCAACAAATATAAGCGTATATACAGTACCTGCTCCAGCTTGGAGCGTTACATAGAAAAAGCTAACAACTTTAGAAATGCGAGATGCTTCAAGTGCAGGAATCTGAAGAGGAAATCAAATCATCATTTAAAATATTCCAGAGCCAAAGATCTATTTGCAGTCTCTGAGTGGGCTTCTCTAACCATTTCCTAAACAATTCAACAGGGACCTCTTAGTTTATGCATTCCTTCGTCATCCTAATGTGATTAAAACAGAGTTTGACTCCTTTTATGATCTGCACTCAAAACCCTAACAACTGGAGCCGTGGAAAAAAAGAAACAATCGAGACAATGCCTCCGTTGGGAGTGAAGTCAGTGCCGAAGTGAAACGGTGCATTGTGCCGGGTCGGGATCAATGTGGGCAGGAGATTGCAGAGTCATGTGCATGATGGAATATCTCGCTCAGAAAAATGCTCCTGACTTGCTTTTTTGCCCCTCCCGCGAGCATACTGGATGTCGACAGAACATTTCAGTCATCTGTTTGTTTTTTCTACACCCCGTTTGGAGGAGAAGTCACACGAGGTTCCGCTTTAAACTGAGGCCAGAACTGAAGCGGGTCTGGGGAGGCCTGGTCTCAGTGTTGGTGCATGTATACATGTGAATTATTTACTTGTCGTCCAGCAGGAAATGAGGAACGATAATAAGCTTGGGAAAGAAAAGCAGAATAACAAACAGATGATATCTCATGCACTTTTTCACTTCTTGCTTTCTTTTGTCTTTTTACTTGTGAGCGCCTGGGATTAAATTGATGGGAGGACATCATTTCAAAGGAAGTCATTTCAAGTACTTGTGTTTGAGGGAATGACGGGTGCTTGGTTAAGTTTGCGTTTTTGGGTACGTCATTTTTACTACATGTACAAAGAGTTGCATAGACAGCCGTGTTTAGGCTGCTGAAGGAGCCTCACAAACTGATGAATTACTATCGATTCCAGTTAAAAATGACGATGAAGAGGACAAGTTGGAAGTGAGCCTACCAAACCACTCGGGACATGTGACTCATTGCTTCATTAGCTGTGCCTGGAATAATGCACATTAGTATGAGGCCAAAAATTTTTGTGGTGGAAAACACACACACAGACACACACACACACACACAGGCACACACACATTTAAAAACAAAACCACATTTCAGGTTCTGGCTCAGCCACTGTCACCTCAATGAAGAGGGTTCCCCATGTTTTCCCCGGGCCTGCACGAGATTTGTCTGGAGAGTCCAGTTTGCTCGAATGAGTTGTGTTCTCTGAGATGTTCCGTTTTGTTGTCTTTTTATCAAATGCTGCATTTCTCTAACGTATTTTCTTTTGTGTTTTCGAAAATGTTGCTGCGTCTCTGGAATCCTGCATTTTCCGTCGCTTGAGTTTTCCTGCTTTGGTTTTGTTTAAAGAATTTTTGTGAGTCTGTGTTTGTGAAATTTTGTTGTGTTCTTGATTTTGTTCTGACCTCACAGGAAGTTTTGTTTCAGTTGATGCATTTGGATTGTAAAAGAAAAAACTGGCCACTCTGTCACTTGCTCATCAGCTTGCCGAGGAGTCAGACCTTGTGATGATCTCTTGATCCAATTTTTGACTCCATTTCTCCTCCTGACCTTGTCTTGAGACCCTCTTCTTATCCCTAACCTTTCAATCCCATCAGCCTCGCTGTTGCTCAGCCACCTGTGACCAGGCCTGGGTGGTGGCCTTTGACCTGAGAGGGTCACGATTAGAGCTGAGAATCAGAAGAGCAGAAGTGGGGACCTCGCAGAGAGAAGCTGTAAATGGACTGAAAGTTTCACGTCATCCAGGATGAACCGTGTTCTGGAGCTGTCACGTCGCCACACCCAATACTTCCAGACAGCTGCATATCAAAGGTGCTGGTCATTAATGCAAGCAGCTGGGAACTGATTGTTTTTTAGGGGGAAAGAAAGCAGGGATAATCAGTGGAGGTTTGCAGGGATTTTAATTAGCCTGAATCTCTCCAGTCAAGGGGACAGAACAGAGCAGAGACGGCATCTTTGGGAACACATAAAGTGAGCGAAGAGAACAGGAAACAAAAGATGGCGATTTAAGGAGGAGGGAGGAGGGAGGTGGCTGTGGTGTCACACACAGAGGATGCCCTCTCTGCGTGAGACGTTTATGTGCTTCACAACATAAAATATTCTCTCATGAGATCACGGGTCGCTGTGTCAAGTTATGGGATGCAACAGGCACGCATGCAAACATGAGCACACATCTTGGGTGCATGTTATCTTGTAAATTTTTGGCAGTAATTACATAAAATGTGGAATTTAGAGGGATGTGCTTGAGAGGCCACACTGTGAATGAGGAGGCAAAATGTTTCCATGTTAATGTTAATGTTAATTTTTTCAAGTATTTAAATGAGTGGCTCCTGGTGGAATTCATTCAAGAGTGCACTAAAAAAAAAAAAAAAAAAAAAAAAACAGAGCTCATGTCTTCAGTGCCATCAGAGAAGCTGGTGCAGTATTCTTCCACCTCCTATTTCCTGCATGCTCATCGTCTCCTTCACATCCATCCTTAGCCTCTACATCCTCTGTCTCCTCCCTCTGCTCCTCCCCAGCAGTCCAGTCTAGACTCCTGATTGTTTGGTTTGTAAAACATACAAGAGTTTGACATCAAACACGCTCCTCTACCAGAGCAGCTGTGTTGTAGCAAGCAGCTGCAGCAGAAGTCGATGGAGACGTGGAGGGAGAAGAGGTGATGGTGGTGCTGGGGTCATGAATCCTGCCACGTCCCTGTTGCTGCTTTCCATCTCTCATTGACCACTTCTGCTCTCTGAGCTGGAAAGCAGAAACACAAACAGAGATGAAATTCATGGAAAAAAAAAAAAAAAAAAAAACAAGAAAAACACTGAGTGGCAGAGAAAGGTTTCCAGAAGAGATCGTGCCTGAACCTGTATGGAGCATGAGGTTTTTTCTGGGTTCTCTTTCAATTGAGCAGGAATTATGAGACAGTTTTTTGACACAAAGCACATGCATGTGGAATTAAGATGGATTTGCATCTCACTACAACTCAGGACCTGACAGTTGAATAATTCTTATCCCCAAAGAAAAAAAAAATCATCTAGTTTTCATATAATTGATGTTGAGGAACCAAATGTTTATTTTGCTCTTGCTGTCTGAACGTTGATTGATGACCTTTTCCCATCTTGATTCAGTGATGTAAAAAGTCACCTGCTGATGATGTGTGTTTAGTGTCAGTGCTTCAGGTAAAATGAGGACCACGGGAGCTGTCTGATGGGTCACAGGATGACAAGAACATGAAGAAGCCAAACAGGAAAATGGAGTGACCAAAATGAAGTTAGAGTGAAAGTGTGTGTGTTTCTTCTTACTTTGGCAGTGCGCCACGGTGTCATGGCTTCATCACATTACCTAAGGAGACATTGCCAAGTTTTGTCTTGAGCCGGCCCACCCAGGACAGCGCTGTTATGGCTTTGCCTAATCCAGTAGTCTGGCCACACACACACAAGCGTAGCAGGTACATGTCCCACACTTGCTTTGATTTCATCTAAAAGCTGAAAAATTAACTCTTAGTTTTTGAAATACCTTAGCTACAGCTCCCAACCACAAACAATGACATAAAGCATCTATTATTAACCATTACTTTATGTATATTTTTTCAGGCCATATTTACTTCAGTATGGAGCTGAAACACCAGATGCATCCTCAGTCAAGCCAAAAACCACAGCAACATGTATACAAATCACTGACATGAAGAGAAGATATGAAACGTTTATGTTTTTTTTCTGTGGGTATCACCCCACCAAAAGATTGAATGGTGACACTGGTTAAACAGAACAGATGTTAAGTTCAAGTGTGTTAGTGTAAAATGTCAACGTGAAGAAGTTGTACGGGTGAAGGTGTGTGCATGTGTGGCGAGGGCAGTATTAAACTTAATGTCACTGAGTTGGAGGAACATTCCTTAGTTGATTTAGTACGCATTAAGTTGAGGAGGAATGTGTCAAAGCTGCTGAGGTTTTAGTCCACTGCAGTGTAAAGTGGCTGCGAGGAGGTCTGCGGCTTTCTGACAGCCCAGTTTGACAGATGCCTGACATTTGGCTTCATGTGAGAAGGATGGAGGGCAAGTGAGTGAGAAGAGTTGGAGGCAGGCAGAAGTATGACGAAGACACAGTGTGCAATTTAGAAAGAGAACAGGGAGATTAACAGCTATATGTTTAGAGGAAGTGTTAGAGGACAGAAAAGGCATGAGCTGAGATAGGGGAATGAGGGAGAACTCAGTCCAGTCAGGAGAAGAGGAGAGGATGCCAAAATCTGGGATAAACTGAGGGGAAAGAATGTGAGAAAAAGTCACAGCGACCAGGAGGGACTGAACAAGAGAAAAAAAAAATATGCTCAAATCAAAAAAGTTTCAGAAGCTAATCTTTATTTGCCCAAGATGGTTTGATAGTTGAAAGAAAAAGATACATAAGAGAGAGAATACAGAAGGACTCTTTTCTTAGGGTCCCATTTATACATCACACACTGGGTCAGTTGTGCAACTTTGACATATTGCAGTAGATCAAAGGATAGCAACATAAGCTCATATTTTTACACTCTTTATTTAGAACACAGAAGTAATGTCTTAAAATAGCTAATTAAGACTGCTGGATTGACCCAGTGTTACAAACTGTAAAATGGTGCAAAAGCTTTCATCGAGCACTATAACTTCAAACAAAATCAGTTTTAAAAAAGCATCAGGTAAGACGTTTGTGTGTTTGTGTTGAAGAGTTTTTTTGTTTGTTTGTTTTTTAAGTCCTGAGACAGTGTGAGCATATCAAGTACAGTTGTGTGTTTTATGTAAGTGTGTTTCAGACTCTGTGTGTGTAGAGCGGACTGATAACACCAATGTGCCTTTGGAATATAACAGCTCACAGATCAGACAGAGCTGCTGCAGGAAATCAAGGAAATTTCTGCTTAAAACAGCAACTTTTCCACAGACTTGACTGGTACACACAACATACAAAAGCTGCAAAATCTTGATGGACAACTTGATGCAAAGATTTTGTATATTTTTCTTATTATCAACTGATCTAATAGAGGGGCTACAACCAAAGAGGAATCAATCTTACTAATAAATATTTTCTGTGTATCAAAACTCTGATATAGCTGATTCTTCTGAAGCATAATTGTCCAAAAACTAAAACACATAACTGAGTAAAAAAAAAAAATCCCTCTCAGGATGACATGGCATTGGGGGGGTGGGTGTTTAAATATCCCACTAAATAAAACTAACATCTTGATATTGCATCGATGGACACTGCAGAAGCCAGAAGCCAGGAAGAAATCACATGTGTTACAATGATCTCTGCAACCTTTCAGCACACCTGGTGTAGGACAGATCGACAGCGTACACACAAAAGTGGTATTTATAAAGAGGGAACGTGCATGCCTTCCACATACTTCAGAATATGTGTGAACACATTTTTAACAGCAGGCTCAGTAAAGAGGAGACCGAAAATGAAGGAAAAACATCATTTCACACAAAAAGACAGGTCATTTGAAAGAACCCACATTGGAAATCATGCTTGTTCATGTGTGTAATTTCAAACAGATTGAGATAAGAGAAGCTAACATTAAATAAGCACATATTTATATTTAGAAAACAAAACCTTTGTGTTGACTTATTTTTGTTTTCAATTTGAACAATACTAACAGCACAAGACAAGATGGTGAAAAAACTAAAAAAAAAAAAAAAAAACTGTGGGTTGAAAACATCCACATACGCAGGACTCCATTTTCAAGGCAAAGAAAAATAAGGAATTGTCAACAATTTGATGTGCAGCAGCCTCTGTTTTATCCTAAAGGAGTTGTTCCTGAGAGACTTAAAGCAATTTCATAATTAGTCTGTGGAGATGGCCTTCATACCTCTTGTAATTTAAGAACGCAGTGTAACCATTTGTCTTAGCTTTTGGACATCAATAAGCTCTGAGAAACACATTAGCTATATTGTGCTATGGATGCACAGACAATACATTTCTAGTATGATTAATTCATGTTTGGTTATGTTTCGTCCTTTCAAGTAATTTGTAAACAACAAAAACAAGAAAAAAAAAAATCAACGAGTAACTGAATATACTAGAAACCTCCCAAGTGCAGTAAAGGTGTACTTAAGAAGCAAAATAAGAAATGAAACAGGGAAGATTCATTTTCTTCATACCTCTAAAGCAACAGTAACAGTACATCACAGTGGATACGTGTATCTGTAGTCTAATTTGAATTTGAAGTGGTTGATTCACATAAACAGAAAAGGAAAAAAGCCTCCCAAAAAATCAAACCAGCCAGTAGGCAAAGGAATATGTACCCACACGTAAACATGACTTCACTTCCTCCTTGTTTCCTGAACTTAGCTGTACCCTTCATAAAGTACACAAAAGTGCAAACACCATTCTTTGTCAGCCTTGGATGCATCATATACAGCAGGCACACCGTATGCATGACTCATTTACAATATATCATGAGTTAAAGGATCTCTTACATCGCTCTGATTTGTACACCCCTCCACGTTGTTTTGGACATAAAGCTACACAGATCAAATCAAAGTGCACAAGGTCAAAAGAAAGAAATGCACGAAATGAAAAGAAAAAAGGCAGAAAATGAGCGCTCCATTATCGTGGATGTAAAATCCATCTTCCCTGCATCCTCACACCCCACTTCCCACCCGCTCACTAAAACTGTGATGCTGATGTTGCACAACCCTGCTGGTGAGGCCCTGGGGGGGGCCGGCCTATCACACGGTGAGAGAGATGAAGCTATTGTATCTCTGGATGTTCCTCTTGAGGATCTCTGAGCAGGGCCCCAGCACACGCTCAAAGCGGGGCCTGTCCAGTTTCACACACTTGAGGGGTCCGCGCGCGACAACAGTGGCTGCCCTGGGACGGTTCAACAACAAGGCGATCTCACCTGGATGGAGAGGATGAGGAACAGGAAAAGATTATATTGTAGTCACTGTGTTCCAAATCTGCTGATGTGATAAAATGTTGATCTCTGAAAACTAAAAAAGAAAATGTCAGATATCTTATATGAACACTATATTTGAAGCAATACCAAATTAACAATCAGACATTAAATTAAGATAAGAATCTGCAGCAGTTACATAAAAATCATTGTAGTTATTTAAATGCTGATGATGCAAATTTCCAGATGGCTGAAGGTGCCACGTTCATCTGTTCAAACACTTATATGCAAGCATAAACACCATGAGAATGTCCTGCCATCACACCACTCAGGAAGGAGAGTATCTTTGCTTCTAAGATGCTGGCTGAAGCTGGTAAGAGAGTCTCATCATCCACAGTGAAATGATTCCTTTATTAATATGAACCAAAATGGCCACTCAGCCAGGAAGACACCGTTACTCCAAAAGCAACATAAAAAAGCCAGATTACAGTTTGCAAATGCACACAGGGACAAAGACCTTAATTTCTGGTGGCATGTCCTGTGGTCTGATGAAACTAAAACTGCATTATTTGGCCATAATGACCATCGTTATATTTGGAGGTAAAACGAGGACGCTTGAGAGACTGAGAACATCATCTCAACTGCGAAGTACGGTGGTGGCAGCATCATATTGTGGAGGTGTTTTGTCCTGTTGTTTGTATTTATTCATTCATTCATTCATTCAGACCTCCCCGGCTGCAGAGTGGTTGTGTGGTCACCTACCATATGGGAGGTCCCAGGTTCAAATCCTGGTTGTTGCAAAAAGAACATCTGCTGTGGTGATCCCAAATAGGGAGCAGCCAAAATGTAAGTTCTTTTTGAGACACACTTTAGCGAGCAATATGACTAATGTTTGAACTTTGTTAACTATGCCAGGGTGGCTATTTATATGACCCGCACAATTAATAATTCTTAATAGGTGTATTATAAACCTCTTTTTGTTTTGACTAATAATACTGTGTGTACTGCCAAGCTAAGAGAAAAAAGCCTCGCACACACTCACCAAAGTAGTCAGAGGGTCCCAGGCGTCCAACCTCCACGTATTCTTCATTGTCAGACCTGCGCTGAAGAACAGAGGCTATTCCCTAGACATGGAAACAAAAAGAAAGAGAGCTGAGGGAAATAAAGGAAATTTGAGGTAAGAGAAATAACAGGTTGAGAAGAAAGGAATAAAAGGCGAGTATGCATGAAAAAGGGAAAGATGGAGAAGGAGGGGGTGAGGGCAAGGGCCTGAAAATCATCAGGAGGATTAAGCTGGAGAAAATTCCTTTGCCTCAGAAAAACACAGGTGTGCAGGATTTGTCTATTTTTCTATGGGAAGAACACCTGTTTGTGCAACATAAATGAGCTGAAAGATATAGATTAATTCCATGAAGGTATGCATTAGAAAAACTTGTCAGTGCTTTATTTCCTCCAGAGTACAATGAATACAAATTTCTATGCTGTTGAGAAGCTGAACTGATTCCTCCGTGTCTCCTTCACATAATCCGTTTTATCAGGATTCACTCAAAAGTGAGGGTACTGCAGTCCTTATGTGACCTCAGAAAACTACTGCACTTTTGTGCACACATGCACACACACAATCTGCTCAAATCATGTTGCTGTTGGATCACAGTCAATGTGTCTTTTCACACACATAACCAAAAAATGTGCAGACAAATTCACATCAGAGTCCAACAGCTGATAACTTCTGTAGACCAACTGGACTCTATAACCAACCATGCCTCGCATGCTGCCAGCATCCACCGGATGTTGTTGTGGAGATGTGTGCGAGTGTGAGTCATCTAAAAAGTACAAGGGAGGGAGAAAGATTTCCATTTACTCTGCCCAACAGATGACGACGGCTCATGCTGTCAAGTTTTGCAGCTGTTGACAAACTTCATGCCTTTATGAGAATGTTTGAATATCTATCTTTCCACATAAACAACCAAATACTTGTTTGAAGCTGTACTTTTGACAATAAATGCACAGACAACGATGTAATTGGCATGTTTACCACATGTATATGGTAAACATGTATGTAGAGAATATAGTTTAAGTATCAATGTCAGGACATTTACATGCATGCAAGAGCTGCTGTAACTGGTGGCAGGTAAAAATTCTGCTGGGGAACTTCCCAGCTCGTCTTGGTTCACTTCATATAACAGACGTGACTGTTCCAGCAACCCTTTGCTGTTTATAATCCTTCTCTGCTCTCTTTACTGCCTTGTGCTGACCAGGCTAATAATGCTAAATATGAATATAATGAGTCTTAATGAGAACCCCCAAACTGCCAGCTACTCACTGCAGGCAGACAAAGGTGAGACTGTATTTCAGTGAAAGGGATGTGTGTGACTTAGTGAGTTTGTGGTAGAAATGAGCTGTGGAGAGGCGGGGGACACTATCCAAGTAAATAATAGTGTGTTAGCGTCCTTTCCAAGTAATACCTGCACAAACTGTGCTGTGATGCTATTACCACGTCAAAATGAAACAGAAGGGAGAATTTAGCTGTGGAGTAGGGATCTCCTTACCACTTTAGAAACAGAGCAATAATATTTGTAGTGAACTATTGCTGTTTGTGAAGAGTATAGTGTTTACTATTGTTTGCTCTTTTGTTTTTAATTATCGATCATTTACTGTAGATTATCGCACTCCTGTCTACAAACAGAGCTCAACAAAAGTGAGACAAAATAAGAACATAAGGACAAAAAATGTTTTTTTAATTATCTTGTTTTTAATGACACACATGCAATGTTAATTGAACACAAGTCTTCCTAACCTTCCAATAGATTAGCAAACATTATGTTAGTGGATAATTTTTCTCAACAGGTTTCAAATTTAAGATGTATTTAACACAACTTTTGTCAAGAGAAAGCATGTTTAGACTTTAGTCTTATTCCTATGCAGTTATGTTGATTCATACGTACAAAACATAGCAGTGTCACAGTAAAGATGCAGAAATTGTTAGATGGCCAAACCATCTGTAATATTCCCAGTTCCAACCAAAAACAACTGACAGCCAAACATTGATTTGAGTTGCAATGTGCTAATAATATAAAAAAGAAGGCTTTTAGGGAACAGTGGAAAATTCAATCCTTTCCTTGCTCAGTGATAAAATTGGTAGATTTATAAGAACTTCTTCAAGAGCCATGTCTCAACTTTAAAATGAAAACTTTAAAATTATTATTTCTGCTACCGACAGCATCAGATTGTATTGTGTTTGAGCATTTAATCAATTTCTACGAAGATGTGTCTAACATCTAACTAAAGGCTCCTTCAAGTAAAAATATTGGACTGAGAGCGAGATGCAAAAAGACAAAAGTATGAAAGTGAGCAAAAACAGCAACAAACATAAAGCAGGAGGCTAACTTAAAAGATCTTGTGCATTTCTAATTACTGGCAAGAAAAAAAGATGAGCCTTGCAGGCTACCATTAAAGGACTGAGACAAACAGAACTTAAGGACAGAGGTGCTTCAAATGGATGTATGCATTTCTGTCAATACACAGTAACTTACATCGTGGGTTCGGGTTAGGTCGTGTTGCATTATATTATTGGTGGTCAGCAGCATGGGACCGCCACAGGGGACTGTAATCACCATTTTTCTTCTATGCACCTCAGGCTTCATGTATAACTCAGAGTAGTGTCATCTGCAGAAATACTCAGATGATTCTGCTGTTTGGGATGTTTCAGTGGTGAACATGAGACTGAGTACAGACAGCTGGTGGACCGCTTTGTGCTGCTTGAACATGAACAAGATAAAGGAAATAATTGGATTTTAGAAGGACCTTGTCATGGTCTGGTGCAGCCATGGCAGCCATTTTGGTTATGTCCTTCTTGTTCTGTGTTAAGTTGGCATCAACTCCTGTCTCTAGTGTTTCCTGTTTTACTCTGAAAGGTCTGTCTTGTCTTCGTTGTTTTCTGCTTTGCTTCCTTCCATATGTAATCCTGATTGTCTGCACCTGTCTCTTGTTTGTCCCTGTCGATTTAAGTCTTGTCATCTCCCCTGTCTGTGCTCGTCCATCTTCTCCTCGTGCCCCGTGAGTTTTTTCGCTTTCACCCCTGGACTCCTGTTTTGATTTCTTTTGTGGATTTTGGCTTTGTCTGGACTTTGTTTTTGGAACATAAGCTTGAAATTCCAGGCCATGTTCCTGTCAATTCAACACTGACTACGAGACAAATGGTGATACTGTCTACTTTTACCTGGAATAACTGGAGGAAGACATAATGGAGAAGGGTGTGTGTCGGCAAAGCCCTGAAAGAATGTGAGTTCTAGCCCATACACCTCATCTTCCACGGTACTCTGGTAGCCCCTGTTGAACCAAATTCAATCAAAATGAATTGGACTGAAGTTTGTAGTAACCATTTCAACTGAGATCAAGTAAGAGAAGAAAGCCCACGCAAAAGTACCCTTTTCTTCATAAAAGAATAATTATTCCAAAGAACCTGTGGCAGATAATCTTGAGGTAATTTTGTTTGGTAAACTCAATATGATTTTGCATTACACATACAAAACACGATAACTGCCCCCAGATCACACTGCAGCCTTTGTGCAGTTGTTGACTACAATGTCATTAAAAAGTTCAATCACTTAGACCTTAAAGTATGGGAAGCTAAAGCTGAAGTTGAAAAATTGTGGTATTCTCCCTTAAGCACTGCTTTATATTGTTATGGTAAGGGATGCATACTTGAAAAATAAGATGATCAAAGTTCATGTTAGGTTAGGAAATAAGCTTTACATCTGGTAATGCACACATCTAATTTGCTCATCTGTCACTATTTTTGTCTCTCCAGAAAGTTTGCTTTTAATGTAAGCGTCATTTTTCTTCATATGACTAACTTCAGTTGAGCATACTTTCTTGTATCATTTGGACTTTTAAATATTTTGTTATTATGGTTAGGGTGCAAAAATTAAAAAAGAGATATGAATGGTGAGAGAATAAGGTGGAATAGGCACTGACTGTGTTTACAACCGGAGGAATACGCTCCTTTTCATTCTTGTCCAAACAAAGAGAGTGAAACAGTGCAGCAGTGCAGCTACAATAGTTAATCTGTGAACAGGCCACATCCAGTGTGGTCCAGATAACTATCTCATACTGTACCACCCAATGGGCAGCACTTTGCTCCGCAGATATTTCTTATATAAACATTGGCAAGCTTCCCACACATAACACATGGTGTGTACTACTGCTAACAACAAAAGGCAGCGGACAAGGTCAGGCAAAGATAATGAATGAGAATGAAACAGCAGAGATGGAGAAAAAAGGGCATCATGACAAAATTAAAGCAACCGCAGCAAATCATCTGTCCCTCAGCAGATATAGTAGTTTATCACTGGCCAGAGTCCCTTTTATATGCATCAATACTTAAATAAATATACCTCAGATCATAATGCCTCAGCTGGGGGTGACAAATCTAAAAGTAACATCTTGTATGTATAATAACCACTGGAACAATAACATGTTCTGAGAAACAGAAAGAGGGGGCAGAGGCAGAGATGGAGAAAGGGGATATTCTGTGAACCCTGTTCACGAGGCCACCCAGCATCACAGTGTCTGCACCTTGTCATTCAAATACCAACACACCCACTGGGATCATTTACCGAACACAACAGGATATATCACAACTTTTGCTCAAACATCTGGGCAGCGGCCTGAGAGCCACTTTTAAATAACATCAAAAAATGGTCTGACTCCTTTAACGCCTGTTAATATTTACCTTACCTCTTGTGACTGATTTTTCACCCAGATAAAAAAGATCTAATTTATTAACTGCACTGATTCACAGTCAATAAAAGCTGCGTTAAATTCCATTAGCTAAATTACGTTTCAGCATGTGTGTGCAACAGGCAAATGCCAGGAGATATATTGTAAACACTCCAGAGTGAGTTTTCTCTTCTTCATGACCCACGGGGACCCTTGAGAGTTTGTCAGTGTGGGTAACTTTGTGTGAGGTCAAAAGACAAATAGAGATAACTCATGAAATACTGTTTAGACTGATGACTGGAAGAGATGAGAGTGAATGATTTTACAGAACTTTTGGTTTTTGATGCATATAGGCAGCCACTTGAAATGTGTAAGCTGCTATTACTAACTTACCAGCTATTTGTGCCCTAATCCCCTCCACATTAAAATTCTCACAAATAAACCCAAAGGTTCAATTAGTTTAATGTCAAGAGTAGGTCTTGTGTGTGGGGTTATGGCTTTGCAAAGCTGTCATCAAAATTCTGAGCAACGTTTTACACATTTTATTTATTTGGTGGTAATATATATAAAAATTCATTCATTATCATTTTTATTAATACAATACTATGTCGTATTCTTTGTCTTATTTGAAGAATAAAGGCATTAAAAAAAATGATTGAAAAAAAAAAAATCTGTGTCTCTGATTTCCTGCAAATTTGTAAACACAAGGCCTAAATGTCTGGCATAAAGGAGGAAATTGTGAAGATTCTGCAAGTATGGTTACAAGTAGAGATGTTCTGATACCATTTTTTTTCCCCTCCTGATACCGATTCCACTTCTTGAGCTGTAGGTATCAGCCCGATACTGACTATCGTTCCGAGTATGATATTTAATAAAATTGCAAAAAAAATCACCTGACTGTAATATAATTATCATTGTAAAACGTGAAAAAAATACAGCAAATCCAAGCGATTTATGTCTATATTTATGTCCAAATAGAGCAGTATAAAACAGTATTGCGAAATTTAAAAGTATTTCTTTTTGCTGGAAGTGTAACGGAAGTAACGAGTAAATAAATCATTAAATATAAATTACTTGGTATCAGTTTGGTGCCTGGACTCCCATACTCGTCGATACCGATGTCGGTATTTTTGGCAGTATCAGAGCAATTTCTGATAATGGGTACCGGAATCGGAACAACAGTTACAAGCCATGGGGAGGAAAGGAAGTTAAAAGCTGGGGGAGTTGATGCAAAGGGAGGTGAAAATGAGTCTTCACTGCTCCCAAAGCCTGTGAAGGCTTGTTTGTATAGTGTGAGAAAGGAAAAAAAAGTAAACATGCCATTTTTCATTAGGGCCCCAATTCTCATGCCAGGCAAAGAAAGTGATGTCTCTACACTCCCCTTTTGTTAATCTTCCCCATCAGCAGCATGTAATTAGTGATTGTGGTTTTGTCTCTTCTGATCCACCAAAACCGCAAAAACAACAGAAAAGAGTAAAAGAGACATGAAGAGTGGGGGAAAATGGATAAGAAAAATTAGAGCGTCTGACAACTGAGTCTTATGTATGGCAATAATCAGAGCAGAAAGAAAATAAAGGAAAGCACATCAAAAAAAAAAACAATATCAGAGGATTGTGAGTTCAAGCGGCTGATCCTGCTATAACTCACACCTTCAAAATCCTCCTCTCCCTCTTCACTCGTGGTTTTCTGCTCTGCCCACATGTCACTGCCCTCTTTGACTCATCCTTCGCTGCCTATGTCTCTTTCTCATCTTCCTCCCAGGAGGGTGGGTCTCCTGACCCCGTGTGAAAGTCAGCAACACACATTCCACCACAGTCCACTCTGCTCTGGGAAAGTCAGGCTGCGTGAGACTTGAGGTTTAGGAAGAACTGAACCTCTGCTGTGTATAATGGCAGGTGAAAAACTGTCCAGTAAAATTAATTAATTAAAGTTAGTTAAATCTTGTTAAAAGAAAAAGTTTTCCTTCTTTAACATTAAAACTTGATGCAGTGTGATAGATATCAGGGGGAAAAAAAACCAAAGTCAAAGACCGAGACCACAAACTTGAATAAGCTGCCAACAACAACTGAATCCAAGTTTGTTTCTTCCCTTTTCGCTTCCTCCTCTCTACTTGTATCATGTGATCTCCTTAGATTCTTCCACATATTTTCCATATTTTTCTCCTCTCTGGGATGCGCAAAGTCTCAGACTGTTGAGTCATCGATTGCTTATTGCAATATTTGTGTCTTTTTCCATTTACTGAAGTTAAACTAGCTTTTGAAGGATTTCTGCAGTTTTATTTGGAGGGTTCAATCTTGAACAATATTGGCTGGATAGTAAGTTTATGAGAGATATGTACAGTTTAGTTTAAAAAAAATAATTAGTCAAGGTTACATTGGTTTATCTATGATGATCCTCATCTTTTATTTCTTGACATGAGAAATAAAACATTCTTTTCATAAATTAAATAGTCCATGTGGAAATCTTATGAGAAATGAAACACACCCAGGTTCAAATGTCATCAGTCATGCTGATATTACATCCTTTCACAAGAGTGTTACTCTGCCGGCTAAGGTAAATATAAAAAAAAGTTCTCTTATACACTGTTTTCAAAATTTTTCTTTGTTCTGTAAAGGTCACTTTTGGCCACAGTGAATGGAATTCCTCAATCATTATAATTTCATGCTTAACTTTGAGGGAGTCTAAACAACTTTTGCATCTGATGAACAATGCAGGAAGTTTACTCATTTTATGCTTACATCCTGTCAAAATATCTTTATGCTCCTCCAGCGCTGTTTGCGATCCTTGGTTTTTGTTTGTTTTGCCTAGATTTGACTTCCAGTAAATGAAACACATACTGGGCTGGGGATCATGTACAAAAAACCACTGTGAGCATATATACACCATTAACCCAACATGAATATCCACACTTCAGTCACCTACAAGTCAGAACTTTAACTTAACATCCTGTGCTCGGAAAAAGAGAATTTTCAGTGCTCCATGTGGGTCTACGCTAAATTAGATAACATCTAATATACACTGGTGTAAAAAAAATACTGAACAGTTTTTTAAATAACTGGTCCGAATATTTACATGATATCTGAAAGAGGGCGTTGCTATGAGAGTGAAAAGGATGGATGAAAGTAGGATTTAGAAGAGAGGAGGAGTGTTGTGCTTGAAGGGCACAGGTGAAAGAAAGAATGAGGGTGAGTCAAAATAAGGCTAAGAACTAATACATCACTCTGCACCTTTGATAAAATTTACTCCTGGCTTAACTACCTCTAGTCAGTGTAATCAAAGCACTGCTCACAAGGATGACTGATACAGACACAACACCTCAGACCCACATAATAACTGGGAAAAAAGTGACTATAACCTAAAATTATGTCTTAAAAATAAGTCATGAAAGGAGGAACATAAGGACAAAACAACAGCAGACTGTCACCCCCACCTACTCTTGACAGAACGTTTTTGGCTTGACTCTGGTGAAAGAACTGCGTCTGCTGTGTATGTATGGAGTTAATCAAAAGTGTGTCAGGATGACAGGCAGGGGGTCCTTCAAGAAGCCACGCCAGGGGCCCCAGTTTCACAAAGCCTGTAGTGTGAGGGGGGGATATTCTTTGCACAGGGATCTTGGTTGAGGTCTGGGGCAGGACAGCACCACCAGGTAGTCTGTCTGCTGGTGGCAATAAGCTGGGATCAATTTCAATGTCAGCAAAGCACCCACCAGCAGTTCAACACGCTGACATATACATCAACCCCAACACCCACCTGATGACACACACAAGGTTTCAGGCCCCACATGTCAACATGTATATACTGCAGGAAATGTGTCAGTAAGAGAAAATGACTGGCTTGATGGATCAGATCTTACCTCTGTAATAATGAAGAAGTCATCACCAGGCTCCCCCTGCACCACAATCTTCTCTCCATCCTCAAACTGAACAGGCTCCAGAGCATCAGCCACAGTCAGGCGCTCCCACTTATCCAAAGGACTCTGTGCATGAACAACAAATAGCAGTCAATTAAAGCTGTCTCTTATTAACACTGATCAGTCATGCAAAAACTTTTTTCTTTTGTGTTTTATGATCACACACGTCATTTCTTACTTTTCCAGTCAAATTTTGGGAAAAAAAATCCCATATGGCTTTCCAGTCATTCAACAGCAAAAATTATGTCTCAGATCCTCTAACTTCTCCTTCATTTGATTAAGGCCAACAGAGATGAAACACCTTGAAACTGAGGCCTAAATCAGTCCTGCTGACTTCAGATTGTGGTGAAAGTGGTCTGTTTTATCCTCAAGACATCCAAGTATCTTTTACTGAGGGTAAACTAAAGAACAGAAGTGGTTAAGTGAATATCTTCAGCTTCAGTCTTAACCAATGTCTCTGAAGTGCATTAAAATATATTGGTTTAATTGCTTTTATAGGCAGTGGTTTGGAAGAAAATGTTTGTCTATATTAGGATGTAAATGAGTTATATAATACATTTAATTTAATTATCAATGACATACAGTATATAAATAACTGAAGAAAGCTTTTTTCCATAAAAATTTAAAACACTTTAAATTTGCCCAGTCAAGCAGTCTGTGAATTAGTTCTACAGAAAGTGACAGTACGTTGTTGAGTTTTCTTAATCTTCAGAGCCAGTCAAATGGTCTTTCTAAAGATCTAACCACAGGAAAAGCGACGTGGTTAGTTCAAAATATTTAAAGAAACTGTGGGGTATTTCACGGAAACGGAAACATAGATAGTCACACCTTCTACTGAAAAAAGTGTGTCAACAAAAGGAGTTATAAACAACTCAGAACTGATATTTTTTTTAAAAAAAGAGAGTCCAGCAATGCATCTCTACATAGACCTTTTACTAAATAAGGGCATCTTTCTCTCACACTTAGCTTATTCTTAACAGTCTATACATCTACATGTGGAATGTGACTTATCAGCAGTAAAAACACTACTCATCCTCAGCTTTGTCTAGATGAAAAGACGATACATTGTTTTGATTTGACTAAGACATGAGTTAGAAGTGTAAAACCCCAGCAGGATCTCTTTATGGTGAAATATTGTCTACTGATGTGCTTAGTAACTTACCCTGTCTATTTGTGTGTATGTATAAATGTGTATGCACTTAGGATTAACTAAGATAGGTCTGGCAATTTGGAGGTGTCCAGTGTCCCCTCCGGTGGGGCCGAGGTGTCTGCCGGACCCAGATGGATGTCTTCAGTCTGGCTTCAAGCTAAAGACAGCAGGTCCCATAGAAGTGATCCTTAACGGCAAGGCAAGTAACATGATACACAAATGTCCTGACTAAAGAACCTACATTTCACGCTTCACCAAGCCTGCACCCACTTAGATCACCTTGTTGCACACATGCACAGTAAACATCCAGGGAACTGACCACTGGGCTACTGAAGTGTGAGTGTGTGAGCGTGTGTGTGTGTGTGTGTCTTAAAAACATTTGTTTTTTCTGCATTCACTTCATGACATCAAGAGCTTGTACCCAATTTCGTGGCTATCTCAAAAATCAAAGACAAACAAAAACACTCCCACCCCCTAACCCTCCTCCAATTCAAAGAGGCAGAGGAGAGAGGCAAAGCGACAGAAAGAGGAATGAAGAGTGGTAAAGCATTTCCATCAGGGAGGCGGGTGTTTGAATACAGGCCTCAACAAGGCTGTCAAAAAGGGAGCCGCGGAAGAAAGGAGGTGAATGAAAACAAAGCGGACCTCAGAGAGACGTTCTCCTAAGACCTGAGCTGAGTGTATGTGTTTACTCACCCAGCTAATAACTCTGTACAGGGGGCATGGCCTTACTCTATACACCCCACACACCATCAAGTGGAAAGAGATGAGATGTCAGTTCCAATTGCAACTCAATTTGAAAGTCTGAATGAATCTTACTTGCCATCCCTCCAAATCCAGTGGCCTCTGTAGGCTGGTGTTACTCAAATTCCAGTGAGAAAAGGAGGCTTAACTTAACTCCCTATTCTTTAATTGTCCACACAAAAACATCACAGAGCGTGACTGCTTTAAGAATGAACGCTGTGAGTAGATTAAGACTGTACACACAGACTTTACTCAGATATGAGCCTCGTGTGACAACGTGTGCCTGTGTTTATGTGGACTAATCTATAGTATATGTTGACTTCACGACGTAACACCCTGGACTCTTTAACCTTTTCAAAATTAACTCATAACATTGTACATGCAAACACGCACATTCTACATATGAATAAATGTAAAAAAGAAACAATCTTGTTCCACAACGAAGCACATGATGAATATATTTATCCAGAATGTAGTACTATCCCAGTAAGGGTTAAAAAAATTGCAAAATGGTAACATTTTAACATTTTACTGCCAATTGTTTTGTTCATGTGATGTGATGCCTACCTGAAACCACGTCTTTATTAATATTTAAACTAGACCATGTATTTTTATCCCTAACCCCAACCATGCATGTATTAATATATAACCCCATCCAAAATGCAACTGATATAGAGGAAAAGTGAAAAGTCTTTAGACAAGACGAAACTGTATAGGGCTCAAACTTTGTTCTCTCGTGTGGCAGTCTGTAGTTTCACACCACCATCCAACTCCTCCTACCTCCTTCTAAGCATTTTTGAACATGTTATAGTTGTGCAATATCACTCATGGAGCCCTCATGTCATGCAGAGCATGAGCATGTTGCAATTTGCAAAAGAAAGTGTGAAGCATATAATGTTTTTGGAGCCTTGAAAATACAGTAATTTAACTATTTTTGATCATGTGTAGCAGTTTCACATCATGCAAAAATAGGTTATAATTTTAAAAGGCAGATGAGTGGAGTAGCACACTATTAGAGCTCTAAAAGTGTGGTATTTTCGCAATCATTTAGCATTGGTTGTAAAACTGGTTTATTTTGTGCTATGGAACAGCATAGTTAATACAATTCCTGGAGTGAAACTGCATTGAACAGGAAACGACAAAACGACAAAATAGAATTTAAAGCAAATACACTTACCAAGGATGGAGACCTTACTAAGGAACTCTTCATACATTTTTCTCTTTCTCAGTGTGCTACCCTGTGAAGCAAACAGAAGGAGCATATTAGCCATGAGACAGATTCCTAATGGGTCTGGTGAGACTGCAGACCCATTAGAAAATGATATTCCGCTAGACTAAGTCAAGGCTGAAATGGAAGTTGAGTGAATTCATTCTATAATACAATGGACATTTTTCTCCTCTTTCACTTTCAAGAGCTGGTGAAAGTCACAAAAACTTCTCGACTTTTAAACGCCACTCTGATGCTGCATCGCAGTCATACAAATCGGAATAAATTACAATAATTTTTTCTGCACCTTGTTGAAAATATGCACTTGTCTTTTCATAACAGGCGTACAACAGATTTAATATTTTTCCAGACAAAACATGCTTGTAAAATCCATATTTACAAACTGTTCCTCTTTAACGATGTGTTCTTTCAATTTTTGTAAACTTTTCTTGGATGGGCACATGTTACTCATTCAGTAGTCCCTTACTGTCTTGGAGAGTTACACCACAAAATAATCTGTGAAAGTTCACAGGGTCATGCTTATAGAGGTATGCATTAGATATGTGGTAATGTTGATTGCATGCGTGTGTCTGTGTGTGTGGCCCACCCCACCCACCAGGCAGGGGACTTTCCCTTCTCTGTTGCTGCCATGAAAATCAGGTGCTTCCTGACAAGTCTAGACCCAGAGGACCCCTTCCCTCACTGAATTTCTCCTTCATTGCACAGAACCACTCAAAAAGAGCGGGAGAGAAAAAAAAAAAAACAGTGAAGAGAGACGATCTTGTCCGCCCTATGTGTGTCTTTGCATATGGAAGTGATATATGGAGGCTTTGGGTGTCCTCAATAGAAGTCCAACTGCTGCCTCTAATTTCATATAATTTCACATTTTGCCTTAAAAGGGGAGAAAATCTTCCCAAGTGAGTCAATGTCAAACTCAGAATCGTAAACAACTTGATTAAAGGAATTTTAGCCTGCACAGCCTCCCCCCCGAATAAATGATTGTGTGTCTGTATGTGCAGGCAGCGCACGCAGTCTGTTTTTAGTTCTGCCACTTATGTTTTGGTGCTGTCTCTGCAGGAACGAAACTTGCTCATTACATGAAAAAACACAACAGTCTCTCTCGCACCTTCAAGCTCACACACACATGCCCTCCACCTTCCATAGACTTTCCGTAAAGATTACAGAGCTTAAAGGCTTACCGTGCATAAATATCAATAAATTATACAGTAGGTCTGATATGTGCAGCAGGAGGAGCTGGATATATTCCAGCCATATCGGTAACGGGGATTTACTGGAGTCGATACACTTCAAGATTTCTGAATCAAGATTTTCAATTATTTATTTAGTTAGTGAACATAATTTTTCTCTTTGCATTCTTTCTTATCGGCATCTGTCCTAATCCATCCTGTCTACTTGGGAGGGCCTGAGTACATGTGCCATGATTGAAACTCCTACTCCTCTTGGACATAATGCCACACCTCTTGTGGTTAAAGATGAACCAGCCTCTGTCTGTTTGCTGTCTTTGAGGCAGAATCATCAAAGACCTGAGGTGTGGCACGAAGCCAGACTAAACCAACTGTACCTCACACACCATCTCTATCACCTTCATCTCTGTCCAATGGGAAACAATACCCCCTGGTATAATTCTCCTTGTTTCCTTTCGTCATGTGCTCTGTTTGTTGACAGTGTTCTGTCAGATTTTTAATGGCTTTGTCTGTAACTGTGTGTTTAAATGCCAGAACGACACAACAAGGTGGGTATTGTATATCTGATGGCAGCAACGTTGTATTACATTTTTTGCTCTTTGTACTACTGGATAAGGAGTTTAGTGGGATGGGTGAGTGCAGTGTGGTTTGAAGAGGAGCCTTGGGTCTATATGATAACATCACTGATATGCATCCATCCATCTATTCATTATCTATGCCCGCTTAATCCTATACAGGGTCACGGGGATCTGCTGGAGCCTATGCCAGCTCTCTTCAGGCGAAAGGCAGGGGTACAGCCTGGACAGGTCATATCACTGATATATTACACATAAACTGTTCCATCAACAAAGTCATTGTCTCAGACTGCTTCAATTAATTCTGATAATGCCAGGTGTATGTTCCATTTTTGCCACTAGGTGTGGTGGAAATTCAGGGGGGATTAGTATATATAAAGATATATAGATCTTGATATAAGTTAAGTTTTAGAAGTTAAGAAATACAGTATTTTTTCATCAATTGTAAAATAACACATGCAGATGTAATGTATCCAGTTTTACATACATTTATTCATCCATTTACCAAAACACAATTTACTATTGATTAGTTAAAACAATAATGCAGTCTTTAATGTTAAAAAAAAGCAGTGCACATAGAGAAATAAGTACAGATCAACATTAACAGTCCCTTTGCTATGCAAACCAAAAGTCAAGGCAAGAAAAATGTCTGGCCCAGAAAAAGAAGGAATAGTGTCAAGACAGAAGTTAAACCACATCAGGTCAGATCTAAAGCTATCTTATCTCTGGTCCAATATTTGGTTCAAGGAAAACTATGGATAAAAGTATATAGGGTAGTTAAGATGGAAAACAGGCGGCAACATAAGAAAAATGATAATTTGTTGTGCACACATGTCTGCAGAAAGCTGCCTCCATCACGTCTCTATGGACAGATCATGTTCCAGACCAACTGTTCAACTATGTGGGACTTATTTTTTTAGCATAGGGGGATTGCGTCTGTAATTTTATTATTCAGTCTTGTGTTGTATAATGACAATTAAATTGAATCTCAAATTCAATTAGAGGATTAATGATTTTGCCCTGGAAATCCCATAATTGTGAAAAATGTCTCTGTGAGAAGTTCAGAAGGACATCTTGCTTTGTCCAATCAACAGAGCAGCTAAAGTTCCTTTTTTAACTTCATACAAAAATGTATATATTAGAAGACAATATTTTTTATATCGCCAGCAAAGATTTAAATAAATGCTTAAGATTGTATCTCATGAAACAAAATGAATCTGTCCCTGTGAGTGCAAAACTACAGAGATTACACCAAGTCTCAGTCTTAAACTGGAGATCCAGCAGAAAAGCACAACAGGGGAGCAGATGTGAAAACAATGAAACTGATGGCGGTGACAACGCACCTTTTCGATCTTGTAACTAACTAGCTGCAGACACAGGCACTCAGCATAATTTTTTACTGGGAAACACACACACATATTTACACAAAGAGAGAATGCTCATTGTGCTGGCGGACAACGTTGCCAGAATACCACACTTTGTGAAAACAGCTTTACAAATCATTGACAGCAATAATTAACTACAGGTTCACATAATTGAATTCTGTTTCACCCCGTCTACCCTCCTGCTGGTGCTGGAAGGAACTAAGAAATGAGAACTGCAGAGAGTGAGAATCTTCTCAAAGAAAGGTTACCCGGGCAGATCGTGCAGTCAGTTTAACTATGCACTTAAGAGGTGTCATGAGTGTTAGGCCAACCAATGCCAACTTTACACTGAGCTGAAAGGTCCAAAACAGACCTTCTCCCATCTCTCTGAGTTGTGTTTGACATAATACAAAATTTTCACTGCTGGCACTTGCAAAGACTCAGATGTTCCAGGAATTGTTAAGGTTAACGGGAGTCATGTCTTAACTAGAGTTTCTGGAATAAGGTTTTAGGAATAGTGGAAGAAGCGTTAATCTGGGCAAGAAGTCTCACACAGATACACTCACACATGTAAAATAATTAGTCGTTTTCATGTCAGAATATGTGTGTGTATGTGAGTGAGTATGACAGCCTGGGTAGAGCTCCTTCTGTTTCCACTTGAAACATTTACACATTCCGACTAGATAAGCTCCTGGAACGGGAAGTGTGTGTGTGTGCAGGCATTAAGATTGACCCTTTCTCTCCTCTAAATCCCTCACTTACTCCACTCTGCTTTTACTTTTTATCCCTTTCTTCATGTAGGTGATCTAGAGACATCAAAATGGGAGGAAAGACTCCCATGCTTTGTGTCAGTAACTGCATAGAAGTGCACGCATCTGAAATAAAGAATGAAACCAACTTTTTTAAGTGTTTAAGGAGTCTTAAGTGGTTGAGTGGGAGAAAATATTTCAAGAAAAGGACCTTGAAAGATGAGAGTAGACAGTCCGCTAGAGTACATTTTTATTGTGTGTACATACATCACACGTATTTTTGTGTTGTGTAAGTCATCAGTGGTCTATGTGTTTAAGGTTTAATGTGTTTCCCCTGTAAATGTATTGTAAAACGTAGAATAATTTTTTTCTGAATGGCATTTGCTGCTTTAAAAATTAGCTTTGCCAAAGGACAATGATACAACTCCATAACATTAAACACCCAACACAACTTTTGGCTTCGTCATTGATAACAGTCAGGATGGTCGTTTTGTTTGTTGGTTTGGAGCACACAGTACCCACTTCTTCATAAATCTCTGTTATACTGATTCTTCTGAGCACAATACCCATTTTGACTGTTTGAAGGTCTATGACACCAGAGATATCAACATCAACTCTAGATATATTTAACGTAATGGCACTTGTATTAAGTGCGATTTATGAATCTAAGTCTGTATTAAATAAAAGGTCTTTTTTCACTGTTTGACAAATTGGGAGTTCTTTGAAATTTTTTGCTATTTAAACCCTTAGGGCCCGATCTTCCGCCAAACCTCCTAAAGCCGCTATTAAGGGAGGGGCGTTCCCCCACAAAGAACACAATCTTCCACCTTCCTAAACCCACAATCTTACCTGCGCTAACCGCTATATTATGCATGGGAGTGGTTAGGGCATTCCACCTGTTAGATCAATCAGTGCGTCAGTAGACATTGCCTTTAAGAGCAGTTTGCGTAACCCGCAACCAGCTATGGAGTGTCCTTTGATCCAGATCAGAGCAGCTCTCATGCGCAGCTCGTCTGGGACTCTGCTGTAGAGCTTCCTCCTCTTCCTTCCTCCTCCTCCTCTGCACTGATATATACATAAAAATATTTTTTTCACAGACTATTCCTATCGGCAACCTGAAAGTCCCAGATAGTTGGTGCGCTCCGGGTAAACACGTCCAGGCAGAGCCGCGGGGACATATTCTCAGCAGGGGGTGCTGGGAGTCTGAGACAGTTGTGGGTCTTGGTGCAGCTGATGTGCCTTTTAAAATACTGCAGAACGAATCATTGGATGAGCATTTAAAGATCAGGAACAATTAATGTTCCTGTCCCTCCTCGACCACCAACAGTTTCAGACATATCGGAAATAAATTCTCGCATCCAACCTTTTCCAGCTTGACACCAGAGCCACAGAGCTCTATTTGATAATCTGACCTGTTCAAAAACAGAAGTGACTGTGATATAGGCCATCACGGATTTTGAAAGGAAATGTCCCAAAGATCTCCTTGGTTTCCTCCACAGAAAACATCTGAATGAGATCATGCCACAGCTGTACAGACTGACTCGTCTGGCCGTCACTATTCCCACATCCACCACAACTGCTGACCAGACATCCCCTTACCTCAAGAGAATAAAAACGTATGCAAGTAATACGGTGATGTGTAATCGAGAGGTAGAGCCGTTTGTGCACGTCCACATGTGACCAGGTGGACGCACATTTATGCCATTTGGACGCACTCTTTTACGCGCAGGTTTCCCTTTCCGCAAACTAAGTATTTTGCGATCGCGGGTTTAGGGTAGCGGGTGTTCTGACCACCCGCTATCCCGAGTTTGCGGAAAGCGCAAAACACACGCCCATTGCCACACCCACAATGTGAGTAAGGGAGTCGGCATAGCGGGTAGCGGCTTTAGGGAAGCGGAAGATTGCATTAGTGGTTAGCGGAGGTTCCTAAACCTGCAATTTGCAGGTTGCGGGTTAGCGGGAGGTGTACGATCGGAGCCTTAGTATTACATTTTTACCAAATCATGGTTGCAATTATATATATCAACATCCTGTTTGAAGAACCTGCATCATTAAATTGTTTTTTAACCTCAACGATCAGCTATTAATTGCTCCCTTTTGTGAAACAAACAAAATTAAGTATATCAGATAAAATGTGCAACATCTTTGATACAGACTGTTTTTAATGAGGTAAAATAACAATTTAAGAATATAAATATAAAAATAAGTTTGTTTGTTTGTTTTTTCCATCCTGCCCCAACCTCTTTCTGACTTAGTTGTAGAACAGACTGGTAATACTGGTTTCACTAGAGCTTGCCTTATGCAAGTCAAGATAAGGAGCATAAGGCTGGATTCACACTGTTGCATTGTGGCAACGCACGAGGGGGGGTGTTGTCGACATTTCTTTGTCATACCGAAAACAACCAATCAAATTTCTTCCTGCTCGCAACACAAATAGGCTGTATGCTTTGAATTAGTCCCGCCTCCATGTTCGTTGGGTATCTCTAGCTGTGTACCTGCAACTTCAATTGGCTGATACATGCGTTGAAGCAGGAAAAGTTGAAAATCCCCCGACTTTTGATGGAGCCAACACTACCGATGCGACGAAACAGATCGCACAATTCAGTTCAATTGAAAGTCTAAAGAGACAAATGCAGACGAAGCTGCTGAAGACGCTGGCTTAAGAAGTAAATAAAGTCCCCATTTTATCCAGCCTGATTGCTCCAGAATTATACTCCTGGGGTACAGCATCTGCACAGACCTTTCACCTACCATTACCACAAAGAATAATGATGTAATGCATGTACATGTCGCTGTATTGACATTCATACCATGAGGATGCGTCGGTAGCTGTCTCGGTCAATGCCCCACAGTTTAAGATCAGTCTTGGCCTTGACAGTGGCAGCTCGAGGAGTCCCGTAGATCAGAGCCAGTTCTCCAAAACTACCCTCCTTCTCCAATGTTTGTCACCCACTCACCATTCACATATACCTGTGGAGAAGGCAATGAAAAGAGAGATGGACAGGGTTCATAATGTTAAATGCGTTAAAAGAACACCAATCATTTCAAGGTTTTTCTGCCTTTTCATTCTCTCTACTCATCCTGAGACACCTCCTGTTTTTTGCTGAGCAACGCTCCTTGGGTTCTAGGTTGTTTGATATGCTCACTAGGCTTGCACCCAAGTATTTGATCTGAACTAAGCCCTCAGACGAAATCTTCTAAAAGGCTGTCTATCCCTCTTATCTCTCCATTAATCCCTTTTCTCTTTTGTCTTCTCTTGTTAGAACCTTCCCTGCGATTTGTGAACGGTGGAGGTCAGAGAGCTGTGGTATAAGTTGTGGGTCTAATCTAACATCTAATAAACACGTAAACTCTCTTATGGTTGATCACATACATGCACGCACATGCACATCTCTACTTAGGCCAGCCACTACCAGCTCTGCAGACAATACAACTTCACAGAGGCTCATCGAGGCTGTCTCTGGGGCCATTACGGTTTCACCTGTCAACACATTATTCACTATCTTGTTGACTTAATAACACAGTGAGGGAGTAGGTAGAAAAATAAAGGAGTTAAGGGAGGCTTACTCCTCTGCTTGCTGTTGTGAGCTGCCAGAATTGTTAGAAGCCATTATTCAGACTCCGAGTAGACCACAGGGGACTCATCCTTCTCTATAGTCTGGAAAGGCTTCAAAGAGGCGCAGAATGCTGACTATCGTTACCCGCCATTTGGGCTAAAAGAAAAGTTATCTGCATGTTCCAAAAGTGTCACATCACAGCATTTTATTACCAGTCCACAGGCATTTGTTCATTCTCTTGTTTACCAGTCCCATAAGGTTTCAGAAACACTTTGATTCAGCTCCTATATTATTAGATTTGTTTCAAATGCATAAACAGGAGGAACAGTAGAGCTGCAGCTTAAACTTGTAGAAAGGCTGGTAAGTAAGGACTGAAGAAAAAAAAAAAGTCAAGTTTTAAACAACATTTGATGTCTTGCAGCTGTCACTGAATTTCCAAACATGAGTAGCAAGCTGTGTATGACTGAAGCCGCAAATCAAAACTACTGGAAGGTAGATAGGCAGGCAGTATATTTGTGCTCGTAGTTAATTGGTTAACTTGTTTCTCTGGGCATGCCTGTGGGCTTTTTAAGTGTGTGCGAGATAGTCTCTGCATTTTAAATGCCTTGGCCACTCTAAAGAATAATAAAATAAGCTTACTCTTGCAAAATATTTGCTTGTTAAGATAAAAGTAGTGAAGTGAATTATCTTATGACTTTTTGTTCATACATTGCCAGATATCTGTGTTTGAACTATACTCCATATTCAATTACAAAAAGCATTTTTTTCTAGAAAGATCATCCTCAGCTTTGGAATTAGAGCTTTCATTTCTTTTGTGGTGCACTCATATAAATACAAGTCAATGCCTGCAAGTGAATGGATTTGTGTGCAGGCATGGAGGGGTGTTTACATTAGTGGCAGCTTTCAGGCAGTTTATGGGATGCTGGCAGATTTACACCCCTGTCTAATGAGAGACATCTCCACACTAATAACCTCGGCACTGATCTTGGAGTACTTTGGTGCCAGGGCTGTGGTTGGGCGGCAGCCACTGTCTGTAGACATGGAAGAGTGGATGACTGGATGAATACACAGAACAGCAAGATATCTGGCGAAGGGTGAATTCAAAAATAGGCTTCCAACAATTTGGGTGCAGAATGGCAAAGTCAGATGGAAGCAGATACACTGAGGAAAGACCTAAGCAGACCACATCTAATTTAACATGTTGGAAGAACAATTAAGACAGAAAGTAATGGTGTGGGCCAGAGTGCCGCTGCAACTGTGGATCTAACAGAAAGTTGGGTTAGAACAGCCTAATGGAAAACTTAAGAAAGAGAGTTAAAGTATAAGGCTGGAAAATGTTGTAAATGCAAGCATCTAAGAAAAGTCTGAGTTATGATTACATAAGTTTAAGAGCATTGCAAAGTGCTACTTAGGACAGAATCCTGAACAAGATCAAGTGACAGAAAAAAAAAACCATCTCAAATTAGTAGTGGTGACAAAAATATACTATAGTATCCTGATAATATACAATAAATACTACACATAATACTACTACAGAGTGTTAGGCCGTGCTCATGCTGTATGCTTTTGGCCATCTCAGACAAAACATGTGTAATCATGAGGAAAATTGGCCATTGTAGCCCAAAAACTGCAGTCACACATCTCACGATGCGACAGGAACAAAGATTAGAAATAGAACCGTTTTAGGATCAAAGAAAATCTGTTACAAATATAAACCGGTGCAAAAGTAGTCAGTTTAACAACCAATATGAATGCAACATGAAGTGACGTAAACATCAGTAAGAGCGCAGGGTGCAGTAGCCTCCGAGCAACAGTAACAGACACAATGGAGTGTGGAACTCAGTTAAAGAAGAAAGAGACTTTCCTACTCTTCCTTTTATTTCCTTTCTTTTAAAAGCACACAAACACCACCGTGGCAAGTGCCAACTTCCGTCTCACTGGTGCATTGGCAGCAGCCTGAAATAGGGTGCTCGATGATGCAATGACGGTGTGTTTGAAATATGCTTTTACTTCTTCTATATATACGATTCCATGTTAGACAAATCAGGCCTCAGGCAGTGCTCATGTTAGTGCCTGAGAGACATAGAGATTTTCGCACCTGCCCAATTGCATATGTGTGTATGTGTTCCCCTCCAGCAAGCATAAATTGGGAATGGGAGCATTAAACTGTTCAAACAAAACACTGCCAATTTTAGCATTATCAACCAATGACAAAGAAAACCAAGGAAGATGGAAGAAGAGTGCTTGAAGGAAGAAACTCTTCATTTATATGAATTTATTGGGAATGCTAGAAGATGCTACTATAACCTGGAGTCTTGAACAAGAAGAAGCCAAGCAGTACCAACTCAACCAAAATGTTTTACAGCATTTAATGTGTTTTCAGTGCACCATAAATTGTGAGTAAATGGGCTTCACAGACAGGTATATTTACTAATGCCTTCATTTTTCTGGAATAATAGCTGTATACAAATAAGTAGTTAGACAGCATAATTCAGAGCTACAGTAACTGATTAAAAGGTTTTCCTTACTGCTGTTATTTAGTTACATATTAAGCTTGAATGACCCTCAATCTAATGAGCTGTCTGATTCTGAAACATTAAAAAAAACTAATTTCAGTGGAATTGAACTGAGAAGTATTTTGACACAAAAAGATGACTTCACATATCAATGCAAACTTAATTTTAAAAAAAAAGTATTTTTGATCTGAGCCAAGTGATTCTCTTACAATGTTTTTTTTCCCCCTTTGAACAGGCAACCAGGGTTCTGCTTTTATGGACCAAATTATAACACGAAAAAAGCTGCATTTGTGGTGTTTTTTAGTGATCAATGCTACTCTCTGCTGCTCTGGGTGCACTGCTTTGGTCGTCACTGAAACATGATGGTTGTGTCTGTTTTTGTGTAAGTATGCCACCTGAAGAAATGGACCTTCCCTTCCCATTGCCACTATTTCTGATTACTGACAACAACATGCCAACTTCCTGGTTTCATAAATCTAAGCCATGACCATTTATGGCTAAAATGCTTTCTATTTAGTCTGTTAAATTTCCACAAAAATTAGTTTCTGTTTATTCTCACTTGTTTTCTTTCACTGAATTTTCTATCCACCATCTGATCAAAATATAAACCTGAATGCATAAACCAAAACCCCGGTTTGTTGAAAATGATCAGGGCTCACTTCTGTCAAAATAATCTAGAAATGTCTCCCATTGCTATTTTAATCACATCTGATGAGATGTGATAAGAAATAAGTCAAAAGAATAAGCCAAAGCAACAAGATTTAAAGTTAGCAGTTCTGTAGTTTTCCTATCAAGGCACCATCTCACTGCTTCCTTTTTTCCGGTTAGATAGGTCAGTGATACGGAGAAGCACAGCAAAGCTTACCAACCTGCTTCTCTCCTCCTACTCACTATCTCGGCGCTTGCTGCTGTAAGTCGATAAGGTCACTTCCTGTTTAACTTTCCATCAGCTCCCGTTTTATCTCTCCACTTAACTCTATCACTCTGTGTCAGGCTTGCTAAGACAAAAGATCCTCTCAGTTCGGGTGCCTTCACACAGTGCTCAAGTCAAAAGCGCCATGTTCTGATTGTCATCAGAGTGGAACCAGACTTTGAAGAGAAAAAAAACAAACAAGTGGGCAATTCTAAAACCTGCACATTTTTTGGGAGAGAAATATTGTCTCAAGACGAGTGATGAAGTCTGGGTTTCCCACCAAGTCTCTTTTTTACAGCCTGCCATTTAAAAAAGGTGAATGAAAGCTTATACTGGTAAAATGCATACTGGTATCCCCTTTAATGGAATATTTTGGGACGACTGTGGCTCGTTAGCTAAGCGCCTGCCATCGGAAAGTTTGTGGTTCAATCCCTGACTTTTCCAGTCCACATGTCGAATATCTTTGGGAATTGAATCCACATTGTGTTCATGTGTGAGTGTATGTCTGACAGAGAAAAGCACGTCATTAAAAGCGTAGACTAGAAAAACTGTATTGACTAACACGTGCTGTATGAATGTGTGTGTGTGAAAGGGTGATCCTGGCATTTAGAGCAACGTCCTTTAAGTGGTCTAGAAAAGTGCTTTACAAATGGAGTCCATTTACCATTTGATTAATTAATTTATTTTTGCTTTGCTTTATTTCATCTATTATGCAGGATAAAAATGGTTTTGTGTAAGCAGTTGTGTGCGCTGGCCACTTACGTCCACTTCGCCTTGGTCAATCACATAGAAGTTGTCTCCTTCATCGCCTAGAGGGGAGAGAAGAAGAGAAACAGAAGCTTGTGAGAGACTCCAAAGCAATGATTTATTTGATAAAAGAGACTGACTGGAGAGAGTGACAAGGGATTACAAGCAGCAGGATTGGAATCCAACACAGGTTGTTGCAGTTGCATACAAGCTACCAAATGTATATTGTTACACCGCCAGCATTGCTCAAAATCATTCATATATTTTCGTGAACTCTAAAAAAAACCTACCTAAAAAAAACAACAAACATACAAGGCAAAAGCCCATTTTTAACATTTTACATTTATGCCTTTCAAATTTTGTGCCTTGTAAGAAAGACAACAGTTTAATTTCTTGTTCGTAGGTTTTTAATTAAGAAACTAAGTGCCTCAGGACACACCCAGTTTCAGAAGTGATTGTGTCTCATCCAGAATGAATATTTAGCCATGCCTGACAAAAACTTTGTGAGATAGGGCTCTCACCAGCAGAAAGCAACAGCACTGTTCATTACTGGCGCTTTTGTAGTTTAATAGCGGAAACTCTGAAAAAGAGCTGCCTGAGCATGCATGATGATGTAAAATAATAGATACGCATAGTGGAGTTCACAATTACTGCCATTCATTTTATCTGCCCTGTTTTTGATATGTATGATAAACTACTAGATGTTATATTTATCAAATCTTAGAATTTAAACTGTTGTTTGTTCTTCTGTCTGATTCCCTGCAGTACCATTGAGAGAAGAGCGCTAGCCTTTCAGAGTGAACCCTTGAATAGGAGTCATGGAATCTGGCTGGTTGATATCCGTTAAAAGCATTTAGTCTGGAGATAAGGCTAAAAAAAATGACAAGTGTTCCTTTAATTATGCTATCCATTACATAGGGTTTAGAGGAAATCATTAAAAAGGACTGACAGCCATGAGCTCTATGCTCTCCCTGCAACTACCTCTTACAAAAAGACATAAAAACAATAAGACATAAATGCAACTTCATTCAGAGGCACAAGCAGACAGTGATACATTAGTCAAAATGACACAAGTATGCATGTCTGTGCGTTCTTGTAAGTACCAAGGTAGGATATGGCTGTGTGTGTGTATTTCTTGGGTGTATTTTCACCTGAAATGTTGAAAGGCTGAGAGCACTCTGTGAGTAAAGTTCACAGGAGTTCACATGCCTAATTAATACTGAGTGGAGTGGACTGCTCGTTAATCATACAGCTCTATTTGTCACACAAAACGCTCCTTGTCTACCTAAAGGTCTGTCCCAGCGAAGACCCCAGAGACACATACACACACATACTCACAACCTGCTGCAACCTGGCCCTCTGCTAATTTTTCTTCACTCTCTTTCATCTCATCTATCGCTCTTTCAGTTCCCTCTCACTGTGTCTGTCTTTTCTTCTGCTCTTCCTGTCTTTTATCACTTATGTGCCCAGGCCTTTGTTTTGCACCTTCAGCTCGAGAGTGCAGGCAAATATTTGGCCAGAACGTGCACACACACACCCAAAAAAAAAAAAAAAGACACACATGTACTCATGCGCGCTGGTGTACGCCGTGTGGTCTTTTTTCAACCCCAGAACATCGTCAGACCTTCCGCTCAGGTTCTATGGCTTTGCTCAGAAGATCAACAAGACGATACATCCTCAATCTATAAAATGTTTTTACATCCACAGTGCCAATTATGTCCTCTTTCCAAGCTGATTTCATGATAAAAAAAATATTGCTAAATGTTCCACTAGGGAGTACTGGAGTTTTGGAGCCCTCCAAAGAACCAATCACTTATTACTTAATGATGAAAATGGATGTCGGAATCAACAGAAGAGATAAAACAATAAACAATAAAGCACAATGAAAACATATTTATACTCCATCTTGCATGTTATGATGCAGTAAATTCCCTGGGTGTTTAAATACCACCCAAATCCCACAGTGATAACTCCTTGCTGTGTCTAAATATTGTGGGAGTAGCCAGTAACACAGTTGGATTCCTGAAGCTGTACAGTAGTGCAGACATTAGCCATGACATCAGCGCTGTATATACCACTCTATAGTGTATATAACAATGGATGGTCTGGGACCGGAGGCCCTGCAAAGTTAGGTAGACTTATTATCTCCAAATTAGGTCTGATATACCCCTGGATGCTGTCTTAGAGTAGGTGGGAGAGACTGAGCGAGTGGCTGTCCAAGCACCGACAGTTTTCCTTCACCTACTATCTATCTATGTATGTTTGCATGGCATGACCTAGAACTATAAACTATGTGACTCTGTGCAGGTGTTAACATAGATTTATCAAGAAGTAGGAATTTGTCTCCAAGAATGTGTGTTTTCAGTGTTTTAAATATGTGATTAAAAGTGTCTGTGTTTGATAGGCGTTTGAGAGGGGGAGTGCTGGAAAAATACAGTCTGGCCCTGTTGACCTGTGTTTCCTCAAAGTCCAGGGATGACGAGACTGATGGTTCTGATGACTGTTAGGTAGAGGAGAGAGACATGACAGCTGCTCTAAGTTGAATGGATGTGTGAGTGGGGCAATAAGGGTGAAATGACAGTCCAACGGATATATTCTTTGTGATAAAGCCATTGTGGATAATGAGTGAGAACAAATACTTAATTGCTTCCTTTCTGTGAATCTGGTTTAATGTTTCGAGTCTACGCTGAGACAAAGGTACATCAAAGAGCTGGCAGAACAGTTCCTTGATTAAATACCCTCAGCAAATTTTTCAGTATCTTTCTACAATGTTCTTATTTAACACAACATGTAGACTGTCACTGCTATTTGTATTTTGTGATTGAAAAAACATCCCAGGATTATGGGCTTTTTTAACAGATATACATTCATATTCTGCTTAAATTCATCATACATGTCACATGAAGTTGACTTTAAGTCTAAATGAATGATTGTAATGAAAATATTTATACAAACCTTGCTGGATAACGGTTTCCCCTGCAATGTGGGTGACTGGGAACATCGCATCAAATATGTCACTGCAGAAGAAAAAGTGGCAGAAAGGAGAAAAGCAAAGGAGTAAGAGGATAGTTATGGACTGCATATTTCTTGCTTTAATACTTGATCAATTTTCATTAATTGTTTACAGAATTAATATACAGTCCATATATTAGACTGTTAATTAAAGTACCCAGACCAACTGTATGACAGATATGTATATATGTTTCACACTGCAGCAGTGAGCCATTTTGAGTTATACCTTGTTGCCTATTTTTCACACATCTAGGAAACGTTAGTCCTCAACAAAAAAAATCCACAACTGAAACATTTGATGCTCATCAGGGTGACCTCATATCAGACACAATACACTTTTTTGATTCACTTTGGAGGCAATCTGTTACAGACTTAAAATATATATTTCCTTTCATTACGACCATTGTCTTTAATTTTCAGACCAGCCACAAAGTTACAACTGTGCAACTTTCATGTCTAAACTTTTTAAATTACAACTATGTACAAAACTCTTTCAAAATGCACTTTTACAAAACTGTATTTGTGGCCATTAAAGGCAAAGGCTGTTCAGGAGCAGCAACGCAACAGAAAAGTTGGCAGTTTGAGAGCCAGTTTTGGGCTAAACTCGTGAACTCTTTTGAGTGAAAGTGCCAGGCAAAGTAGAACGCTATTATTGACAATAATCACTTTCAGCCACTTTGTCTGCATCTTAACTTCATACTGGTACTGTACGTGGGCCTAAGCATGACTGTTTTGTTTCAGACTATGATCAAAGCCTGTATCTTGGAGGGCATCTTTCTTTAAAGGCGCTGAGAAAACAAACAAAATCATTGCTGCACCTATAAGCACTTTATTTCTATTTCAAGGAAAGCGCTTGTTAGAGTGTTACTAATCGGGCTGTTTAAATGTATGAAGCCTCAGAAGATTAGAGTTCCCCTCCTGGAATGTGTTGGGACAAGAAAAGTCTTCCTCTCCTCCTCTCTGCTTGTCTCTTACCTTCAGGGTGTATTTAGCTATCTAATCAGTTGCATGCCACTTGTCTTATAGAGAAATATAGAAAAAACAATAAAAAGAGGGTCAGCCATACAAGAACTACTGAGTGAATGAGGGGCGAGTCTAAGCATGCTCTCAGTTATGTTTGTGTGTGCGCGCCACTAAATGTGTATATTTAAATGAGTCTATCTCCATCTGAGTACATACTGCCAAAGAAAATATAAAGGTTTATAACAAAAATAATGTGTGGGTGTAGAACAAGTGTGTGCTTCTGACAGTATACAAGACTGAGCAGCAATGAGCAAGAGAGAAATCTAAAACACACGTCTAAAACACACTATACACATAAAGGCGTTGCTTTTAATTAAACTAGAGGTAAAAACTGTAGGTCAACAGATGTTGTGGAGAGATCTGAGTCGTTATTGAGTGGTTTGGAAGTGAAGTGACCCTGCTGGCATTTGTTTATGTGGCACTGAATGGAAAGCAGACTTCGGAAGGTGGACTCCAGCCAACTACACCCACAGGTAGGCCCTGTTCACTGCAGCTGGTCATTGACTCATAATTACTTCAGAACACACACGTACAACAAATACACCAACTCTTTGAAGTGTACAAGCACAACATGGCTCTACATACGATGACCGGGTAAAATGCATCCAACTTGATGCAGCTGCCCAGGCCAACACACTCATGCACAGAACAACATAGTTAGGCAGGCATGTTTGATGAAAAGATTCATACTGCCATGACAATATGACACGCAAACTCAAACACTTTGATGGCGATTCATCTGATCAACATCTGCACAAGTGCCCTCGACTCTCCTCACATCTGTGACCTCCTCTGCTTTGTGTGGATTCCATTTATTCGAGGCGCTCTGGAGCAGCTGGTTTCACGTCACGTATAGGAAGAATGTGTGGTTTATGAAGCTAATTATCTAAAAGTTTAAAAGAGTAGACCAATTCAGATGCATTAACCGAAAAAATATAGAGTAAATAATAACAGTACTGAGAAGTTATAATATTAATATTTGAGAAAACCATGAATATAAATGGGCAAACAAGAGTGGACTACTTTGTAGCGTTATGGGTTACACTTATATGGACATTATCGCACTGATGATGATAAACTGAACAGGATGCTCAAGAGTGAGCCACATCCTCATGAGAGGATCAAAGAAAACAAGCCTGTGTTTAAGTAATTACACTTGACCACCTCTCTCTTTTCATGCACCACCTCTCTCCATCCACTCACTGAATGCATCGGTGAGCACAACAAAGATACTTATGAGGGTAATTACTTCCCCTTGTCCCTACCCATCTCTCTTTCCCTTTCTTTATCTCCAACTTCCTCCACTGCAGTTCTCTGTCACTTTTTTCACCTCTTCTCCCCTCTCAATTCCCTTTTTCTTCCCTCTAATTCTTTCACTGCCCCACCCATTTCTCCCAACTCCCGGTCTATTCCCCCCCCCCCTTGTGTCCTATAGATAAAGTGATTAATCTTGTCCTTTCCGCTACCTGTAGCCCCGCTGACCTTATGAAAAGGCAGAGCAGCCCCACTAACAATGGATGTGCTGTTCTGACAGAGACAGATAGAAAGACACAGAGGCAGAGAAATCCTGCAGAGAGTGAGGGAAGAGGAGGGTGCATGCAGGCACACTCACTGACCAAACTCACTGATGAATAAAAAATACACATGTATTACATACAGGATGTAAAAAAAGATGCACTCACGGTGGAAGCATTATGAAAACTGACATTAGAAGAGTTATTGACATCACACTGCACAGCACTGTATTGTGTTTTAATGAAACAATGGTTTTTAGAAAAAACTATACAGTAATAATACTGCAGCAGTAATATGATCTCACCTTGGGCTGAAATTTGTGCAATTTGTGAGTGTGTGCATCCATGCATTTCTACACATATTTGCTATGGAATGACAGCTAACACGGCCCTTCAGTCTTTCCTAGAACAGAAGAGCAACAGCTTATCGTTCTCAAACACTCATAAAAAAGCAGTTAGCCTGAGGGATTTAAGTCATTAATGAAATGAAATTAAGCCTGTTTGTTGTGGCTGAATTCCTTGCTGTTCTTGCAGACTGGCAATGTTACCCTCCCTCTTTCACTCACCTCTTCCCTCCCTTTTAATCTCTGTTCCAGCTCAGCTGTTTATTTGCTCAGCAGCGATCATCTTATCTTTTACATTACTAAATCAACACACAGCACTGCCATTACACCATTAACACCGAAGGGCTCTTTAACAGCACGGCATGCCGCCATGTCTTTGTGTTTCTTAATGGGCTGCAGAATGTTGAGCTACACCAGGGGAGCCCATCCAGAATGCTCGCTCTGTCTGGGTAGAAATACAAAGAATAATCAACAACTGTACCATACGCAGGAACTTCCTGGCTCTCCAAGTTCTGTTTCAACTTGGCAGCAACATGCCACTTGTTTGGCCGGCAAAGTTTTCATTCCATAAGACCTTGAAGGATTAATTTTCGCTGCTGCAGTTGACTGTAACTCAGAGTGCTTATTCTGGTGAATCAGAACAATAGTCTTTGTTTGCCAGTCTAAATAATACCTTGATAAAAGTGATGGCCTGAGAACACCAAATGCACACACAAAGTCATCCAAAATAGTGCACCTGTGAAAAGTAAAAAATCTTTTACTTGTTGGATTATTCATACATATTTAACACTAACTGACTTCCAGATGCAGCAATGACTGCGAGATAGAAATGCAGCTGATTTGCTTTCAAGATGCCTGCGGGCTGTTCTCAAATTTTTAGGAACTTCAAAAAAACCTATGCAACAGCACCTAGAATTAAATGCTTTTTGGGAACTCTTCACATGCATTGTTCAAAAACCTTAAGTGACACGTACCTACTATTAACACGTGTATTGATTTCTGTTTTGTTACTTTGATTTTTCAAAACAGTATTTAAAGCACAAGGTAAGTCACAAATATGACCATGCAAACACGAATTAGATTTCCACTGACAAGGGGGGTAAAAAGAGCTGTTAAGCCTGGACGATAGTCAGCTGGAAAACAACTTTACGAGGCTGACTAACTACTGCAAAGTTTAATGTCCAGTGTTTAAAGTTTCGCAGAACCAGCCAAAGTTACTCACATGGAACAACCAACTCACCTCACTGAGCCTTTTTCTGTAGGCACAATATATTTTGCTTTTAAATTATCTTTGCAATTACATAACTATTCAAGTAAGCACACGCACTGGTGAAATCTCTTGGAGACAGACATACACACAGCAACGACAGCAGGCATCGTCATGACAGAGTAAAACAGAGAAAAGGGGGAGCTGAGGGAGGAATAATTATAAAGCAATGAAGCTTTCAGGGAGGATATTTATGACATAAAAGCTCTTGGCACGTGCCCTCCACTCTGGAATAAATAAAATGGTAGGACAATGTGAGGCAGTGGTGTGGTAAATAATACTCTTGTGCGTCAAAGTCAGTAGTTTCTCAGTTCGAATCCTCTGAGGTCTTCAGTTATTCTTAACTCTAGTGTATGAGCATGTGTGTTTTTGTTTCATTTATCCTTATGTCATCTGGCACACAACTTTCACCAGATGACAGCTGAGACAGGTTCCAGCCCTTGTGACCAGGTTGGCTGGGTATAGAAAATAGAAAAGAAGATAGCATGCCAGCTGCTGCTTATATCTTCATACTTCATACTCACCCCAATAGTGTAGATTATGTCTTACATGAGCAAAGCAAACCACAATCACCAAATCAAAACTGCAGCTGATTTTTTTTTTAAACAAAACTGCCTTCAATGAAAAGCAGACTGAAGCTTATCCAGGAAGTACATTTTGTTTCAGTTCCTCTACTGACCACAAGGTGCTGGCTCCAAAAGAGAGCTACTCCCCATTGACTTCCATGTTAAAATAGCCAACTTTGCAACTATAATGCATAGCTAACCTTGGCTCTTTCATTAGCTATGAAAGCTGGCCATTCCTGTGATGATTTTAGCTAATGAGCATTATACTGACTTTTGAGCTGACAGATCTAACAGATCATGGACATCTTTTAAAGAGAATATGTTTGTGCTTGTTTTGATTGAACTAACAGACCATCGTGACTGGCTGTGGTTGGTCTGGAAGGATCTGAGGACGTACTTCAGTTTAGCTTAGCCAGGCTAACGAGAGCAGACATTTCATATCCCCACAGAAACAGCTTTACAGATTGGACGTCAGGCTGTGAATGCCTGTGGCCAGGTATATGACTGCAGGTCCCAGCATAACTACACCTGAAAAAGTCTTCAATTGTGACTGCCCCATCCCTGTGGAGCTCTACCATGAGGCTCTCTTGCTTCATGGAGCTCCATGACTGACCTCAGCCTCTGTCTCGGCTTCTGTGGCAGCCGTCTATGCTGCTAGTGAGCCTCTAGCAGGACGTTCAGTCGCGGTGAGGTGAACCATGCTGAAGCCCAGCAGCACTTCTTTCGTTCTGGCAGTGGCTTATAAAATTAGGACGTTTGGGCAAAATTGAAATAAATAAATATAAAGTCATTTTAATGATCATCTTGGGTTAGCAGAAGCTAAGCCTGCTAAAAACAGCTAACTGGTACCCATGCTCCAGCCAGCTTGTGAGCGCTTTTGGTCCTGCCTCAACATGGCACCGAGCAGTTTGATAAAAAACGGGTTTCAAATGCTCTCTGTACAAACCTATGGGTCACGTGACCGGATGCTGTGTCCAGTTTTTACAGTCAATGTTCACAATGCAACAGCTACAGAATGATTAAAGAATATGCCAAATAAGCAACTGCTAAAGATAAGATAAATGCCTTTAGATAGCACAAACTATGTCAGTCTCACGACCAGAAAAAAAAAAGAAACAAAAGAATTCAATACATATAAAGTTGGAAATATACAAAAGCACGTGCACCATTCAGCAGAGAGGTGGTCCACAAGGTTTACAGGTGCACATTAACAGTTTAAAAGTCTCACTATTTGGTCAACAGAACCACGGAGCTGCCCAGGCCAAGCAAGGACAAAGACGACCTTCACTTTCTAAAAAACTCAACTTCTCTTTTTCCTTTTGGTGCCTTTGGATCTGGTCCTCGGGGCTCTAAAATGTCAGCCTGATAAAAAACCATAAGCTTTCGAGACTCACTTGGCATTCTTTGGCTTTAACAAACAATGGAGACTTTTTTAAAATCCTTAATAGGATTTAAGAGTGAACTGGATGGATACTTTTGTCTCAAAGATCTAATTGGGGTCATATTCACATATCCAGAGGTCTCAAGAGGTTCAGTTAGTGAGTGATTAAATGTTAGAGGTTGTATTTGAAACTAACAGAAGGAATGGGAGCACATCATATTAAAGTCACACACCTGGCTCTTGTGGGTTTATAAGTGGTGTAAACCTGGATGCATCCTGTTGCTTTAATGTGCAGACGTGTGTCTCAGTATGTGTGCACTTCAGCACTTAATCACCTGAGGGTCAAAGCATTCATACAGGTGATTTGGGTGAACTGCAGACTTCTGCTAAATCCTGGTGCAGGAATCAACATATACTGCAATGGCCAGACCACCTGAAATAATGTTTGTCAATTACTCTTTCTTAAATCCAGTCCCTCTGACTTTGGAAATGTAAGACATGCTACAAATCATATATTTAACTGACAGAACAGAATAAATAAGCCATTTACAATACACAATACAGCAATGAGATGCTTATTTTTCTGATTTCTGGATTTCTGGTTGTCCAACAGATTGACTACACAGAGAGACAGACACACACATACACACACACGCACATTAATGCTTACGAACTTTTCTGCCAAGACTTTTCCAATAATTGTAACAGTGGGTTGTGATGACCACATGGTTATAATCAGATTTCTACTGCTTCAAACAAGCTTCAAACTATTCCTGCACAAACAAAAATGTATACATATTTATGTTGGCATCAGGGAGGTGAGAGCAAGTGCATGGCAAAGGAAAAAAGGAATGCCCTGGGTATGAAGAGTGAGAAACAGGGAGAAAGGAGGATGTATTACAGGGTAGAAAAACAAACATCTATCTTTGACAGTATCCTTATTGTCAGCCTGTAAGCCTGACTGGTATCTTTGAAGTTACATATTTATACACTTTTATTATTTTAGAATCATTGTGTAAAGGGCAATTCACACCAAAAAGCTTTAGTACAATCGTAATCACCTGCTGCTTAATGATAATATTCTGTGACTTAAAACACGTGCTGTGCCCTCTGGCAGTATCTACGCTTCCAAAGTGGATTCGAGGACCTGCTGCTACTGCAGTATGTTGCATAGCAAAAGAGAAAGAAAAGTAAAGTTGTACAAAGATATGACAGGTTAAAAAAATCTACCAACTTGTAATGAGAGCTGTTATCTTATGAGGACAAATTTCATTCATATTTTCAGGAGTCAATATCAGTTTGATAATATCCTGGCAACCAAAGATGACATTTGTAAGTAACAAATAAACTTCAAAGAGCTCATCTGCACAAAAGAGGGCTTGGCAGTGTGTCTCAGGTCAGTGAGTCATCACTTTTTAAAGTGTAATTTTCTGTGTATTTGGATTGTCTGCCCATTTTAATAATCCCTCAGGAAATTTTTCTGAGAGCAATTACATGAACAACTTACGATACTGCAATTACAGTGATACGTCAGAGGAATGTATACTTGTACAAATATGTTTGTATAGTTATAGTCCTTGGTGTGGAAATCCCTTGTACACATTACTTTCTGCACATGCACAAACCGGATACTTATTTCACATGTAAAAAAAAGCCAAAATTATTAACTTTGGAGCCATTTATTAACACTGACTTAAAGAATAAAATCTTATTTGGTCTGAGCCCATACAAGTGTAACAACATTGTCTTACAGCCCAACCTGATGGTCCAACACGCACCACCTGCTGGTGCAGCCATGATGTCAGGCGGAAAACATCACAGACAGGCCCAACCCTGCTGCCGCTCTGTTTTCTCTCCTTCCTTCATCACATTCTCTCTGTATAGTAATTAGGCTTTTGCACTATTGCTTAACATTACATTTCACTCCCCCCACCCGTTGTTATTTCTACTCATTCTCCTTTTGCTGTCAGTTTAGGTCAGATTTTTAGTTTTCAGAAATTTTCACACTCTTCTAATGCCCCTCTCACTGTTGTTCTTTGCCCCAGGACAGGAAAAAGCAAGCTCTTCCTCCACTTAGAGAGTAAAAGGGTCGTGCTGATTCAGGTGCTGACAGGATCAAGCATCTACCTCTCTGATGTGTCAGATGTGTCACTGCAATGTAAAAAGAACAACAGCGTGTGTGCGTGCAGGGAGGGGGTACATTCTTCACCCAGCCTTCTTCAGTCATCATACATAAATAAGAAAAAGTAATGTCATTAAATGCACATAAATATATGCATTTAGATAAAATAACCATGTAAATTGTGTGCAGGTGCCAAGAGCTATGCCCCTGTCATTATGTCTTCCACTTGCACACAGACATGCTTACATGTTGCTAAACATCACAAGGAATGCTGCCATCCTGAGGGCATGTCCCCCCTCCACACACACACACACACAGACACACACATCACCTTGCAAACAACAAGAACTAGAACAAGATAAGCATTTGAGTAGCAGATCAAGACACAAATTGCCCCTTGTTGGGGTTTAAACCTGAGGGGTGTTTACACAACATGCTACATTACAAACGCATACTGAAACTCATATACATCCCTAAACAAAGAGGGGGAGGAACTCAGAAAATAACCCAGGGGTAGAGGTGGAGAAAAGGATGGATAAGTATATGAGTGAGAGGAAAGAATTGAAGGAGGTACCCCTTTTGAACTACTATACGGTACGTGTGTGTGTGTGTGTGCGTGTGTGTGTATAAACCCCCTGTCAAAGACCAGTTAGGGCAGTGCACTGGGTGCATGTAGGGGGAAAAAAGGGCTGACATTCAATAGCTGTCATCTCACTGGCACTAGGCCTTCCCAGCTGCAAAGAGACAACCTTATCACTCACATAGACTGTAGACTTATACAGTGTTGAGCAACCAGCACACTTGTATTATGTTAAGATTGATACCATGAAATTGTCTAATGTCAGGAATTTGCTAACTGGAATCCTTATTTTATTGCAATAACAATGTATAACAACTCTCACTAAGCCCTCGGGATGTATTTCAATCATAGTGCTTCCCTTACGATTCACTTGGCAAGGCAGCCAAGTGAATAGTTGGAACAATGACCTAAAAAATTCCTATAGAATTCAAGAATTCACCTAACCTGAAGAATTCAGGATTTAACCCCACAATAGTTTTTAAACTTCTACCAGAATAGAATTTCCTTAAATTTAGTCAACAACTGTACAACTGCAAGGCAAAACTGAACAGCCATATGTTCCATGGAAAAGAGACACTTTTCAAATCACAACTCTAAATTGGAGGGGAAAAGACACACCAATAAAAATGAATCAGAGAAACAGTTATTCAATGTGCCCTAAAAAAAATTCCCAACTAAACATCACAGGTGCATTTTACTCAGTCACGCTTGAAGGTCTCTTCATTCTGACTGAGCCATACTTGAAAACCTTTGAAAAATAGCATTGGTTGCAATTCTACAGTAGAACAGAGGGCTTCAGAGAGGGAGAGGTTAAAGGTTATTTTACCACTGCAGCAAGTTTTGGGAACTTCATCCAAAACAGGTTGGAGGTCTGTGGCTTACCTACAGAACTTAAAAGGTCTCGTCACTGATGAAATGAAAAAACAGAGAGATGTCTTTAGAGACGTCAATCAAAAAATCAATTTAATTAAAAATAACTGTGCAGCCACATGTACATCTTGATAGCAAGACTACTCTCTGCACTGTGTATAACCTGCAAACAGGATTCCTCCGGCATGAAACTATGACCTGAAAAGTCATTTAATGATAGTCATTTAACAACCTGCAACACAGACTCTATGAAACGCCCCATACTGACAGTCATTGAGTATGGAAATGGGTTGAGCCCCTCAAATCTAAATGAAACTCAAACAGAGTGACACCATCAAACCAAGGAGGAGGTCATGGGAGAATTAACACACTATAACAAGACTGTTGTCTGTGCCTGTGCACTGGAACCTATCGCGGTAGCATAGACAAAGCAGACGTGATGTATACAATAGGAGGCCATGGGGCAACCCAGGCGATTCTGTCAGGCGCTAGGCTGCTCCATCCCCGGCTAATGCAGGGTGGTCAGTTTGTGGGTTGTGCTTTGGGCCTGACTGAGCTATAAAGGCAATGAAGGGCCGCAGGAACATCATGTTCTCACAGCAAAGGAGAAACATTGGCTGGGAAGTTGCTGTCATGTACACGCGCACATTTACCCTACATATTCATTCACACGAAATGAAACGTGAGACTGGCCACGATCACAACTGATATGAGCCACTCTTAACTACTTTACAAGCACACACACAAACACACACTCACACACACACAGAGGCCCCTTTTGATACATTGTTTTTCCTTTCACTTTTGACACTTTCACTCTTGCAACAGTTCAAATATTTCTGAGGGATGTTTTGTTCAAAGTGACAGAGGTGACATCTTCACTGTCAATATGATTACAATACCCTTCACAGAATCTGTGTACAGGAAAGTATAACATGCATGTACCTGCAACTGCACAAACACACACAAGTGCCCACAATAAAAATAATGTCACAAGCGCACACACACTCAGCACTGAGGGTATAAGCAGCTGAAAGGACAGATAAATCAATCCAAGCTGGAAAACTGTTCCACACGGACACTAGAGTACATTTCAGAAGTACATTTCTCCATGCTTTCCAATGGTTTGATCTCAAATTGGTGGAGTAAGGGATGAAAAGAATGGCAGGGAACAGGTTGAAGCAGCAGAGAGTATAAGAGATGATAAAAGTTATCTGAGTGGCTGCATTTGTGTTATAGTGTGTGTTTCTGGATCCATGGATGCACTTGCTGACATGCATGTTTCAGTGCGTTTACTTGCACAAGCCTGCAAAGATAAGAGCCTGGCTGATAGGGACTCCATACAAATGACATGCTTGTGTGCCTGCGGCTGCTCTGTGGATTCACGGACATTAAGGTAATGTTGACAAAGCTGAAGTAGAGACATAATATGCTGGATGCGAGAGTTCTGGTTTTTACATTCTCTGCACTGGATGGTAGTGGGGATGGTTGAGGTTCAGTCAGGCCTGCAGCTCTCCTGTGGTGAGTGACCTCTCTGCCTGGCCTCTGGCATTGTGGCAGCAGCACAAAGCCATGCAGGGGACAGAGATAGAAGACTAAACGCGAATGTGGGGGAGGGACTCCTTGTGAGTGTGGATATAAATGTGAATGAGTCTGCATGAGAGATAGAGAGAGTGAGGGGGGGAAAGATGGGAATAAAAAGAGGGAAAGACAGAGAAAGTACTAAATTTGAAAAAATAAAAAAAGGGGGAAAGGGAGGACCACCAGGCTCTCAGGAAAAACAAGGATGAGAACACACAGAGACTCAACTGGGAAATCAGTACTGGAAACACAAACGTACATTCAACAAATAGACTAAACAACACATAACACAAACCTGTTAATTTGTCCATGCAGCACACTGTTATTGCACATGCTGCTATATAAAACAAATCACAGACACACTAGCCTTTCAGCCGAACACAGAAACAGGTCCTCTAAAAGATAGGAAAAAGCGCATAACACGCCCTAAAGCCAGCACACATACAATACAGATAACAGAACACTTCCTCAACAGACGTGCTTTAAAAATGGACAGATCAGAGTGGAAAAAGTATCATACACAAACATCTAATCTACCATTCAAATCATCTGCATCCTGTTTATCCTGCGATGTATGCTGTCTGGAAGGACAGTCTGCACAAGGTCACCTGACTCAAAATAGGCATGCAAAATTCTTGAACATATACCTGTTTGTTTACAGTCTCCAGTTCAGTATAAGGACCTGTTTAGAGAATGCAATGAAGTGATGGTTATTTTATCTTTGTGTAGCAAAAACACCCCCTAGGGGCTGCTGTATGGTAGCAACAAACTTGGTGTCACTGAATGATAATACAGGACTTGTGTGCTTGCATTTTACCAAAACATATTATACTGTATTAATCTATGTCATATTATGAAACAGCCTGTCTGTGTTTCAAATATTAACTCTGACCAACAGAAGAACAAAGCTCAAGTTTCACGTTAGTGTTACCGAGTTATCAGATATGGAAATGGACAGCTGTGTTCAGCTGATATGGCTACACAGTATACCGTCTCCCCCAGATCTTCTTTTTTGCTTTGTTACTTCTCTTAAATAAACCTCCTTTAGAGCACGAGACGAGATTCAGTGTTTTTCCCTTTGCTGGCTGTTTGAATATTTCCTGTCACAAACTGATTTATTTATTTTTGTTTCTGCACCTCTTCCCACACACATAGCTCAGACTATCAGTACATTGAAGATGTTCCCCGTCCATCAGCATGGCCTAGTGCAGGAGATGCAGAGGTCAAGGTTTAAAGGTCAGGGGTCAACTAATCAGTCACTTCATCAACTCATTGCTCTGCTTGTTAATTAGAAGATTAAAGGAGGCAGGATGCAGTAAGGATGCAGTAAGCACCACAAGTCCTCTCTACCACTGTATTCTTAGCTTTAAATTCTACTACAGTTTCTTTTTTTTTCATGAAACATTAGAAAATTGTTTTACTTATTGAGCACTTTTTGTGGCTCCAGTTAGCTGCATAGCAAAAACAATATCCTGCATTTGGTTGGTTTACATTTGCATGTCCTGACCCGAAAAGACTTAATAACTTAAGTTATTTTAGACTATTGCAAACTCTGCCAAAACATTTCTAGAAATTGGATGAAGGGTTTCCTCATGCATGCCTGCCAGACTATTTATATGAATATACAGAGAGTAGGAGTGCTACTGTTTTCATTGTCCCCCAAGAGAGTATTTGTGGTATGGCGGTACTAGACTAATGCAGGCAGACAGGAGCATCTTGCCGAGTGTTGGTTTGCGCTTCCTCTGTTTGTTTCTCTCCATCTCAACTTTGCTACACTCATTTATTAAAATGAAGGAAATCATCTGCCATGTAACAAGGCATGCAAATAAGCCTTCAAAAGTAGGCCAGAATTAATTCATACAGTTCTGCTATCAGATGTCTCATTTTATATCAAAAGGAAGTTAGATAAGAAACACTTTCATAGCAGGATCTATGTGTTTAGATAGGAGATAGTGGCTCTGCTGACCATATTAAGACTCTCAATAGGTTGTTATCTGAGAGATGTGATGAAAAGATAGACTGACAAATGAAGGTGCACCTGGACAAACAGGCTATGTAAAAACATGTATGTGTAGATATATATATAACCACAAGTCTGTAAACTTGTGGTTGACAAGGCTGGATCCAAGTAGGTGCAAAGTAAGATAGCTTGATTCCACTATCAACCTCACACTTTCTCCATTTGAATCTTTAATATGAGAAAAGTTAAAACCTAAGAGCTGTAAATTAGGTGGAATTGCACACAAGTCACAAAACCAAATCATAGATTCACTTGATATGATAACTACTGTACACTTATATCAAAACTAGAAACAGATGGTTGCAGGTTTTTTGGGGAGTTGGGACTCAACACAATGTGAAATCAAACACCTGCTCCTGGATTTTATTATGTAGGAGCATTTGTAGGTTGGGCAACAAATAGATGGGTCCTCCCTTTGGCTCCCTGGCAATAACACCATAGCAGAGGTTAAGACTGTCGAGGCTGGTCAAACAGTCAAAGAGGTAAACAGATTAAGAAACCATCCTTTGAGAATGCAGTCAATGTTCATTCACAAGTTGCATTCCTAACAACCATTTCTTTTTTGATGAAACAGAAAGGGTCAATCAAAAGACAACAAACATAACCTGTCAAGATTAAAAAAAGGATATTTTTTCATTGATTTGGTTTTATTTACATACAGTAACTAAATGTTACAAACTAAGACTTTTTCCTCCTTTTAATAACAAAAACTCAATTAAAACCTTAAATGCAGGAGAAGAGCTCAGGTGTATACACACATATTACAAGCGCATACAAAAGCATGCATGTCAGAATTTTTTTCCAGTGTCTTTGCTCAAGCTGGAAATGTGAAGTAACTCATGAGTCCATATGTCAAGCTTTAAGCCTGCAGAATTTTGTGTGTGTGTGTGTGTGCTTCTCATGACAATGTAATCCTTGTAAATCTTTGTAGTATTGGTGGCAATTATATGCCTTCTTATGCAGTTAAGTATGTGGGCTGGCTTCAATCTTGCATCTTCCACAGATGTTTATTTCAATTAATAAAGCTGTAGCCTTTAATTGTAAATCACTGTTTATCTCATTCGTCAAAAGTATCACAAATTTATAACTGAACATATATTGTATAGATTACATTTGCACAGTGACATAATCTCATTTTGCTGCTCTGTTTTTCTGCTTTTACATGTGTTGAGGTAGCGATGCAATTTAGTAACGTTTGTTTTATTCTAAATGAAGAAAGCAATGCAGTGACATGTTTTTACTGTTGCTATTCACCTCATTGAGCGAAAGCTAAGGTAGAAAATAGGATATGATCAGAGCACGCGCACCCAGTCCACATCCCCCATCATTTTACTCCGGTCTGGCTCATTTCTGTAATTATGCAGTGTCGTCATTGTTCAAACAGAAAACTAATGAATCAGCTTCACTGCTGTCAAAAGAACCAGAAAAAAAGTCCTTTCCTGTAAAATGTTCATATATAGGTGTCAGGAGACTAGTGTACTCTAACAAAATCTAAATCACCCTCAGTCACGCTGTTTTATCTGCAAATGGTAAGAAAGAAAAACATAAACTGTCAAACACAGTTAAACAGAAAAATAGTTTGCCAAAGACAGGATGGTATCTGTTACTGGACTTATTTAAAATAATGCTGCTTATAAGGCCAACGTAGTCTCCCTGGATTCCTAGAAAGGCAGATAAGTAAGTTAAGGAGATGAAGATAGATTATGAATGACATACAGTGATACAAGACAATGAGAAAAGAAAAAGCAAGGCCACAGGAAAAAAAAAAGGAGCAGAAAAAATAGTGCTGAAGTGAGCGAGAAACAAACAGGGCTTCATTGTTTTCAATCTTACTACTGAAGGGGATGATAGTATAATATAGTACTAATGGGGGAACAAATTGTGTGGCTCTCAGCTTACATAACTGCCGTGACTAATCACACAAGATACTTCCTTGGCACACACACAAAAATCAGCCTATGGTTATCTCAGTTTATGTTATTGGGTAAAGCCAAAAGGCATAGTTTAATTTCCTTCTGCAGTAAATAAAATAATTAATTTGAAAAAAAAACAACCCAAAAGTGTACATCCATACTAAATGCTCTTATCCTGCCTGGTGATAAAGACAAGTAATTTGGTCATGTACTAATATTTCAAATACAAGTTCATAAGTTTCACCCACTGAGAACGTGTCTGCAAAAGCATCTGACAGCTCAAAGAGCCAGCTGTACGCAGACTGAGTGAACAGCAAGAATGAAGGAGTGAGATGGAGAGAGGGGGCTGTTAATGAGACTCCATCTGCTGAAGTGCGTCAGTCCGAGGCAGTTTTGGCACGTTTGGAGAAAGCTGATGTACTTTACATGGGAATTTTACCAAGGCCAACAACAGACAGTATAAAGATGCAAAAAATAATCTTCACTTTGAAGCTGACTTCAGCCTGATTTTCTATGTTCTGTCTGCACTAACAGAGATATATACTGCTATTTCAAAATTATACAACATATAGAATGAGCAGAGATCAAACTTTACCAATGAGAACATGTAATTGATTCCAAAGCAACTGATCCATGTGTTCAGGTCTTCAGATCCCTTTGAGTACTTCTAGTTTTTTGAGTACTTCTAGACCATAATGAGCTTAGATCAAAACATTTCTGAATATATGACCGCAAGCCACCACAACCACGATGTGACCAAGTCACCAGCTAGCCAACCACCAGGTTGCCCAGCATCATGAGCTGTGACTAATTACTGAAAAACAACAAGGAAGGGCCATGGTAAAAGCAACAGAGAGTAAAACTGTTCACTGCAATATCTAACATTAAGAGGACATGTATTAACATTTACAGACTGTAAATAGAAGACGCCAATTGACCTTTACAAATGTTCAGTCAACGCTAAGCCGATGATCATTTAACATCTTTATTTTACTCAAGCAGAAATATGATTAACAGTGCCCTTGTCTCACCATTCTACAAGTGGGAAGCACTCATGCGCTCTCTTTGTTGCAAACGTTGCTCTAACCGCTGAACTAATGGGCCAGCCTTGAGAGGTCATGCACAGCGTGGATTTTTTTCTGCATATACAAGAACAACACTGCCAAAAGCCCACATAAATGAGTTTGCCATGAGACCCATAATGAAACAAGACTACAGTTTACATGTATATATAGAGTACATGGCATAAACATAAGTTTTATACCTAAATGACAAATTTAAGTGATGCTTGACCTTGTATATAAAGTGTACACTATGTGACTGTCAGATCACAACCCTTAAATAAACTAATAAATTTTCAATCAAATGTTATTGCTTTGAGTAAACCTTAAATCCTAGGATGTGCAATGGTTATGATAGACATTTACAGGTTCTTTCTGCATTTTTAATGACGTGTTAAAAATGTGTTCTTCAGGGTTTACATAAGAGCAAGAAAATCCTGGTCTGACCACAGCTGAAGGAGCTACTATTTGTATCTCGCGCCCAGTGGAAAGTTATACTGCAATGTGAGCATGTGCTGTGCATATGTTAAACATTTACAAGCCTTTAAGACGTCTTTAAAATATTTACTTATGTTTTAAAATTTGGATTTAAAATATGTCAATACATAGCCGGGAAAATTCAAGTAACTATCAGAGTTAAACCATGGATTTAATTGAAATGAGATTTGCCTGCATCTGTTGTTCACTGTGTACCACATTCATGAGCAATCCAACAAATCAGTAAAGGTTTTACTGGCTGAACCTTAGTGCACTGATAGCTGCATGTTCACCCGCAAAGGCCACAAGGAACTCCTATGTGCACAGCATCGATGGTTAATGCCAGCTGTCCATAGCGAGAGAGCAAACCTGACAAGCAGTCGAATAAATTATACATCATCCATGACTCCATGAGCTGATGACAACAACATTGCATTGTTTGGCATGAAAAGAAGTCTTGAGTATATTAAAACTGATGGCTTATGGTTTGTTGCTAGGTATTTTACTGTTACAACTTTAATCTGCAACATCAGTCACCCAAGTATGTGGTTTTTTTAAAACTGTCCTGAGCTATCACATGTAGCACACAACTCAAAGCTCCTTCAGAGGCAGTGACATGCAATCAGAGGCTTCCTTGCTTGAGCCAAGAGAGCACTGCAAAACGTCAGCTGATGAAAAAAAAATGGAAAAACTGTGTTTTGGGTTTGGTCTGTAGAGGCCCTAGCCAACAGGAAAGCTCCCGTGTTTTCCTCTCCATGGGACATAATGGATTCTCTTTGCCAATGAAACATTACTCCGTTTGGCTGGCAGTACCGCCAGCCACCTGAGGGCCTTTCTCACAAAACCCCATCCCCTGCCAGAGCCAGATTCAGCAATCACTGGAGATCTGGGACAGATGGAAGGATGATGAGAGAGTAGTTGAAGAGAAGAGGAATGTGTAAGAATAATGAATATGAGCAGATGGTGAGATGAAAGGAGAGACAGAAGAAACATCTCTGTCTCTCTTAAGGAGAGAATTGTTGATTTCTGAGCACTATGTTGCACCACCACCCATATATCAGTATGCAGTATGATACTATACACAGAGGTTACCATGACAACCGGGAAACAAAATATAATGCAACATACACAAACGTATCTAGTTGCCCCTTACCCACCCAATGACACCCCCTTCTGTCGTTTCTGCCCATGCTCAGCCCCTCTCAGAGTCTCTGCAGTTTCTTGAGATGCAGACAACACAATGAATTTCCAGTTTCTGATTTTTCCATCTTGCACACGCGTAGTCTAAACACACATTTGGATTCCTGAAAACAATCGGTGTTGCAGTCTGGCTTTACAGCAGCAGTATGCTGAACTGCTGCATTGTGGATGCATGTGTGTATTGCGACTGCAGATCTTTTTGACAACGCTACAGCAGTTACTGTCTGTACAAGCTTTTAACAAAGCCTATGTTCTTAATAAAGGCCATAAATACACAGAGGTTTGTGTCTCTATGACATATTACGCCTACACTCAGCCTACTATGGAAGGTATATTGTTGCTGATGTGGGGCAACTATAATGATCAACAAATGTTTTTGCTGTGTATTTGAGACGTGCTTCCTTAACACTTACCTCACACAAGAAAAACAGGCAACATGCCACTCTAGGCACGCAGCTGCAGCTGCGGCACCGCTCGAGCTGCGGCTGAGCTGTGCATGTTAGAAAACCGGTGTGGATGCTCTATTTGGTTAAGATGGGAGCCAAAATGAAATTCTTCATGTTCTGCACACACAACCCACACACCATACTGCTGTATTGGTCTGAGAGTTTCAGGCACAACTTAGTCAAAAAGGGAATAGGTCTAAATAGGTCATATGTAAAACATATGAAAACAATAAAACAATTAATAATAATACTATAGAAATTAATTGATTAAGAAGTCCTTATTAAGAAAATAGACATACATATTATCAACATATTAAATACAAATGTACCCTTTTTCTGGGAAAATGAAGTCAACACATCATCACAGTGGATAATCAAACCTTTTAAATACATCAATGAACTCACAAAGTTTTTTGTTTTTTTTTCTTTTTACCTTCGCTCATTGTCATCCAGATGAGCAAATAAGACATTCTTAGAGATGGCCTTGGCCAAGGCAGTCATGGTCTTGTAGTCTTTTGGAATCACCTGTGTAGACAATGAAGTCATTACAGAAAAGTGAGCTGCACCAACAAACCAGCACAAACACATATTACAACAAACTTCAAAAGCAGACTAAATTGAGTAATTAAAGAGCAGCATATTGGCAAGCTCTGAAAGGAATATCCCACACATGTGTCTGTATATTTTTGGGAAAGTCCATCTGTTCAGGGATTACACTTGAAATGTCGCACAGACCTTAGAATTTCACAAAAGCCCTGAACTCATTCATAAAACATGCATTTTCACGTCCCAGATTTTGTGGCGTGTGCTCATGGACAGGGAACGGGAACATCTGAAGCCACAACAAAGCAGCTGAATGCAGAGGCCTGTATTTATAGGTAAGAATCCTAGAACAAAATTTAAACTCATTTGAATACAGCATTAAAAGGCAAACACTAATGGAAAGATAGAGCGAGAAGATCCTTTAAAAAAAAAAAGTCTCTAGAATGAGAGCATGACTGGAGTGTGTGTTTGTGTCTCTTCCCTCTCGTTGTGGAAGAGAAGAACAGTTAGGGTATAATTAAGTTAAGGCAACAGATGTCTCCACATGAAGACAACCACAATGTGCAGTGCACAATATGCACACACAACCACATCACACACGTAATAAGAAGTACTAGAATTTATCTGTCTGTAGAACTACAGGCCTGGCTACTCAGCGGGCAGAAAGAAAAATAGGTTGGTCAGGCCTGGAAATTGAATTGGTGGAAAACACAGATTTTAGGTCAGCCTCCTACTAATCTCCTGTGAGATCCAGCTCCAACACTGTCACCCATGAGATTAATAAATGTCAGGGCATTCAGCTTGTTACCAATCTGCTTTGCAAGCTGTGATTCAGTGTGCATACTTTTTCACTGTCCACAATGCTGAGATATTTGGTCCTAGCAGAGAAAAAAGACCTGGGGTGAAGACAAATGTCACAAGATGAATGATCTAGTGAGAGAATACAGATAAAATTCAGCTGATAAGCTATGTTTCATCAGCAGTACCCTCAGTAACTTAATAAAAGTGGAAAATGAGGTTAAACCAGCTGCTTTTAGTATTTTCACTATTTTTCATCATAACTGCCAACATTTTATACACTATCATGTTAGCTGTGACAGACAGGCATTGTCATCTCTTAAGATGACAATGTCATTTTATATGAAATCCTTTTTAATCAGATGAAATGTGGTTAGGCAATTTAATGTGTTCTGTTAAATGGGTAGTTTATTTTCACAGCGGGATCCTTCATCAAAGTGATGTAAGAAGATGTCAGTACACATATACGCTTTGCAAGTGTGTGAATTTGCTTGTTAACCTCATCAAAGGTATGACGACATATACAGTAGTTCTCTCTCACACTGAAGCAATAATGTGCTTTCATGTTTTAATTCAATTTTGATTAAGTTTTCTCTGATGGGCTTGTTGTGTAAATTAAGCACATGCAGGTTTTTTTTGTTAATCACATGCTACCGCTACTGATGTGGCTGTGTGGAGTGTGTTGTGGGAGTGTGACAGTCCATGTGATGGAAAGGGGCAGAGAAGAAAAAAATAGCTGGAGCTGAAAGCAGCCTTTTTTGCTACCACATGACTGCAGTGTTTCATACAGACTTGAGACTCAGCAACGCAAATGTATGTCAGCAGAAACACACACCTGACCCACAAACAATGCGTGCTCCAGTGACCATGCAATTACGATGCAGTGATAGGGATTTACATTACTACTCAGCAGTTCATGTCTAGTTTTGTACAACAATAATAATGCTAAATTTAACTAGTGTGTGAATATGAGGGAGCTCATGTGTGTGTTTCATGCATATCTGCGAGCATAAAGGTGGGAAATAGTTTCTAGTATGAGCATATCCTTTCTGAAAGTGTTAACAAAGCATCCGGTTTGATAAGACAACTTAGGCTCTAATAAAGAGAAAACACAAATATTTTAGCCTTTTTTAATCTATACCAAGCCAAAAGTGTGAAGACAGGACCCATTAACTGTGAAAAATAAGGGATCACTGTATTCCAACAAATAACCAATAAACTATCTCCGGCTGTTTGGTGTTATTGAGCATAAGAGACTGCAAGGTAAGATATTTTAATTTAAAAGATTTTAGCTTCTGGGTAAGCTGACCTTGCGTACGTAACTGACAGCATCCTCCTCAGTGTACACTTCTGCGCTGACTCCTCCCCTTCGGCGCCGAGCCTTGACAACAGGATTTGGTGGTGGAGGAGAAACCTCATCGTCATGTGAGTCTGACTGGCTGTTAGACTTTTGGCGTGCCATAATCTGCTTGCATTCTTCCTGTAGAAACAAAGAGGGAGGCAAGACATTATTTTTTCTTGGCTAAGACTGAAAATAAAAAAATTCAGTACATATCTTTTAAAATGTTGGCTCTGTTGATAAATTCTTCAAAAGAATGAAAAATGTACCAGATAAACAAATTAATTTACTTTTGTGACTTACAGCCTCACAACATCTTGTGGATTTTTTTAAACAGGTCAGATAATACACTGCCTGGCCAAAAAAAAAGGTTGCCACCTGGATTTAACTAAGCAAATAGGTACGAAGCCTCCTATTGGATAATAACTGCATGGGTGATTATCTTTCAACTGGCATACAAGTTATTTAACCCCAACTGGTGCAATGAGTTGCTTCTTATTTCCAAAACAACCATGTCTAAAGACACATCCCGTGGTCGTGGAAAAGATGTTAGTCTGTTTGAGAAGGGACAAATCATTGGTATGCATCAAGCAGAGAAATATCTAAGGAGATTGCAGAAACTACCAAAATTGGGTTAAGAACTATCCAATGCATTATTAAAAACTGGAAGGATAGTGGAGACCCATCGTCTTCGAGGAGGAAATGTGGCCGGAAAAAAATCCTCAGTGATTGTGATCGGCGATCACTTAAAAGTTTGGTGAGATCAAATCAAAGAAAAACAACAGTAGAACTCAGGGCGATGTTTAATAGTGAAAAGTAAGAGCATTTCCACACGCACAATGCAAAGGAAACTCAAGGGATTGGGACTGAACAGCTGTGTAGCCTGAAAAAACCCACTAATCAGAGAGGCTAACCGGAAAAAAAGGCTTCAGTTTTCTAGGGAGCATAAAGATTGGACTCTGGAGTAATGGAAGAAGGTCATGTGGTCTGATGAGTCCATATTTACCCTGTTCCAGAGTGATGGGCAGGATCACGGGTAAGAAGAGAAGCAGATGAAGTGATGCACCCATCATGCCTAGTTCCTACTGTACACGCCTGTGGGGGCAGTGTTATGATCTGGGGTTGCTGCAGTTGGTCAGGTCCAGGTTCAGCAACAGTATGTGCTCAAAGAATGAGGTCAGCTGACTACCTGAATATACTGAATGACCAGGTTGTTCTATCAATGGATTCTTTCTTCCCTGATTGCATGGACATATTCCAAGATGACAATGCCAGGATTCATCTGGCTTAAATTGTGAAAGACTGGTTCAGGGAGCACGAGACATTATTTTCACACATGGATTGGCCACCACAGAGTCCAGACCTGAACCCCAATGAGAATCTTTGGGATGTGCTGGAGAAGGCTTTGCACAACGGTCAGACTCTACCATCATCAATGCAAGATCTTGGTGAAAAATTGAATGCAACACTGGATGGAAATAAATCTTGTAACATGCAGAAGCTTATCAAAACAATGCCACAGTGAATGCATGCCGTAATCAAAGCTAAAGGCGGTCCAATGAAATATTAGTGTATGACCTTTTTTTTTTGGTTGGTGACTTTTTTTGGCCGGGCCGGGCAGTGTATAAAACACACAAGTCTGAAATTAAGTGTAATTGACATTGACAACAGCCAGTTTCATCAACTGAGGGTCAGCATGCCAAGGCTACCCGAAACACACTGCATATGACCCGTTCAGACTTTCCTGCAGGAAGGCAAACCCATGTAGCTTGTTTGGGCCAAGCCCCCTGGTGAAGGCCCGGCCAGTAGGTCCCCTCCCCCAGGCCTGGCTCCAGGGTGAGGCCCCGATGACCCTAGTCCAGTCAAGGGACATCGAACTGTTGAGCTCTCTTTTGCCATATAAACTATTTGAATCAAACTTTTCTAGGCTCGTCCTCCAGGACCAATTTGCCTTGGGTGTCCCTACCAGCGGCAAATGCCCCAGACACCATAGCTCCAGCTGCCCCTTGTCAGCAATTCTGTTCATAACTGTTATGGATAGAATTTCCAGAAGCAGTCAAGGAGCGGAAAGGGTTCCAGTTCAGGGGTGTCGGGATCTCATCTATGCACCTCCAAATCTGAGACCATGGTTCTCAGTCTGAAAAGGGTAGAATGCCTTCTCTGGGTTGGGAGTGAGGTTCTGCCTCAAGTGGAGGAGTTTAAGTATCTCGGGATCTTGTTCACAAGTAAGGGACGAATGGAGCAGAAGATTGACATGCGGCTGCAGTGCTGCGACCTCTGTACCAGTCTGTTGTGGGGAAAAGAGAGTTGAGCCAAAAGGCAAGGCTCTCTGTTGTTCCAACCCTCACCTATGTCATAAACTGTGGGTAGTGACCAAAAGAATGAGATCGCAGATACAAGCGGCTGAAATGGGTTTCCTCGACACGGTAGCTGGACTCTCCCTTAGAGATAGGGTGAGAAGTTCAACCATTTGGGAGAAACTAAAAGTAGAGCTGCTGATACCCCACATAAAGAGGAGCCAGTTGAGGTGGTTTGAGGCATCTGGCCAGGATGCCTCCTGGACACCTCCTGGGGAAGGTGTTTCCGAACATGTCCAACCAGAAGAAGGCCATGACGCAAACCCAGAACATGCTAGAGAGACTACATCACTCGGCTGGCCTGGGAACACCTTGGTGTCCTCCTGTAAGAGCTGGAGGAGGTGGCCAGGGAAAGAGAGGTCTTGGACATCTCCATTTAAGCTGTTGCCCCTGAATCAGGACCCGAAATCATGATAAGCGGACGTTAATGGATGGATGGTTGGATGGATGGATGACACTGACAAACATGGTCACAAGTGCATAATTTCTAGACATCTCACTGGAATGGTCTGTCATAAAAGTCACCAAATATTAATAATTCTAAGCATGAAAATGTAAAGAGAAGAAAATGAAACAAGGTTTTGTCCTCTCAAATAATGAACAAGGAACTAAGATATCAAAAGTACTAAACATTCTGTAGGCGATACATAATTTATTACAAATTATGAGTAAAACATTAGTATAAGTACACTATAAAAACATTGAAGGCTTGACAATGTCATGTTGGGCTTCAAGACAAAGCCAAGAAGAAAACCAGCCATTATTCACCATTTTGTGCATTTTTGCACAGATACTCACCATTTTTGGTTGTCTTTAGGTTTTCTTCTATTTGTAACTTCATTGTATTACTATTAAGTGGGTGCACATATTATATTCTTAGTTCTTGTACTTGAGTCCATTTATTTGTAGCGCAATAGAAAGTAAGTTACCAGGGATTTCATTCACCATCACATATTTTTGTACCATATTGTGTACCACACTATCTAAGATCTTTTTTTTTCTTTTTTTAAATATTTCAGCCTTTTCTTTTGTTTGCCCATCTAGTCCTAGTCCAATGTCAGAAACATAGAAAAGGACTCGGGATGAAAAGAGTCCAAAGAGACAAAAATGGCAAAAGAAATGGAAGACGTGGCACTGGAGTAGAGAAACACTACATGGACCAAAATCAACAGATAAGAATTTTTTTAGTATCAGTGGCATCTCTTTACTTAACATGACTTTAGAACAGGGCTAAACAGTGTTTTTATCTTTGTGTTCAGTAAATAAAAACTGAAATTTAAAACCATTCCATTTTCTGATAGCAGTATTAGACGTGTTTAGTCGGTCAAAAATGTATTCATCATCTTGTGTTCAAAAACGGCTGGAACTGTGATTATTTGATCAGTAGCGTAGCAGACTCATTTAAAATGAAACCAGTTCATGATTGAGGCCTTATCTCAGGGGTTTTCCTAACAATTATAATCATTTACATGAATGCAAAAATAATTTATTTTTGTTTCATGAATTTGTTCATAATCAAACTATCTAATCTATTCTTGTCAGAATCAGAATCAGAATCAGAATGCCCTTTATTGTCATTATACAGTGGCGTACAACGAAATTGGAGAGCTTCTCCCATGTCAGTGCGTGGCATATAATAAACAGTAAACAAGATATAAATATGTGGCCGTTTTTCAAAAGTAAAAGTAAGAAGGCAAGAGGTTTCAAATATATACATATGTAAAGTGAGGTCATTAGTGCAAATGTGCAGTTTTCCGGGAGTAAAATATTAAAAATGTCCAGTTTTTTTACATAGTAAATATGGAGATATTATAAATATAAATAGTAAATTGCACAAATAAATAGCATATTACACAGATGAGTGGTATGTTGCACAGTGAATAGAATATTGCACAGAGAATAGTATATTGCACAGGGTAGTTGAGTTGCACAGATGCTGGTTATTTCAAGTGATAATTAATTGTATAATTAAGAGATGAATAATTCAAATTTAGAGAACTTCTGAAATCAATCTATTATGACACAACATGGGAAAAGAAAAATAGAGCCACCAATTAGATTCAACTAAGAAATTACGTAAGAGTATCTCACTGAAAAATGATTAATGTATTTCAGATGGAAACCCTAACTAACCCTTATTTTAAAATTAACTGATACTGCAAGACGCTTTTCCTTTCTTAAACAATCATGTCAGAAGACACACCCTGTGGTCTTGGAAAAAAGGTTACTCTGTTTCAAATTATTAAAATCTGGAAGGATAGTGGTGAACCATCATATTCCAGGAAGAAATGCGGTCGGAAAGAAATCTTGAATGACTGTGATTAGAGAGCAGTTAAACATTTGGAGAAATATTATCAAAGAAAATCAGAAGCACTCAGAGCAACGTTTAATATTTAAAGTAAGAGGATTTACACAAGAACAATGCAAATAAAATTATTTTAAAAAAGATTATACATTTTATGAGATTAAAAACTAAAATAAGAACTAAACATCTACCATACAAGTCAGTGGGGGGGTAGTGTCATAATCTCGGGTTGCTTCAATTGGCCAGAGTCAATAAATGCTATGAAACAGCTGACTGCTTAAATATACTTAATGACCAGGTTTTTAAGTAAACAGATTTTTTTTTCTTTGATGGCAGAACTTTCACCATGAAAATTCCCGGATTTACTTGACTCAAAATTTGAAAGAGTGATTCTTCACACATGCTGCAGGCCACCATGGAGACCAGACCTTAATGTCACTGAGAGTACTTGGGATACGCTGAAAAATACTTCTTGCATTCCCTCATCCTTGAAATAAAACTTTGGAGAAAAATGAATGCAACTGTGGATGGAAATAAATGTTGGAATGAAATGATGACATATCACGCTTACCACAGCAAGCATGTAGTGGGCAAAAGTAAAGGAGGTCCAACATTACATTACAGTGTTTTGTTTTGGGTTTTTTTTTTTTTAAAGCACCGCCAGGACTGTTATTGACAAATAATAAACCAATTAATACAACTATTCACTATTGGTCTCCAAGAACAAATGCATTAATAAAAGAGTCAAAAAGCCACATTTTGTGTCTCGCTATAGTCTGCAATAAGAAGCATCATGTTCTTAGCAGTTCTGAATCATTCATGTAACAGTTGGGATATTCATATAGCCACAGATGGCATAAAGAATCTGAATTATTATTAAAAGGCCTTGAGCAGAAACTAATGCTGGTTCATTCTGAGCATATAATTACTAAAGGACAGAAAGAGAGAAAAGCAGAGGAAACAAGAGACAACCTGTGGTAGAAAGACTAGAAATATGACAAGATCAGATAAAGCCAGCCAGAGAGAGAGAGAGAGAGAGCGAAAGAGAGAGAGAGATGAGAGAGTAGATGATAGAGAAGAGACTGAAACAGAACAAATATAACTGTCAAATCTAGACCTCCTGTCTCAGCACTTCTCTGTCCATTCTTTCTAAACGGTCTGTTATAATGAATGTGATAAGGATTAAAACAGCAATATATCCATGCTACAAGGATACAAAACATTAAGCAGTCAGCAAGAAATTCATTAGCTTGCAATTTGAGTCTCTTTAAAAATGATATCCTCTCACCTAATGATATTTTTTTTCTCTCTGCATCTCTTGGCTTCACCTCTTCCTCCTTTGCCTGACATTGTAATTCCCCTACTCATTGCAATCAAATGTAATTATCAATGCACCTTGTGCACACGCGCATGCACATGCACACAAATGCACATATATGCACACACACACACACACACGCGAGTCAGATAAGCAAGCAAACACACTTGAGGACACACGCTTACACGTGTTTCTCACTTACGCATAGTCACTGCCTGAGGGAACACAGCCAGAAAGAGGAGAAGAGGGAGAGCAGACCCTAAGAGCAGCAACAATGCAAATGACTCACTCACATTATTAAACACAAACCTCACCAACACATGCACAGCCAGACTGCAGGAGGAGATGAGACCTCACACAGACTTGGCTAGAGAAAGGCGGCAAGATCTGCAGTCAGGTAACACACCGCATCCTCCAAGAGCAAAAGTAAGCACAGCACAAACATGCATGTCTCTCTCCTCTCAACAGACAAACAGCAAATTAAAGTACCCAACTAGCAGGCATTCCGAACAAAAGAAAACAAAAACTTTTACTTGCTTAAACATCTAAGACATTACACAGGTTAGCTTCAAGAAGCTAACCCCACATTAAGTTTGTAATAAGAGGTATTTACCATGGCATGGAGGGCCACTGGCCTGACCTACTGTGTTTTACTCCACCTGTCAGAGGCACGAGGCATCAAGTCAAACTGTGTCTGTCCAAGTGATCATGGGAATGTGCACACATGGATTCCCATCTCATATACACCTGACACACATGTCACAGCGCATCAGCATCTTCCTGTTCTAGCACAGAATGTTGTCAGATAATCCACGCTGGTATGTGAAACAAAGCGAGGAAGCGGCAAAATGCCTGCAAAGCCGACGAAAGAGCATCTAAAGAGCAAATCTACTGATGAAAACACTGATCACAGCAAAAAGCCTGCCTCTCCATCGCTCCTGCGCAACTCTGTGTCACTGCTTTCTACCCTCTCTCTGCCTCTCTCTCTCACACTCTCAATCAGGTGGCGCAATGAGCGAGCTCCTCTTGCTACCCTCCATCACTATGACAACTGGCCACTGTGAGCATCCTGAGCGGTTGGTGGTGAGACTGATCAGGATACAACAGTTCCTCACACACCTACATTTGTACACACCACTTCTGACGCCCGTTAACAGACTGTCTGCCCTGCTCCTGCTCCAGCTCTCTCTCTCTCTCTCTTTCTCTCTCTCTCTCTCTCTCACATCGTGAATCATTTAACAGAAGGGAATAACGTCACTCTTGTTAGCACGGGGTTCTGTTCTGACCAAATGGTGTGTCTCTGTTTTGCACAAGTGAATGGATCCAAACTTTCATGCAGGAATTCATCATTATGATCATTATGGATGCCTGTGTGTCAGATACTGTTCTTCCATGGTCTTTACTCATCTCTAGCCTGCCCACATGTGATCCTCTTAGGTCAGAGGATTGCTAATCAAGTGAGGACTTTGTGCCTGACTCCAAGTCTTCCTATTGTTGTGCACCCAGTGAAAGTGACAGACACAAACAACATATACAGGAGGAGTTTTAAAACATCCACTTAGGAGGCTTGTTTAACTCAAGGTGAGATGAGAGCAACTATAGTTAAGCTTTTTGCAAGTGTTTTGACATTTCTGCACTAACAAACAAACTGTAGTTTTAGCAGTAAACATTCAGTATTTCCAGGGCTGTTCAGCGGCTTAAAAGAATGACTGCAGTCTATTTTTGCAGTTGTTGAGTCTGTTTGTTTTTGGTTTTTTTAAAGCAAGGTATTCCTCATTTAACATCCTGCCTCCAGCTCTATGCTGCCTCGGCTCTAGGATGAGTGCTATTGCCCTACATTAGATTCTTTCTCTCTCCTACTCTCCTCTGCTCTCCCTGCGTCATCATCAGCAGCTGTCTGCCAGAAAAAAAAAAAGGATAGACGAGGAGAAAGACGAGAAGAGACAGAGGACACATGATAAGCAGGACAAAAAAGCTCTTTTAAAAGGTGGATTTCTATTTGCAACAGTATAAAAGAGATTGCACTTGCTCTGTATAAAGTCACTGTTATTAAAACCATCACCAGTGCCACTATAAACTAATTTATGTATGCAAGTCTTATCAAAATGGCTCTATCGTTTACGTTCATTCCTGGAATTAATTTGCACCAAAGAGATATGAAAATAAGTTATTCACTCCTCTTCAACGTAGCTGTAACTAACCAGTATCTGCCAGTTGTAGCACCCATCAGGCTCACAAGCACAAAAGCATTAAATCTATCAAAAGGATCACTCTATTCTGAAAGCAACCATACATCAAAATATCAATTTTTTCCATGAGGTTAATGGCTGATATCACTTAAAGAAAAGCATACATCCAAAAGTGGTTACCTTATGTAGCCCTTGTCCAGTGACATTGACAGTTTCACTCGCCACTAGCTGGGCTGAAAGCATGCGAATGAAACAAAAACAACAAGGTACCAAGCAGACACACATAACACACACGCAAAAATCACACACAGGTAATGAAGCATGCAGAGCTAATCCACCAGTGGAGCTAACAGTGTACTCATCACTCTGTTCCACATCATTACAGCACTACAATGGACAAAATGTTCACTGCTGTATTGGGCCTGACAGTGCTGATGATGTTCATTCTATTTACTGTTGCAAAACGCATACAAGCTTGTCTTCCTCTAAAAAAATCGAGTCCCTCCATTATATTCATTCTTAAAACCTAATCTTCAAAACTACCAGAATTTGCTGGACTAGTCTTGTATTCCCTGTAAGCTCAAGTGACTGTTTTGCTCTTTCTGGGACAACTGTGACAGAACTGATTGACAGAGAATTCAGCTTCTAAAGCTGGCACATTTTTCTGAATTGTTTATGTATTTATCTTGTTTCTCAACCAAACCTCAGACTGATAGAGGAAAGAGCAGGGTTGCAATAGGCAGATGAGAGAGGACAAAGAGGGACCACCATGAAGACAGAAGCAGGAGGTCTGATTTACCTGTAGAAACCCATGTTAAGCAAGAGAGGATACTCAGGTCTGGGTCACTGCATGCAACCCAGGGTAATTTGACAAACTGCACTGCTCCCAGCATGGTGGTGACTTGGAGAGCATAGAGGATGAAGACAATAATTTCACTTGTGCTGTAACTTTAAAGTCCATCATGACCTCAGCTGACATTTCTTGTCCCATGGCACTAAAATATTACAGCTTGCATTCACTGACACTTAGAAAAACTCATAGTAAGCCAAAATGATGGAAGACAGGGATAAAGTAAAACAAGCAAAAAAGAAAAAAAAAGAAAGTAAAGGATAGAAGGCATAATCTAAAGTATAAATTTCCTCTAACTGCTCACAACAGACTCAAGAAACAAAAACACTGAAACAAATTGTCAATCAAAGGCCCTTGAAGGGACTGGTGGATTTGTCATGATGATAGGCCCTCGTGGCAGCTGAATTACTGCTTGAACAGAGAGCCTTCTCATTTTACAGGAGAGGGGGAGAGAAGAACTGACTGACACTGTGACAGATAAAGTGATGAAGTCTTCTCTAATGCAACATGGCAAACTATCAGAAGCTGAGCTGATGCAGCAGAGTTTACATTAGCTTTTACTTGTCATGCTTTATGACTCTGTGTGTACCTAATCAAAAAAATCATTGCAACATGTGCCGTCACAGAGGGGTATGCACAAACTGATTATAATAAAACCACAAAATAAAACCACAATGTTTAACTGAGGAACTTTGAGGAAAAACACCAAAAAAAATACTGCTCATCACCTTGTCAGAATAATTTAAAACGCAGCCACAAGTACATGAAAATGTTGGTTTGTGTTTTACACTGAACTACTGAACGTCAAAAATTAAGCTCCACTTCTGTGCAATTAAACACTGAGTTGATAGAAATGGGGAGATGAGCAAACTCATTCAAAGCTACTGTTGTACAGATGAAAGGCATCATTACCATGCATAAATGGGAAGGATGAAAGGGTGCAAGATGGCTGTTATTTTCACATTTTATAATTTTAGGCTAACTGTGTTTCATTATATCAAAATTAAAGTTAAAAACAAGCTTTCCAAACAGATGACTTATGTGTGCTCAAGAAAGAAAAAGAAAACGTCAGCAACAAGGCTGCAGGGGTGAGCAAAGGAGAAACTAAGACAAAGAACAAAGATTTTGCTGATAAAACTAAAGGTCGTATGAAGAGTGTAGGTCTGTCAAAATAGGAGAAAGAGGAATAAACTTTGTGAATAAAGGGGCTCAATAAACACAGGATGGACCACAGTCTGTCTTACCTTTACTGTTGCCTAGGCTACGCCTGTTGTGGGCGATAAGAACTGACGCACAGATAGAGAGAAGAAACACTAAACATGGAGGGTAAAATATAGGAAAAAATGTCATGAAAACCATGCTTTAAGACCTAAAAGACTGCTGAATTCAATCAAAACCTGATCCCTTAGAATAAAAAAAAAAAACGTTGAAAATGTTTTCTGTCTGAAAGATTATAATTTTAAGCAGCAGAGCAAAATATAGATTAAATAGACACGGATAGCTAAATGAAAATTTGCCATCAAAGTTACCCGGTGCAGTAGGAAAGGAACACAGTAAGCCTCTTAAATAACTGGGACACCACAAAAGCATGCATGGCCTGTTTCGGTTCCACAAATGACTGACCTCACATTGTAAGTGCAGATTTGAACTGGCTGAGCAGAATAGGGCTGTTGACAACAGAGGGCTGGGAGACTGCCGTCCGTATTCCAGCAACTTGTCCGCACTTCACTAAACACCATTTAACAACATGACAGCTCAAGATCTGCTTCTTAAGTTATCATTGTCATGCAAACTTCCATTAAAGATGATATTTTAAATCCTGCAATCAGGGAACGAAACATCGGTGTACTGTAGCTACACATCCGGCAGGTTAAAAATTTAAAGGATTCAAATTCATACAGTACAGCAAAAAACAACATTTGAAAAAGTACAAGATGATGCTCTCAATAATTTGAATTAAAACTCTAAGAAGCCCCTTTCTCCCTGTCAAGTTAAAATATTTGCTATTATGTAACAAAGAATATGATGCAGGTTTTTTTTGTTTGTTTGTTTGTTTGGCTGTTTTTTTTGTAAGCAGTCAAACTGTTGTGGCAAATGTAGGCCTCCTTGAAGAAGGCCATAATTACAGTTTACAGGGATTATATTGCTTTATGTTATCAGCAGTCTTGCCAATATTGGGATATGAGCATAAAACATGCATTCAAATGACTAAGCTAAGTGTAACACCTTAAGTATATTAATATATTGCAAAGTCAGAGAGGAGAATATCCATCCATCTATCCCTCCATCCATTAGCCTCGCTGGCAGCTGGGGCCTATCCAAGGTGTCAAGATTGAGGATTAAGTAATTGATCATAATATTTGAATCTCATGTTTTATTGAGATGTCTGTCATGCAGCACATCATCTTGGGGTGTGAAAAATTAGATTTTTTTTTTCTGCAGAGCTCTATCCCATGATTAGTATTCATGCTGCTTCTCTAATTATGCAGCATTTCAGTCCACAACAACAGCAGCAGTAGCCATATTTTCAGTCAGTAAATCTGCATAAAAAGTTTAGAGGAGCTACAGTTCAAACCTGACTACCATTTAATAGGAATTCCTGTCCTTCTCCCAGTACACAAACATAAGTGAAGTGAGTTTATTGACTGAAAGTATGACTTCTCTACAATCCGTGTTGAAATGCACCCTTTCAGAATGTTGGTATTGGGCTTTTTTCAGGATGAACTTTTAGATCACAAACAACATAGTTTACAGCAAATTGTCACCATGTTAAATGGGATAAAGAACAACTTTACTGTTCTGTACATTTTCTATGTGTTCTATGCTTTACATTTTACAAATAAGATATTCATTGTCCCATGTAGTTGTATTTCCTCTGTGTGCCAGCTGTTACTTTTAGGTCAAAAGCCCAGGACACAATGGGCCTAGAAATCGTATTCAGTACAGTGTTGATATATTTACCAGGGCTTTGATTCAAAATGTTTTTCTAATTTCATTTGAACATAGAGAGTGCTCATTTTGACAATGAATGCCATTGACCATTCAAAGGTCGTCAGAACTAACAGATAGAAAACAAATGCAAAATAAAACGCTTGACAAATCACTCCTTTGTACTTAGGCTGTAGTTATAAATAATACTACATTAAATTTAGTTGGCAAAGCATTTTATTTTCACAAAAGAAAGAAAATTTATTTATTTATATTCTAAGAACTGTTCAAATCAGATGACTTTCACATGATAGCACACACTCTAGCAAGGATAAGGATTCCCTCTTCCCCAACCCTTTTCATCCTTTCATTAATTTTCATCTTTTTACATCTGATCGCTCCTCACAATCCCCTCTTTTGTTAGTGATTTCTTTCCAGGACTAAGCTCTGCTCCAGGGCACCATCAACATCCAGCAGCTTCACTTCACACACCTTGATGACTTACTTGTTTCAGTGGTGAAAAGTAGAGCCCATTGTTTAAAGAAAGAAATCTCATGATGCCCTCATGAGCAACACAGCCAACTGGCTCTCTGTTTCATCAAACAATACAACAAAATCATTCATCTAGGACAAAAAAAGGAAGACCTTAAGACCATTTGCTTTGGGTAATACATATTTGTATATCATCTAACACTTTATAAGTGCATCCCACTAACAATTGCTCTAAATTATAAATCAACTGGTGCCCTACACAGACAGGAAGATTTTAAGTAGCAACTTTTTAACGATCCTGTTATTGTGTTGGTGCCGAAATGAGCCAATACACTAGTTGAAAAGAGACAAATGCACAGAAACTTGCATATTGAGAGCACTGAATGTTGCTTTGGTAATCTGGGATACCCCTCTTTTCATCCACTTTTTGATTGTAATTTTTCTTTTCTTCCTGTTCAAAAAGCCATGTCTCCCCTATAGTTGTTAACTTTTAATGAATGTGTCATTGCCTTCAACTGGACACACTAACAGAAGAGCAGATACAAAAAGTCTGCTGTCTTGAGTCAGCAAGCAGGACACTGGCCTTTTATGGGTGCTCTTCTCACAATCCCTAATGGATTCTCCTATTATAGGATTGGAAAATGAAAGCTCTATTATAATAGCGAGAGGAGTTTTTTTTTCCCCCTCATACTGCCTGGGTTCTTTGGTTCTCATGTAGTATAGCAAACTCAGTCAAAATGCAGTAACATAATAATCAAATAATAATGTTTACCATGCAATTTAGGTTTTCAACGCTCAGGAAAGGTATTGAATATATTAAAAAAGGAAGAAGGTATTTAAAAAGTAACAATAACTGTGAATAAACACGAATTCCTAAAATGTATAAACTATTTATACAGCAGTAACACACACACTGCAAAGAAAATGTTCATCACAAATCCTGGTCAGGTTAAAAAGCACATGATAATTAACAACTTACACTTTGATAAGATACAAAATAAATCTACAGAGAGTCCCACATTGCAAACAGTGGCTCAAACTGAACTTTATTATCACCAACCTTCTCCAGCTTTTTCAAAATGCTCCCGCAGGAACTTCATAGGACGCTCAGGCTTAGCGATGCAGAGGTTCACAATGCACTCTTTGAGGATCTGCTGGATGTTGTGCTTTTGCACAAAAATTTCACAGCTCTTTAAACTCTCATCTTCTTCCAAAGTGGAGGAGGAGGTGGCCATCTTATCTTTTATCTCTGTGGCAAAGAGAGAAAAGAGGGAGGACCATGAGAGGAGGGGAGGGAAAGCAGAACAGGAAAGTGGGTAAAACAGAGTAGCTGGGGAAAGGAGGATTGAGAAGAACAGAGCCAATGATAGGAGAAAAATGGGGAGCACATAAGATGAAGAAATGGTAGAAATGGTAGATTTTCATGAGCTGCTGTCCACTGACAGTATTCTGCTAATAATCCCTCACAAGTATAGAAATTGTCGCAGGTGTGTGTCAGATAACTTGTAATTGTCAATAACAAAGCTGGGTTAAGTGAAATGACAACATAACCTGTGACACTTAGTGATTTGTAAGACATAGTACTGTATTGCTAATGCCTGATTAAATGACATACATGAGAATTAATTCTCAAGTTATATCATATATGTTATATCATATATATCCGTACATAAATGCTGCTGCACATTACATTAACATAGACTTTGTTTTTATGTAATTATAATACATACAAATAATATATACAATTGAATGAAAAATTATATATATTACATGCCAAAAGAATGTATTACCAACACATGAAAACATGTCTTTGTCATGTGTTTCATTTTGTTGTTCCTTTATATGAAGATGGCACTTGCATTTGAGAAGATAAATATTTCAGCAGATGAAGCCAAATGAAATAATTTCAGAGGGTATTCAAAATTATCATCACAATATCATCATCATCATCATCAGATAGGCCAAATCACACGTTGTAGTATTATGTTTCTTTTGAGTTGACTACCTACCTTCACTTCCTCAACGGGAAATCACGTTTACAATGTGGTTACTGCTGTATTATTAATGAAAGCCAAATATGACAGTGGGAATGAAATGCACCCACTGCAATCTTTTCACGACTATACTTCAGCATTTTACACACATGACAACTTTGGTATAAAAATTGTGGAGCCTGTACTGAAACTGAACACCTGTTCAACCACATTCAAATGGCAGCTAACGCAGCTAGCGTTGCTAACCTTACAATGACAACCAAACCACAACGAAGGAGTAACAACTGCAACTATCGCACTCTTAAACGCCGCCAAGGGCCTGGTTAAAATGCTATTCTTTTGGCACAGTTTAGTCGGTGCTCTCGCCGGTGTCCCTACCGTTATTTTTAAAGGATGCTCAGAGAGAAAACACCTCGCTGGTGGAGGGAGAATGATGGGTTGCTGTTAGTTAGCTGGGATGCTGCTGCTGCTGCTGCTCTGCCTCTCTGCTATCGGTCTGCTCTGCGTCAGTCCCGATGACGTCAATCTGTCAGTTTCTCGACCGCAGCGCCGCTCTCTCTAGCCCAGCAGCGGCACGCACGCGGCAACCTATTTGCAAGTAAAAAAAAAAAAAAAAACAAAGAAAACATTCACCAAAAAGGAGGAAAAAATTGCTGACGTGAAAAGATTTTAATCATCATGTCCCCATTTTTTTTCTTACTGTAAAGTCAAAATGGCATTCGTTCAAGATTATCCCACTTTCCTCTAATAGCTGTGGGGGTGGAGGGGGGTGTTTATTGCGGATGTATTTACCATACTGCAAGTGCAATCATCAAACTAGAGCAAGGTGCAACAGTCAGAGTATGATCGTAATCTCGTAATCAATGTGATATTGATTTGAGGTCATACCACCAAAGTCTGGTTTAGCGCTTGTAAATACGAATAAAGTTTGATAGTTTTGAATCCGAGCTATCGTAAAGCAGTCTTTTGTTTGTCGTTCAGCTCCCGGTTACCATAACGACAGACAAGATGGCAGAGAATGCGGCTGGAGATGACCATGCCTCCTCTGAAGTTTTGAGAGGTCTCACACGACATTTGAATTGTCTAAACGAGGAGAGCAAAGCGACGAGAAAGAGGGCACTTGAGATGATAAAGAAAGAGACGATAGATAAAGGACTTTCCAGCAGCGTCTTACAGGAAGTATTTTCTGCTCTTCTCAAACCTCTCCTGAAATGTCTGTCAGATCCAATGGAAAGATGCAGAGAGACCGCGATTGCGATTTTAACAGAGTTTATTCGATGTGTCCCCAAACCGGAGGACTCGCTGCCTTATCTAATGCCCTGTCTAGCTCAGCGTTTTGGAGAAAAAGAGATTTTGGAGCCAGCAGAGGAGCTTCGGCTATCGGCAGTGGAGATGTTGACTCTGACTGTGGAGGTGTGCGGGAAGCACTTTGCGCCCTATCTGAACGAAATGATCAGCATACTGCAGAGAACTATCGTTGACCCTTTCCCGGATGTTAAAAGAGAAAGTTGCAAATGCACCGTAAATTTTGCAAAATGTCTGCCAGGTTGGTGGAAGATCTTTTGTTGTTCTTGTCTGTTAACATTGTTGACCCTCCTGTGCAACAGTTACACTGCCTGCAGCTCTCTACATTTACAAGAAATTATTTAGATTCATAATTAGGTGAAAAAGGCTCTGACACGCATTCTGCACTGAAACAGTATTATTGCAACCCGAGTTCCGGAAAATTTTGAACAAAATGAAAACGAAAAGACTTTAAAATCACATGAGCCTATATTTTATTCACAACACATCATAGATCACAAATGTTTAAACTGAGTAATTTTACAATTTTATGCACAAAATGAGCTCATTTCAAATGTGATTCCTGCTACAGGCCTTTCAAAACAGTTGGACAGGGTCATGTTTACCACGGTGGAGCATCTACTCTTCTTTTCAAAACAGTTTGAAGACGTCTGGGCATCGAGGTTATGAGTTTTGCTCTTGGAATTTGATCCCATTCTTGCCTGATATAGGTTTACAGCCGCTGAAGAGTTCATGGTCGTCTTTGATGTATTTTTCATTTAATGATGCGTTAAATGTTCACTACAGGTGAAAGATCTGAACTGCAGGCAGACCAATTCAGCACTTGGACTCTTCTCCTGTGAAGTCATGCTGTTGTAATAGCTGTAGTAATGTGGTTTTCATTGTCCTGCTGAAATACACAAGGCCTTCTCCTGAAATAAACATAATCTGGAGGGAAGCATATGTTGCTCTCAAACCTTTATATACCTTTCAGTATTCATAGTTCCTTCCAAAACATGCGAGCTGCCCATAACGTATGCACTTATGCACCGGCGTACCATCAGAGATGCTGGCTGTTTAACTGAACATTGATAACATGCTGGAAGGTCTCCCTCCTCTTTAGCCTGGAGGACACGGCATCCATGATTACCAACAAGAATGTCAAATTTGGACTCGTCTGACCACAGAACAGTTTCCCACTTTGAAACAGTCCATTTTAAACGAGTCTTGTTCCACAGGACACAACGATCTTTTTGCATGATAGAGCTTTAGTTGGCATCTGCAGATGGCACGGCATAGTATTCCCATTTAGTGATGTCATTGATACAATCATGCTGATGAATGATCTGCGAGCCTGAAGACCACAGACATCCAATAAAGGTCTTCAGCCTTGTCCCTTAAGCACAAAGATGTCTCCAGTTTCTCTGAATCTTTTGATGATCAAATGCACCGTAGATGACGAGATTTGCAAAGCCTTTGGAATTTCATGTTGAGAAACATTGTTTTTAAAGTATTCCACAATCTTTTTATGCAGCAGAGACTCTGCCCCTTGAAGACATTTCTATTACAGACCTGATATCAGTTAGCTTAATGAGTTGCTAGATGTTCTCCCAGCCAAACCTTTTCAAAATTTCTTGCTTTTTCAGCCATTTGTTGCACGTGGGCCAACTTTTTTGAGACCCGTAGTAGCTGTCAAATTTGAAATGAGCTTATTTAGTTGATAAATGTGTAACATTTCCAAGTTTAAACATTTGGTATGTTATCTATGTTTGTTGTAAATGAAATATTGGCTGATGTGATTTGAAGTTTTTTAGTTTTCATTTTATTCAAATTTTAAAAAAATGTACCACTTCTCCAGAATTTGGGTTGTAGTAGCAGTCGTCCTCGTAGTAGTAGTAGTAGTAGTAGTAGTAGTAGTAGTAGTGGGAAATAAATCACTGAAAATATTACAGCCATTATTATTTTATAATTAGGGAGAATACTTAAAAATGAAATCATTGAAGTAGGTTAATTGAAACCAGATTGGCTAGAATTTAAATTAGTCAAGACTCAAAACTTTAAGCAGTGGAATTAATTGGATTGAAATGTATTTTCATTTCTTTCTTAGAACACTTTCACATGCAAGCTGAAAGTCTTATCAAGCCTCTGATGCTGACAATAGCTCATCAGCATTCCAAGGTACGAGTGTCAGTCATTGAAGCCACTGGAGCAGTCATTCAGCATGGCAGTGGAAAAAATGTGGATGATGTACTCTCACATCTGGCACAAAGGCTTTTTGATGACTCACCACAGGTTCAGTATTTATGGCTAATCCTGTTCAGGACTTTCTGATCTGTTCTTTCATGTTCTTTACTTTTTTTTTTTTTTTTTAGGGATTTTTTCTTCTCTTGAAAATCACAGTGCTTTCTTTCTGTGTTGAAGAAATTAATATTTAACATTTACCATAATAAATGGTAAATAGTGTGTTTTGTAATTGTCTCTTTTGGTCCAGGTGAGAAAATCTCTAACTGTGGTTGTTGGTGATTGGCTGTTGCACATGAGAGACCGATACTCATACTTCCACAAACTCATTCCTCTCCTCCTGAGCAGCATCAGTGATGAGATCCCAGAAATAAGGTTAGTGTGGACAATTTCATTCATTACTTTTTACTCCATGACACAGTGTATCATTTGATTCCAGATGCCCTGTTAACCTGATATTTACACTTATTGTATATCATCTCTATAAATTACGTTTGCAGACTCTTAGCAGCTGATTTATGGAAGCAGGTAGGGAAGCAGTGGGAGATGGAGAATGAGGATGACATCAAGGACAAGATGGACTTTCTTCTCACCCCACCTCAGCACTACCCACCAGGAGGTCAGTTACCGGAAAGACATTTCTTCTCATGTTTCTACTATTTTGCTTAAAGTGACTGAAATTTGATTAAAGAAAATACACTTTATCTCTGTTTTTATTAGTGTAGAGTATCTTCACCATACATGCTGAAGCGTTAATATCAGTGAACAGACATCCTGCATGTGCTGGATAACTGGAAAGATTCCAGAGTGTGTCTATAATATGAATCTATAGTATATAAATGGAGAACAGTGAGGGGGCAATGGCCGACAGTGAAGCTCCGCTTCAGCTGTGTTCACTCTAAATGTAAACCTGAGGCACCTTCAAGGTGAATGTTTTGCGTTTATATAGCATTTTCTAGTCATTTTGAAAACCCAATGCACTTTTACACTACAAGTCCCTGTCTCCCATTTTCTTAATCTTTTCAGCATTTTCTTAGTCTGTACAGTTTGTCTTTAGTCTAAGCAGTGAGAAACCAATGAATGCACAAGGATCAGCGTTAAGTTTCTTATTGGCCTGCACTTATATAGAACTTTTGTAGCCTTGTCCAGGTTCTACAAGGTGACTTCCAATATGTTTCTCATTAACCTAAGCACACTTTTGTTTCTAGAATCGTATCTCAATGTCTATGTCAGGGACCAGTGTGAGTGAGTGTTCAGTGTTATGCCTAAACACTTCGATATGTGCCAGGGCAGGGGATCACATCAGTGAGCCACAGCTGTGGTGTTGAGGGTCTTGCCCTAAGACTCTTTGAAATGTGGAGGACAGGGATTGAACCACCACCCCTCTTATTGGCAGATTAGGCCCCCCCTCCTTGACCAGGAATTTTTCAGAAAACTGATGTTTTATTTCTAATCCACTGTTATCCTTTTTCTCAAATAAAAACTACAAGCCTACTGCACAGTTAGAAACGTAGTATTTAGATTTTGTTTAAAGTCTATGCATTCCCATATTCATCCTTTAATTATGACAGCATTATCTATAACTCTACTCTTCCATTCTCCCCAATACAATGATATTTTTGCAGACCAACTTTATTATTTTAGAGTACAGGTACTCTATAATTCAATAATGCAGATTATTGATGGCCACCAGCACAGAGACTTGCGCACTCCCACTGCAAGTATATTTGAGACATATAAGCAGAAGTCACTACTACAACTACTGTAAGTTATCAATGGTTTAATTATTAGTCTGATTTAAATTTTTGACAATCATTTTAGTCTTTTAATTGAAGTTGCAGCCAAATGTTAGTTTGTGGATGGTCATATGAAAATAGCTACTTTCAATTCTAAGTTTTTACATATAACATTAATAAACCATCTGCTCTTTGCCACTTCTTAAAATGAGGTAAATGCAACTTCAGGTGTCCAAAAACACTTAGTATTTTACACTGTGTTATTATGTAACAAAAAGTAAACCAAAATACTGAAGCAGTGAGTGAAATACTAAATACACCCTCACTGTCTCCAGAAAAGCTAAAAAGACAAGTTGCAGCCAGGTTCTACTAATTCTACTAATAGTTGATCAACAACACCCTTGTACCATTCTTTAAAATCAGATGTTTTAGCAATTTGATGGACTGAATCATTCAGGTGTGTGTTAACACATTGCCAAGGAAGGAAAGATATTAGCAGTTGTCTTATAAAAGCAGTTATTGCACCTCATCAGTTTGGTAGCACTATAAAGCCAATTCCAAATCATTTGGAATCCATCATTCTACCATGACAAAGATTATTCACAAGCAAAATACATTTTAGACAGCTGCCATTATTCCTCGATGTAGTAACATTTAGTTGTTTTTTTCTTTTAATAATAATGACACAGTAGCATTTTATGTGTTGTTGCTTATCTGAAGCGGAAGTTGCCTAACTTTAAAACCATATAAAGACCAGTTGAGTTTTTCTTATTATATCCTGATATTTCCACATTAGAACTGAAAGTGGGTATACTGCACATTATATTTGAGAAAATAAAGTAATGTTAATTACTTCTGTAACTTGCTTTTTTTCTGTCCTTGAGAATAAAAAGCATCTATAAGAGGACTGTTAAAAAACCAAATTGATGACAACATTGGTATATACCAGGTTTTTTAATCCAGCTATCAAAACCACAACCATTAATGTTTCTGGCATGTTTCTTCAACTGCACATGTAATTCTAAAGGTCATAATTTAATTCTACATAAACTATTATTTCTTCATAACAGCTGTCCTTGGTTATAATGCACAATAAAAAAATATATATATATATATATGTCCATGACAGCTTCATTCTCAGTGAAGACATTGGTTTGAAAAGATAACTCTTTGCCGGGGGGGGGGGGGCAGGAATGAATATAAACATGAACATGGTCACCACAGTTTATCTAAAGGGCCATGTTGAGTGTGTGTGTGGTTTGGTTCCTGATGGCTCTGCAACTGATTAAAACTCCTGTAAAAGTTTCGCTGTTACATGTCACACACGTCACACCATGGACAAAAACCGGGTCTGCTTGCAGAGAGAAGAGAAGTGGAAAGGAAAGAAAAAAAAGGGGGGGGGGCTCTTTTTCCTCTCTTTTGTCTTTCTCTTTCTTGCCATCATAAATCTACCAGCCCTCCCAGTGTGAAGAGGTCACTGCAAGACAGTGAGAGACAACCAGAAATGGTCTTGTTTGGGGTTGTTGTGGTTTGATTTATTTCTTTAGTCCTTGCTTCCTTCTCATCATTGTATCTCTTGGTGAAGCAGAATAAGTTGGTAGGAGAGGAAGAGAGTGATGGGGAGAGAGCGATGGAGAATTAGCAGGCTATTTAAGACTCTGTTTCACTAGATCTTACAAGTCCCGTGTGGGTAAAAGTCAATCATAAAAAGTTATGTGCAGCAAATGTGATAAACTGGAGCTCGCTCAGTAGGCATTTGATTATGTGAATCAGAGGTATTTATTGTTTCTAGTAAAAAAAAAAAAAATTAAGCTTTCAGAAAGTTTATTGCCATAAGATATATTGCCTACACAGATTTTGTAATTTGAGCTGCCACAACTCTTAAAAGAAAACATTTTGTGCTCCAGTTGAGCGTCCAGGCCTGGGCTGCAGAGAGTTAGTAGTGAGAAACCTGGGGAGGCTGATACCAGCTATCACTCATGATGTGACTGACTGGCTGGTGCCGACACGGGTCAGGACCTCCCAGCTTCTCTCTGTGCTGCTGCTACATGCCGAGGACCACAGCACTCAGCACCTGCAGCCTCTGCTGGCCACCCTCTACCGGGCCTGTACCGACACAGAGAAGGACGTGGTCAACAATGTGAGTCCCATAAAACTTTTCATCAGATTCGCAGGATATCACTCTTCAGTTAATATTTTTGTTTTATGAATCATATGAGACAATTAGTTTCTCTCCACCTCTCCTCAGGGAGAGTAGAATAAATGTGTTTTGTGATATGTAAGTTAGATGGAGTGATCTCGGGACACATCTGTTGTGTCAACATTTCACTTAAATGTAAGTCTATCATGTGTCCTCAGTTTAACCTGGGCCGTCCCAGCTCAAGGACATGGGATACACCTGTTTACATTGGAGGATTGCATAGATCTTTGACATGTGGCAAATTTATAGAAGTCTTCCTGTCATCATCTTCCTTTACACTCACTCATTCTCTCTTTTCCTGTCTGTACCTACCAACAGTGCCTGGCAGCTGCTAAACTGATAGGGACCTTTGTACCTCCACCTGTCTTCCTCAAGCTCCTGCTGGAACATGTGATGACACCGTTCTCTTCCTCCCACCCCTGGGCACCCTTAATGGTTCTGGCTGCGGTGCTGGGGGGCTGTTCCGAACCGCTGCTAAAACCACATCTTCAGCTGATTGCCAATACTCTGGTCCAGCCAAGTGTCTGCCAGGAATATCAGCAGGTCAGCAGAGAAAGCTTTGGTCTTTATTTGATTGACTTGTTTCCTTAGAAATACTATTCTTCCACTTATACGATTTAACCCATGACAAACACATTCTCCTACTGGTGTTTACTGTTCTTATATTAAGTTGTCTTGGGTGATCTTGGCTGTCTCATAGCATAGAAAGTAATTTCTACTCTGTGTATCTTGACTGGCAGAAATAATCCAGTAATCATACCACACATTTCTTGCCCAATTTTTTTTTAAAGAAATAGGTTTTCTGATGAGATGCCTCATATCTTAAAAGGGCTTTAGCTGGAAAGTCCTCAATAGCACCACTGTACACAGTGGGTTCAGTGGGTTCACTGTTCAGTAATTCTCCAAAATGCCTACTCTGCTAAAATGGCAGTCCACATGGTGTTTTTCTAATATAATATTTCAAGCCTTTGGTCAAACCATTTTTGCTTGTACACAACTTTGAAAAGTGTTCCTACGCTGTTGCACATCTCTCTTTTTTTTTAAACATAGCAGACAGGATTATTAAAATACCTTTAGAGTTTTTTCTGTAAATAAAAGCCCAGCGGTGGAAAAATCCCATCATGTCCGGAGCAGACTCTTCCTTGCATTTCTTTCACTACTCCACCAAATATGTTTCCCTTGTTGTTGTCTGTCAGACAGCTATTTCTGAACCAGCTGAAACACTGACTCACCTATACACATGACCCCATCCCCCTGTCAGACACGCTGGCAAGAATTTCCTCCCTGAGATACTAATAACAAAAATCCACTGATTTCACGTGAACCCTGCATGGTTGCTCTGACCCCGCAGAATAGACGAGGCAACATTTGGGGTTTGTTTTTTTTTCATACCCATGTGTAGGGTCTTAGCACCAGACTCTAGTGAGTCATGCCGTTAAAAGCGTCTACAAAATTTCAAAGCCTGCCTGGGGAAGGCCGGTGATAAATGAGAAGGGGAAACTGACCTTCTTCTGTCCTCCTTCATCAATGTCCTGCAGGGTCAAACGGACAGAGAATTAACAGGACGGCGCACTCACATGCTGTCACACAGATGCAGGCAGACCTCTGTTTCCTCTTCGTCTGTTTCTCCATCTGTCTTCCTCTGTCATTCCTGCTCGCTGTTTTCGAGGGCAAAATATAGAGCATTGTCACGAAGAGCTCACCCAGACAAAACACCTGCAACATTCTTTGACAACAGACATAGTTCATAACAGGGAGTTGAACTTGATCAGCATGCATCTGTAAATAGAAGCATAGGAAGCCTGTGCGCCACCATCCAGCTCTCTTTCTGTCTGTGGTCAAATGTTGCCCCAGAGTTGCTCTTTGTCACATTCAACTGAGTGGTTTGTTTTATTTTGTATTGTTCTTTTAATTTATGTTTGTTTTGTTGTAACACAATGATTGCACAGATGTAGAAGACTGGGGAGTTGTTGTTTTTTTTTTGTATTTTACTTTTTATGGCTGTGCCAAATATATATCCGCACATCTTGGGACACATCTTCAGGGATGTTTCTGAGGTCACTGGGTGTTTCAGGTCTTTTAACATCATACACCCTCAGTCAGGTGACCCAGCCAGGGTTGATCAGACCCTGACTTGTGCCTCTTGAGCCACAGCCATGTGGAGACCCTTTATACTGGTGGACTTGCAGCAACTGATGTCAGCACCACATCTGGCCTCCAGGAAGTTATTGTAACATGCTCTGAAAAAAGAGCTGTCTTCCTATCAGCTTGAATCAACTTGAAGCTCCCAGTCTGATGCCAAGGTATACACCCCATCTGCAGGTTTGGGCTGGAATTACCCCCCACCTCCCCTCACAGTGATGAAACTACCAGTTCTCTGATGGCTGTCTTTTGTTAGCAATAGCTATTATAGGAAATGATTTCTGCAGTGGCCTTCAGCATTTGGTCATGCTGTCCTCCCTCAGGGCTCTTGGGCAGCTACTTAAAAGGCCCTCTAGGAAACCTCTCCCTGGGCACAGTGGACAAACTGGTAAGTCGGTATTGCCCCAGATGTGGAGGGTTGATGGACTGAGCAGAACATCATAGACTGCCTGTACTAGGAACTTGACTCTCTGGGGTTTTGCCTGCCAGAGGTCAGTGGAAGAGCTCTCCCTGTCTGTCGCACCCTCCCACCTTATCCATGTCCCTTGCTGCTGCATACCCACTGTCCTTCTGTACCTTGATTCTTCAACACCAGCCTGCCCTCCCTCCAATACGAGCTGGCGCCTGACAAAGCTCTGTGCCTCAGCAGGGAGTCGGCCATCTCCAGATCTTCCTGGCCTCTCCACTTCCTGCCTATTTGGACTTTGTCATTTATACCTTATAACCTTATTAAAAAAGCATGTCGGATCTACCTTCAAACTAGAAGCAAAGGCAAAGAAGAGGTGATGTTTGAAGACAAAATGTTAAGAAATAAAATATAAATAATCTTCAAAGTGAAAAGTGGCAGGGAGGTCAGAGGTAAGATGATGAAATAGTAGGTGATATATGATGTTCCTCCATGATGTAACCTCTCAGAATCTTTCGGCTCTGTTTTCTTTCCTGTATTCCATTTCAGGAAAAAGGACAGCTTGCAAAAAAAAAATGACTGATGCTCAGCATGAATTAAAAAATATTGGTTGTAAATTACAGATGAGGTCAAGAGCCCCTTGGAAAAATAAAAGCAAACCAGTGGTTTAAGAAGCCACCGTGGTCTGAGGTGTCCTGTGTGTGATTTATGTTGTGTTTATGTGTGTGTTTTCTCAGGAATCACACACAGACTTCTTTTCAAATGGGTATTCCACAGAGGATTAACAAATTACCATCATTACACACCTTCCACGGCTCAGTGTCCCTGTGTTTAAGGTTGACATGGTGATGGAAAGATCACAATAACTGAAGTGCTTGAGTACATTTAGGAGAGATTATGAATTAATAGGTGTATTTAAAAACAGGCTTGTTAAAGTGGCCACATTAGCCCAGAGGAACAGATCAGCAGGCGGGTAATTGGCAGGTTTGCATGTCTTTTCATCTTGTCTGTGCAAGGAAAAATGTCCGTATGCTTCAACGTCAGCTATTGTTCTGATTTTAAAAGTGCTTCCATACTTGAGTGAGTCTCTCATATGCATTTCTGTGTTTTGGCATGAATGACAATTGGTTGCTGCTGTCTTCTCCAATGAATGACCGAACACAATAAGAGATAACTTTACCTGAGGGGTCGATGTCACACACACTCCCAATGTTTGTTTTCCTGTTGCCATAGTAATATCAGTGGCTGTATGGGGTGAGCTCCCCACTGGTTTGAATCCATCGCATGGTAAGGCTCTTTAAAGAGGAGTTGGGTGGGTGTAATTCGTGTATCCAGTGCTGGACAGATGCACATGCACGCTCCGTAATGAGGCCCCTAGAGTGTGCTGTTCCTATAAAACCAGGTGTATCTCGGCTGGCTCCAGGTGTCTACCTAGTCTTTAAATCACGCCACTTTTTCCGCTCTCCCTCTTTCTGACTGTAGTCCAGCCCTAATGGTATTTTTCTGTTCATATGTCATATGCAGATCTGCCCGTGCGTGTCTGCCATTGTTTGTCTTTGTTTTTCAGCCTGGTGCTCCTGGCAGTTTTATGTGCTACTGAATGGCTCAGTCACAGGGAGATTTCCCCAACAATCACCTGCTTTTTCTCATCTTGTCAACATAGGGCCATTATTAGGTTGGTTGTGAAAATTTTCATTTCAGTCCTAGACTGCATTAAGAAAGCGTGTTTTAGTAGCCAAGATCCTGGAATCAATATGCTCTGTACCTATAGGCTTTTCACTAACATGTTGTCAAGAATTCTTCCAGGCTGGAAGTGCATTTGCTCCTAGTCTTCCTCACAACTCCTCGCTTCTGAAATGCTTAGAAAATCTTAATAGCTTTTTTCCTTCTAGATTGTAATGAAGACGTACATTACAAAAGCAACTCAAATTCGGGGAAAGACAGGGCACCACCTAGGGCCCTACTATTTGGCAGCCCAGCTAGGCGAGAAGCCGCAAGTTGTCAGTGAATGAGGGTCTAATGATTTATGTATGTGACTTGCATTGCCCTCATGGCCCAAATGCTCACTACCAGACCAAAGCAAACACCTGGAGGGCGCTGTACCTCTCGGCCCCCTCACACAGAAATATACACACTCTCTCATTCTCAAGCACATTTACAAAGCCTCCTCCGCCCCTCATTCTCCACCACCACCATCCAATGAACGCCTAATGACAGGCTGCGTGAAAACAGGAAAAGAGGTCTTGATCCCAGTGATGGCATGGAAATTAGTCTGTGCTGCAGGTCTTTGTCCAAACATGACCTCATCACAATACTGGTTGATAAGTGACAGCAATCAGATGAGATCAGTCTCATGCTTGGAGATGGAAAGAAAGTTTTTGCCCACAGGTACTATATCTTACTGATATTTGAGAGCTGAAATACAAAAAAGAAAAAAAAAACTGCACAGCTTTCAAGCATCATTGAGAGGCCTTGCATCTCTATGACAATCTTTTTTTTATTAATATATAAATGCTTTCCTTCCTTCCTCTGTTTCAGGTTATGTACTTGGAGCAGTTGTTGGCTTGTGTGGATATCCTGCTGCATCAGTGTGAGTCAGACTGTGGCTCAATCAGCCTGCAGCTGCTGCAGGTGCTGGTCACTGTCCAGAGCCTCTCCACTGAACCAGAGCTCAGCGCAAAGGTGAGAAAATTCAAGGGTGTAACCATACAATTCCAGAAGCATCCTTCACATTAGTCCAGATAAATAAACCTTACCTGTTTTATACTGAAATTCTTCTTTAAAGTGCCTTCTCTTTCCTCCTCACTTTTCTGTTTTCTTTTTCTTTTCTTTTTTTTTTTTTTACTAGAAAGGTAAGTGGGTTTTATGAAGCAAGAGCTATTCGAGGAATGTAAAAATTTGTACTGTTTCAAAGTGGGCAAGACCAACTGTATAATTACTCACTTAGCCAGGGGAGCTGAAATTGCACCTTTGGACTGTAACATTAAATCCAACCTTGGGTGAAAGTAGGCGGGTGAAAGATGGAGAAAGAAGTAAAGCAGACATAAATACAAAGAAAAAAAAACAGATGGGGAGATATGAGGGGTCTTACTTTACAGGTTTGTGTGTTCAGTAAAACTCAGTCTGCTTTCTCAAAGCCTCCTCAAGTCACATTACTTAATCATACCTACCTAATGGGCTTTTGCCATGTGGTCAGCCTCCAAATCCAAGGAGCAAACAGGAACAGAGGCAAGTGAAGCCACTGGTATCTGAGGTCGCCATGTCATCTAACCTCTTGTCGCCGTTGTAGGTTAATGACAGGGAGAGGAGCGGGAAGGGACTGGCACAGATGCTGAGCAGAAACCACATTGGCCACCAGTGTGACAGTGTGTTTATGTCTGTCTGCATCAGTGTGTGTGTTCACACAGGCAGCAATATGAGAGGAGAAATGGGAAGGAATGGATTAAGAAAGAGCAGGAGGGTGAGAACAGCCTTGGGCATTCCTGGACCCAGAGGAAAAGAAGAACTTTTTCCCAGAAAAGGGCCATGTCTTTCCCATCAATGGACAGCTCAGGGATGTCTAGCTTTCTTCAGAAGAGGCTAAGCTGTGACTCAGAAAATGTCTCTATCTCTGTCCATCCCTAAGGGACTCTGAAGATTGAATTGCCCTGAAGGTCCATTCCCCTGCCCTCAAAAGCTAACTAATTATTTACTATGCTCTCATCCATGCCATTTCCTTCTTAGTTCAGCTTTACTGATGTGTGTGTGTGTCTGTATTTGTGTTTCTGCATATGTTTCTGACAGTTCCTGTGTCTTTGAGACTTCCTGTGTAGATTTTACGTGTGAAACTTTGTCACGACTGCTCTGTCATTCTTTCCATGGTTTCACATGTTTTATGCTTCACATGTAAGACTTATCGGAAGAATTATATAAATTAGAGTAAAACAATTACTGTTCAGCTTGAATTAGAACTTATGTTCAACATCTTTTGTTAATTGTTGTTGATTTCAGTAAAAAAAAAAAAAAACAGTTATGAAACATGTTGACACGATTTTGTTCCACCTATCTCTATGTTCCTCAGGCCTTGGAGAGTGTACGCTTTTTGAGTAAGGCACAGGGCTTAGGCTCAGTGATGGAGCTCCATAGACAACATATGGGACAGCTGCTGGACTGGTTGGGTGCCTCGGTCAACTCTTGGTCCAGTTACTCGCCTCAGAGACTCCAACTTCACATCATAGCCATGCAGTCAGGTGAGACTTCAACCCACAGAAATATGTGCATGTAAAAGCATTGGACAAAATGTTAAAGATAAGAAAAACACCACCAGTATGCAGTTGCCAAATGCAGTGCTTCATTAATCCACTCTTTCTGTACCTTGTTTAAGCATATTGTTTTCATCAAGTTGAATGATCTGATCAGAAATTATTCATCAGTAATATCATTGATTTTTTCTATTGACTTTAGAAGAATCACTTTATTTTAGCCTTTTTCACAAAAGCAGTAAAGCGCTACCATTATCCAAAATAGCCGAAACACTTTGTATCATGTTAAGTCAAACAGAATGAATCATTTGGAAAGCATGCAATTCTGACGTTGAAGTGAAAATAATATGATGACGATGTACCAGACAATGAAAGTGACTTACAGGGCCAAGACTTCAGCATCCAGTCCCTTGGTATAATGCCACGCTGTTTTAATACCTGCAGAATGGATTAACAGACATATTAGGCTCTTTTTTTCATAAATTAGACTGGCAGTGTACCACAGAGAGATAATCCAGCTCCATTTTCAGTGCTGATTTTACTCTTCTTTACATAGCCATGTGTTTCAGCGTGGGTAGAGCCACTCAACCCCACTCCATAAATAACCTACTATCCAAATATAAATTCGGAGAAAAATTATAGTCAATAAACATGTTATTACCATGTGAGAGAGCCTACAGTTTCTAACCTGAGAACGCTACTTCGTAGCTGGGTTGGTGACATGTGGTTCCCCAAAAACTGGGCTGCTTTGGGCAGCAGTGTGTTCACTGACTTCTGACTCTGTGCTCCTCCTCCTCTAAGTCTACCTGTGTGTCTCAAACTTTTCAAAAATGTTTCGGCCATGCCTGTGAGTGTGTCTGGGCATATGTGTTTGCAACAGGAGGTTCAAAAGCTGTGACCCTCGTTTGGGATCAAAGAATTTACTTTACCTCCTCCAATACCACATAATCCTCTGTCGTCAGCACCGCCCTCTTCTACGCTTTCATCTCGGCCTCTTTCTTCCTCCATCTCCACTCTCTAACTGACAAGAGTTCTCTAATCCACAAACTCCCACGATTAACTGACCAGTCCATTAGTCCAGTCCATGAGGCCGCTCAGTGATCCACATACAGGTCACCACATGAAATAGCAAAAACAGCAAAGCTGTCTGCTCTTGACCTTCTCTTTTGAAGCTCAGTGTGTGCCGTTGGGTGGATTCATTGTGTGCGTGTGAGAAAGGGAGAGAGTGTGTGTGTTTTGTTTATTTTCACATATTTAGTGCTGCTCTAAGCCTTCTTTAGGTTTCACTCTTGCACATGTGATCTTTAGTCTCTTTACATACCCCAGGGACTTTGCTTCAGGCAGAAAAACAGAATGTGTGTGGCCAGTGTGTCTGATGAGTACATGATTCAGGGAAATCAGCCCTCTTCAGAACAATTGACGGTAGTTAATAAGACAAGTGAGAATTGTTCATTTTGCTTGCTCATCAGCTCTTTACACACTTCCATCTGTGTTTGTTTGACACAGGAAGTATTATTGCTCCCTCATGTCCTCCTCAAAGTATTTTGTTCTTCAGCTGATGGCAGACTGTCTGATTGGATGTAGTCTGGCACAATAATCCCACCTTCTTGTTTAGGTGGCAGGAGTTTGCTCTCAATCAGCGTATAAGTAGAACTCATCATTTTGTTTTTGAACAGTAATGGAAAGTGTTTTGTTGATCATCTATTGAAGTCTCCAGTTATTCTCCAGTTACTTGTGGATACCCCTCAAACCCCTCTGATTGAATGACACAGCCTTTGACTCACTCATTCCTGTGGATGACAAAAGTCCCATTTTCTGTCTCTTTTTCTGTTTTCCCATGTCATTTTATGAAGCTGGCTCACATCCTCAGGCGGTGTCAGGATTTCCTCTGTCTCCTTTCATGTTGCTCACAATTTAGTCCAAACAGGGCATGTACACTTATCACTGATTATACACACACAAGTTTCTATATATAGCTGTGTAAATATGAAGGCAGACGGGTGTTGGATAAGTTTGTGTGTATGAATGGAACTGGGAATAGTTTCACTTGGGGTTTCTCACTTTCCTGGAAAAGGTACTTGTACCGTCTGTCACACTATGTCTCATTTCCTCTGCGCCTTGTGTCACCGTCTCACCTTTTCACTGAAGTCCTTGTAACTGTACTCTTTGATGAGTAAGAAATGACAGTTGAACCTGATAGTTGATCCTGATAGTTGATCCTGTTTTCTAAGACAGGTTTAGCATTGAACTGCCAGTCCATCCCAGATCTACTCTTCCTCTTATTGAGGTACTTGGATTTGCTGCAGTTCCTCAGGACCCTGAACAGGATGATACAATTGTAGAAAACGACTGGATAAATGATGACACAGAATAAATAAGTCATTTGACCACTGACCAAGAAGACAGCATGGGCCCTGAACAAAGAATCTATGTACGTCCCTATGTTTGTGTCTCTGTGTAATATTTTTTTGCTGCCAAGCAATAAATGCTTGTACATGTGAGCACTGAGGCAAAGATAAGTGGAAAATTTATTCCAGTATCTCAAGCCAAGTTTATTTATGGAGCAATGCGACTTTGCTGCTACTGCAGCGATTTGTGCAAATATGCATCAGGGAAATAAAAATACTTAAGTGTAAGTAAATTACTTTAATCTACCATCAACTGGATCAATTTGCCTAAAAACACTAAAGCTCTCTTTTGTGATGTCTGAATTAGAGGATGTGATTCTTACTCTTGTTATCAGATTTAGTTAGTTATGACTTGTTGTGTTAAATGTTTTTACATATTTTACATAAGGATACAGTATCAGAGACAGGTTAGGTAAAACCGATGGCCCGGGCTGATCAGTATGAAGCTGTGTTAATGTTTTATTTGAACGAATTCAATGGAAAACCTCACACACGTATCCAGGTAATGTTTTTCCTCACCTCTCATAATATCATTTCATGCTTCCTTCCATTTGTTGAGTTGTCGCCTTGATCACAGCTGTTTCAGAGACAGGAGACATGATCTCATGTTACTGGCTAAGAGTTGATTTATTGACCACCACATGCAGTAACTCAACTTCAATCACCCCCTTTTAAATGTTGCTGCACTTCCATAAAACAAGTTTGAAGGTGTGCTCGGAGAAACTTTGTTTTGTCCTTGCATGGAGAGATGAAAGCTATGAAGAGAAGGTGTTTATTGACATGAGGCATGATTGTTTTCTTCTCTAGTTTCCCATGCAATAAAGATGCAAAATGCCAAAAAGAAAAAAAGTATTTGAAAAACTCAAAATTGTAGTAAACACAACTCTGTCTATATTTCTGTCACAGGTCCAGTCATTGGGGAGTTTTTAAACCAGCTGATGCCTCTTCTCCATAACTGCCTCCAGCCAAACAGAGACACAGAAATGAGAATGAGCATTTTTACAATGCTTGCCAAGTTGCTGCTGGATTCAAACAACACCCTGGATTCCCAAGGGTAAGAGGGACGCATTACACGCACTAACTTAAACGCTAACTTGCTGATGAGAATGAAGTGAAACATTTTCCACCCCACTTTCAGCATATGCTGTCACAGTGAGTTTCAGTTTCACTCGGAGGCTGTCTGCTCTGGAAATGCACATACGTTGAAAAGAAAAGCTTTTTGTTGTCATTCTGTCATGTCTTGTAATTTCTCCTGAGATCTTCATTTACTATTGATAAACGCAGAAACTGAAAAACCACAGGTCTGCACGCAGATTGTAGACCTATTTGAGTCGAAACACTCTCCTGGGGAGTATCACATAGACTAACACTGATTAATCACTTCCTCGCCTGCCTTTAGAAAACGACAGCCTTCTCAACAGTAATTTGAATGGTTATTGACTGATTAAGGAGCTAGGGTTCCAAGAATGTCTGACACCCAGAGAGGAGCCCCTCAAACCAGCACCCCCCCCCCCCTCCCCCCTCGAGCCTTCAGCTGTGCAGTCGTTAGCTTGGGCTCTGAGCTCCAGCCTAAAAGAATGCTTTAAACCTGAGGTCCCTGCAATCACGGCAGCTGCTCCTGTCGATCACAACAACAATTTCCATCTGTGGGGTTGCCATGGCGACAGCTATACAGTGTGTAACAACCCCTAACACTGATCCCAAAAGGACTATATAGGCTAGAAGGTGTTTCCACTGGTTCATTTGAGGAACAGTATGGTAACTTTAGTGAGCGAGCTCAATGAAAGCATCTTTGGTTTTATTTCTCAAGCCAGAATATCCTGCCAGTCTTGCCAGAAATATGGAAATTGGAAATCTGCTTTCATCAGAATTTTTTTTTTTCTTTCATAAATGTTCACATTAGACAAAAGAGGCCTCTGTCTCTCGCTCGCTCCCATCGTGGCCACCTGCTCTACTAAATGCCACGCTCATTCCTAAGATACATCTCTGCTAATCACAGAACCAGGAGGAGACAGAAACCATGTTACACTTTCAAAAGATTTCAAGAAATCCCTAACTAACACCACGTAGAGCTGTGTGGTCTGCCATAATATTTCTATTCATGCACTCCATTTATGATTTATGGCTTGATCTTTGTTCAGCAGATTGCAGGCCACACACACATCATATGTCATCAAGAGGACAATAATAATCATAGAGAAAGCCTCTTTCCTTTGTTGTGCATCCAGAATGATATAATGACACCTCTGCTATAAAACAAGCTGAAAAGGAAAGGCACATGTAAGGTACTTTCATCCATACACTTTCATTTTTTTTTCATGTGGATTTATTGTGCAGAGATTAAAAAGCTGGATATGAAATCTAAGTAGAAGAAATGAAAGTTTATACCTTTTTCTTTGCATGCCACAGACCAAAATTATGTGCCACTGTGCTTTCAAGGTTATATGGACTGCAAAAGACAAGTTTCTTCTTTTTAATCTTAAGTTTCAAATTTTTCCACAACAAAAGGAGTGCTGTTGAGGTACTCTTATCTTAAATGTGCAATTCCGAAACATCAAACAAGACTAAATGAAGCAGCTGCAACTGTGCATTTATCCATAATGACCCCATAATTTGTAATATAGTGTAGAAAATTCTTCAAGTTTTTAGGCAGATTCTTTCGTCAGCTTTAAGGGTCAAAGAATCAAAACCCAATGAGTGATTCAAATAGTTAGACATGTTCATAATCGCAAAAATTAAATTACACTTTTAAACAATGTCATATCGAATGTATGCAAGTGATCTCTGTCTGGCGTATTATGCAGTGCATGAGACCGGATGGTCATGAAGAACGTCCTGAGGAGATGACATGTGTAGACACCAACATGTGTAGACACCAACATGATTACTTGTGAATATATCAAAATTGCTTGTATTTTATTTAGATTTTTTTTAAGCTTTCACACTGTTCAAACTTATAGGGATTACAATTGTTAAGTGGTACCATCATATAGATATCATTAGACATCTGTGGCAAGTGATTTGCCCCATGTCCTAATGAAGTTCACAGTTAAAAATCCCAGGTGCCTTTTTTGTTTGTTTGTTTGTTTGTTTGTTTGTTTGTTTGTTTGTGTGCATGGATTTTTGTCAACTTTTTCATAACACACAGTGTCTTACATTGTTGGGACAACCAGTGTGTATAGGGAATAAAGACCATCTTAAACAAGGGAGAACATCTTAAAACATCAGAGTTAGATTATCATCCGTGCGACACAAAAACATGTCCTTCCATTGTTCAGCATCAGTCGCGACAACACCTTTTATGCTGACGAAACTGAACTGACACATCGTCTATTGGTGACACACTGTCTCCCCCTACTGGCACTGAAACAGTCTAAAACACTTGATTAAATACAACACATGACAATTTTATTGTTAGTCCAGCTGAGCGAACAAAGGCAGGGGGCATTGAGTTGCTGGTTGGGAGTAAAAGGCAGTCCAGGCACTGGTAGTTTGATGTCAGAGGGCCTAAGCCAGCATGGAAAAGGGATAGAGAAGGGAAAAGGAGGACGGATACCCAGATGTTTCTGCCTCCTACTTTTCTTCACTTCCCCCACCCTTCTGTCTAACAAAGAGTGTGGGAAAATGACCGTATGGTAACAGTTGTGTTGCAGCAGTCATTTTAGAGCAATGTTCATTTTTAAAAACAGTTTTGACCCTTGCTGGATGCTGTTAAGATCAGTGTATGCCAACATCTACTGCACGACACAGTTGAAATGATTTTTTTATTATTTCCTCCTTTGTTCCTTATTCATCATTCCAGGAGTTTTAAAGATGAGTCTGAAAAGTTTCTATGCAACATCCTGCTTCCTAACCTGGTGTGGCATGCAGGCCGCACCGCTGCCGCCGTCCGCACCTCAGCCCTCAGCTGTCTGTTAGCTCTGCTGCATGGAGGTGCCATTGCACCTGGACAGGTATAAACACGCACAAACACACATGCTAAATCTCCAGAGATTACACTTACAAATCTTTCTGTCCAACAGAATACACAGAATCCTTGGTTGTATTTTTTTTTAACCCACCTCTGAAAAGCACTCATTAAAGGAAACACCAGATACAAAAGAAGTATGAGCCCTCTCAAGTAGAATGTCCTTTTGATCTTCAGTCTACATTTACACTTTTTATTGACTCAACTGCAAAGGGAAAGATGTGGTAATGCATTTATGTAAACCCATCGAGGTTGAAATTTGCGTCAAATGATCTGTTTTGTCCATTTTTTTTATCAAGATAGATAGTCCCACTTGACAGTTTAGGAAAATACACTTTCCACCATCTTTCTCTCTTGGCTGAAAGACTTGGCCACAGCAGGTAGCAGGTGTACTGGAGGGGAATCAGGTTCGCATACCTTTTCCCCCAAAGGAACAATACTGCCACTGTTCTGGGCCCTTGTTAGATGAAGGAACTGTCACCGGAACATGGCCTTGCACCTGCCTGTCAGAATATATGCCGGGTTACAGTATGTTTGCTCAAACAAGCACATGCTCATCTGGCAGCTATGGCTTTTTGTGTACATACTGACCAATTAAAATTGGTTCACACGTCTCTTCTACTCGCACGTCTTTAAAAAAACAGTGCACATCTGGGGAAAATGTGAGCATGGGCGTGTGGGTGCGCATGATCAAACCTCTGCTGTCGAATGGCACTTAAATGTTTTAACCAAATTAGAAAACATGGACTGATATGATCAGAAAAAAAAGGCTATTTTGCTTTTAAAAAAAAAAAACTGGCTTTGTTAGCTGTGAATATTTTTTGCACTGGTGAATGAAACAGCCTATCATTTAGTAGGACATTGTTTCCTCTCTACTCCCTGTGAAAACAATTTGCAGCTTCACTTAGACTTGGCAGCCTCACATTGTCACTGATGCAATGGCGGATTACACATCTGTCAGGTTTTCCTCCTCTTTTTGTCTCCTTCCCTCCCTTTCTCCTCACTCTGGTTTTTATCACTTCGCCTGTATGGTCTCAACAGCAAACAGACAGGGTGACAGAGGTTTAAGCTATCACCTCTTGGCCTGTGTATCAGTGCGCTCACCTTCACCTTGTTTGTCCATTAGCTCTGTTTCTCATCCGTGGTGTGACTAAAACATCAGTCCTCACTGTTATTCTGAAGTCGGGCTCCATGTTGTATTTTCCCTTTCACTGAACAAGCAGATAAAACCTTGACACTTCTTAAAACTGGAATGAAAGTAAGTGATGCTGACTAACTTTGAAGAAGACACCCCAATAAAATGCCAGTTCATATCCTACATCAGCCATTCCCAAACTTCAGAATACCAAGGCCCAATTTGAAAAGTGAAAAATCTCCACGGCCCCAAAACCTTTAATCACAACTGTTATCAACAAAAAAGGACTAGGAATCATGTTCTGACATTAATGTAAGGGGTCAACAAATAGGGTGACACTTGTCATATTAAGTTAAGATGACAGTAGAAAAACACTTAACTGGTTTATTTTGTTACTTCTTAATGGATATTTTACAGTAATTAAAAACATATTTTAAAAAGTTAGAGGATTTAAAACATATTTGTTTAATTTTAATGACCTCTCACAGCCCACCTGCAGTACAGCGACGGCCCACCAGGGGACCGCGGCCCACACTTTGGGAATCACTGTCCTACGTGAAGCATGAAGAAACGATTAACTTCACTAAAAACCACACAAAATTTCTTCCATCGTGATCTTGAATTTCTTCTAATATATCATGCTTCTGCCTTTTCCTCATGCAGCTTATGTGTCTGGAGGAAAAGCTGAGTCCACAGGTGTTGTCTGCACTGGAGGAAGACTCTCAGATGAGTCGGCTGCTGGCTTGTCGCTCTATTTCTGCTGTACTCAGGCTCATAGGAACCAGTTTGCACCATGAGGCTCTCAACAAGATTTACCCTGGTAAGTTACAAGGGAGAAATCTCAATTCTGCTGCCTTGTGGCCCTGCCCTTCAATTTGTATGATGTTGTGTCAGATAAGGCGTCTCTTTTTGAGGAGTAGTATTGATCTTTCCCTCCTCATGGCCTCTCTGCATTCCATTCGGAGATTTACAAGACAACTTCACTTTATGCTTAATGAAGCAGTGCAAACAATCTTGTACAGTACTATACAAAATAGACGCTATATAATTCTACATCAGCACATGTACCTGTCATCATTAAAAAGAAGTAGAAAAATGGTCAATTTGCTGAATTTCCAACTTTAGATTTCAACACAAGATGCTAAAACTGTGGTTATTTCATTCTTGCATTACGTCAGCTACACATCCCATTTACAGAAACACACTCCACTCTTAAACTCAGGCATCCAGGCCACACATCAGCAAAACCAAGTGAAGGATTTTGGTCTTCTGTTTTTCTCCACAGAGCTGCTGAAGCGTCTGGATGACAGCAGCGAGGAGGTGCGCTGTGTTGCTCTGCAGGCCCTGGGGTTGTGGTTCACCAGCCTGACCAAAGATTACAATCCTGAGCTTTGCAGCTCTCATCTGCAGCTCCTCTTTCAGCAGCTCCTCCTGCACCTGGATGACCCCGACAGCTCAGTGCAGGACCAAGTGTTCGGTAATAGTGGGCTCAAAAAAGAGGGAAGTGTGATGATGGGTGCCGGGGGCTGGAGGAGGATGTGCACATGTCTTCATTTAGCTTTGTTGAAGATGGGTGCAAATTTTCCTTTGAATGGGTAGATAAGAAATGTTTGCATTGGAAGTATACACACCTTACAATATTGTATCAATATTTGTAGTTTTTTTTAACATTTATTTACTCATTTTTGGGCTTGGTCATATTTTTTTTCTTATTTACAGCTCTAATTTTGATAATCCTTGACAAGACTATACTTATATCAGAAATGTCTCATTAACGCAGTATCAACATGTGTGATATCAATATCACAAAAACAAAAATGATCAATACCACCCTTTATAATACCACTGAAAGATTGCTAATACAACATAATGAGACAACCTTTGTGACAACCTTCCACAATATGTATGATTTCAGTTTATGATGTTAGATGGAGCTTATAATCATGATTATATAAAAAACATATTTAGTTTTTTAATGTCATGGTGAATATGAGCTGTGATGAAAGCAGATTTTGGGGTGTGATACCCTGCAGATCAGCCCTCTGGATCCGACACCCTCACTTAAGGATGAGTGGAACTCGGGGTGTCCACTATAAAACATCAGAACTATTCTGCTGGCATGCTGCCAACAAAGCCTCTTCTCTCTTATTTCAAAAGCTCTCCCTTATCCTTCTTTTCCACTCAATTTATCACCAACCGCACCGTGAACAATTCTCCTTGCCCAAATACTTTAAGTCCGTCGAGAGCTGGGGCTGGTGGTGGGTTTCAGGAGTGAAACACAAGATCCTGAAATGGATAAACCGCCCACCTGAGAGAGTAATTTCACTGGTTAATTTGGGGTTCCAGATATCTGCATGACTAAATCTTTGCTTTGTGTACAAACTCTTGGTATAGATGGGTTAAGCTGTGTGGCCAGTCACTGCCTCTCCAGTCAGGATCTCTCTCTGCAATTGTCCCACATAATGATAACCACATGACATAACCTCACTCCCCACTACTAGATCTCTGCATCTGTCCTTTGGCTCATCCCACTTAATCCCTCCATCTTTTATCTGATGGTCTGTCTTCCTCTTCTGTTGCCCTATGTTTTCTGCAATGGCCTGTAGCTTCACGGCTGTGTTTTATTGCCGTGTCAGTGGAAAGTCTGAGTGGCTTTTTCCCGAAGTGTGTAACTGAGGCGCAGCCCCTCTGGACCTTCACTCGCTCCAACTTATCATGGCTGTTAGCTATCATTGCTTCTGACAGGACATATGTGAGTGATGATGGCTGAGACAAAGCTGAGAGGCTTCCCTACAGAATCTCTCCTTTGCAGTCTTTGGAAAAAGAGCAAAAAAAAAAAAAAAGAAAGAAAGAGGGGGAGAGAGAGGAGAATACATTCTCATGCTCACCAGATACAGCAATAGCTTCCATACCATGGATTCCAGCCCAACCTTAGTAGTTAACTTCCAAAAGACTTCTTATCCATGTCTCTGGCTAAGGATTGTCCGTAATCCTGATGGCCACATGCAAAATGAAGAAATCATCTCTATAAACTACCACATACATTTTTCTGTATGTCTTACGTTGAGGGTTTTTGTGTTTTGTGTTCTAAGAATTCCTTTTAAAATTGTATCAGAAAGTCAGTTTTTCAAATTATCTAAGCAACTGGACTTGCCAAAATCTTTTGAAGATGTTTCTCCTTCTACTGGAAAGTCCTCTTAACTTCTTATTGACAGATAGGGTATCCTAGATGTTCAACCTTTTGTGGATTTGAACTTGTGAATGTGACCCAAAAACTCTCCCTTGTAAAACCTTTTGGAAGAGGGAACAAGAGGGACACTTTGAGTTCATCCATATATTCTTATTTGGCATAGACAGTCATGAAAAAGAAAATTCCAAGATTTTTACATATGAGAAGTTCAAGAAAGACTCTTTTTTTCAAATAAGCTCCTGGCAGCACAGGTTAAGTTTGTAATGTTTGTCTGAGCAAGCTGTTAGACTTATGGAATAATGTGCTTTGGTCAGAGCACCCACCTGAGAGAGTAATTTTGCTGGTTAATATGTGATCTCCAGATATCCGCACGACTAAACCTTTGGGTACAAACGTCTTGGAAACCAAAAGGAGATTTTTGACCATAATCCACTGTGCCATTGTGGCGGTGTACAGTATTTCTGCTCAGTGACTTTAAGTGTGGTACTCTGATAGGATGCTAATTCTCCAATAGCACGGTTTGTGAAATTTCATCCCTCCTGGATTTTTCACAGTCAGCTGTAAATGATATTATTAAAAAGTGAAAGCGCTTCTGGAACAACAGCAACTTGGTCACGAAGCAGGAGACCAGCTAAAATCAGAGAGGGGTCAACAACTGCTAATGCGTATGGTGTAAGTCACCAAAGCTCTGCTGATTCCATAGCTGAAGGGTTCCTAACTTCCTCTGGCATTAGTGTAAACACAGAAATTGTGTGGCGGGATCTTCACACACTTCATGGAATGGACTTTTATTGCAGAGCAGCTGCACTTCACCAAGTCCAATACCAAGCGTCAGATGTCGCGGTGTAAAGCACACTGGCGCTGGGCTGTGGAGCAGTGGAAATGCTTTCTGTGGAGAGATGAATCAGTGCTTCTCTGTTTGACAGTAGGATAGGTGTGGTTGATGGGAGAATGTTACCTGCCTGACTGCGTTGTGCAAAATGGGACGTTTGGTGGATGATGGGACATGGTATGGGGCTGCTTTTCAGGGTTTGGGCTAGGCCCCTTATCTCCAGTGAAGAGCACTCTTAATGCTTCAACATACCAAAACCTTTATGAAATACTATGCTTCCAACTTCGTAGCAACAGTCTGGGGAAGGCCCTTTTCTATTCCACCATGACTGTGCCCCGGTGCACAAAGCAATGACTATAAATACATGGTTTGATGAGTTTACTCTTAAATTCAATTCAATTTTCAATAAAACTTTATTTGTATAGTGTCTATCACAATGGAACTTGTCTCTAGGTGCTTTTCAGAGACCCAGAGTATGACCCCCAAGAAAATATTATTAAACTATAAGGAATATTAAATCTGAATTTAAAGAAACAATGGCAAGTAAAAAAAAAAAAAAAAACCCTAGCGGCAGGAAAGCCTTTAAGCCAAACAGTGACAAGAAAAAAAACTCCACTTTAAGAGGGAAGAAACCTTGAGCAGGATCTGACTTATGAGGGGGGATCATCCTGTCGAAGGCCAGCTGGGTAAAGTAAGAAAAGAGGTGGGAGAAAGAACAGAGAGAGGAGAGGGACAAATATCTTGGCAGTATTATATAGGGAAAAATATCCATCCTTCCATCCATTATCTATGCTCGCTTAATCCTACGCAGGGTCAGGGGGATCTGCTGAAGCCTATCCCAGCTTCCTATGGGCAAAAGGCAGGGGTACACCCTGGACAGGTCGCCAGTCCATCACAGGGCTAGGGCAAAATATATTAATCGTAATTCTCCATGAGCTGGAGAACTAAGAATTCCATGTACTTATATTATGACTGGTGCATTGTCAGTACATGTACTACAGAGATGACTATATAAACAGATGTAGGCAGCAACACTGAGGTGGCCAAAGGGTCAGACTACAAAATGAATGGGCACAGATTTCCACAGAAACACAAATTTTACCAAAAATAATGGAAGGTGTTATAACTGCAAAGGAGGGGGGGGGCAGTTCCATATTAAAGTAAATGCATTTGAATAAAATGCATATGGGGGGCTTTAAAGACAAATGTAAGGCTTCCTACATGACAGCTGAAGCTTCCCAAAATTGTCATATACAATCAGACATTGATCCCAAGTATATCAGTAAATAAACAGCTGAATGCTGAAAAGGAGAAAAATCAAGATGTTGCAATGGCTTAGTCAAAGTACTGACCTCAAGCAAAACTAGCCATCTCTCTTTGTTTGCCATGTGGAGTCCTGTTCAGGGTGTACTTCTTTTCTCACACAGTGTCAGCAGCGAAAGGCAACAGCCCCCAAAGGCCCCCAGATTTGGACTGCAGAAAGGCACCGATGTGCCCTAGACACAGATTCTGACTCTAGCACCATTTGATCATATCAGCTTGGATGGTATTTCTCATTTTTGGCACACAGAACCTTCACCAATCTGAAACATTATAATGTGCCTTCGTATATGGTTTACCAAGGCTGTCCTGAACCTTTCTGTCAATATTGATCGGCGTTGTATGACAGTTTTATGCAGTGCTGTCTGAGGGCTCAAATGTCATGCACATCCAACAATGGCTTCCCCTGGCTCAAATATCGTCACAGCATTATGCACCATAGATGTTGAAAGCCCTTAATTGCTTGCAAGTTTCCACTGAGTAATATTTTATGCTGACATGATAAATAAAATTATTTTTTGTTAATTTGTAAATTATCCAACTCAAATGTTTCAACTGTCTAAACAGATTTGACTTCTGTAAATCTTTGAGAGCAGACCATTTTTACTGATAACCTGTAGTGTGCATGTGTAGCCCGATCCCCATGAAAATTCAGACAACTTGGAGTCTCCGTGAATTGAGATGGTCTGACATCCAGCTGAGTGATTGTCTGTATCTGACAGCACTCAAACATAGAGGCATTCCCCCCCTCCCACCCACTGCTCCCTTTGAAGCTTTCTTTTTTCACTCTCCTTTCTCTTTCTTCTTCTCTGTGTCACCCTACTTGTTCCTTTAATAGTTGATCCCATTCTTATGCTTCTTGTATTTCAAACGCATATCTGTGAAGTGGCCTGATGTCTACAGCATGTTCTGACAGAATGATGGACAACACTGCCACCCCCTCCCTCCCTTCCCTCCTTGTCTCATTGTCAGCACGGGTGTAAACCACAGGCTTTCATTGTTCTCTTTTAATTCAAAGCCTCACCCCCTACATCCATCCCAGCAGAGCGGAGTTTACACAAACTCTAAAAATCCCCCCAATCTCCCTGAAGAACAAAGGCAAGTATCATATAATGAGTTTACATTGGCTAACTCATCCAGAGCGATGGCATGTCAACACTGGAACAACACTGTAAGGAATTCAGTTTAGCAGATGTTGAAGGAACAAAGAGAGAAAAAGATTTGAACAGTGAATGATCACCTCCAAGTGGAAGGAAATGGAACCTTCACATGTTTTGGTAACAGTGATGTTACTACAGTTTATTACTGCCATCTGCTGGTGTGCAGACTGCTTTTTACTTTTCTGAGATGAGAAGAGAGGAGTCATCTTTTTTTACACCTTGTAGTAACGTGGTGGATGGTGCCATATTGGCAAGAGATGATGCTGGGTTAATCTGAAAACGGGCAAATGTGCAGAAAGAGCTGGTCAGGTAACCGGCTATAACATGACCTCCTTAACTCAACAACATCTGAAATGAATGCTGCCAGAGCTGAAACAAGGACCACCAGAGTTCTGGTGGGACCCACGGTGACTACACCACCATGGGTTCCCACCAGAGCTCTGTCAGGACCCATGAATACTCAAGCCTTGGCCGGTTGCAAGCTCTGATGCGTTCAACTACCTGTTGGCTAGTGGTCTGGTTAGTCGACTTGGAAGAGTCCTGAAATTATCCAAGGTGAAGGTACCTCAACCTGAAGACCCAGCTGCTTCAAGACGAAGAAGCTGATGATATCAGCAGACTTCAACTGGGGAAAAAGATAACTGTTTCAGACTGCTTTGTCAACTTCGCCCACGAACCTTTCCAGACCAACCAAAAACCTGCTGCAGGAGTCCAGGGCTTAAAGTGTTCCGGCACCATGCCGGATCTCCAGCGTTTGACTATGATTTAGGAAAAAAAATGGAGGCATAATTCAAGTGGCACTGGGCCTGGACAGAGGAAAGGGGCGGGGACGGAGAGCCGTTTGGGAGCTGGTGCCAGAAACTAAGGAAGCCCCTGGTACCTGACTTTGTGTGTTGTGCTCCAGGAAGTTAGTCTATAGCAGCAAAAAAAAAAGCTCTTTGCCGTCACGAAGGTGGCGCCAGGGCATAAAGCAGCTGTCCGCAGGGCTCCGACACACCAAGCCGTTTACCGGAGCAACAGCCACAGCGCTGCGAACGTCGCAGGCCCCGATGACCGATCGTATTCCCAACTTGAAAATACGCGTGTGCTCGTTCACTGTGGAACACGACTTATCATTTACGGTCGCTCAACCGCTCGTAGATCCATGTAAAAAAGTAGAGGTTGATAAAAATGCTTTACAAAACTGTCCATTTCCACTTAGCAGGCCAGTTATATGAACACACATGACAGCTCCAGAGTTCTAGAAACGCCTGTCTGATCAGTTCCAAGGATGGACGTTTTCTCTGAATGTTGATGAAGCAACCAACCAAAACATGGGGAAAAAAAATCCTGAATGTAATGGTTCGCTTTTTTAATGATGATGCATCCAGAGTAATAACATCTAATAATCTAATAACTGTCTCTGCAACTACATATCTTAAAGAGGAGACGAGTCAAAACCCAATGGATTGTACAGGTCCTTGTGAAAGTATTCGGCCCCCTCGAACTTTTCAACCTTTCACCACATTTCAGGCTTCAGTCATTAGGACATAGAATTTCAATTTTTTTGTCAAGAATCAACAAGTGGGACACAATTGTGAAGTGGAATGAAATTTATTGGATATTTTAAACTTTTCCAACAAATAAAAAACAGAAAAGTGGGGCATGCAATATTATTCAGCCCCTTTACTTTCAGAGCAGCAAACTGACTCCAGAAGTTCAGTGAGGATCTCTGAATGATCCAATGTTGTCCTGAATGACTGATGATGATCAATAGAATCCACCTGTGTCTAATCAAGTCTCCATATAAATGCACCTGCTCTGTGATAGTCTCAGGGTTCTGTTTAAAGCACAGAGAGCATCAAGAAGACCAAGGAACACACCAGGCAGGTCCCAGATACTATTGTGAAGTTTAAAGCTGGATGTGGATACAAAAAGATTTCCCAAGCTTTAAACATCTCAAGGAGCACTGAGCAAGCATTCATATTGAAATGGACCAGACCACTGCAAATCTACCAAGACCCGGCCGTCCCTCTAAACTTTCATCTCGAACAAGGAGAAGACTGATCAGAGATGCAGCCAAGAGGCCCATGATCACTCTGGATGAACTGATCTACAGCTGAGGTGGGAGAGTCTGTCCATAGAACAACAATCAGTTGTACACTCCACAAATCTGGCCTTTATGGAAGAGTGGCAAGAAGAAAGACATTTCTCAAAGATATCCATAAAAAGTCTGGTTTAAAGTTTGCCACAAGCCACCTGGGAGACACACCAAACATGTGGGAGAAGGTGCTCTGGTCAGATGAAACCAAAATCAAACTTTTTGGCCACAATGCAAAACGATATGTTTGGTGTAAAAGCAACACAGCTCATCACCCTAAAACACACCATCCCCACTGTCAAAAACATGGTGGTGGCAGCATCATGGTCTGGGCCTGCTTTTCTTCAGCAGGGACAGGGAAGATGGTTAAAACTGATGGGAAGATGAATGGAGCCAAATACAGGACTCTCTGGAAGAAAACCTTTTGGAGTCTGCAGAAGACCTGATACTGGGACGGAGATTTATCTTCCAACAGGACAATGATCCAAAACATGAAGACAAATCTACAATGGAACGGTTCACAAATAAACCTATTCAGGTGTTAGAACGGCCAAGTCAAAGTCCAGACCAGAATCCAATTGAGAATCTGTGGAAAGAGCTGAAGACTGCTGTTCACAAACGCTCTCCATCCAACCTCACTGAGTTCCAGCTGTTTTACAGGAAGAATGGACAAGAATTTCAGTCTCTGGATAGATATAGACAAACCCCAAGAGACTTGCAGCTGTAATTGCAGCAAAAGGTGGCGCTACAAAGTATTAACGCAAGGGGGGCGAATAATATTGCACACCCAACTTTTCAGTTTTTTTATTTATTAAAAAAGTTTACAATATCCAATAAATTTTGTTCTGATTCACAATTGTGTCCAACTTGTTGATACTTGACAAAAAATCTTTTGTTTGAAGGCTGAAATGTGGCAAAAGGGTGAAAAGTTCAAGGAGGGCCGAATACTTTCCCAAGAAACTGTATTTCCTATAACTTCATTTGCCGTTGTTTTGAACAAAAATGGAGAAGTTGCTATTTGTTTTTTTTTTCTTGTACAAATTGCCCTTTACTGAATTAAGTAGTTGCTAAATTAATCGGATTAATAGGCTTGAATGAGTTTACATGTTTTCACTTATAACTTAATAACCTTTACTTTCTAAAATTCACATTTAAATTGTAGCTCATCTTGTATATTACCAAGCACAATGCCAAAAGTTGCCAATAGTGTGTGTAATCGTTGGATCCACTTGTACCATCATAGACCATCATAGAAAACCAATACTTTCTGTGTGTTTGTCCAGAAATCCTGAAGAAAGGCAGCTCAGTCCATCCAGAGCTTCTTAAGACGGAGGCTGAGGCTGTGAAAGACAAACAGCGGAGTCCTGACTACTGCGATCGGCTTCTCCAGCACATCAGCTCACTGCCTACCAGACACTGCAGGCAGCCTGGAGTAACACCAGGAACATACAACACACACTCAGATTGTTTGTGCCTTTATTGAAGGAACTTTATTCTTTGTTCATCAGATGACATTTTTATCATAATTGGTTACATGTGAGTTTCTTAAGAAAATATTTTCTTCAATGAATTTTTAAAGATGTCCAAGATGTTTAAGAGCAGTTTATTGCATTCATTCCTGTTGTTGAATTCCTGTGGTTCTATTGTTTGGTTTTAATAAATTATCTTTTGACTTTTCTGACAATCGCTGTGCTTTCATAATTCTGTTGTACCCTCGTTTCCCGGTGTGTGTTCATGTAGCCAAATGCTCAGCATACAAGAGATTCAGATAGATTTTTCTTTTTCTTCAAAGTAAACATTTATTTTTTGAAGAGGGCTAAATTTAATGAGTTGTGTATATACAATTTTAAAAAAAAAAAAATTTTAGATATAGCAAATAATTTCCAAGCCAAACCGCTACATGTTGAACCTGAATTTCAGCATGTTGTTAAATGATTTTTACTACATTCTAACTTGAGCCTTACTGACAACTTCTTGTTTTAGATATTCTGGCTAGGTGTTAGATTTCTTTATTTTTATGTATTTCTTTTGCTTGACATCTAAAATAGCAGCTTTTTCCCCCTCAATCACCCATCATCCCCACATTCCCAAATTGAAAATGGTGATTCTCAGCATCTGATCTGCTCTCTTGGTTACAAGCACCTGGTGGTCACCTGAGCTGACAGCCACCAGCTTCATTCATGGCATCTCAGTGAACAGTACGATGGTGCACCAGGTAATGGTCTGGCCAGTGACAAAAAGCAGATCTGCCGGCCTTTGCATCTTAACATTGTAGTTTTGCAGGTCCACAGAAAATACTGAAGTGTCTCAACTGTGAATTGACCTCTCATTACTTCAGTTTCGTCATCTCTTAAAGAGTTTATTTTACTCTGAAAAAAATGCATGCTATTTTATTATTGAGATCCAGCTTAAATACCCTTCTTTTTCAGAAAAGCAGCACAGAACTAAAACATGTTTTTGTATTGAGACAAAAATTTCAGTTTCTGTAGGAAATATGGAGAGTAAAGGTTTATTAATTCATTTATTGGAGTTTTGAAATTAAGAGTATCTTCTTCTTTCAGATGCTCTCTTCAGGGGTCACCATGGCGAATCATCTGCCTCCATCCTGCTTTGAAATTAAGAATATATATACATGTTTTATTCCATAGACAATGAGCATCATACATTTGTGCTTCATCTTTTTTCTATCCCTGCAGAAACAGGACAAATATAGTGGAAATGTAACTGAGTCTCACAGCCAGTGGATGACCAGTACTGATCCATGAAACTGGATCACACCATCAATGACATGCTCTTCCTTCCCCACATTTAGGTCATCATTGGCAGCGGGCCTCCACAGGTTTTGTTCTACCTTTAAAGAAACATCAATGTGTAAAACGACATATCAGAAGTTATGTAGGTAACTATGGTTCTATGAGTTTCTGGTTGACTCCCAGTTGCAGTAAACAAAGCCAGGAGCACTCAAGCTCTTTGTGAAAGCACAGGGGTCCTCCACAGGGTTAGTGACTGGAGCATCATCCAAGCCGACCCGAACTAAAGCCACTCCCCAGGCTCGTGCAGGGATGATGCCAGGCCAGTGCTCAAGAAGATCAAAAAGGCCGGACGTCGTCTACCACATGATATTTATAGTGGAAGCACAATGACATACGCAGCCAACAGGTCACATAGTGACTTTGCTTACATAAAACCAGGACCTGCACAAGTGCGAGAAGACATATCTGCTTTGTTTACTGCCACAGGCAGTCAGGAGGGAATGAAACAACCATTAATGATGATCTTTTGTCTGGACATGATGACCAAAAAAAATGTAATTAAAATAAAATGTAATTCTCATTACAGTACTAAATGTCCTTAATGCCTTCACTGCCATAATGAAGGTGGTATGTTGCAGAAATGAATGCACATATGACAGAGAAATTAAATATGTCTTCTTTTAAAACAAACTTTATAAGTTGTCACAGGGGAAGATGTGTTCTTTTTATTTTCAGGGCAAGAGCCAGAAGAAATTTTTAAAAAGTGCATCAAAATTAAAAGTTCTTCATGTTTCAGTTGTATCCTTTTTACACCTCTAATGCAGCCCTGCTTCCTCCAGTCAATAGTCAACTTATACTTATAATGTTGAACTATTTTGAAAGTGGTCCTATACATATAATTTACATATAATATACATATAATAGAAACGGTAAAAAGCTATCAGACACTGACTTAAAATACCAGAATGTGACGTTTGTCAGTCATTTTACACCAAAAATCAGAATCATTTGAATCAGTCTTCGAGTTTTTCCACACTCTCGTGTCTCCACTTTTGTCCTTCCGTGTTAAACCAGGCTTTAGACGTTGGTTCCGGTATCAGGACGCTGTCCCTTTAAATCTCGGAGGGAGGCGTGTGGGGACGTCGGCTAGTGATACGTTCCGTTGGTCTCAGTTCACTGAGTAACTGCCGCTGTTTTCACGTTATGTGACATTGTGGCAGCGGAGGACACCTGAGCACCAAAGTGACTTAGCATACGCGTCTGTGCCGACGGGACGCGGGGACGACGGGTAAAGGCAGGCAGGCAGAAAGGACGGAGGCCGGCTGGGATGCGCCACGGTTGTTGAAGGACAAACGCGCCGGCTCGATTCGGTTTTATGAGGTAACAAACCGGTTCTGCGGCTCTTATGTCAGCAGAGTCCGTCTGCGCCCTCCAAGTGAAACTTTAGCGTGATCAGCTGGACCACACATTTCCTCGCACGGACGGATTTCGGATGAACGCGTTTACTTTAAAGCGTCTTAACAAGCTCTCCAAAGTGCCAAACTTGTACATGTGAATTACCCTGCGCATGATGTACACAATCACAAGAGGTCCAAGCAAACTGGTCACACAGCGACGGACAGGTGAGTCTCCTTGCACAACTTTCGACCATGTGGCACCCTTTAAACACTCTCTTAACCGTTCTGCTTTGTTTTACAGGGCCTACTCAACAGCTGGACAGTAAAATAAATGACTTTAAGCACAAACAAACGTCCTGGAACATGCCTGAGTAAGTGTACAGACACCGCCTGGGAAAAGTCTCCCATAATGCCCTCAGAAGTGTGTTCTGTGTTTTCACGTAAATGTGTTCAGATATTTGAGGCACTTTATGCTGTTGGTGTGTGTAAATGAACGTGTTGGCAGTATAGTTGGAGGAAGATAGTAGTTTTTGATGGTAGTATCAGTGATTCATATCTTACCTTCACACTGTGTTTCCTCGTGGCTCCGACTGTTTTCATGACTTTGAAGCAGCCTGAGTGTGTTTGTGTTTGACCTTGTTGGCACGTGGTCCTTCACGCAGCTGTTGTAACCTCTGACTCCTGCTCAACCAAGCCTGCTTAAATTTGTGGTCAAAATTTGTAATGTTTTAGAAAGCGATCCTACTCCAAAACGTGTTCTATTTAAAAAAAAAAAAAAAAAAAATCACCAGGATATTTTTCTGTTGTCTTTCTCAGTCTTCCTGCACCCAAGATAGTTTTTAACCGTCCAAATGGAAAGAAGTACCACAACCCTGCTGTGACTCCCTCCGCAGACAGTCCGCATGAAGAGAACTTCTCTCCTGCACACGAGGAAAGTGTGAAGTTTGTCTCTGAGGGTAAGCATTTTCAGTACTCGCAGACCAAACACTTCCTGATGGTCTCATTTTGTCCAGACACCTGTCCCAGCTTGCTTTGTTTTGTGAATGACATTGTTTTACTATCAGCATCTTTAGGAGCTGCTAACAGCCTCCTCCCCCTCCCAGGCCTCACCCACACAGCTGCTCTGACACTGATAGCCCTGATCGGCCACAGATCACAACCCACGCTGGCATACAGCAAATTAGGACTGTTTTGAACCCACCAGCCACTAGAAGACGGAGAAACTTGCACATCATCCACTTAAAAGAGAGGCAAAAAAAAAAAGCTTCTGATGAGGTGCAGGGTTTTGGTTGGGTCTCTGCCGCGAGCCGGTTTGAAGTGTAGGGTTCTTCTTAACGTTCACACAATCTCTTTATCGCTGGGAAACTTCACTTGGCTCAGCTGTCTTACTTTCTGTGTGCCGTTAGTTGTTGGCATTGAAGCCCAGCCAGAACGGCTCATAAACAGCTTGAGTTAACCTTGTGCTTGTGTGGACAAGGACACAGAGTAGGCCAAACTCTCCCTTCAGAAAAAGATTGCTGGTCCCCCTAAACTAATCATTAAATGATATAATCACATCTATCCAGTTTAAATTTATGAAAGTAGAAACCCACAAGCAGGCACAAGGTATTAAATCAGAGTTCAGAGACTGCATGTGACTGTTCTGCATTATTTGTAACACAAACATTTGTCAGCGGTGGCACACCTTTGAAGCAGTTGCCCTTGTGGACTTCACATGTTAGACATGGCGGGCGCGACACTTGAGATGCAGGACTTTTTTAATTATTTATTTTCCTTCAGACTTGGACAGATTAGATTTTTTTTTTGTTTGTGTTAACTGTCTGCACTGACTGAGCTGTATTTCCAGCCTGGCAGGAGGTGACTCAGCAGGAGGAAGGGATGGCTCAGGGGCTGGAGGTGTCCCAAAGAGCAGTTTACTACAAAGAGAGCACTCCCGGGCCACACATGGATGGTGAGTACAGCAACAGTCCCGAGAAATGGCATCAGATGTTGCAGATCCTGTGTGTTATCACAGCAGAGCCTGAGCGATTGTTGTCCAAGAACAGTGATTACATCTACAAAAACTGCTGTAGTGGGAGAAGTAGGGTTGTACTGGTTTGACAGTCAGCAAATGCAAGATTCATAAAACTCACCTGAGGCCCGTTTCAGAAGGAAGGTTCAACAAACGAGAGCCTGAGGTTTAGGTTACAGCAACTCCACAAAGACATCAATCAAGCGTCATTACTGTGTTTCACCATGGCAACACCAAGTCAATGGAAAATATCCTCCGACTCTTCTTCATTAAATTAGAGCTTTTTATTGGAGTCACATGGTAATTTTGAGCACATCTTTCTGCAGATAAGTGAGGCTGCAGCTCTGAAGGAAAGACAGTTGACTTACAGAGCGAGTGAATGTGTGATTTCAATATTTAATGACTTAGGTGGAATATAGGTGCGTTACACCTGGGGTTGACTTTTCATGTAGGTAAAATCCTGCTGGGGAAAAAATACAACTTTAAGCAGCTGAAGATGAAGTATAATAACATTATTCACTGCTTATTATTTGTCACAGCTTTGCACACTGTTCCTGTCATTATGAAGGACGCCAACATTTGCAGACAAATACATTTTGAACAAAATACATTATTCCATCACCCATCTTATATTATTTTCTAGTATAAAATGGGTGATATTTATGATGCACGGAAGGATGAGATCATGTATATAGTTTATGTACCTGCAGAAAAATGGTAGACCTCTGTTACAAAGTTCATCAGGGTATGCCAAACTATATGTTTCTCAACTTTCCCGACGCAAATGCAGACCAGTACAGCCTCTTCAGTCAATAAAATGATGTCATTGTTCAGACATTTTCAACATGTATTACAGACTCCAAGTACAAGTTACCTTATTTCTAAAACCAGTTTCACTGAATCCTTTTGTTCAAAGTTACCTCGCCTTGCAAAATGTAAAAATTTCCCTGAATTTAGGTCAACAAACGGGACCCTGATCCATCCATCTGGAAGGATCAGAGGCCCATTGTCAACAGGAATTTTCAGTTTAAATTTGAGATTAAAAAAAGAAAAAACAAGACCCATTTTGAATCTATAAAGAATAATCAAAATTGTGGTGTTGCTATGACTAAAATGTGTCACCAACATGAAAAATGCCTTCTTTTTAAATATAATCCTTAAATTGAAATGGCAAAATAAACTTCGTCATGGTGTTCCATTTGAGGCAGTTATTGACTGTGACCACTAGAGGGCAGTGAGCTCAAGCGATTCTCAGAAACTCTAAATTTAATGTTAGAAAAGTCGAATGTATATTTTGAATTTTATCAATACAAGACAAATTATGGTTATAGTTATTGAAACTTTTTTTTCCTCCTTTCATTAGCTTGCTGTAAAACGAAGAAAATGCTAAAGGCTGCTTTTATGTTGGCATGTATGTCTTTTTAGCAGATATTTTACACGGGCACCCCTTAATTTAAGATTTTTGGTAAATGTTAAAGCAATTATGCAGTGATTTTGTTAGTTCTCATCCCAGCAATGGGACTGTTCGATTTATTTGTAAATAGGATCTAATTTATCTCGGAAAATGTATAGCGTTGTTTCTCAGTGTGGCCAGTGAATGCTCAAAAGACTGACACAATAATTTTACATTTATTTTAAATATATGTAATATTCATTAACTGTTTATTTTTCATGTGCAACAGTTTTCTACAGCATAATGAACACATCACACACAAACATGTCTGCTCTTATGTTGACACCTTTCCTCCTCCTCCTCCTCAGCGTTTGTGCCCATAGATCTGGATGAATGGTGGGCTCAGCGCTTCCTCGCCAACATAGACAAACTCTCCTGACACCTTGAAGGGGGATCTGATGCTCTCCGCCAGTCAAGAGGTGAAACTTGGAGTAGGACGGCTCACAGAGTAAGAAGAAGCCTGGGCTGCAAGTGTGACACTCCGAGTACCCTGATGTGGTTTGAATGGACAGACGGCGCTGGGTCGCAGATGGCAAAGCGACCAAGAATCACTTTACTCGAACTGTTGCCCTCAAACTGCATCTCATCCAAGTCTGAACATTCAGGCTGAGACAGACTGCATGCAGGAGGATGACAACGACTTGAAGCTGAGGTTTCTCATGTTTGACCCTTATAGAAGAAATGTTACTTCAACGTGCAGTAAAGATGTATTTTAAATAACTTCTATTTACTTCTTTATTGAACTGACAATAGACTGAATCCATGTCATTTCATGTGAATTTATAGTAAACAGTATCCAGATTTGACTACTGCCAGCTGTACACCATATGTGAATGAAGGTTTCAGGTTTTTATTTAATTCAAAAATACTTTATTAATCCCCAAAGGGAAATAAACATTGATCTCCAAGCGCATCACTAAAATTAGCAGTAGGAATTAACAAATTTGAACTAAGGGAGCAATAAACAATTTATTTTAACCTGACAAGTATTTAACATGACTCTTTCCTTCATCTGCTTTCAGACTGCAGATGAGACTGAACCAACTGTAACAGGGTTTGAGAACAATAGACACGTTTTTAATGTCCAGCCATGATTGGAATGTGGAACACACTGAAATAATCATGACCTATTTATGGAGATATGTCTTCTAAATAATTTCAAAAAACAAACTTCTGAAATAATAAACAGAGCATCAAGACACAAGCGTGTTAATGGAGCAGTTCATTTTCTTTCCATTATTTTAATCTTGAGCCTCGATCTGTGCTGTATCCTTGTGAACCAGTCATTCCAGCGGGGGGGGCAGCCGTTTCTTTTTCTTTTCTTTATAAATGGCTTCACATGAATAAGATCGTGTAGTGTTCTTCAGAAATGGCACTCCTGTCACTGTTGGCCTTTCAGCTTCTACAGGCCACTGTTGCCACAAGTCAATCAGTCTGCATGTCCCTGTCAGTGCTTCTCCAAGGCTTTAGTCAACAGATCATTGAGGCGGGAAATCATCGGCCGTGGATCATCGTTCAGACCTGCTGCAATCATGGCATTGTCGTAGATCTGAAAATTACAGAAACTTCAATGTATACATCTACACCCATGACGCAAGATGCTAATTAAGAAGCAGAAAAGGACTAAAGTTTGGCAGTAAACTCAGCTGACATCATGTATCACATAAAAATGAAGCATCCTAAAACATAAACATAACCCACAGTACCTGTTCTAGTAACAATCCTGCTAGTTCAGAGTCTGAGTCCTTCAGTGCGTGCATCTTCTTGATCAGACTGTGTCTAAAAGAGATTTGGGAAATAGAAATACAGCAGTTCAGAATGACAGGCCCACGATGTCATCTGAATCTGTCCCAGACCCAGTTCTCTCTCACCCTGTATTGATCTCCAGCGTGGGCTGAAGGATCTGGGCTCTCTCCTCAGCAGTCTTAGCCAGCTGCTGGGTGCGGAGGAAGTGGCGTGCAGCACCCATTTCCAGCACTGTGATCATGGCAGGGTGGGTGTCCAGACGAGGGGTCAGCTGCCGGTCAGAGACGACAAATTATCATCCAACATGTGTGGCGAGTTCACATTCATAATGTTTTCAGGACTGGTAAGGAATAAAAAGTAAGACGTTTTGGATCACATTTCCATTACATTCAGCAGCCTTTCCATTACCTTTATATTGGTGACTCTGGTACCTAAAGCGTTCTTCATCCAGGCCATCAGATCATCGGCCTGTTCCTGCGTCAGACGCTCAGATGCTGCACAGGAGAAAAGTCCATAGTTACAGCCGTGACAACTAGAGGTGTCATGCTAAAAAAAAAAAATAAGTGAAGGTGGAGCAGACCTGGCTTGCTGTCCTCAAACTTCTCCTCTTTGTAATGATCCACCACGATGTCGGTCTCGACTGAGATCAACTTCTTCTTGTCAAACTCCCTGAGGTGTAGCAAGGTCAGCTCATCAAACTGCTCATAGCAGAACAGCACCTGCACAAGTTCACACCAAATGTCTTTAATGTTAAAAAAAAAAAAAAATCATGTATCACATACATCTCTAAACCTTTGAGACCATAATTACTTCAGCATACATCTGTTTAGCCAAGCAGTACTTCAGGCACCATCTCGTCTGTTCGTAGCTAACGGATAATTTGTAACAAATTACCCACTTCTTCAACTGTATGTCTTACCTCCATGTCTTTCTTTTTCATGGCCTCATAGTAGGGTGAGTGCTCTGCCAGGTGTCGGTTGGGGGCGCACAGGTAGTAGATGTTGCGCGTGCCGGCCTTCATGCGGGAGCTGTACTCCATCAGATTAGTCTGCTGGCCGGCTGGCAAAGCTGATGACTCAAACCTCAAAAGCTTTGCAATGTCCTCCTACAGAGAGACGTGATGAAAGAGGACAGCTGCTGTAGACAGCACTCAAATATGACGCATTTCTGATGAAAACTGGGGTTAAAAAGGTGTGTGAAGAGTTGCTTTCATCTGAAGAACCTCGGACTTTTAAAATCTAAGTGTGCACCTTGACGTCTTGCTCCTGTGTGGTGACAATTCCCTCCCTCATGAACAGGCCGAAGTCCTCAAAGAACTTGTTGTACTTTTCCGGCTCCTTCTTACTCTGGTCCAGCAGGAAGCGGATCACCCTCTGCTGCAAAACATCACGAAGCTTCCTGCAGGGAAGTTGTGGGAGAAAAAGTTACAATTCTACTACTGGGGTATTTCATCTTTAAGGATGTTTCCAGTTACTATAATGACTGGTTAAAATGATAATAAAATATCAGCCTGCAGTGCAGAGGGGATGTCTCTCTATAGGTCTATGTATCTGCTTTATATTACATTACATGAATGCAAGAATTAAAAAAAAAAAAAAAAAAAAGACATTAAGGACACATCTGTCACTTTCCAGTTCTTTCAGTTTTGTGAATTTTATTTTCCTTCATTACAGTGATCCCTTGCCAGTTCGCGGTTTAAGTTCCGCGGTTTTAGTTATTCGCAGATTTTTCAGAAATATATAATATAATTTTAAAAAATGTAAAAAATTGTAAAGAAAAATGTAAAAAAATGTAAAATATAAAAAATCCGCATTCTCTCACAGTGAAGAAATGTTGTGAGCCAGCCTGGCCCCTTTAAGAAGGTAGCCTTATGGGTAATGATGCAGCCTTTTGGGTAATGGAGTGTGTGTGTCGTGGAACCGCAGAAGAAAACGGGGTTAGATGAAAAGTGTAGTGAGCATAAACAGCAGCCCAGCGTGTATAGATTTACATTCTCTGTTAACAGGAGCCCAACAATACAACCTGTGTGATGTTACAAGTTCCTGCAGTGCCAGAATAAAATGCTCGTTCCATGCAGAGAAAACTGGACTTTTTGTTTTGTTGTTGTTAGCATGTTAGCTAATTACAAACCAAAAATAGCACAATACCAGCAGTTTGTTTACTACGGTTCCTAGACCAGAGGCTGTGAAGGTAACAGAAAGACCACAGTTGAGCCTTTGTCTTGTTTCGCTGCAGTGCCTCGCTACTTTTTGGGGGGTTTTAAACATATTTTAAACACATTATTGAGGCTCGTTGCATACCGTCAAGAAATGCCAACAAAGCACAAGATTTTTCACAAGAAGGAACTAAGACAGTGAAAGACACTGACAAAAAAACAAGTTTCAGAGTCAAGCAGTCCAACACTCCTGTAGTACCTGATGAGGGCGCTCTCCTGCAGCAGCTCTCTGCTCAGGTTCAGGGGGATGTCCTCGCTGTCCACAACACCTGCGCACGCACACACACACACCATTAGGATTTATTTTAGCATGCAAAAAATTAATTAATTAACCTATTTTAACTCCCTCAAAGTCATCCATGTGAAATCAAAGCAGAATAAAAAGAAGCAACAAGTGAAATATTTAAAAAGACACAGACCTCGAAGGAAGCGCAGCCACTTGGGCAGGATGTCAGAGGCTTTGGTCTGGATCAGGACCTTTCTGCTGTACAGAGCCACGCTGGAGCCCATCTCCCTGCTCACGTCAAACATGCTCGGCTTCTGTTGACGCAAACACACTTTATTCACATCAGAGTCCAATAAAATTAGACCCAAATATATACATTCACACACACTTTAAGATATTTTCACAGTTGCCTTCAATACCATTATTTATTTAGACAGCTCCAGACCTTTTTTTTTTTTTTTTTTTTTTTTTACATTTCACAATGTTACCTACTGCAGCTGAAATTAACAACCATCACCAGCTCTCAAACTATCTTTACCGATTCTGGGACATAGAAGATGCTCCGGATGTTGAGCGGGGCGTCAGCGCGGTAGTGCAGAGTGTAGCGGGGCTTGTCGTAGGCCTGAGCTACGTAGCGGTAGAACTCCTCATGCTGCCAGTCGCTGATCCCTTTAGGCTCCATCATCCACAAGGCCTGGAGTACAAACGTCAAACAACAAATATTTTAAGAAGTTGCACGTTATAGGTGCATAGTTCACAGCACAGACTGCTTGATTTAAGTCATTACATTTTACATTCACAGTAACTTAAATAATATAAATTTTCATTTATTTTACATTCACCCTAGTTCAAACTTATTCTACATCTTCAATGTTATGACAATACGTTCAGGAAGGAAAGTAAACATTTGATACATTAGATATTTTAATATATGGACATGCCATATTACAAACTTACCATGCTTTATACAATTATAAAGCATGGTAAGTACCAATATTGTTTTTTTTTTCTTTTTACTGTTAAATACAAATTTCTAAATTTTTAGGAACTTGAATGTTTTCTACTCTTTCAAATAAATGTGTACCGGTATTTATAGGTTATCTATAGGTTCAAGTGTGGCAGGAAAACAGACCGACCGGTCCTGTTATAACAGGTGATTTATTATGCTTTATATATTAAAAACACTTAAACTTGCGTTGAATTTCATGTAGAATATTTTGTGAATCTTTGCCAACATTTGATGAAAACATTTACAACTTCAAGAGAATGATGAAAGAAATGAACTCACCTGCAGCGTGTTGAGCCTCCGTCCGTTCAGGAAGATGGGGAAGCTCACAAAGTTGCTGTACTTTGTCACCACATCTGCAACAAAAGCATCAGATTGTTATCCCATGGGGAACGCAACACAGTTGGGTTTTTATAGCAAATATAGTAAATATACCTTTAACCCTGTCCTCAGAAGAAAATTCCTTGCAGTCATCTTTGAGGTGTAGCACAATTTTCGTTCCCTGTTTAACACCACTCGCTTCCGCAATCTCAAAAATTCCAGAGCTGGGGAGGAACAGCATGAGTCGTCTAAGAATTACATTTGTCATTCACTGTATGGAATCCTGCACTTGGAAATTTCACTGTTCCTCCTCTTGTAAAAAGAACAAAAGGTCTGTCAGTGCTCTCACCCATCTGAGGACCACTTGTATCCGGGTGCATCAGCCTCTGCACAGCGGGAGAAGACTTCCACACGGTCAGCCACCATGAAAGCAGAGTAGAAACCAACTCCAAACTGACCAATGATGGTGCTGCTGGCCTCCGCCTGGTTCTGCAGAGCATCCAAAAACGCCTGTGCAGAGGAGATGTAGAGTGATCAGCAGGATGTCATGAGATGCACAATCCTCAATTTTACAGGACCTATTAATCAAGAGCTCTTAGAGGTCCATATCTTACAGAAAGACTAACGATATATTTTGCCATTTAAACAAAAACAATCCTCATCTGCACCAAAATTTAACTGGAGTCTTCATTTGTCCACGCTCCAGCTTTCCTTCAAGTTTCAATGTTACTAAAAACAAACAGCAATCATCACATACCTCAACCAAGGCAAGAGCATGAAATAAAATGCAACGAAATATGTTAAACAGAAATATGTTAAATTAACAAACTCTGCTGTTTTTTGTTTTGTTTTTAATACGCAACAGCACTCACCTTGGAACCAGAGCGGGCAATAGTACCAAGGTTAGCGACCAGCTCCTCTCCGTTCATTCCCACTCCTGTATCCTATTAAAGCACAGAGAATCTTCGTAAGGCAAGAAATTACTTTAGCATGTTGTACCACATTCCTCCACCAGGTGGCCCACAATGTGGCAACAGTGAGCAAAACAATATATAACCACTCTTTGAGGATGTTTCTGCTTCAAGTAGGTGGAAGAAACGAAAAAAATCATAAAAATTACTTTAATAGCTTTAACATTTTGGCTTTCTAGAGTATACTTCAAAAATATACTTCAAATACTGGGAAAAAAGCATAGTTTTTCAGAATGGTAATTCGTGTTGAAACACACCAAAGAATGTTTAAAACTTTCTTCAGCAAAGACATCAGTGTAGAGACATGGCCAGCACACAGTCCACATCTCAGTCTCACTGAAAATGTATCATAGAAATGAAAGGCTGTAAGGCTGCACAAAAAATTGCTATAAAGCTGGAATGTAACTGGTGATCAATATTTCAATCAATATTTTCTCCATCAGTGATGATGAAAATGATGATGCCTCAAAGAATTCAAACTTTTACAAAAAGGGAAGGTGCGAAGACCTAGATCGGATAGTTTTGGGTTTTTTGGGGGGGGCGTCAAGAAATCCCCCCCCCCCCCCCCCCCCCAACGATTGAGTGATCCTGCATTTTTCTCTATTCTTGATCAAAGAAGATCAAAAAAAAGTATTTAAATTATCTATCTATCTATCTATATATATACATATATATATATACATATAGATATAGATATAGATAGATATAGATAGATAGATAGATGTTAAATAAAAAGTAATGTGGTATATCTGTGACTTTTATGTGTTTTTTTTAACTGAACAACTCCACTGAATGAAGTTGTTGATTGTTAACAGCTGATTCCATCTTTTTGCCAGTGGTTGCAGCAGCCCGTTTCACTTGATTGTCACATTGAAAGTGATCGTCACACATTTTACTTCTGCACTGATCTAAGAGCAAGAAGCTGTAGTAAATCTTCCACAGACTCAGTGGGTGTACCTGGATTGTAAAAGTTCCTTTTGCAGCATCAGTCTGCAGGTGGATCTCCATTGGAGCCGTTTCTCCACCTGCTGTCATCAGTTTGTGCCGCAGCTTTTCCAGAGCGTCACTTCCATTAGAGATCAGCTCCCTAATGAACACCTAGAGGGATGAGGAGCAGCCAGGAAATCAGTCACAGAGACGCAGTTTATTCCATCTCACAAACAGAGATGGAATTCACTACCTTACACAACATCTTACCTCTTTCTCAGAGTACAAGGACCTGGCAACAATGTCAAGAAGTTTTTTAGTTTCAGCCTGGAATTCGTGTTTGGAGAAACTACCTGGAAAGATCAGAAAAATCTGGCATTCAGATTACCATAAAACTGACCACAAAAGAGAAACGATGTGCCTCGACATTCAAAGAAAATGATGTCTGCAGTTGTCCAAGGACCTTGCACAGATTCTGTGTCACTGATGATGTTGTGCAGAGGCTCCTCCTCAGGCTCTTTCTCGGGCTCTTTCTCAACCTCCTGGGTGCTGTAGTAAGATTGTTGGCTGAAGCCAAGGCAAGACAGCTGCGACCTCCCCGCCCTGTACTGACTGCTCCACCGCTGCTGCTGTAC